>OZ059784.1:24285969-24986764 GCA_964057025.1 Standfussiana lucernea
ATTTTTGGTCGTCAGCCATTTTCCAAAAAATTTTACTTCCAATAATTTTAACTTTTACTCCAAAATATTTTCCAGGGTCTTCCTTCCTCGACCTTCTCACAACATGAGGTGCAGTTCAAATTTACCCGGGGGCAGCCCATAACCTGTTAAAGATTCTATGTTTGCTTACCATCATGTTGTGAGGGTGGGATCCTTCTTCAATTAAATTCCAACAAACATTCACATATTTTATTTAAGTATAACTAAACCATCTAAAACCCCATATGTAAACAACTCAACCATATATAACAAACTAAATAAATACCTCCAAATTACAACATGTTACCCCATCCAATTTTCTATTCACACTCAACAAATCTTTCTTGTTATTTTTCTCTGTCATTTTTATACATTTAAAAAACCTTCCTAACAACAATAAGGTTTTTAAAAGACCATAGACTTTAAAACCTGCCAGTAATACATAGACATAAAATTCTATAAAACTAATATTACAACAATAATTATATGTGACAGAGAGAGAATGTCGTAAAAAAAACGTTGTTTTTTTTTATCCGTGTATTTTATTTATTATCATAAATAAATGTTATTAAATGTTGTAATATTAGTTTTATAGAATTTTATGTCTATGTATTACTGGCAGGTTTTAAAGTCTATGGTCTTTTTAAAAACCTTATTGTTGTTAGGAAGGTTTTTTGAATGTATGAAAATGACAGAGAAAAATAACAAGAAAGAATTGGGGAGTGTGAATAGAAAATTGGATGGGGTAACATGTTGTAATTTGGAGGTATTTATTTAGTTTGTTATATATGGTTGAGTTGTTTACATATGGGGTTTTAGATGGTTTAGTTATACTTAAATAAAATATGTGAATGTTTGTTGGAATTTAATTGAAGAAGGATCCCACCCTCACAACATGATGGTAAGCAAACATAGAATCATTAACAGGTTATGGGCTGCCCCCGGGCAAATTTGAACTGCACCTCATGTTGTGAGAAGGTCGAGGAAGGAAGACCCTGGAAAATATTTTGGAGTACAATATTGGAAGTAAAATTTTTTGGAAAATGGCTGACGACCAAAAATTTACAAAACTGACAAGCGAGTCAGAATATTTTTTATGGAAACAGAAATTGTTGTTATTATTGATGGCAAGGGACCTTGATGATGTTTTGGAAGAAAAGGCAAATTTAAAAAAAGATTTCATAAAAAAAGATGCAAAAGCAAGATTAATAATAATATGCTCTATTAGCGATAAATACATGGTTTACGCTATAAACTGCAAAAGTACAAAGGAAATTTTAGAAAAATTTGACACGATATTTCTTGGACACAAGGATACACAAATTTCTCGGCTATTGGAAGAATATTATAAATTTAAATTCGAAAATAGTGATTTAATGACAGACATAGCAGAAATTGAGAATAAAGCGACGAGGATAAGAGATTTAGGATACGATTTTGATGACAAGCAGATCATAACCAAAATACTTTCAAATTTACCGGAAAAGTTCATTCATTTTAGAACAGCATGGGAATCAACATCATTAGCAGATAAAAATTTAATTAATTTGATATCAAGACTTAATCTAGAAATAAAGATGAGACAAGAAAATACAGACAGACATGAAGTATCAAAACCAACAACATCTGTTGAGAATGACTCTGTCAAACAAACAGAGAACAGTTTTCATGTAAGGAGTTGCTTCAAATGTGGGAAGAAAGGACACATTGCAAGATTCTGCAGAACATTAAATGGTGACGGTAAAGCATACAACAACATAGCACAATGCTATAAATGCATGAAGAGTGGACACAGTGTTGTAATATTAGCTTTATAGAATTTTATGTCTATGTATTACTGGCAGGTTTTAAAGTCTATGGTCTTTTAAAAACCTTATTGTTGTTAGGAAGGTTTTTTAAATGTATGAAAATGACAGAGAAAAATAACGAGAAAGATTTGGTGGAGTGTGAATAGAAAATTGGGTAGGGTAACATGTTTTAATTTGTAGGTATTTATTTAGTTTGTTATATATGGTTGAGTTGTTTACATATGGGGTTTTAGATGGTTTAGTTATACTTAAATAAAATATGTGAATGTTTGTTGGAATTTAATTGAAGAAGGATCCCACCCTCACAACATGATGGTAAGCAAACATAGATTCCATAACAGGTTATGGGCTGCCCCCGGGCAAATTTGAACTGCACCTCATGTTGTGAGAAGGTCGAGGAAGGAAGACCCTGGAAAATATTTTGGAGTACAATATTGGAAGTAAAATTTTTTGGAAAATGGCTGACGACCAAAAATTGACAAAACTGACAAGCGAGTCAGAATATTTTTTATGGAAACAGAAATTGTTGTTATTATTGATGGCAAGGGACCTTGATGATGTTTTGGAAGAAAAGGCAAATTTAAAAAAAGATTTCATCAAAAAAGATGCAAAAGCAAGATTAATAATAATATGTTCTATTAGCGATAAATACATGGTTTACGCTATAAACTGCAAAAGTACAAAGGACATTTTAGAAAAATTTGACACAATATTTCTTGGACACAAGGATACACAAATTTCTCGGCTATTAGAAGAATATTATAAATTTAAATTTGAAAATAGTGATTTAATGACAGACATAGCAGAAATTGAGAATAAAGCGACGAGGATAAGAGATTTAGGATACGATTTTGATGACAAGCAGATCATAACCAAAATACTTTCAAATTTACCGGAAAAATTCATTCATTTTAGAACAGCATGGGAATCAACATCATTGGCAGATAAAAATTTAATTAATTTGATATCAAGACTTAATCTGGAAATAAAGATGAGACAAGAAAATACAGACAGACATGAAGAAACAAAACCAACAACATCTGTTGAGAATGACTCTGTCAAACAAACAGAGAACAGTTTTCATGTAAGGAGTTGCTTCAAATGTGGGAAGAAAGGACACATTGCAAGATTCTGCAGAACATTAAATGGTGACGGTAAAGCATACAACAACATAGCACAATGCTATAAATGCATGAAGAGTGGACACAGACATGCAGATTGCAGTATAAAGTTTAACTGTATGAACTGTAAGGCTAACTCACATTATACAAAGTTCTGCCTAAAACAAAATGTAAGTAACTTCTACACAACTAATACAACAGAAACAGAGGTTGAATTCATAATAGATTCAGGTACCAGCAGTCATATTGTAACATCAGAAAGTTACCTTAAATGTAAGAAGAAGGTAGATTATAAAATCATGACTGCAGATGGTAATATTCACCATGTCAAAACCATGGGCAATATTTACACTAAAAATATTGTTTTTAAAGATGTATTATGTGTTCCCCAACTCAAACAGAACTTAATATCTGTATCTAGATTAGCTGATGATAATTATTTGTTAAAATTTTTCAGAAAGAGTTGTCGAATCGAAAGTGAAGGCTCTGAATGCATAGAGGTTGGTGAACTGAAGCAAGATGGTCTGTATTATTTGAATGTTAATACAAAACCAGTCGTACTTTCAAGCTCAGAAAACATCTTTCACATAAATGCTAATTTTTGGCATCGTGCATTAGGTCATGTATCAATTAACAGGACAAAGGACCTTGTTCGAGGTATAGATAGAGGCCTGGTAGAGGAGATCGACATCTGTGAAGTTTGCACACAATCTAGATTATGTAGAAAACCTTTTAAAACAAATAGACACAGAGCTAGTAAGCCATTAGAAATTATTCATAGTGATATTTGTGGTCCTATTGAAACAGAAACATGGGATGGTTACAAATATTTTATAACGTTTTTGGATGATTATACTCATTTTGTTAAAGTTTTCATGATCAAAAATAAAAACGAGGCATTTTCTAAAATAATTAACTATATTAATTTGGCGGAAAATCATTTTGAAACAAAAGTTAAAACATTCAGATGTGATAATGGAGGTGAATATAATAGCAAACAGTTTAAAATGTACTGTAATAACAAAGGTATTAATATTGATTACACTATTCCCTATACTCCACAGCTGAATGGTAAAGCTGAACGATTAAACAGGTCATTAATGGAACGAACAAGAGCGTTGCTTTTTGATATGCAGCTACCTCATGAATTATGGGGTGAAGCCGTTTTAACTTCTGCTTATTTATTGAACAGGAGTGCAAATACAATAAATGTTAAAACACCAGCTGAAATGTGGTTTAATAGAATACCTAATTTAAAACATTTGAACATTTTTGGATCTTTAGTATATTATAAAAATAATTTTCAGTTACATAAACTTGACTCCAGGAGTAGCAAAGGGCTTTTAGTAGGGTATACTAACAATGGTTATAAGATATGGGATCCTTCAAGTTTTAGAATTGTTTATTCGAGAGATGTGGTGTTTAATAATAATAAGAGTGATGTTGCAGATTATTTAAAAATGTGTAATTGTAGAGTGAAACAGTGTGATTTAGAAAATTTATTTAAACAGGTTAGTGTTGATATTGGTGGTGATGGTTTTTGTGGTGAAGGTGGTGATAGTTTTCGTGGTGAAGGTGGTGATGATTTTCATAGTGAAAGTTGTGATGGAGATGTTGGCGATGAAGAAGTTTTAGGAAATAGAGCTGAAGTTAGTGATGAAGATGCTGAGATTTTTGAAGGCAGTATTGAAGATGTTGAAGTTGGAGTTAGTGGTGAAGATGTTGAAGTTAGAGGAGTTGGTGTTGAAGATAATGAGATTTTTGAAGATAGCGTTGAAGACATTGGAGTTGGTTTTGAGGAAAATAATAGTTTGAGAGGGGAAGTTAGAGATGATACAGTAGTTGAAATTAGTGATGAGTTTGAGGATGCGATTGAACCAGTTATTAATGATGGATTGCGGATTTTACCGAATAGAGAAAGGAAATTGCCATTTAGGCTAAAAGATTATGATTTGGAGACTTCGTTTTTAACTTATACAGATGTTTTTAATAGTTTTGATAAAGATTTATGGAAAAGAGCGATGAATGAGGAAAAAGATTCCTTAGAGAGAAACAAAACTTGGGAAATTGTTAACAAGTCTGAAGCAAAAAATAGGAAAATAATTTCGAGTAAATGGATATTTACTATAAAGCCTGGTGGAAGATATAAGGCTAGATTAGTGGCAAGAGGTTTTCTACAAAAATACAATATTGATTATAAGGAGACATATAGTCCAGTGGTAAATACTACTAGTGTTAGATTGTTGTTGGCGATTACAGCTCAAAAAGGTTTTAAAATTAAGCAATTTGATGTAAAGACAGCATTTTTATATGGAGAATTAGATGAAGAAATTTTTATGGAAGTACCTTTAGGATATGATATAAAAGACAAAGAGAATAAAGTATGTAAATTAAAGAAGAGTTTGTATGGATTGAAACAAGCACCACTTATGTGGAACAAGAGATTAACGGAGTTTTTAAAAAAATTGGGATTTTTACAATTAAAATCAGATCCATGTGTGTTTGTAAATAAAGATAAAGAAATATATTTGGCTATTTACGTAGATGATGGTATTTTAATTGGTGAAAATGAGTCTGATTTAAATAAAATTATTACTAAATTAGAAACAGAATTTGAAATGCGGAAATTTGATAAGATTGAAAAGTTTATAGGGTTTGATGTTAAAGTAGAACGAAACTTTATTAAGATTTATCAGGAAAGTTATATAAATCAAATTTTGGAAAAGTTTAAATATGAAAACTTAAAAGATAGTAGTCATCCAGATATTTTAGTTGATACACATCAAGAGGGGAAAATGGGAGTTGATGATGTGCATCAATATAGACAATTGATTGGTTCATTGTTGTATTTGGTTAATAAAACAAGACTGGATTTGGCTTTTCATGTTGGTTATTGTAGTAGGCATCAAGAACATCATAATTTGAATGATTTTGCAAATATTAAGAACCTTTTTAGATATATTAAAAATACAGTCAGCAATGGTATACAGTATGTTCGTGGTAACGATTTAACTTTAAAAGCGTATTGTGATGCAGACTTTGCAGGTGATCCTGATACTAGGAAAAGTACGACTGGCTTTGTAATATTTTATGGTGGTGGTCCAATTCATTGGTGTTCACGTAAACAGTCAGTCACTGCTCTTTCCAGTACTGAGGCTGAATATATTTCTGCAGCCGAATGTATAAAAGACCTATTATACATTCAGAGTTTGATCTACGAGTTGACAAATAAATTACCAAAAACACAGTTGTTTGTTGATAATCAATCAGCTATAGTATTGATTAAAAATGGAATTTTGAATAGAAGAAGCAAACATATTGATGTTAAATATCATTTCATTAAGGAAAAAATAGATAAGAATTTGTTGGAAATTCATTATTGTCCGACTAAATATAATTTGGCAGATATACTAACTAAACCACTGGACAGAACAAAGTTTTTGAGATTGAGACAGTGTATAGTGAGTGATACGTAAAGGACATTCTGTAATGTGATGAGTTATGTAGGTTTATTAGGATTTAAGGTTGTTTGAGAATTAATTTGAAATGTTAATGTGTAAGTTAGTTAAGTAAGATGTTTAGATTAATTAATTCAAAAGTTTGTTTGTTATATTTAGTTAAGTTGGGCGGGTTAGTTAAGTTGGGTTTTAAATGAGTTGATGGGAGTTATCTATGAGATGTTATTCTAATTGTAATAAACATAAAATTCAGAGGGGATGTTGTAATATTAGCTTTATAGAATTTTATGTCTATGTATTACTGGCAGGTTTTAAAGTCTATGGTCTTTTAAAAACCTTATTGTTGTTAGGAAGGTTTTTTAAATGTATGAAAATGACAGAGAAAAATAACGAGAAAGATTTGGTGGAGTGTGAATAGAAAATTGGGTAGGGTAACATGTTTTAATTTGTAGGTATTTATTTAGTTTGTTATATATGGTTGAGTTGTTTACATATGGGGTTTTAGATGGTTTAGTTATACTTAAATAAAATATGTGAATGTTTGTTGGAATTTAATTGAAGAAGGATCCCACCCTCACAACATGATGGTAAGCAAACATAGAATCTTAACACACAGACATGCAGATTGCAGTATAAAGTTTAACTGTATGAACTGTAAGGCTAACTCACATTATACAAAGTTCTGCCTAAAACAAAATGTAAGTAACTTCTACACAACTAATACAACAGAAACAGAGGTTGAATTCATAATAGATTCAGGTACCAGCAGTCATATTGTAACATCAGAAAGTTACCTTAAATGTAAGAAGAAGGTAGATTATAAAATCATGACTGCAGATGGTAATATTCACCATGTCAAAACCATGGGCAATATTTACACTAAAAATATTGTTTTTAAAGATGTATTATGTGTTCCCCAACTCAAAAAGAACTTAATATCTGTATCTAGATTAGCTGATGATAATTATTTGTTAAAATTTTTCAGAAAGAGTTGTCGAATCGAAAGTGAAGGCTCTGAATGCATAGAAGTTGGTGAACTGAAGCAAGATGGTCTGTATTATTTGAATGTTAATACAAAACCAGTCGTACTTTCAAGCTCAGAAAACATCTTTCACATAAATGCTAATTTCTGGCATCGTGCATTAGGTCATGTATCTATTAACAGGACCAAGGATCTTGTTCGAGGTATAGATAGAGGCCTGGTAGAGGAGATTGACATCTGTGAAGTTTGCACACAATCGAAATTATGTAGAAAACCTTTTAAAACAAATAGACACAGAGCTAGTAAGCCATTAGAAATTATTCATAGTGATATTTGTGGTCCTATTGAAACAGAAACATGGGATGGTTACAAATATTTTATAACGTTTTTGGATGATTATACTCATTTTGTTAAAGTTTTTATGATCAAAAATAAAAACGAGGCATTTTCTAAAATAATTAACTATATTAATTTAGCGGAAAATCATTTTGAAACAAAAGTTAAAACATTCAGATGTGATAATGGAGGTGAATATACTAGCAAACAGTTTAAAATGTACTGTAATAACAAAGGTATTAATATTGATTACACCATTCCCTATACTCCACAGCTGAATGGTAAAGCTGAACGATTAAACAGGTCATTAATGGAACGAACAAGAGCGTTGCTTTTTGATATGCAGCTACCACATGACTTATGGGGTGAAGCCGTTTTAACTTCTGCTTATTTATTGAACAGGAGTGCAAATACAATAAATGTTAAAACACCAGCTGAAATGTGGTTTAATAGAATACCTAATTTAAAACATTTGAACATTTTTGGATCTTTAGTATATTATAAAAATAATTTTCAGTTACATAAACTTGACTCCAGGAGTAGCAAAGGGCTTTTAGTAGGGTATACTAACAATGGTTATAAGATATGGGATCCTTCAAGTTTTAGAATTGTTTATTCGAGAGATGTGGTGTTTAATAATAATAAGAGTGATGTTGCAGATTATTTAAAAATGTGTAATTGTAGAGTGAAACAGTGTGATTTAGAAAATTTATTTAAACATGGTAGTGTTGATATTGGTGGTGATGGTTTTCGTGGTGAAGGTGGTGATGGTTTTTGTGGTGAAGGTGGTGATGGTTTTTGTGGTGAAGGTGGTGATGGTTTTCGTGGTGAAGGTGGTGATGATTTTCATAGTGAAAGTAGTGATGGAGATGTTGGTGATGAAGAAGTTTTAGGAAATAGAGCTGAAGTTAGTGATGAAGATGCTGAGATTTTTGAAGGCAGTATTGAAGATGTTGAAGTTGGAGTTAGTGGTGAAGATGTTGAAGTTAGAGGAGTTGGTGTTGAAGATAATGAGATTTTTGAAGATAGTGTTGAAGACATTGGAGTTGGTGTTGAAGAAAATAATAGTTTGAGAGGGGAAGTTAGAGATGATACAGTAGTTGAAATTAGTGATCAGTTTGAGGATGCGATTGAACCAGTTATTAATGATGGATTGCGGATTTTACCGAATAGAGAAAGGAAATTGCCATTTAGGCTGAAAGATTATGATTTGGAGACTTCGTTTTTAACTTATACAGATGTTTTTAATAGTTTTGATAAAGATTTATGGGAAAGAGCAATGAATGAGGAAAAAGATTCCTTAGAGAGAAACAAAACTTGGGAAATTGTTAACAAGTCTGAAGCAAAAGATAGGAAAATAATTTCGAGTAAATGGATATTTACTATAAAGCCTGGTGGAAGATATAAGGCTAGATTAGTGGCAAGAGGTTTTCTACAAAAATACAATATTGATTATAAGGAGACATATAGTCCAGTGGTAAATACTACTAGTGTTAGATTGTTGTTGGCGATTACAGCTCAAAAAGGTTTTAAAATTAAGCAATTTGATGTAAAGACAGCATTTTTATATGGAGAATTAGATGAAGAAATTTTTATGGAAGTACCTTTAGGATATGATATAAAAGACAAAGAGAATAAAGTATGTAAATTAAAGAAGAGTTTGTATGGATTGAAACAAGCACCACTTATGTGGAACAAGAGATTAACGGAGTTTTTAAAAAAATTGGGATTTTTACAATTAAAATCAGATCCATGTGTGTTTGTAAATAAAGATAAAGAAATATATTTGGCTATTTACGTAGATGATGGTATTTTAATTGGTGAAAATGAGTCTGATTTAAATAAAATTATTACTAAGTTAGAAACAGAATTTGAAATGCGGAAATTTGATAAGATTGAAAAGTTTATAGGGTTTGATGTTAAAGTAGAACGAAACTTTATTAAGATTTATCAGGAAAGTTATATAAATCAAATTTTGGAAAAGTTTAAATATGAAAACTTAAAAGATAGTAGTCATCCAGATATTTTAGTTGATACACATCAAGAGGGGAAAATGGGAGTTGATGATGTGCATCAATATAGACAATTGATTGGTTCATTGTTGTATTTGGTTAATAAAACAAGACTGGATCTGGCTTTTCATGTTGGTTATTGTAGTAGGCATCAAGAACATCCTAATTTGAATGATTTTGCAAATATTAAGAACCTTTTTAGATATATTAAAAATACAGTCAGCAATGGTATACAGTATGTTCGTGGTAACGATTTAATTTTAAAAGCGTATTGTGATGCAGACTTTGCAGGTGATCCTGATACTAGGAAAAGTACGACTGGCTTTGTAATATTTTATGGTGGTGGTCCAATTCATTGGTGTTCACGTAAACAGTCAGTCACTGCTCTTTCCAGTACTGAGGCTGAATATATTTCTGCAGCCGAATGTATAAAAGACCTATTATACATTCAGAGTTTGATCTACGAGTTGACAAATAAATTACCAAAAACACAGTTGTTTGTTGATAATCAATCAGCTATAGTATTGATTAAAAATGGAATTTTGAATAGAAGAAGCAAACATATTGATGTTAAATATCATTTCATTAAGGAAAAAATAGATAAGAATTTGTTGGAAATTCATTATTGTCCGACTAAATATAATTTGGCAGATATACTAACTAAACCACTGGACAGAACAAAGTTTTTGAGATTGAGACAGTGTATAGTGAGTGATACGTAAAGGACATTCTGTAATGTGATGAGTTATGTAGGTTTATTAGGATTTAAGGTTGTTTGAGAATTAATTTGAAATGTTAATGTGTAAGTTAGTTAAGTAAGATGTTTAGATTAATTAATTCAAAAGTTTGTTTGTTATATTTAGTTAAGTTGGGCGGGTTAGTTAAGTTGGGTTTTAAATGAGTTGATGGGAGTTATCTATGAGATGTTATTCTAATTGTAATAAACATAAAATTCAGAGGGGATGTTGTAATATTAGTTTTATAGAATTTTATGTCTATGTATTACTGGCAGGTTTTAAAGTCTATGGTCTTTTAAAAACCTTATTGTTGTTAGGAAGGTTTTTTAAATGTATAAAAATGACAGAGAAAAATAACAAGAAAGATTTGTTGAGTGTGAATAGAAAATTGGATGGGGTAACATGTTGTAATTTGGAGGTATTTATTTAGTTTGTTATATATGGTTGAGTTGTTTACATATGGGGTTTTAGATGGTTTAGTTATACTTAAATAAAATATGTGAATGTTTGTTGGAATTTAATTGAAGAAGGATCCCACCCTCACAACATGATGGTAAGCAAACATAGAATCTTTAACAATTATATTTTTTTTATTACAAACTAAAACAGTCATCATGCATGCCAGTCATGAAATTAGAACAGTACCTCTGCTCTAACAGTTGTACAGGAGACAAATTTTATCGACGATACTGTACCCACCGCTAAAGCTGCAACAAGTCGTAGGAAATGGAGCATTGAAATGAACAAATTTATCCTACGCACTTATCTTCATCTCACTAGTATGGAAACAGACAAAAAATTTCTGAGCGTTCAGCGCGCTGAACGCTCAGAAATGACAATGAATATTGTCGAAATGTCGAGAAATAGTTTTGTCTATGATCAGTCTTGCCAGAAGGTTGCTTTTGTAACCTTTTAGGTGATTTTTCGGGATTTGTAGAAATAACTCTTAATTTTTTACATAAAAGCAACGTAAAACGGAACGCTCGTTTTAGAATTTTGTTCATGTTGATAAGCTTCGTTAGCAGTAGTAGAACAAAAACCTATGAAGCCCTAGTTAATGGCAAAGTGCTCATACCCAATCATAGCTGTCTCTATTGGAACAACACGTTGTACTCTTTCCTCTTTCACACTTACACCACTTGTATCTCGCTCACTCGCTTGATCAGTCGGATTGGATCGGATCTTCGGATTCATTCGTTGTTGTTCGTTTGCCGCCGCGCCGCCACTTCAAATTTTGTTGTCACCGAAAGATTAGTGTTTGTATTTGTTTTTGATTTTGATTTGATTAAGTAACAGCTATCATGACGGTAGCGCAGCAGCTATGTGACCTGGGAAAGGAAGTAGACGATGAGTTGCTGGCGGCTTTGATGCTTCAGGGGTTGACGGAGAAATTCCAGCCCATGAGATTAGCTATCGAGAACACAAACATAGAATTAACCACAGACTATGTTAAAGCTAAGCTGTTTCAAATTTGTATGACATTCGTTGCAGACGTTAAGCACAGATTTAGCCCGCTTTAGTGTTGACATTATTAGGGAATTCGCGAACAATGCGACCACGACCGGCGACTGCAGTTAGTCCTAATGCGGCCGCGACCGCTCTTGTGACGGAGCAACCAGTTAAGTCATAGCCTCTTAATATGTAAGTAATGCGCGAGATCCTTTAAGTGTACAAGGAAATGAAAGAAACAAGATGTGCTATTGGCAGAGATTATTCCTAATACCATAGACCGCCATGAGAACGAATGAATCCATACTGGAGAACCTCAACATCACAGAATAGCTATTTATTTCCAAAACTTACAGCTAGGATACAGATAGTGAAAGAAAGCCAATTAAAAGTTTTCACTGACAATATAAGGATAGCACAAGAAACAGTAGATAGACACCAGAGCTTTCTCTTGCCACAGCTTTCATTTATCACAGATATAATTTCACACAAGCATTGCCTAGAAAAGCTTATGGTATTAGACTTAGTGGAAGGAAAAAAGCGGCAAAATGGTCAAACGCGATGAAGAAGGTTTTTGGAGGCACCACATATAGAGCGGTCCCCGCTGCAGAAGACCACATAGCTCGGAAATGCGTTGTGGTAACGATCCTCAGCATTGAGGGTCCGACGAAGAGGATAAAAATATATTTATCTATATATCTACCTAACATGTATTTTGAGCAATTTAATTTTTATATCTGAGTAGGAAATTCTGAAGAAATAAATAAATTTAGTTATAAAAATTCAATATTTTATTTACAAATATCCCAATAAGTTACATAGATTTCTTTTGTTGTGAAGTATTATTTCGGTCGTATTTCTAACAGGAGTACCCTGCCTGGTTAATTGACACAAATACACAACTGCTAACATCAAAAAGGTAATGGTACAACTGAGTGTTCACAAAGGAAAATATTAATTACTAATACAACTTCAGAGTGAAGTTACAGTCACACTTGCAGTACAGATAATATAATATGTATTAAGAAAAAATTGTTTACTATTAAATATCGCCATTAAAATAATTATAAATTCCAAAATAATTTTGTACATCCATTACACAATCATTTATTAAACTCTAAAGATTGCACTTGTTGTAATATTAGTTTTATAGAATTTTATGTCTATGTATTACTGGCAGGTTTTAAAGTCTATGGTCTTTTTAAAAACCTTATTGTTGTTAGGAAGGTTTTTTGAATGTATGAAAATGACAGAGAAAAATAACAAGAAAGAATTGGGGAGTGTGAATAGAAAATTGGATGGGGTAGCATGTTGTAATTTGGAGGTATTTATTTAGTTTGTTATATATGGTTGAGTTGTTTACATATGGGGTTTTAGATGGTTTAGTTATACTTAAATAAAATATGTGAATGTTTGTTGGAATTTAATTGAAGAAGGATCCCACCCTCACAACATGATGGTAAGCAAACATAGAATCATTAACATTAAACATAATATTCAATAGGTTATGGGCCCAGGGCGTTGAGAACAACTGTTAATAATGGCATCCACTGGGAGTGGGCATGCGAATGAGAAATCGCATGTGACCCAAGGTAATTCGAATCTACCAGCAATGGAGAAGCTTGATGGTAGTGCCAACTATCATGTATGGAAGTTCATGATGGAACTTTATCTAATACATGAAGATTTATGGGAATACACGAAGACAACACCGGTAGCAACTGATGAGTCAGGCTACAGAAGAGACCAAAAGGCTAGAGCCAAAATCTGCTTAATGGTGAAGCCGCATTGTTTGGTACACGTTCGTCAGGCAAAGTCTGCAAAGGAGGCCTGGTATGCCCTGAAGGCTGCTTTTGAAGACAAGGGCCTGAACAATCGATGCAGACTGCTCTCAAAATTGGTAAGCATCAAGTTGCAACAATTTGCTACAGTTAATGATTAAGTAACAGCTATCATGACGGTAGCGCAGCAGCTATGTGACCTGGGAAAGGAAGTAGACGATGAGTTGCTGGCGGCTTTGATGCTTCAGGGGTTGACGGAGAAATTCCAGCCCATGAGATTAGCTATCGAGAACACAAACATAGAATTAACCACAGACTATGTTAAAGCTAAGCTGTTTCAAATTTGTATGACATTCGTTGCAGACGTTAAGCACAGATTTAGCCCGCTTTAGTGTTGACATTATTAGGGAATTCGCGAACAATGCGACCACGACCGGCGACTGCAGTTAGTCCTAATGCGGCCGCGACCGCTCTTGTGACGGAGCAACCAGTTAAGTCATAGCCTCTTAATATGTAAGTAATGCGCGAGATCCTTTAAGTGTACAAGGAAATGAAAGAAACAAGATGTGCTATTGGCAGAGATTATTCCTAATACCATAGACCGCCATGAGAACGAATGAATCCATACTGGAGAACCTCAACATCACAGAATAGCTATTTATTTCCAAAACTTACAGCTAGGATACAGATAGTGAAAGAAAGCCAATTAAAAGTTTTCACTGACAATATAAGGATAGCACAAGAAACAGTAGATAGACACCAGAGCTTTCTCTTGCCACAGCTTTCATTTATCACAGATATAATTTCACACAAGCATTGCCTAGAAAAGCTTATGGTATTAGACTTAGTGGAAGGAAAAAAGCGGCAAAATGGTCAAACGCGATGAAGAAGGTTTTTGGAGGCACCACATATAGAGCGGTCCCCGCTGCAGAAGACCACATAGCTCGGAAATGCGTTGTGGTAACGATCCTCAGCATTGAGGGTCCGACGAAGAGGATAAAAATATATTTATCTATATATCTACCTAACATGTATTTTGAGCAATTTAATTTTTATATCTGAGTAGGAAATTCTGAAGAAATAAATAAATTTAGTTATAAAAATTCAATATTTTATTTACAAATATCCCAATAAGTTACATAGATTTCTTTTGTTGTGAAGTATTATTTCGGTCGTATTTCTAACAGGAGTACCCTGCGTGGTTAATTGACACAAATACACAACTGCTAACATCAAAAAGGTAATGGTACAACTGAGTGTTCACAAAGGAAAATATTAATTACTAATACAACTTCAGAGTGAAGTTACAGTCACACTTGCAGTACAGATAATATAATATGTATTAAGAAAAAATTGTTTACTATTAAATATCGCCATTAAAATAATTATAAATTCCAAAATAATTTTGTACATCCATTACACAATCATTTATTAAACTCTAAAGATTGCACTACATTTATAAACAACACAAATAATACTTATCATAACAATCAAATTCAATTCATTCAATATATTCAATACAATGTCAATTCAATAAAATATGTATAATAATAATTATTATTATTTCAAATGTAGTTCTGGAATCAGATACAAGTATTTGGCCACTTTCTTTACTTGTAAACCCATAACCCAAAAGATAAAAACATAACTTACTCCCAGAAACCTTAATCTGATTTACTACTAATAGTCATACAATTAAATTAATGAGAAGTGCTATTGACTGAAGTAGTTCTAATCAACCATAGATTTATTTTGGTTTTCATGGTTTAACATTACTATTGATCAGAATCATTGTATATAGCAACACCCACTAATCAGAAGAAGTCATGATATGTGTTACTTGAAGTGTGCACTGGCTTCCGCTTCAACTTCTCCGTAATCAAGTCACACGGAGATTTTGTGCTAAAGCCAAATCGAACAATGTTTGTGGGTACCTTTTCTCGCAAATACGGCGCAGCCACCGGCCTCAAGCGTGAAGTTAACACTTTTCCAAAGGGTGAACACTTACCCATCCTGATCTTCTGTTTCAGTATGTAGGACATGTCCGTCTTAATGGGTAGTAGTGGCTCAGGCTCTGGGGGTGGTATCAATTCCACTGATTGCGCCCGGTTTGGTGAATTGCTAACAAACTCTTTGTAGTCCAGAACCAGAGACTCAAAGGAACTGCTTGTTGTAATATTAGTTTTATAGAATTTTATGTCTATGTATTACTGGCAGGTTTTAAAGTCTATGGTCTTTTAAAAACCTTATTGTTGTTAGGAAGGTTTTTTAAATGTATAAAAATGACAGAGAAAAATAACGAGAAAGATTTGGTGGAGTGTGAATAGAAAATTGGATGGGGTAACATGTTGTAATTTGGAGGTATTTATTTAGTTTGTTATATATGGTTGAGTTGTTTACATATGGGGTTTTAGATGGTTTAGTTATACTTAAATAAAATATGTGAATATCCGTTGGAATTTAATTGAAGAAGGATCCCATTATTATTGATGGCAAGGGACCTTGATGATGTTTTGGAAGAAAAGGCAAATTTAAAAAAAGATTTCATAAAAAAAGATGCAAAAGCAAGATTAATAATAATATGCTCTATTAGCGATAAATACATGGTTTACGCTATAAACTGCAAAAGTACAAAGGAAATTTTAGAAAAATTTGACACGATATTTCTTGGACACAAGGATACACAAATTTCTAGGCTATTGGAAGAATATTATAAATTTAAATTTGAAAATAGTGATTTAATGACAGACATAGCAGAAATTGAGAATAAAGCGACGAGGATAAGAGATTTAGGATACGATTTTGATGACAAGCAGATCATAACCAAAATACTTTCAAATTTACCGGAAAAGTTCATTCATTTTAGAACAGCATGGGAATCAACATCATTAGCAGATAAAAATTTAATTAATTTGATATCAAGACTTAATCTAGAAATAAAGATGAGACAAGAAAATACAGACAGACATGAAGTATCAAAACCAACAACATCTGTTGAGAATGACTCTGTCAAACAAACAGAGAACAGTTTTCATGTAAGGAGTTGCTTCAAATGTGGGAAGAAAGGACACATTGCAAGATTCTGCAGAACATTAAATGGTGACGGTAATGCATACAACAACATAGCACAATGCTATAAATGCATGAAGAGTGGACACAGACATGCAGACTGCAATATAAAGTTTAACTGTATGAACTGTAAGGATAACTCGCATTATACAAAGTTCTGCCTAAAACAAAATGTAAGTAACTTCTACACAACTAATACAACAGAAGCAGAGGTTGAATTCATAATAGATTCAGGTACCAGCAGTCATATTGTAACATCAGAAAGTTACCTTAAATGTAAGAAGAAGGTAGATTATAAAATCATGACTGCAGATGGTAATATTCACCATGTCAAAACCATGGGCAATATTTACACTAAAAATATTGTTTTTAAAGATGTATTATGTGTTCCCCAACTCAAAAAGAACTTAATATCTGTATCTAGATTAGCTGATGATAATTATTTGTTAAAATTTTTCAGAACGAGTTGTCGAATCGAAAGTGAAGGCTCTGAATGCATAGAGGTTGGTGAACTGAAGCAAGATGGTCTGTATTATTTGAATGTTAATACAAAACCAGTCGTATTTTCAAGCTCAGAAAACATCTTTCACATAAATGCTAATTTTTGGCATCGTGCATTAGGTCATGTATCTATTAACAAGACCAAGGATCTTGTTCGAGGTATAGATAGAGGCCTGGTAGAGGAGATTGACATCTGTGAAGTTTGCACACAATCGAAATTATGTAGAAAACCTTTTAAAACAAATAGACACAGAGCTAGTAAGCCATTAGAAATTATTCATAGTGATCTGCGGTCCTATTGAAACAGAAACATGGGATGGTTACAAATATTTTATAACGTTTTTGGATGATTATACTCATTTTGTTAAAGTTTTTATGATCAAAAATAAAAACGAGGCATTTTCTAAAATAATTAACTATATTAATTTGGCGGAAAATCATTTTGAAACAAAAGTTAAAACATTCAGATGTGATAATGGAGGTGAATATACTAGCAAACAGTTTAAAATGTACTGTAATAACAGAGGTATTAATATTGATTACACTATTCCCTATACTCCACAGCTGAATGGTAAAGCTGAACGATTAAACAGGTCATTAATGGAACGAACAAGAGCGTTGCTTTTTGATATGGAGCTACCTCATGAATTATGGGGTGAAGCCGTTTTAACTTCTGCTTATTTATTGAACAGGAGTGCAAATACAATAAATGTTAAAACACCAGCTGAAATGTGGTTTAATAGAATACCTAATTTAAAACATTTGAACATTTTTGGATCTTTAGTATATTATAAAAATAATTTTCAGTTACATAAACTTGACTCCAGGAGTAGCAAAGGGCTTTTAGTAGGGTATACTAACAATGGTTTGTAACAATAAAAGAATTTCGGGCGCCTTGGGAACGCACACTACATTTAAAAAAAATACTTGCCAGATAAGACCATTTGTAGAGTCGAACTTCTAATCTTCCGGGGGTGACTAAACTAGGATTATAGGAACAATGGAAATACCTTTGTTAATACCTTCTTTATTATGTCAGTAGCTTCCTTTTACTTTAAATATTAAATTACTAATTTGAGATTATCATTATTGTTGCATCTTTATATGAAGAAAGTAAATTAAGTTTGGGCCAGATGTCTGGCTAAAAAAATGTTAAATTAGACCTCAAGATTTCGGCGTCGAAGATGAGAGAATCCAGAATCCATGAAATGGAAAATTATAATCAGACGAAAGAAAAAGTAGAAGAAAAACGCCACAGCAGGGCTGTAACAAAATTTTAAAAGGTTAATACACAAGTCTATTAGAATTTCAACACGTGGGGAGCATGGCGTCCCAAGAAGGAACTTACCGTTTTTCCGTTAATAAATGACTTTTCCCGTGTGCACCGATAAATCCAAATTAGGTGAAAATCACACTAGAGCATCGTCCAATATTGAAATCCTGAAACATCAATTTGACTTAAAACACGAACCTAAAATGATGAGCACATATTGGTCTGGTAGAAATAAATCTTACCGAAGAAATTAGGGATCCCTCCTTCTGAACACCTCGTCCTGGGTGTTTAAGGCAGCGATTATGGCATCGTTTGGCCCAAAAATATCCGTGATTATACCGGATTTGTAAAATTAATTTGGCGAGATAAATGCCTCGCTAACGAAATCAGGTCGTAAAGTGAAACGTCAAAAAATGACAGTTGCCGAACTGGACCATAGCCAATAAAAGACAGTATAAAAATCGTTCCGAAATCGACTAAAATATGAAAAGCATGTAACAGTTTAAAAAACACGTTACATTACATCCCTCCCCGAAAAAATAAAAGAAAGCAATTTCTTTTATGCTAAAAACAAACAAGGTAAAAAAAAACTTTTTTTAAAAAGACAGGAAATATAAATTGCAATAAAACGTTTCCAAAAAGATACTGGAAAAGAAACAAAACACAAAAAACAGTAAGTGCAGTCAAGCTACAAGCACAACCGACCTATAATACTAAAGAACCACATGAGTACAGTTAAGCACCTTCGCCACTGACTAACAAGTTAAATCCAAGAAATATTACAAGTACAGTTAAGCGTGGTAGTCGCTGAACAATATGTATAAGAATACAACAAAAATACCAATATGAGTTCGGTTAGGCACCATAGCCACCGACTAACAATTATAAATTAAGAGTACAGTTAGGCGCAATTGCCGCTGTCTAACAAGAATAATCCAAAAATGTCTATATGAGTACAGTTAGGCACCATCGCCACTGACTAGCAAGAACGAATTACAACTGTGAGATACAGTTTAAAATCTCCACATCTCTAAAGATGCAAAAAATAAAGAAGAATGTTGTGATCGGCACAACTCCACCAATCTTCCGAGCACAAACACCTTCGAAAATAAACGCATATTGTGATCGGCTCAACACTACCAACTTCCCGAGCACAATAGCGGAAAAAGAAATGCATTCTGTGATCGGCACAACACCACCAATCTTCCGAGCACAGAAGCAAAAAAAGACATGCATTCTGTGATCGGTACAACACCACCGATCTTCCGAGCACAGAAGCAAAAAAAACAACGAAATCAAGGAAAAAATTATACCGAGATCCGTAAAAAAGAAAGATAGGTAAACCTCTACAAGTGAGAACAGAGTTTACAAAAGTAGTAGGTACCAATGCAGAAATTGTATAAAGAACGTGCAAAAACAAATTGCATACAAGACTGCATAAAAAAATATTAATACTTAGAAATAATAATAAGATCTTTCGATATGAAAAATGTAGTCGTGTGGGTAGAACAGGTTATTAAAAGGTCCTAAGTTGTGTTTTAGAATGTTAAGATCTCAAATTCAACAAATTTATAAGAAGTTACCTAACATACATCTTCATTTAAAGTGCTAATAACCTATCATCCATCCCATCGTACATCACACTAACAAAAGCGCGCTTCAAACAAAATTATCAAAATCAAGACTAACACTTGGAAACCAAATTAAAATTTTATTATATCCTTAACATGATAACGACCAGCGGTACCCTTATTAAGGTCTTTCAGAATATAAACATTTTCAGAGATCTTTTCAATAATTTTACATTTAATAAACTTAGGAGCAAGTTTTGCCGAAAAATAAGTAGGTGCATGAGATTGAACAAAACTTCTTCTCCACACAACATTCCCCACATCAAAAGAAATGACTTTACGACCCTTAATATAATAGATAAGCTGATAAGCTTTTAATAAATGAGTTTGAACGTTAACAAAAATATCACTAAGTGAGTTAAGAGAATCAGCATAGTGAGTTCTATTGGAAACTTCCAGTTCACTCAAGTTATAAAACGATGCAAAGAAGCATCAAAAATAAGTTCTCTACCAAACATCAAAAAATTAGGGGTGAAATCTGTAGCTAGATTAACACTATTATTCAAAACTAATTAAACATTAGATAAATACTTAGACCAAGTTCTATGATCTTCTTTAACAAAACAAGCTATGCAAGTTTCAACAGTTTTATTGTATCTCTCAACTGTATTGTTTTGAGGCGTGTATAAAGTATTATAAAATATTTTAGTGATATTAAAACCATACAAAAATTCTACAAAATGTTTAGAAGTAAATTGTATCTAAAATATGTTCTATATGAATAACTATTTTCCAATTAAGATTACTATTAGGATCATACTTACATTTACAAAATTCATATAAAGTTTTATTTTCTACTCTAAAGTTCTTTTGCAAGAACAAGAAATTGTTCTACAGAATCAATATGCTTACCAAATATAAAAGGTGTGTAAATAGGCAACATGTTATGTTCAATAATGTTAATCAAAACCGCATCAAACAATGGCAAAGAAAGACGACTAGCCATGTCCATTATTTCTGTAATGAAATCTGAAAGAGATTCAGAACTCTTCTGTTTCCTCGTATGAAGGTCATGTTCCAGAAAATAGTCAAAATCCGGCCTGTCAAAACGTTTAAGTAAAGCAAGTTTAAGCTCGTGCCAGGATGGAATACGAAAGCGAACTGTGCGAAACCATTTCAGAGCAATACCACTAAGCAAGTCCGTAAATGAACTAACCAACAAAATTTCATCAAAATTGTATAAAAAATATTCTTCAACTTCAGTAATAAATTCTCTAACACAAGATTTCCCATCGAATTTAATTATACTTAATCTATATTACTATACTCTATGTTCTACTCTTTATTAAATAGGGCAACTTAATTGCAGAAGGAAAATTCTTTTTAATATTATGTTCATTTCAATAACCAAAACATTCATTGAATTAAATAAAGGCAAAGCGTTCGTCGCAAAAGCTGAGGAAGAGTGTGCAATCCTGTCATTATGATCAAAAGAATGTGGTACATCTGTCAAATTAATCATGTCAGGAACAAAAGGTGCAACATTAGGAACTGTGCATGCACCATCAGTTTCTATGTTATCTTTAGCAAGAGGCAGAGAAGACTGAACTTCTTTATCCATTTTGAATAAACAATATGATTATAATTGATGAGCAAAGCAAAATGCAAGACTTCAAAAGTTATAAAATATTTGAGGTTAAGTTGAAATATTTTTAAAGTTACAAGTTGTTTTTTATGAAAATATCAAAGTGTTTAGCAATGAAAAGATGCAGCAATAATTTACAATATAAGTTCAAGTCACATAAAGTATGATTATTAAGTTAAACCAAAGTTCACTTAAAATTAAATATGAAATCAAATTACACCGCACTTAGTTTTACAATGTTGAGTTACTTATACAAAACAAAACTGTCTTACCATACAAATGTTGGTTTTGCAAGAGTAAATGGGTAATGCTGTAACCATAAAAGTTAAACATACACAATAGTACAATAATGTTACTAGGAAATATTGTTTACTTACAAGGAAACATCAAAAAAAATTCAAGTTGTGAATTACAACAATAAACAATAATGTTTTACAGAAACTATATAATGTGTTCTGTAAACAATACTACAAATTATAAGATGCAACAATAACTAACAAGATAAGGAAGCTACTTCAAGTCCCTGTTCGCAGAGCGACAAAAATGCATCTTTTGTGAAAAAAGTAAATTAAGTTTGGGCCAGATGTCTGGCTAAAAAAATGTTAAATTAGACCTCAAGATTTCGGCGTCGAAGATGAGAGAATCCAGAATCCATGAAATGGAAAATTATAATCAGACGAAAGAAAAAGTAGAAGAAAAACGCCACAGCAGGGCTGTAACAAAATTTTAAAAGGTTAATACACAAGTCTATTAGAATTTCAACACGTGGGGAGCATGGCGTCCCAAGAAGGAACTTACCGTTTTTCCGTTAATAAATGACTTTTCCCGTGTGCACCGATAAATCCAAATTAGGTGAAAATCACACTAGAGCA
The DNA here is from genome assembly GCA_964057025.1 of Standfussiana lucernea. Lineage (NCBI taxonomy): Eukaryota > Metazoa > Arthropoda > Insecta > Lepidoptera > Noctuidae > Standfussiana > Standfussiana lucernea. Next base: position 24,308,603 of record OZ059784.1, read on the forward strand.
TCGTCCAATATTGAAATCCTGAAACATCAATTTGACTTAAAACACGAACCTAAAATGATGAGCACATATTGGTCTGGTAGAAATAAATCTTACCGAAGAAATTAGGGATCCCTCCTTCTGAACACCTCGTCCTGGGTGTTTAAGGCAGCGATTATGGCATCGTTTGGCCCAAAAATATCCGTGATTATACCGGATTTGTAAAATTAATTTGGCGAGATAAATGCCTCGCTAACGAAATCAGGTCGTAAAGTGAAACGTCAAAAAATGACAGTTGCCGAACTGGACCATAGCCAATAAAAGACAGTATAAAAATCGTTCCGAAATCGACTAAAATATGAAAAGCATGTAACAGTTTAAAAAACACGTTACAGGTTATAAGATATGGGATCCTTCAAGTTTTAGAATTGTTTATTCGAGAGATGTGGTGTTTAATAATAATAAGAGTGATGTTGCAGATTATTTAAAAATGTGTAATTGTAGAGTGAAACAGTGTGATTTAGAAAATTTATTTAAACATGGTAGTGTTGATATTGGTGGTGATGGTTTTCGTGGTGAAGGTGGTGATGATTTTCATAGTGAAAGTAGTGATGGAGATGTTGGTGATGAAGAAGTTTTAGGAAATAGAGCTGAAGTTAGTGATGAAGATGCTGAGATTTTTGAAGGCAGTATTGAAGATGTTGAAGTTGGAGTTAGTGGTGAAGATGTTGAAGTTAGAGGAGTTGGTGTTGAAGATAATGAGATTTTTGAAGATAGCGTTGAAGACATTGGAGTTGGTTTTGAGGAAAATAATAGTTTGAGAGGGGAAGTTAGAGATGATACAGTAGTTGAAATTAGTGATGAGTTTGAGGATGCGATTGAACCAGTTATTAATGATGGATTGCGGATTTTACCGAATAGAGAAAGGAAATTGCCATTTAGGCTAAAAGATTATGATTTGGAGACTTCGTTTTTAACTTATACAGATGTTTTTAATAGTTTTGATAAAGATTTATGGAAAAGAGCGATGAATGAGGAAAAAGATTCCTTAGAGAGAAACAAAACTTGGGAAATTGTTAACAAGTCTGAAGCAAAAAATAGGAAAATAATTTCGAGTAAATGGATATTTACTATAAAGCCTGGTGGAAGATATAAGGCTAGATTAGTGGCAAGAGGTTTTCTACAAAAATACAATATTGATTATAAGGAGACATATAGTCCAGTGGTAAATACTACTAGTGTTAGATTGTTGTTGGCGATTACAGCTCAAAAAGGTTTTAAAATTAAGCAATTTGATGTAAAGACAGCATTTTTATATGGAGAATTAGATGAAGAAATTTTTATGGAAGTACCTTTAGGATATGATATAAAAGACAAAGAGAATAAAGTATGTAAATTAAAGAAGAGTTTGTATGGATTGAAACAAGCACCACTTATGTGGAACAAGAGATTAACGGAGTTTTTAAAAAAAATTGGGATTTTTACAATTAAAATCAGATCCATGTGTGTTTGTAAATAAAGATAAAGAAATATATTTGGCTATTTACGTAGATGATGGTATTTTAATTGGTGAAAATGAGTCTGATTTAAATAAAATTATTACTAAGTTAGAAACAGAATTTGAAATGCGGAAATTTGATAAGATTGAAAAGTTTATAGGGTTTGATGTTAAAGTAGAACGAAACTTTATTAAGATTTATCAGGAAAGTTATATAAATCAAATTTTGGAAAAGTTTAAATATGAAAACTTAAAAGATAGTAGTCATCCAGATATTTTAGTTGATACACATCAAGAGGGGAAAATGGGAGTTGATGATGTGCATCAATATAGACAATTGATTGGTTCATTGTTGTATTTGGTTAATAAAACAAGACTGGATCTGGCTTTTCATGTTGGTTATTGTAGTAGGCATCAAGAACATCCTAATTTGAATGATTTTGCAAATATTAAGAACCTTTTTAGATATATTAAAAATACAGTCAGCAATGGTATACAGTATGTTCGTGGTAACGATTTAACTTTAAAAGCGTATTGTGATGCAGACTTTGCAGGTGATCCTGATACTAGGAAAAGTACGACTGGCTTTGTAATATTTTATGGTGGTGGTCCAATTCATTGGTGTTCACGTAAACAGTCAGTCACTGCTCTTTCCAGTACTGAGGCTGAATATATTTCTGCAGCCGAATGTATAAAAGACCTATTATACATTCAGAGTTTGATCTACGAGTTGACAAATAAATTACCAAAAACACAGTTGTTTGTTGATAATCAATCAGCTATAGTATTGATTAAAAATGGAATTTTGAATAGAAGAAGCAAACATATTGATGTTAAATATCATTTCATTAAGGAAAAAATAGATAAGAATTTGTTGGAAATTCATTATTGTCCGACTAAATATAATTTGGCAGATATACTAACTAAACCACTGGACAGAACAAAGTTTTTGAGATTGAGACAGTGTATAGTGAGTGATACGTAAAGGACATTCTGTAATGTGATGAGTTATGTAGGTTTATTAGGATTTAAGGTTGTTTGAGAATTAATTTGAAATGTTAATGTGTGAGTTAGTTATGTAAGGTGTTTAGATTAATTAATTCAAAAGTTTGTTTGTTATATTTAGTTAAGTTGGGCGGGTTAGTTAAGTTGGGTTTTAAATGAGTTGATGGGAGTTATCTATGAGATGTTATTCTAATTGTAATAAACATAAAATTCAGAGGGGATGTTGTAATATTAGTTTTATAGAATTTTATGTCTATGTATTACTGGCAGGTTTTAAAGTCTATGGTCTTTTAAAAACCTTATTGTTGTTAGGAAGGTTTTTTAAATGTATAAAAATGACAGAGAAAAATAACGAGAAAGATTTGGTGGAGTGTGAATAGAAAATTGGATGGGGTAACATGTTGTAATTTGGAGGTATTTATTTAGTTTGTTATATATGGTTGAGTTGTTTACATATGGGGTTTTAGATGGTTTAGTTATACTTAAATAAAATATGTGAATATCCGTTGGAATTTAATTGAAGAAGGATCCCACCCTCACAACATGATGGTAAGCAAACATAGAATCTTAACACTGCTGGGGCTGATGGTTTCCTGTGTCTGTTGCGGTTCTGGTACCCCGGGTGGCCGCACAGCTTTCATCAGGTCAATTACACACTTTTTCTGCTCGAGGGCTAGCTTTCTCATTTCCTCTTGTAGTTTCTCTTGCTCAAGCTCTTGTTGCTTTTTAAGCTCTTTAGCTTTGAGCATGTTGGACAACTGCTCCGAGAGAACATTGGTGATGGGGCTTTCACTCAAACTGAACGTCGGGATAGGTAATCTTTGTGGAGGAGATGAGAGCCTGGTGTCTGACATCCCTAAAGGGAGATTTAACGGCATCGGCAACGATCCCAGCCGCCCATCTTCGCTGGGACTGTCGGTCAAATTGCACTTCGATAAATGACTGTCCACCAAGGCAAAAAGAGACGTAAAGATAAAGATAAAGATAAATTTATTCGCAAATATGGGTACAATACAGGTGATACAGATACATTTTAATGGTTCAGCCATATTTTGCCATGAGGGCATGCAAATTTTAATCATAAGTAGGACCTACACAGGACTTTATTAAAAACATTAAAAGTAATAAAATTAAAATAAACTAAATTAAATTAAAATAACAATAATAGCAGATAATTACATAAGCCCTTCAATATTATTACTCTCAAACGAACTTGAGTCAGTCATCTTGACTAACAATCACCTTTCTCCTCAAAATCAAATAAAAAATTTGGACATTTTATGAAGTATAACACTCCAACACATACACTACGCGATAGATTTAGAGGATTTATCAAAATAATACGTCATTTCTAGTACGTTCATCATAAGTTACCTAATTATTGTGTTATCTCTCTTTTTGTTTACGAAACACGGAGATGTTGATCAAAGAAATCGATGAAACCATCATAGACAGTGTTGCCAGTCGGCAATGTCAGAAATCACCTGAAATATAAAAAAATGTAACCTTTTTGTAGAAAAAGTAACCTTTCATATTTTTTTACTGGATAAATTGATAGAATAGAAAATTAGTTGTATTGATTTACAGATACATCGATGAGTATTTGAGCACTTGCCCGCATTTTTTGATTTATTCATATTGATCCTTTATAATAAAATTGATGCATTAAGAATTGATATGAAGTTAAACGAGTATCGAAATATCGCAAAAATATGGTCCATCAGATGCGCGCGCAAGCGCGCGTAATATGAATTCTAGTACATTTTTCCTCTCCGCTTGCCTTGAAGTCGACGACTTGGAAGAAATCAAGAATTTGTCCATTTGCTTAGCTTAGACTAAATTTATATTTTTAGTAGATTAAGTTAAAACCATGCCAAGCATAAGCACCAACACCAAAGTCATGAAAAGAAGTCAAACAAATAAAATGAATAAATCAACCACGTTATTAGTATGAAAGTAAGATACCTAATGCAATACGTGTAAATAATTCCTGTCAACGTATTCTCCTTTGCGATGAACCTCAAATTCGACTCGGAAGCGTTCTCCATCTTACTCTTGGAGAGACAAGAAGAACGTTTCCGATTCGAAAAAGACGTTTCTCGGAAACGCAAATACGGCTGCTGAACCCGATACATTTTATTAAGTAACTGGGTCGGTGGGTATTCATTACAAAAATTCATCCACATTTTGTGGATAAAACTTTAGATGAGGTAACACTACTATATTAATGTCATAATTTTTGGCGGGATTGTGCATTTTACAACACTGTTTGGCTGATAGCTCTTGTTGCCAAAGCGATAACATTTTAAAAAACATGTGTCGTAGATACATTTATCAATAATCTGTGAAAACATGAAGCCTCTTGGTTTAATCACTGCCACGCCACTTTAGCCACTGACCGCTATTATAGTACCAGGTCACTGGTTTAATCTCAGTAACTTCTTATTTATATTACTAACTGACTTGTACCTACTTACTATTTTATTGTCTAACTAAAACCAACTTAAAAAAAAAAAACAAAGCATTCATGGTGTGTAATAGGTACCTACCTACTATATTGGTCTGATTCAAATTTATCGTTAATTATTAGTCCATAACCTTAATAAAGTATATAGAAAAAATACAAAGTGAAACACACAGTAGGTACACAAAACATGCACTGTCATTGTAGATACACTTACCAAGCTTCCAGTAAAGTCCAGTAGGAAATTATGTTGCATTGTAATTAATAATCAAATCACAAATACAAACACTAATCTTTCGGTGACAACAAAATTTGAAGTGGCGCGGGCGGCGCGGCGGCAAACGAACAACAACGAATGAATCCGAAGATCCGATCCAATCCGACTGATCAAGCGAGTGAGCGAGATACAAGTGGTGTAAGTGTGAAAGAGGAAAGAGTACAACGTGTTGTTCCAATAGAGACAGCTATGATTGGGTATGAGCACTTTGCCATTAACTAGGGCTTCATAGGTTTTTGTTCTACTACTGCTAACGAAGCTTATCAACATGAACAAAATTCTAAAACGAGCGTTCCGTTTTACGTTGCTTTTATGTAAAAAATTAAGAGTTATTTCTACAAATCCCGAAAAATCACCTAAAAGGTTACAAAAGCAACCTTCTGGCAAGACTGATCATAGACAAAACTATTTCTCGACATTTCGACAATATTCATTGTCATTTCTGAGCGTTCAGCGCGCTGAACGCTCAGAAATTTTTTGTCTGTTTCCATACTAGTGAGATGAAGATAAGTGCGTAGGATAAATTTGTTCATTTCAATGCTCCATTTCCTACGACTTGTTGCAGCTTTAGCGGTGGGTACAGTATCGTCGATAAAATTTGTCTCCTGTACAACTGTTAGAGCAGAGGTACTGTTCTAATTTCATGACTGGCATGCATGATGACTGTTTTAGTTTGTAATAAAAAAAATATAATTATATGTGACAGAGAGAGAATGTCGTAAAAAAAACGTTGTTTTTTTTTATCCGTGTATTTTATTTATTATCATAAATAAATGTTATTAAACATAATATTCAATAGGTTATGGGCCCAGGGCGTTGAGAACAACTGTTAATAATGGCATCCACTGGGAGTGGGCATGCGAATGAGAAATCGCATGTGACCCAAGGTAATTCGAATCTACCAGCAATGGAGAAGCTTGATGGTAGTGCCAACTATCATGTATGGAAGTTCATGATGGAACTTTATCTAATACATGAAGATTTATGGGAATACACGAAGACAACACCGGTAGCAACTGATGAGTCAGGCTACAGAAGAGACCAAAAGGCTAGAGCCAAAATCTGCTTAATGGTGAAGCCGCATTGTTTGGTACACGTTCGTCAGGCAAAGTCTGCAAAGGAGGCCTGGTATGCCCTGAAGGCTGCTTTTGAAGACAAGGGCCTGAACAATCGATGCAGACTGCTCTCAAAATTGGTAAGCATCAAGTTGCAACAATTTGCTACAGTTAATGAATATGTAACAGCTATCATGACGGTAGCGCAGCAGCTATGTGACCTGGGAAAGGAAGTAGACGATGAGTTGCTGGCGGCTTTGATGCTTCAGGGGTTGACGGAGAAATTCCAGCCCATGAGATTAGCTATCGAGAACACAAACATAGAATTAACCACAGACTATGTTAAAGCTAAGCTGTTTCAAATTTGTATGACATTCGTTGCAGACGTTAAGCACAGATTTAGCCCGCTTTAGTGTTGACATTATTAGGGAATTCGCGAACAATGCGACCACGACCGGCGACTGCAGTTAGTCCTAATGCGGCCGCGACCGCTCTTGTGACGGAGCAACCAGTTAAGTCATAGCCTCTTAATATGTAAGTAATGCGCGAGATCCTTTAAGTGTACAAGGAAATGAAAGAAACAAGATGTGCTATTGGCAGAGATTATTCCTAATACCATAGACCGCCATGAGAACGAATGAATCCATACTGGAGAACCTCAACATCACAGAATAGCTATTTATTTCCAAAACTTACAGCTAGGATACAGATAGTGAAAGAAAGCCAATTAAAAGTTTTCACTGACAATATAAGGATAGCACAAGAAACAGTAGATAGACACCAGAGCTTTCTCTTGCCACAGCTTTCATTTATCACAGATATAATTTCACACAAGCATTGCCTAGAAAAGCTTATGGTATTAGACTTAGTGGAAGGAAAAAAGCGGCAAAATGGTCAAACGCGATGAAGAAGGTTTTTGGAGGCACCACATATAGAGCGGTCCCCGCTGCAGAAGACCACATAGCTCGGAAATGCGTTGTGGTAACGATCCTCAGCATTGAGGGTCCGACGAAGAGGATAAAAATATATTTATCTATATATCTACCTAACATGTATTTTGAGCAATTTAATTTTTATATCTGAGTAGGAAATTCTGAAGAAATAAATAAATTTAGTTATAAAAATTCAATATTTTATTTACAAATATCCCAATAAGTTACATAGATTTCTTTTGTTGTGAAGTATTATTTCGGTCGTATTTCTAACAGGAGTACCCTGCGTGGTTAATTGACACAAATACACAACTGCTAACATCAAAAAGGTAATGGTACAACTGAGTGTTCACAAAGGAAAATATTAATTACTAATACAACTTCAGAGTGAAGTTACAGTCACACTTGCAGTACAGATAATATAATATGTATTAAGAAAAAATTGTTTACTATTAAATATCGCCATTAAAATAATTATAAATTCCAAAATAATTTTGTACATCCATTACACAATCATTTATTAAACTCTAAAGATTGCACTACATTTATAAACAACACAAATAATACTTATCATAACAATCAAATTCAATTCATTCAATATATTCAATACAATGTCAATTCAATAAAATATGTATAATAATAATTATTATTATTTCAAATGTAGTTCTGGAATCAGATACAAGTATTTGGCCACTTTCTTTACTTGTAAACCCATAACCCAAAAGATAAAAACATAACTTACTCCCAGAAACCTTAATCTGATTTACTACTAATAGTCATACAATTAAATTAATGAGAAGTGCTATTGACTGAAGTAGTTCTAATCAACCATAGATTTATTTTGGTTTTCATGGTTTAACATTACTATTGATCAGAATCATTGTATATAGCAACACCCACTAATCAGAAGAAGTCATGATATGTGTTACTTGAAGTGTGCACTGGCTTCCGCTTCAACTTCTCCGTAATCAAGTCACACGGAGATTTTGTGCTAAAGCCAAATCGAACAATGTTTGTGGGTACCTTTTCTCGCAAATACGGCGCAGCCACCGGCCTCAAGCGTGAAGTTAACACTTTTCCAAAGGGTGAACACTTACCCATCCTGATCTTCTGTTTCAGTATGTAGGACATGTCCGTCTTAATGGGTAGTAGTGGCTCAGGCTCTGGGGGTGGTATCAATTCCACTGATTGCGCCCGGTTTGGTGAATTGCTAACAAACTCTTTGTAGTCCAGAACCAGAGACTCAAAGGAACTGCTGGGGCTGATGGTTTCCTGTGTCTGTTGCGGTTCTGGTACCCCGGGTGGCCGCACAGCTTTCATCAGGTCAATTACACACTTTTTCTGCTCGAGGGCTAGCTTTCTCATTTCCTCTTGTAGTTTCTCTTGCTCAAGCTCTTGTTGCTTTTTAAGCTCTTTAGCTTTGAGCATGTTGGACAACTGCTCCGAGAGAACATTGGTGATGGGGCTTTCACTCAAACTGAACGTCGGGATAGGTAATCTTTGTGGAGGAGATGAGAGCCTGGTGTCTGACATCCCTAAAGGGAGATTTAACGGCATCGGCAACGATCCCAGCCGCCCATCTTCGCTGGGACTGTCGGTCAAATTGCACTTCGATAAATGACTGTCCACCAAGGCAAAAAGAGACGTAAACGAACTTGAGTCAGTCATCTTGACTAACAATCACCTTTCTCCTCAAAATCAAATAAAAAATTTGGACATTTTATGAAGTATAACACTCCAACACATACACTACGCGATAGATTTAGAGGATTTATCAAAATAATACGTCATTTCTAGTACGTTCATCATAAGTTACCTAATTATTGTGTTATCTCTCTTTTTGTTTACGAAACACGGAGATGTTGATCAAAGAAATCGATGAAACCATCATAACAGTGTTGCCAGTCGGCAATGTCAGAAATCACCTGAAATATAAAAAAATGTAACCTTTTTGTAGAAAAAGTAACCTTTCATATTTTTTTACTGGATAAATTGATAGAATAGAAAATTTGTTGTATTGATTTACAGATACATCGATGAGTATTTGAGCACTTGCCCGCATTTTTTGATTTATTCATATTGATCCTTTATAATAAAATTGATGCATTAAGAATTGATATGAAGTTAAACGAGTATCGAAATATCGCAAAAATATGGTCCATCAGATGCGCGCGCAAGCGCGCGTAATATGAATTCTAGTACATTTTTCCTCTCCGCTTGCCTTGAAGTCGACGACTTGGAAGAAATCAAGAATTTGTCCATTTGCTTAGCTTAGACTAAATTTATATTTTTAGTAGATTAAGTTAAAACCATGCCAAGCATAAGCACCAACACCAAAGTCATGAAAAGAAGTCAAACAAATAAAATGAATAAATCAACCACGTTACTAATAACGTGGTTGATTTATTCATTTTATTTGTTGTTTCATACTAATATGAAAGTAAGATACCTAATGCAATACGTGTAAATAATTCCTGTCAACGTATTCTCCTTTGCGATGAACCTCAAATTCGACTCGGAAGCGTTCTCCATCTTACTCTTGGAGAGACAAGAAGAACGTTTCCGATTCGAAAAAGACGTTTCTCGGAAACGCAAATACGGCTGCTGAACCCGATACATTTTATTAAGTAACTGGGTCGGTGGGTATTCATTACAAAAATTCATCCACATTTTGTGGATAAAACTTTAGATGAGGTAACACTACTATATTAATGTCATAATTTTTGGCGGGATTGTGCATTTTACAACACTGTTTGGCTGATAGCTCTTGTTGCCAAAGCGATAACATTTTAAAAAACATGTGTCGTAGATACATTTATCAATAATCTGTGAAAACATGAAGCCTCTTGGTTTAATCACTGCCACGCCACTTTAGCCACTGACCGCTATTATAGTACCAGGTCACTGGTTTAATCTCAGTAACTTCTTATTTATATTACTAACTGACTTGTACCTACTTACTATTTTATTGTCTAACTAAAACCAACTTAAAAAAAAAAAACAAAGCATTCATGGTGTGTAATAGGTACCTACCTACTATATTGGTCTGATTCAAATTTATCGTTAATTATTAGTCCATAACCTTAATAAAGTATATAGAAAAAATACAAAGTGAAACACACAGTAGGTACACAAAACATGCACTGTCATTGTAGATACACTTACCAAGCTTCCAGTAAAGTCCAGTAGGAAATTATGTTGCATTGTAATTAATAATCAAATCACAAATACAAACACTAATCTTTCGGTGACAACAAAATTTGAAGTGGCGCGGGCGGCGCGGCGGCAAACGAACAACAACGAATGAATCCGAAGATCCGATCCAATCCGACTGATCAAGCGAGTGAGCGAGATACAAGTGGTGAAAGAGGAAAGAGTACAACGTGTTGTTCCAATAGAGACAGCTATGATTGGGTATGAGCACTTTGCCATTAACTAGGGCTTCATAGGTTTTTGTTCTACTACTGCTAACGAAGCTTATCAACATGAACAAAATTCTAAAACGAGCGTTCCGTTTTACGTTGCTTTTATGTAAAAAATTAAGAGTTATTTCTACAAATCCCGAAAAATCACCTAAAAGGTTACAAAAGCAACCTTCTGGCAAGACTGATCATAGACAAAACTATTTCTCGACATTTCGACAATATTCATTGTCATTTCTGAGCGTTCAGCGCGCTGAACGCTCAGAAATTTTTTGTCTGTTTCCATACTAGTGAGATGAAGATAAGTGCGTAGGATAAATTTGTTCATTTCAATGCTCCATTTCCTACGACTTGTTGCAGCTTTAGCGGTGGGTACAGTATCGTCGATAAAATTTGTCTCCTGTACAACTGTTAGAGCAGAGGTACTGTTCTAATTTCATGACTGGCATGCATGATGACTGTTTTAGTTTGTAATAAAAAAAATATAATTATATGTGACAGAGAGAGAATGTCGTAAAAAAAACGTTGTTTTTTTTTATCCGTGTATTTTATTTATTATCATAAATAAATGTTATTAAACATAATATTCAATAGGTTATGGGCCCAGGGCGTTGAGAACAACTGTTAATAATGGCATCCACTGGGAGTGGGCATGCGAATGAGAAATCGCATGTGACCCAAGGTAATTCGAATCTACCAGCAATGGAGAAGCTTGATGGTAGTGCCAACTATCATGTATGGAAGTTCATGATGGAACTTTATCTAATACATGAAGATTTATGGGAATACACGAAGACAACACCGGTAGCAACTGATGAGTCAGGCTACAGAAGAGACCAAAAGGCTAGAGCCAAAATCTGCTTAATGGTGAAGCCGCATTGTTTGGTACACGTTCGTCAGGCAAAGTCTGCAAAGGAGGCCTGGTATGCCCTGAAGGCTGCTTTTGAAGACAAGGGCCTGAACAATCGATGCAGACTGCTCTCAAAATTGGTAAGCATCAAGTTGCAACAATTTGCTACAGTTAATGAATATGTAACAGCTATCATGACGGTAGCGCAGCAGCTATGTGACCTGGGAAAGGAAGTAGACGATGAGTTGCTGGCGGCTTTGATGCTTCAGGGGTTGACGGAGAAATTCCAGCCCATGAGATTAGCTATCGAGAACACAAACATAGAATTAACCACAGACTATGTTAAAGCTAAGCTGTTTCAAATTTGTATGACATTCGTTGCAGACGTTAAGCACAGATTTAGCCCGCTTTAGTGTTGACATTATTAGGGAATTCGCGAACAATGCGACCACGACCGGCGACTGCAGTTAGTCCTAATGCGGCCGCGACCGCTCTTGTGACGGAGCAACCAGTTAAGTCATAGCCTCTTAATATTGTTACGAGCTGGGTATGGGATAAATTAATTACTACCAATCAGACAATTTAATAACTTTATTAAACACAAAACACTTAAATCTTAATCACAAGTACACTACTGATCACTATTCGCTTAGATATCGCACTTCTAGTTCACTTCGATTCGCTTCGTTGTATCGCCTGAATCAGACTACTCCCGTGTGTCGGCGCTTGTGCTTTTTATACTACCCCTTTATTCACGAACATTCCGGCGATGTGTAGAACGGTTCGATAAAAACATCAACAAAAAAACATTACCAAGTAGTAGGCAAAAAAATAATAACCTACTTGTACCGAATAAAGAAGTAGGTACTTTATGCCCTCGGCGTACGGTCGAAATTACAATGACAATTCCTAATATTTTTTATAAGTAGTTACCTACTTAACTTTGAACTAATAATAATGGCACGCTTCTCGAAGTTTTTAGCGCAAACACACTGAATCACGTCCTTTCTCGAAAGATCTCGTACGTACGACGTAACACTGCCCCCTCCTTAGACATGCTCGTCCCGAGCATCATTAGCCCCGTAGTATCGGGCCAATCGGTCTACATGAACAATCTTAGGCGCACCTCGTAGACCCTTCTGTATTCGGTAGGTGACATCGTTGATCCTAGTCACGACTCGGTATGGTCCATCCCATTTTGCTTGCAATTTCGGAGACCTCCCCTTGCTCCGCACTGGGTTATGTAACCACACCAGTGAACCCTCGTCGAAAGCCCTACTGTTTGCCTTGCGGTCATAACGGGTCTTCATCTTCTCAGACATCTGTTGGCCGGATTGTCGGATATGCTCATAAACATCATTCAACTTGTTACGCAAATCATGTGCGTAATCTGTTACACTACGTGGAGCATCAGGGGAAGTTCCAGTGATTAAATCTGCAGGCAACCGTAATTCCCTTCCAAAGTTCGCGAATGCTGGCGTCACAGTCGTACTTTCGTGGACTGCGCTGCGGAAGGACAGTAGAAACGGCTGTATGTGCTTGTCCCAATCCCTTTGCCTGCTTTCCACGACTTTTGCCAGATATCTTTCCAACGTTTGGTTGAATCGTTCCACCATTCCATCAGATTGTGGGTGGTAAGAGGTGGTTCTGGTTTTGTAGGTACCCATCAATCGACAAGTTTCCTGAAATACTTGCGATTCAAAATTCCTTCCTTGATCGCTGTGTATTTCTAAGGGTACTCCAAAACGACAGAAAACTTCCTGAACTAATTTATCTGCGACAGTTGTAGCCTCTTGATTAGGAATGGCGAAGACTTCTGGCCACTTTGTGAAGTAATCCATGACCACCAGGAAGTACTTGTTTCCGCTCTCACTTTCTGGAAATGGTCCCGCAACGTCTAGTGCTATCCGTTCCCAAGGGGCTCCAACGTTGTACACTTTTAATGCACCTCGGCTGCGTGTGTGGGGTCCTTTCACGGCCGCACAACTGGTACATTTGCGACACCAGTCCTCCACATCATCTCGACAGTGGATCCAGTAAAAGCGTTCTCGAATTTTTAGTAGAGTCCTTTTTACCCCCATATGTCCTCCTGAACATCCATCATGGTAGAGCCGTAGAACATCTGGTACCTTAGCTTTAGGGACAACCATTTGTAGATGACAGCTGTCCCCTCGAGCGTTTTCCCATTTACGGCACAAGACTCCATCCTGGATCACCAAGCTGTTCCATTGCGCCCAATAACTCTTCGTGATGGAACTCATCGCAGCCACATCACTCCACTTAGGTTTAGGAGCACCAGCTTTGATCCACTCGAAGATCGGTTTGATGTCCGAGTCATTTTGCTGAGCCTGCTGTAGGGTTTCCTTCCATTCATCGCTGAGATCTGTTCTAAGCATCCTCACGGACACTACTTCCTTAGTCTCTTGCCTGGGACAGTGCTTACAGTCTTCAGGACAAGGTCTTCTTGACAAGGCGTCTGTCTTAACGTGAGTTCTCCACTGTTGCTGGGCAGTCATGCATGGCATTTCAGCCGCTTTTCCCTCATGGGGTTGACCTTCTCTCATTGTGCTTCGGTTTTTACAGTTTGACCGAAGATGACCCCTTTCTCCACAAGTGTAGCACCTAAGACTGTACCCTTGCGGCCGGTCGCGTACAGGAGATGCTACAACCTCTCTGACGCGGTGCGTTCGGTGGTCCTGCCTCACTGCCTCTACTTCTAAGGCATGGGCCAAGGCGTCTTTCAGCGCCTCATGATGCCCAAGTCTCACAGCGGCTCTAACTTCTAGGTCGCGTATTCCATCAACGAACGCTTGTACCAGATTCCCATCGATAAGTGCAGGGGCAGACTGGTATGCTTTCCGAACCAGCTTTTCAACTTCGAGGGCCCACTGCTGTAGATTCTCGCCACTACGTTGAACACGATCTTTCAACTTAGCACGAAATACGTGCTCCAGGTGCGCGTCACCGTATCTGGACTCTAACGCCTCCAACAGCTGCTCGTAGGTTACATTATTGCCGAGCGCCTCAAGAATATTAAGGGCCTGGTCTCGGAGGGCCAAGGTGAGCGCGGTCATGGCTTGCGGTTTTGTCCATCCATTCGCCTTTATAACGGCCTCAAATTGAATTTTATAAGCCGACCACGAAGATGTGCCATCGAATGGAGGCACCTTAAAGCCCCGCGCTGAAGGTGCAGCAACTACTGAAGCTACAGTCAAGTCTCCAGTCTTCAGTTCCCCCAAAGCCTTCTTCACCCCAGCGATCTGAACTTCGGCTTCTGAGAGGCGATTCTCGTGCTGCTGTACCTGATCCTTCATCACCTTTAGGTCTTTGCCAAAAGTTGCATGAAGATCCTTTATGAGGAGCATCTGCTCGTCTTGGCGGCGGACCTGCTCCTCTTGGCGGCGGACTTGCTCCTCTTTGTCTCGCTGCAACTGCTCTTCCAACCGGCGAACCTGCTCCTCTTGACGGCGAGCCTGCTCCTCTTGACGGCGAGCCTGCTCCTCTTTGTCTCTCTGCAACTGCTCTTCCAACCGGCGAGCCTGCTCTTCTTGACGGCGAGCCTGCTCCTGTAGCAGCGCCATTAAAGCTGACAAGTCTGGCGCCATTGATGCTGTAGGAACTGCGGATGGGCGAGCGACTGGCACTGACGTAGGCTGGACACCACCCGGTGTCTGTGTTGGGGAATCTCCAAACCGCCTTTGGTCCATGTCCTGCTGTCGCTGACTCCTGGTACGGATACCGTCCGTGTCGTCCTTCGGTAGAATTGGCATAATTTATCCCTCACTTCTGACACCAAATTGTTACGAGCTGGGTATGGGATAAATTAATTACTACCAATCAGACAATTTAATAACTTTATTAAACACAAAACACTTAAATCTTAATCACAAGTACACTACTGATCACTATTCGCTTAGATATCGCACTTCTAGTTCACTTCGATTCGCTTCGTTGTATCGCCTGAATCAGACTACTCCCGTGTGTCGGCGCTTGTGCTTTTTATACTACCCCTTTATTCACGAACATTCCGGCGATGTGTAGAACGGTTCGATAAAAACATCAACAAAAAAACATTACCAAGTAGTAGGCAAAAAAATAATAACCTACTTGTACCGAATAAAGAAGTAGGTACTTTATGCCCTCGGCGTACGGTCGAAATTACAATGACAATTCCTAATATTTTTTATAAGTAGTTACCTACTTAACTTTGAACTAATAATAATGGCACGCTTCTCGAAGTTTTTAGCGCAAACACACTGAATCACGTCCTTTCTCGAAAGATCTCGTACGTACGACGTAACAATATGTAAGTAATGCGCGAGATCCTTTAAGTGTACAAGGAAATGAAAGAAACAAGATGTGCTATTGGCAGAGATTATTCCTAATACCATAGACCGCCATGAGAACGAATGAATCCATACTGGAGAACCTCAACATCACAGAATAGCTATTTATTTCCAAAACTTACAGCTAGGATACAGATAGTGAAAGAAAGCCAATTAAAAGTTTTCACTGACAATATAAGGATAGCACAAGAAACAGTAGATAGACACCAGAGCTTTCTCTTGCCACAGCTTTCATTTATCACAGATATAATTTCACACAAGCATTGCCTAGAAAAGCTTATGGTATTAGACTTAGTGGAAGGAAAAAAGCGGCAAAATGGTCAAACGCGATGAAGAAGGTTTTTGGAGGCACCACATATAGAGCGGTCCCCGCTGCAGAAGACCACATAGCTCGGAAATGCGTTGTGGTAACGATCCTCAGCATTGAGGGTCCGACGAAGAGGATAAAAATATATTTATCTATATATCTACCTAACATGTATTTTGAGCAATTTAATTTTTATATCTGAGTAGGAAATTCTGAAGAAATAAATAAATTTAGTTATAAAAATTCAATATTTTATTTACAAATATCCCAATAAATTACATAGATTTCTTTTGTTGTGAAGTATTATTTCGGTCGTATTTCTAACAGGAGTACCCTGCCTGGTTAATTGACACAAATACACAACTGCTAACATCAAAAAGGTAATGGTACAACTGAGTGTTCACAAAGGAAAATATTAATTACTAATACAACTTCAGAGTGAAGTTACAGTCACACTTGCAGTACAGATAATATAATATGTATTAAGAAAAAATTGTTTACTATTAAATATCGCCATTAAAATAATTATAAATTCCAAAATAATTTTGTACATCCATTACACAATCATTTATTAAACTCTAAAGATTGCACTACATTTATAAACAACACAAATAATACTTATCATAACAATCAAATTCAATTCATTCAATATATTCAATACAATGTCAATTCAATAAAATATGTATAATAATAATTATTATTATTTCAAATGTAGTTCTGGAATCAGATACAAGTATTTGGCCACTTTCTTTACTTGTAAACCCATAACCCAAAAGATAAAAACATAACTTACTCCCAGAAACCTTAATCTGATTTACTACTAATAGTCATACAATTAAATTAATGAGAAGTGCTATTGACTGAAGTAGTTCTAATCAACCATAGATTTATTTTGGTTTTCATGGTTTAACATTACTATTGATCAGAATCATTGTATATAGCAACACCCACTAATCAGAAGAAGTCATGATATGTGTTACTTGAAGTGTGCACTGGCTTCCGCTTCAACTTCTCCGTAATCAAGTCACACGGAGATTTTGTGCTAAAGCCAAATCGAACAATGTTTGTGGGTACCTTTTCTCGCAAATACGGCGCAGCCACCGGCCTCAAGCGTGAAGTTAACACTTTTCCAAAGGGTGAACACTTACCCATCCTGATCTTCTGTTTCAGTATGTAGGACATGTCCGTCTTAATGGGTAGTAGTGGCTCAGGCTCTGGGGGTGGTATCAATTCCACTGATTGCGCCCGGTTTGGTGAATTGCTAACAAACTCTTTGTAGTCCAGAACCAGAGACTCAAAGGAACTGCTGGGGCTGATGGTTTCCTGTGTCTGTTGCGGTTCTGGTACCCCGGGTGGCCGCACAGCTTTCATCAGGTCAATTACACACTTTTTCTGCTCGAGGGCTAGCTTTCTCATTTCCTCTTGTAGTTTCTCTTGCTCAAGCTCTTGTTGCTTTTTAAGCTCTTTAGCTTTGAGCATGTTGGACAACTGCTCCGAGAGAACATTGGTGATGGGGCTTTCACTCAAACTGAACGTCGGGATAGGTAATCTTTGTGGAGGAGATGAGAGCCTGGTGTCTGACATCCCTAAAGGGAGATTTAACGGCATCGGCAACGATCCCAGCCGCCCATCTTCGCTGGGACTGTCGGTCAAATTGCACTTCGATAAATGACTGTCCACCAAGGCAAAAAGAGACGTAAACGAACTTGAGTCAGTCATCTTGACTAACAATCACCTTTCTCCTCCAGTGTTGCCAGTACCTGCGTCGACTTTCGGACGATTCACTACCTGAAATGGGACGATTTTTTGACAAAAAGGACGGCTGGAGAAATATTAATTTGTTACAATTTAATGAGAAAAAAGTATACCTAAAAGGGCGTGAGTACTATTATATTTTTAAGGCAAACAAATAAAAAGGGTTTTTTTTTAAGATGTTCAATATTTCAATTTTATTTCTTGCATATCTTTGGTTGGCTCAAACTTAACCTGGCAACTGGATTATTCGTTAACCATCAAAGTCTATGGTCTAGCTGTCATTTACGCGTGTCATAATGGTGTCATACAAGCAGTTATGTAGCTAGTTAATCTGTGGTATTGTACATACCTACCTACAGAAGAAAAAGAAACTGTATTCAAGTTTCTGAGCTACGTTCCAAAAACTTTTCAATTTTCATAGATGTCATGAATCAAACAAATAATTAAAAATGAGATTGTAAATCGAACAAGCGTAAACATACCTACTACATTTAATTTATTTTAGAATTTAAAGGTTCTTGCGAGTTGCTTGCACTTTAATAAACTATTCTAAACCATAAATTATTTGCAAGTGAAATAATTTTAATCGTTATTAATAAGTGCCCAAAAGAGAAGATTTTTTTAAAGTTACACCTCTCAATGCCATCTATGATTTTTTTAGAACGTAGCTCTGAAAGTTCCTCTTTGTCAATGAGGTTATTCTAAGGCTTAGATTAGGGTGTGAGATACCCGCGGCACCATAGAAATAAGTTCTTAGTACCGCGGCGCAAAGTCGCCAAACCACGCCAAACAAATCTAGGTTGATACCTAGATTTGTTTATAGCTTGATTTGATAATCAAGCTATGAAATCAAGTCAAAGTATGTCAAACAATTTACAATGTCTAAACACCTATTGATACAACAAACACAGGTTTGTAGAAAAGCTGGTTTCCTCAGCTTGCATCGATTTAATTGGTTATTAGGTATATGAGTAGACTAGGCACTTTTGTTATCTTGTTATGAATACAAGCCAAAACTTGACCCACCAACCCATCCACCTGTATTCCGTGCATCCATATGTTTATTTTAACTCAGCACAAAGCTGACAAAGCACACCCACTTCAAGTTTTGGACATAAATCAAAATAATCAAACATCACAACAAAAAGTGTAAACAAACTTTTGATCAAGAAGAAAAACGGATCGATACGTACGTATAGCTAGCAAGTTAGTCGCTTCGTGTCTTCCTCAGTGTCTATCCACCAAAACCACTGCTAATACAGTATTATTATAAAATGTTTTTAAGAAAAGAAACTCTCAAAACGAAAACTCAATTTCAAATTTAACACCGCCAAACATCGTACGTAGTAACTCGTACGTAATGAATTCAGCTGAATAACCGAATGATTAAGTGGTTGTATGTGTGCGTGGAACGTACAGGCAAGCGATATGGGATCACTGCGCGTGGAAAAAGGATGGCTGGTTATATTCGCCAGCAGTGGTCTGAAGTTGCATTCACACGCCGCACGTTTCGTTTTTACTTACAGTTTTCTGTTTTACGCATTTCGTCATTATTTGCATTTTAAACCCATTTTTGTAATAAGAAAAGTAAATTATTGTAGTTGGCTATTTGAAAAGGGACGGAAAAGGGACTGAATATATAACGGACATCCAAGGGACGTAAAGATGCCTAAACGGACAAAAATCGTCCCTTTTGGGACGTTCTGGCATCTCTGTATCTCCTCAAAATCAAATAAAAAATTTGGACATTTTATGAAGTATAACACTCCAACACATACACTACGCGATAGATTTAGAGGATTTATCAAAATAATACGTCATTTCAAGTACGTCCATCATAAGTTACCTAATTATTGTGTTATCTCTTTTTGTTTACGAAACACGGAGATGTTGATCAAAGAAATCGATGAAACCATTTTTTTTTTTTTTTAATTTATTCTTGACCATGGACCGATGAAACCATCATAGATAGTGTTGCCAGTCGGCAATGTCAGAAATCACCTGAAATATAAAAAAATGTAATCTTTTTGTAGAAAAAGTAACCTTTCATATTTTTTTACTGGATAAATTGATAGAATAGAAAATTAGTTGTATTGATTTACAGATACATCGATGAGTATTTGAGCACTTGCCCGCATTTTTTGATTTATTCATATTGATCCTTTATAATAAAATTGATGCATTAAGAATTGATATGAAGTTAAACGAGTATCGAAATATCGCAAAAATATGGTCCATCAGATGCGCGCGCAAGCGCGCGTAATATGAATTCTAGTACATTTTTCCTCTCCGCTTGCCTTGAAGTCGACGACTTGGAAGAAATCAAGAATTTGTCCATTTGCTTAGCTTAGACTAAATTTATATTTTTAGTAGATTAAGTTAAAACCATGCCAAGCATAAGCACCAACACCAAAGTCATGAAAAGAAGTCAAACAAATAAAATGAATAAATCAACCACGTTATTAGTATGAAAGTAAGATACCTAATGCAATACGTGTAAATAATTCCTGTCAACGTATTCTCCTTTGCGATGAACCTCAAATTCGACTCGGAAGCGTTCTCCATCTTAC
The DNA here is from genome assembly GCA_964057025.1 of Standfussiana lucernea. Lineage (NCBI taxonomy): Eukaryota > Metazoa > Arthropoda > Insecta > Lepidoptera > Noctuidae > Standfussiana > Standfussiana lucernea. The sequence goes on from OZ059784.1 coordinate 24,329,060, forward strand.
TCTTGGAGAGACAAGAAGAACGTTTCCGATTCGAAAAAGACGTTTCTCGGAAACGCAAATACGGCTGCTGAACCCGATACACCTAAATGATAGACTTAAATCTGACTGATAGAAAGCGATACATTTTATTAAGTAACTGGGTCGGTGGGTACCTATTCATTACAAAAATTCATCCACATTTTGTGGATAAAACTTTAGATGAGGTAACACTACTATAATAATGTCATAATTTTTGGCGGGATTGTGCATTTTACAACACTGTTCGGCTGATAGCTCTTGTTGCCAAAGCGATAACATTTTAAAAAACATGTGTCGTAGATACATTTATCAATAATCTGTGAAAACATGAAGCCTCTTGGTTTAATCACTGCCACGCCACTTTAGCCACTGACCGCTATTATAGTACCAGGTCACTGGTTTAATCTCAGTAACTTCTTATTTATATTACTAACTGACTTGTACCTACTTACTATTTTATTGTCTAACTAAAACCAACTTAAAAAAAAAAACAAAGCATTCATGGTGTGTAATAGGTACCTACCTACTATATTGGTCTGATTCAAATTTATCGTTAATTATTAGTCCATAACCTTAATAAAGTATATAGAAAAAATACAAAGTGAAACACACAGTAGGTACACAAAACATGCACTGTCATTGTAGATACACTTACCAAGCTTCCAGTAAAGTCCAGTAGGAAATTATGTTGTATTGTAATTAATAATCAAATCACAAAATACAAACACTAATCTTTCGGTGACAACAAAATTTGAAGTGGCGGCGGCAAACGAACAACAACGAATGAATCCGAAGATCCGATCCAATCCGACTGATCAAGCGAGTGAGCGAGATACAAGTGGTGTAAGTGTGAAAGAGGAAAGAGTACAACGTGTTGTTCCAATAGAGACAGCTATGATTGGGTATGAGCACTTTGCCATTAACTAGGGCTTCATAGGTTTTTGTTCTACTACTGCTAACGAAGCTTACCAACATGAACAAAATTCTAAAAACGAGCGTTCCGTTTCACGTTGCTTTTATGTAAAAAATTAAAAGTTATTTCTACAAATCCCGAAAAATCACCTAAAAGGTTACAAAAGCAACCTTCTGACAAGACTGATCATAGACAAAACTATTTCTCGACATTTCGACAATATTCATTGTCATTTCTGAGCGTTCAGCGCGCTGAACGCCCAGAAAGGAGGTGTTTTTTTTTCGGCCCAGACATGTACCGAGGTACAAATTACTATTAAAACTCCTTCCAATAATTTGTATTTTTAGCAGTATTTAAAATCCTTCGATACTAGATAGAAAAAGAAATAAAAGTATATGAAAAAACACTACCTCGTAACGTAACTGCGTTCAAAGAAACGTTTATGACAGCATTGACGGCTGTCAATCTGTTTCATCTGTCAAAATATTTATTACATCGGTGTTCAATAAAACCTTAAAAACATGATAAAAACGGTTATAATTATGAATAAAATATCCACCCATAGACTGAGAAAAGCTGAGAAAGCTATACCCACCCTTTTGAAGTCTGACAAGAGGATCTAAATTATGTACACTATGGTCATTCTACGCCAACAACATCGTATGTTATATACAGGATTATATCTTCAACTCTTCATGAATGGCATTTGTGGAAGCGTAATACAAGATTATATATTATGTCTTTAAGATTTGATTATCGTCATATAATAAAAGATAATCGTGAAGCTAGGTAGTCGGAATAACAGTATTGGTTCTTCTATTTTCATTATGAATTCTGGTAGGTAGTAAAGACGGAATGGATGGAATGACATTTTGACAATGCATATCAACAACAATAGAAAAAAAAACTATCAGCCTATTTCTGGAGCCCTGGCTTTTGGCCGGCAGATAACCAAACGCAAAAAATAATACGAAATGTGGATTAATGTATTTTTAAAATTCTGGTTCCCATGATTATTCGCAAAAAATGTGTACTAGAAATGAAAACTTATCTGTAATACATAAATAAATTCTGTAAAGTACATTTTTGTGTTTTCACACATTTATAAAATGAAGTAACGAAACGCATCATCGGAGACGTAAATCATGACATTGCCAGATTGAAATTCTTGGGTTGCATGTTTTAACATCTTTGATCGACAATTTCTACTGGTACAAATGCGCGAATAAATACAACATATTTTTTTTCAAAATCTACGATTTTTTTCCTATAATTTCGTATTTTTGTCCTTGAGGTACACGGTTGGGCCATTATTGTAGGGAAAAAAAAACACCTCCTTTTTTGTCTGTTTCCATACTAGTGAGATGAAGATAAGTGCGTAGGATAAATTTGTTCATTTCAATGCTCCATTTCCTACGACTTGTTGCAGCTTTAGCGGTGGGTACAGTATCGTCGATAAAATTTGTCTCCTGTACAACATCCGCTGACTGTATACTTCTTGATGAGGATGAAGGCGTCTGGGTGACGCGAAAAGATTGTGATGATGAAGGAATTGACGGGAAAAGAGATGAGGGAGATGACAAAGATGGTTGTGAAGTTTCGTCATCTATCTGAGGCATGTTTGCCTGAAGTTGTTTTTTTGTTTTGGATCTAGTATTCATGTTAATCCCACGAGTAGCTAGGGACTTAAAAAGTCGACCACAGCAGAGCCCTGCGTTCACTGCGGCAAGGGTGAATAAAACTGGAGGTCCCCTATTATCCAGAGTTTGCACACTAGCGACTAGCCTCTCCCCTAGCCATGCAGCCCTCGGCGTGTGCGACCTTGGCTTGGATTGTATCTCTTTTAGTCTGGCCCCTCACCCTAGACCTATATTGGCAAAGTAAACCCTACCTGTATAGACCTAGGGCTCATAAGAGCACGCAAGCCCCACCACGACGTCAACGTAGAGATACAGCGGTGGGGTTATTATTATTATTTGATGTACAGAATGCTTGGTTGCCGGCTTAGTGAAAGGTCCGTTTACACCTTGTAGGTACATCAGTGTCGTCTCGTTGAACGTCTTCAAACATCCTGTAAAACGTAAAGAAGGCAAAGTAGAAGTCGAACCCGTGCACTACCTTATAAGTTCTTAAGAGCATAGCTTATTCTTTTGTTGATTGTATTTCTGTGATGTAAGATTGACTGACTGAATTATTTTGACCCATTTTCACTAGCCGTGAGCTGAAATTCCAACAGTGCAATAATATTAAGGTTATCATCTTTGATTATATAATGTCTAGATCAAGGTCAAGGTCAAGTGCGCGCAAACGTGTCAAAAAGTGTCAACCAACTATTGGTTCACAAGTGCTTGCCCGCCAATCAGTGCAGATCGTGTCATACACCTAAAACTTATCTTATTTAATAAGTCTATTTTTTATGTGATTTATGGGAGAATTGTAGTAGCTGTTATCATTATTTACGCACACAAAGACATAGACGCATAGTGTAAAACGACGCCTGCACGCACACATACTTGAAAATGTTGACTCGTTTTCTTTGATACGATTGCAGGGCGACGCTCTATCTAGACATTATATAATCAAAGGTTATCATTTAAGTTTCCCTTTTACTAACACTTGTGAAAACGGACATTCGTTGCAGACGTTAAGCACAGATTTAGCCGGCTTTAGTGTTGACATTATTAGGGAATTCGCGAACAATGCGACCTCGACCGGCGACTGCAGTTAGTCCTAATGCGGCCGCGACCGCTCTTGTGACGGAGCAACCAGTTAAGTCATAGCCTCTTAATATGTAAGTAATGCGCGAGATCCTTTAAGTGTACAAGGAAATGAAAGAAACAAGATGTGCTATTGGCAGAGATTATTCCTAATACCATAGACCGCCATGAGAACGAATGAATCCATACTGGAGAACCTCAACATCACCGAATAGCTATTTATTTCCAAAACTTACAGCTAGGATACAGATAGTGAAAGAAAGCCAATTAAAAGTTTTCACTGACAATATAAGGATAGCACAAGAAACAGTAGATAGACACCAGAGCTTTCTCTTGCCACAGCTTTCATTTATCACAGATATAATTTCACACAAGCATTGCCTAGAAAAGCTTATGGTATTAGACTTAGTGGAAGGAAAAAAGCGGCAAAATGGTCAAACGCGATGAAGAAGGTTTTTGGAGGCACCACATATAGAGCGGTCCCCGCTGCAGAAGACCACATAGCTCGGAAATGCGTTGTGGTAACGATCCTCAGCATTGAGGGTCCGACGAAGAGGATAAAAATATATTTATCTATATATCTACCTAACATGTATTTTGAGCAATTTAATTTTTATATCTGAGTAGGAAATTCTGAAGAAATAAATAAATTTAGTTATAAAAATTCAATATTTTATTTACAAATATCCCAATAAGTTACATAGATTTCTTTTGTTTTGAAGTATTATTTCGGTCGTATTTCTAACAGGAGTACCCTGCGTGGTTAATTGACACAAATACACAACTGCTAACATCAAAAAGGTAATGGTACAACTGAGTGTTCACAAAGGAAAATATTAATTACTAATACAACTTCAGAGTGAAGTTACAGTCACACTTGCAGTACAGATAATATAATATGTATTAAGAAAAAATTGTTTACTATTAAATATCGCCATTAAAATAATTATAAATTCCAAAATAATTTTGTACATCCATTACACAATCATTTATTAAACTCTAAAGATTGCACTACATTTATAAACAACACAAATAATACTTATCATAACAATCAAATTCAATTCATTCAATATATTCAATACAATGTCAATTCAATAAAATATGTATAATAATAATTATTATTATTTCAAATGTAGTTCTGGAATCAGATACAAGTATTTGGCCACTTTCTTTACTTGTAAACGCATAACCCAAAAGATAAAAACATAACTTACTCCCAGAACCCTTAATCTGATTTACTACTAATAGTCATACAATTAAATTAATGAGAAGTGCTATTGACTGAAGTAGTTCTAATCAACCATAGATTTATTTTGGTTTTCATGATTTAACATTACTATTGATCAGAATCATTGTATATAGCAACACCCACTAATCAGAAGAAGTCAGATTCTCTGGCGGGAAATCAAATTGCGCGGGTTTTTAAAAATTTCTCCTACGTATTAATTTGTATTTTCGTGTATATTTGCTTAGATAGTTTATTATATTCCCAGTGTATATAGTAAAATGGGAACGGAAAGCGATGGGGGCGATGCCCCCATCGATATAGAGCCGATATGTGGATTCGGCACAGTCTACAGCTTACAAAATATATATGAAACCGAATTACAAGAGACAATTTCCCGAATCCCACAGTGGCGATTGTGTAGTCTTTGTGGAATCAATAGAAAATGAAAAATTAGGCAACAAAAACCCAATTGGACTTACGAAATTATTCACCGAAAATGTTAAAGGCATCATAGGTGTACATCGAGTCAATGCCTACAAAGTTGGAATAACTTTCAAAAAACCTGCACCTGCGAATAGTTTTCTCAAAATGGACCATTTCTTGGGAAAAAATAAATTAAAAGCCTTTGTTCCTGCATACATGACGGAAACTACAGGCATCATCCGCTATGTACCGAAAACCATGTCAAATGAGGAAGTTTATAAAAACATTCAAAGTGACGTAGAAGTCACATCTATTAAAAGATTTATGAGGAAAGTTGATGGAAAACTTACACCATTAGGTACAATAGCAGTTACATTTGCAGCAACGGCATTGCCACAGTATGCATACATTCACATGTTTAGATACCCAGTACATATTTATATACCACCATTGCTACAGTGCTACAAATGCCTTAAATATAACCACTCTGCAAGAGCTTGCCGTGGTGAGCAAATGTGCTCTTCTTGCGCCGGTCGACATTCATACAAAGAGTGTGATGTTGACGAAATTATTTGCATAAACTGCAGCGGCAACCACCTAGCAATTTCAAGAGATTGCCCCATTAAGAAGCAAAAAATGGAAGAAAAGAAGAAGAAGTTTCTCAATCGGAATCAGTCATATGCCAGTGTGGTAAGTACACCTCCAACTATGTCAGATACAAATGTTTTCCCAGCTCTTAAAAAACCAAATGAAAGGACTTTGGGTGAGAACTCAAAGTCATTTGCTGAAGAAATTGTAAATAATGAAATAATTATAAACGCCATTGTAAAATCACTAATTGGTCTTGGTAATAATAAAGATAATGCTCCAATAACAAATAAAAGAATAAAAGAAACATTGTTAGCAAATTTAATTATTAATTGATGGATACATTTTTAAATATAGCACAATTCAATGTACAAAGCTTACAGAGTAAGAAGGCCTTATTAAACAAATTTCTCTATGAACAAAAAATAGATATATGCCTGTTAAATGAGACTTGGCTAAAAAATAGTAGTGTAATTCCTCGTTTTACATCACACAACTTTATATATAAAAATTCAGTAAATAAACACAATGGAGTAGGTATTTTGATAAAACAAAATTTAGCTTATAATGTTATAGAAACAACTTTTTATGAGTCAATCCAAAATATATGTATTTCCATAGAAACATCCATGGGTAGATTGCATATCCTATGTGTTTATTGTCCTCCCAATAGCAACAGATTTGATACTAACAAAATGAGAAAGGTGCTTCTTGAAATTCCCAAACCATGTCTTATCATGGGTGATTTTAATGCACACCATATATTGTTTGGATGTCATATAAACAATAATAGGGGTAACAGTTTATATAACCTTATTGATGAATTTAACATATGCGTTTTAAATGATGGTAGAGCAACCACTGTTCAGTACCCAAACAGGAATGCATCAGCTATTGATCTAGCTCTGGTAAGTTCTGCATTAGCTCCTCTTTGTGAATGGCAGGTTCATGACGATCCTATGGGCAGTTATCACTACCCAACCCAGGTAGTTTTAAATGTAAAGCCATCAACATATGAAGTCCGGCCTGTGGAAGAAAAATATATTTATAGTAAAGCAGATTGGTCTAAATATTATGAATTATCGGAAACCGGTTTCTCTCATTTAGACATTGATAATATGGAACCTCTTCATCTGTATGATAATTTTGTGAATATTTTATATGATATAAGAATAAATACAGTCCCAAAACGAAAACCTAACCAAACTATGCAAATTTTAAGAAAACCAGCTCCTTGGTGGAACCAAACATGTAATGAGGCAGTTCAAAAATCTAAGGAAGCTCTGTTAGAATATAGAACATCACCAAGCATCTCCAACTTTATACATTACAAAAAGCTTGATGCTCAAAAGAAAAGAATATTAAAAGAGGAGAGTATCAATTCATGGCATGAGTTATGTAGTAGTTTTAATAGAATGACACCTGTTGCAAGAATATGGGGTTATATTAAAAAGTTTAAAAGGATAGGTTCTTCTTCTAACAAATATTTAAATGATGATTGGGTACCTGAATTCTTAGAAAATGTATCAGACTCATCAATAATGAATGAAAATAATATAAATGATATTTTAAAAGAATCTGTTGAATCTGAAACCAACTGCTTTCTTAATAGTCCATTAACAATAAACGAATTGCACATAGCTCTTAAGAGTAGGAAAGATACAACCCCAGGTCTGGATAACATACCATACATCTTAATAAAAAAGTTACACCCTAATGCCTTACAAATTCTATTAAATGTTTATAATAAACTTTGGGATATACTACTTATACCAGAGTCATGGAAAACTCAATGTGTCATTCCAATCTTAAAGCCCAATAAATCTGTAAGTAGTCCATCATCATACAGACCTATATCATTATCATCTTGTTTGGGTAAACTTTTCGAAAACATGCTTAAGATACGTTTAGATTACTTTGCTGAAACTCAAGACAAGTTACCAGATATACAATATGGATTCAGAAAAGGCAGAAGCTGCTCTGAAAGCTTTGTTTCATTTATATCAGACTTAAAAAAGGCTAAACTTAGTCATTCTAATGTTATATGTGTTTTTTTGGATGTCAAAGGTGCTTTTGATAATGTTAATATAGAATGTCTAATGCGTGTTTTGCATGAATTGGGCTTACCAAGTAAAACATTAAATTGGATTTTTAAATTTTTGTACCAGCGAACTTTGTATGTTAGATTCAATAATAAGCTCCATGGCCCTAGGTTAGTTAGTAAAGGCACAATGCAAGGAGCAACACTTTCACCCCTGTTGTATAACTTGTATACATCCCAGATTCTTAAATATGTAAATACTTCTCAAGTCAAAATATTACAATTTGCCGATGACTTGCTTTTATACACAGTAAATCAAAACATGAATATAGCTGTAAACCATATTAATACTGCATTGGCTCAATTACAATATTATTACAGTAATACTTTAAAACTAGATATAAGTTCTGAGAAAAGTTCAGTATTATTATTTAGTAAAGATTCATTAGCACAGTCCACTGTAAATATTGTATATAACCACAATGTTATTCCTATTGTTAATCATCACAAATTTTTAGGTGTTTTAATAGACGATAAACTAAAATTTGATAAGCACATTGACCATATCTGTCAAAATGCCATGAAGAGCATTAATGTCCTTAGGAGCTTAGCAGGAACATTTTGGGGTTCTGACCCAAAAACACTTAGCATGTTGTACAAAAGCATAGTCAGAAGTCATTTTGACTATAGTTGCTTAGCCTATATGAATGCAAGTACCACATTGTTAAGAAAACTGGATGTGATACAAAATATGGGCTTAAGAATAATTAGTGGAGCAATGCGCACCACCCCTATAAATTCTATGGAAATTGAAAATGTTATACCTCCCTTATCTTTGCGACGTTTACAGCTGGCTGAGAGATTCTGTCTCAAAGAGTTATCTTGCAATAATAGTACAGTTCTTGATAAAATTGAATTTCCTCTAGAGGTCACACAATCAGCTGTCACATCCTCCATCTCAGCAAATACTTTTATTTCTGGTTCACTGCCTGAAATTTCAACCATTCTAGTTAAAGTAAAGAACCAGACAAGAGACATGTACATCAAAAAGAAGTGGCCAGTATATGAATTCCCATATAATACTTTATTAGCTTACTTTGATATCAAGTGTTTTTTAGATACTGTCAAAAATAAATATGATTTCTTAGAATTTTTGAATGACAGATCACATTTCTATATCATTTACACTGATGGATCTAAAACTGCTGATTATGTTAAAGCAGCATATTATGACCCACAAAAGAGAATAACTAAATGTTTTAAAATGCCAAATAGTTGTAGTATATTCACTGCAGAAGGTTGGGCCATACTAGCTGCTCTAACATATGTAAATACTATTGTAAATATTAATAAACATGATGTAAGCAAAGATGTAAATAGTGTAAATAATGTATTAGTTGTAAGTGATTCCAAAAGTGTTTTAACTAGTTTAAGTAATTGTAACTTTAGTTATAAACAAAATTATATTGTACATAGAATTAAGTACACTCTACAAAAGTTGGGAAAACATGTAGAATTTTTGTGGGTTCCATCTCACAGTGGCATAGTTGGTAATGAGGTTGTAGATCTGGCAACTCGTCAGGATCACGATGAGGATATTACAGAATCTTTCAAGGTCCCTTTCACGGATTATTATGAACAATTTAAAACATTATTTAAGACGATATGGAAGGATTATTGGGACGCAACAAGAGAAACAAAAGGAAAATGGTATTCAGAAATACAGCAAGACTTACCAACAATGCCGTGGTACAATAAATTCAAATACTCCAGCAGAAAGTTCATAACCGTCATTAATCGCTTGCGATTTGGCCATTGTTTAGTCCCAGCTCATCTCTGCAGGATGAGAATCATCAGTGAAAGCAAATGTACTTATTGTTCTGAAGAAAATGCGGATATAAAACACGTTATATTTGATTGTGAATCGTTTGCCATGCAAAGACTGTTACTTGTCAGTGAAATTAGTGAAATATCAGAACAAAACTCTATAAGTGTTCCCCGCCACGTTCAGGAATTACTTTCCAAACCGGTTTATTATAATCCATTATTTAGATATATACTGAGTACTATAGAAAAAATTTAATTGTTTGTTTTTAATTGTTGTTTTTTATTATTTATTTTTAGTTTAATATTTTGTTGTTGTTAATTAAATAATTTCATCGCCTCTCAGATGTACTTAGCTCGTATGAGCGGTAAACACTTGATGAACTTGTTATTGTTTTTTATACATATATAGATAAGAGTAGTATGTTTAATGATTACGACTGAAGGACATGTATCCATGGTCAAGAATAAATTAAAAAAAAAAAAAAAAAAAAAAAGAAGAAGTCATGATATGTGTTACTTGAAGTGTGCACTGGCTTCCGCTTCAACTTCTCCGTAATCAAGTCACACGGAGATTTTGTGCTAAAGCCAAATCGAACAATGTTTGTGGGTACCTTTTCTCGCAAATACGGCGCAGCTACCGGCCTCAAGCGTGAAGTTAACACTTTTCCAAAGGGTGAACACTTACCCATCCTGATCTTCTGTTTCAGTATGTAGGACATGTCCGTCTTAATGGGTAGTAGTGGCTCAGGCTCTGGGCGTGGTATCAATTCCACTGATTGCGCCCGGTTTGGTGAATTGCTAACAAACTCTTTGTAGTCCAGAACCAGAGACTCAAAGGAACTGCTGGGGCTGATGGTTTCCTATGTCTGTTGCGGTTCTGGTACCCCGGGTGGCCGCACAGCTTTCATCAGGTCAATTACACACTTTTTCTGCTCGAGGGCTAGCTTTCTCATTTCCTCTTGTAGTTTCTCTTGCTCAAGCTCTTGTTGCTTTTTAAGCTATTTAGCTTTGAGCATGTTGGACAACTGCTCCGAGAGAACATTGGTGATGGGGCTTTCACTCAAACTGAACGTCGGGATAGGTAATCTTTGTGGAGGAGATGAGAGCCTGGTGTCTGACATCCCTAAAGGGAGATTTAACGGCATCGGCAACGATCCCAGCCGCCCATCTTCGCTGGGACTGTCGGTCAAATTGCACTTCGATAAATGACTGTCCACCAAGGCAAAAAGAGACGTAAACGAACTTGAGTCAGTCATCTTGACTAACAATCACCTTTGTCCTCAAAATCAAATAAAAAATTTGGACATTTTATGAAGTATAACACTCCAACACATACACTACGCGATAGATTTAGAGGATTTATCAAAATAATACGTCATTTCAAGTACGTTCATCATAAGTTACCTAATTATTGTGTTATCTCTCTTTTTGTTTACGAAACACGGAGATGTTGATCAAAGAAATCGATGAAACCATCATAGTCATAGACAAAACTATTTCTCGACATTTCGACAATATTCATTGTCATTTGTGAGCGTTCAGCGCACAGTGTATAATTTCGCCTCAAAAGCGGACATGCTCGTTTTATATGCTATTTAGAAAGGTTTAATCACAGAGTACATTATAATAATTATATGAGAATAGAGTGGTCAGTCGCCTTGGCAGTAAAGCGCCATCTATTGATAATTTTAGGAACTACAACCGGCTATTTATATACGTATAGGTAGCGAGTATAGTATACCTCTCCTATAGTTTGTTCCTTTGCAAAAAATTATAATTAGATCCTGGATTCATCTACGTTTCCTCAAACTGATGTGAGAGTAATAGTAAATTATCAGTGCAGAGAAAACGTAGATGAATACAGGTTATAAGGGGGTAACAATAAAACTCATTGTAGAGTAGACAAAGTATATTTATTTGTGTCTCTTTTTATAATATTCAATACATAATTCTTTGACAACATCGTTATCTGAATTTTCTGTTCTGGTGCCATTTAATAATAAATTCACATCACGACACCAGTTATGTATGAAAAATTTAGAACAAAATTCAAATAAAAAAACTATCAATTCTTTTCTGTGGTCTGGGCAAGTCAAAAAGTTAAAATCAACTGCCGTGTACAAAATTGTTTTCATGTAACTTTTGATGCGAGGTAAATCACTCTTTTTTTTTTAAATCGATGTAAGAACATCTTGTATGGCAGAAAACAGCTTTAGAGTATTTTCGGAAGGGTAGGTGAGTGATTTGAATGAAGAATACTCTCTTTTACTTATGTATTCATTCAGTTCTGTTTTATCATTATTAAATATAATTCCCTTACATTTGTTGCAATTTCTGAATACTTTTTGTTTTGCCTTTTTTATTACATAACCGGTTACGTAGCTAAGCTGGCTAATAATTTTAGGATTTCTGCTTTTGTGACTAAAATCTATAATTTCACAATTTATGTCATCAAAATCAATATCACTGATTTCTGTTATAAGATTATTGTCTTCTTTTGTCAGTAAGCAATCCATAGATTGAAAAATTTTGAAATCATCTTCTTCACAATTTGACCCTACAGAATGATGACTTGACAAATTATTAATCAGTAAACTTGCGAATGCTGACTCAAAGCCTGATGGTGTTGGTGATATATTTCTATAACCATGAGAATGTATAGATCCAAAAAAATTCTCCAGTGGATCTTGATTTAAGTGTCGCATCCAGAATGATTTAATGTTATACTCTTTAAATAATTTATCTTTCAACAATTCAATACCTTCCAGCGTACGTAACCATTTAGTTACTGATGGCACACTACCTTCCCTTCCCTCTTTACTGACGAATTTAATACATTTTAATATCTTTTTTGCTCTTCCCATACTTTGCTATGTTCAGAATTTGGCGTGACTGCTCTTAAAAGTAATTTACCGCTCCTTTTTTTCGAGTTGTCATAACTGCCATTCATCGAATCGAAAAGTTCGTCGAAAAACAGCAAGACGTCGGCGGTATCTCTGCACTCCCCAGGAAGTATTTTTTTTTCTGAAAAATTAGAGATAAAATTAATTGTAGAAATATGACTTTTAGATACACTTTGAAGATGACCAAAAGCAGCAAATAACAATTAATTAATACTATGGGTCAGATAATCAGTGCTATAACATAGCTTAGAAAGTTAGCTTATTGTTAGCTTAGTTTCAAAGTTTCAATGAATTATTTATTTGAGTGGGATGGATTTGAAATATATCCCCATTTAATATATTATCTTTAAAGAAATTATGGACTATAGGTAAATACTATAGGATCAGGAATGTGTATCTGATGGATGAGTGATTATTATACTACTCACCGGCTAGGTATCCCATACTGGTTGCAAGAGTTCTGCTGAATATTTGAGTTGCCATCTTAACCTTCATTTTAGGATTTTTTTTTGGGTCAATGTGGGCTTCCGTTAGATTTTTCATCATTTTTAGTCCTTTATAGGAAGGATTCTCTTCATAAAGTTTTATTAAATGTTCCCATTTCGCAACTTTTACTTCATTTTCTATTATGACTTTCATGTCCTTTGTAATTAAATTTTTCCTAATCCCTTTAATTAGATGTGGGGGATCGAATAGGGGTATTATTTCTTTGTCATTAATTTCAAATAATCTGATTGAAATTTTGATTTCTTCTTATATAATTAACCCGAGTTTCTTCTATTAATTCGTTTATGGCACTGACATTTGTTGTGCCTTGGTCACAGACTGTTGCAAGAGTGTTGAGTCCACATTGTTGCAACTCAGTTATAATATGTATTTTTTATTAAAAATTTTAAATCTTCTTTGGGAGTTGTTCCTCTGCAAAATGTATAAACCACTGGCTGCTTATAGTTTTTCATGAATCCCCGTATCATAAAAACGAGCGCATGATCCGCAATGTTTCTTTTTGTTTGTCTTCCATTATTGACATATCCAGTAATTGCATCTTTTTTTCTATTAAAATCAAAGTGAGGCGTTATTGATATTTCGTCAAATAAAAGGATGCACAACTTTTCATTTTCTGTCATTTTGTGGACCCTTTTCTTTAACTGTATAAATATTTTTTTGTTTAATCCTGGTCTTAGACCAGCACAAGAAATAAGTCTACTCAGTGTGGTAGGGGTTGGCAAAATAAAAAATTTACTGAGCCATCTATATGCTTTTGGTCCTTGTTTATAAATGCTGAGAGCCATGATTTTTTCCTCTTTCGTGAAACGTCTTCCCATTTTTTCTTTGGATATTTCACGAAATTGCATAGTTGTGAACAATGCTGCCAATGTCGTAAATTTTTGTAAACACTTCTGAAAAGTTATATTTTTGGAAAGTTTCAAAGCTTTCTTCAGTCGCGTGGCATATTTATCTTTCTTTTGTCGTAACTTTTTTATATATTTTTTCAGATTTACTATGTTCCGTGCTGAAAAAAAAAACTTATCAAAAGATGGCTCAGTTATTTTACAAATTTAATTAAAACGAACTTGAAAGTTCTTACAAAAAATAATTATAATATTATAACAGTATAATCATTAAAACAAATGTGTGAGTACCTTTTGTCACAGTTGCAGCTGGTTGTTTTAGGGAAATATTTTTGACCCCTGAAGATTTAGCAGGCACAGCTGAATCTAGAAAATTTGTAATAAGTATTTTATTCTCTGAGTTATATAAACTATGCTTATGTAAACCATGCATTTGAGTATAATGACAACTGTTAAAAAATTCGTAAACATGAAGTTTTAGTTTAGTTTTAGAAGTTAGCAAACATTGGACTGAAAAAACTTGATTATTTACATGACTTTAGGATTTGTGTTACTTTTAAAGAGCTGTATATTTTGAATCATAATTAGGTGGTTCAAATTTGCAAAGAGTATGTGTTATCATGGGGGACATACTATCAATTTTATTAATAAATATATGAAAAGAAAATAATAAGGGGCCTTTCGTACAAAAAAAAAGCTTCTTTTTTGTTTTAGCTCTATCTAAAATACTGTAATAGATACAAATGCCGAAATTGGTGGGATCATAGTGCAAACCCCATCTATAGTACAACAACAAATATTAAAAATCGGCCAAGTGCCACACTTGGGGTTGCGGGTAGGTAACCCTCAGATCTCAGTGCATGAGTCCGATGTGAAACTAGCGAGTTTTTATATTTTATAATGTGGGCTTTCAGTAATGCACGTAAACTAGACTGTAACGATGATTTAAATGATTAAAAATTACCTGATTTTGCAAGTTTTTGAGGTTCACTGGTCTTTGTGGATATTGGTTCACAGGCCTCGGTGGATATTTGTTCCCTAAAAACTCAAACTCAAACTCAAACTCAAAGCATTTATTTCAATTAGACCATTACAGGCACTTTTGAATGTCAAAACACAAAAAACAAACTAAGCTACAGTCCCAGTCACAGGGCATAATAACTTGTGAAAGTACTGTAGTTGCCCATTCGAAAGCGTAGATCTCTATGGAGAAGAATGGGCAAGAAACTCCATGGACACTCTTTTAAATCATTGTTGTTACAAAGTCTCGGTTACATCATTCATGTCGAGATTAAACATACATGTGAGAACGATGTAGAAAGACGTGCGAGTAAGAGCGTCCAGAATAAAAAGATAAAATGAGGTGGACCTGTTAAAAGAAGATAACCAGTTATTAAATATTTTTTTTGAAATAATGAACAACCAAACTGCTTATGTGTATGGTATAGTAACATACATCTATAAACTCACACCTTTTTCCTATGGGAATAAAGGTGAACGTCAAATTGAAGGGACCAAGTCTCCAATGTCTGTCACACCTATATAAAAAAACAATACCATTAATCTACTATTTCCTACCTTTGGTATAAATTTTGCTACCTCAGCAGTTACATAATATTTTAACAAAATGCTTGGTCCCTCCATCATGATATCAAGATGGAGGGACCAAACTGATTGAATACTCCCTGGAATGTTCTACCTACTAAGTGTTATAATACCTTTATTCTACCTTAATATTATTGATGTTGGCTGCCCGAAACACGTATCGTTTTAAAGATATCGATTATATAAGTTGGTCCCTCCAAATTGACGATTCAATTGTTAAGTGCAACAGGTAAATGGGCGGTTTATTTTAGATCTTCGAAGCATAAATATTTAATACCTATTTACTACCTTCAAATCATACAAAATTTCTTACGTTGAAGTAAATTTTTACGAGCCAAAAAAAGAAAGAAATAGGTACAACAAGGTGTTTATTTATTTTTAAATAAGAATAGCACAAAAATATCTAGCTAATATAAAATGTACAACAATGTATCTTTAGTTTTGAAATATTACCATTTATTGGTTTATTTAAGAGCGTTTACGCCGTCCATGCGCTGTTTGACTCCAAAACTTTCTTCTTTATTGGGGTTGGGAAACGAATGCAAAACTACATGGCAATCTTCACCTGGAATTGGAGACATAAGTTTATTTTTTGAAAAACTATGTCTTACATACTTCTGTGATAAAGTCCACAGTTAAGACTGTATGAATACTTTATACTTACTACGAGCTGAAGTGCAATGACGAACACAACATCTGAAAGGAGATGCCATTGCGTCAAGTCCGGATTGGAAGCAAATCGAAGTCCTAATAGGTAGTCAAGTTATGGGGAGCGTTAAATAAAAAAATAGTAATACGTGTGAGCAGAAGCGCATGCTCTCGTATAATGCTATGAAACTTATCCTATGGTTACATGGCTTACTGCTAGGTACTTAAAAGTGCTAAATAAACGATGATACATTAACGGTCGGGAAGGGCCACCCTAAACTGCAATCGTGCGTTTTATGCTCTCACGGTGATAACCCGTTGCGGTTCAGGTTGCATAACTCCTCCCTCCTCAAGAACGAAATTATCAGGGTTGTTATAATTCTGATCATTTCGTCGACAGTTTAATAAATGGATTTTATATCTAAAAACAAGAAAAGTTACAAATCCTAAAGGTAGAATTACATATAGAATTACCGTACCTAAACTAATGTTCTTAGTGTTAACCGCACTATAATTTTCACTGTATTTCACTTGGCTCATTTTCACTACTTGAGCTAACTCTTTCAGCTCATCTAGATTTATACCTTTCATATTCACTGCACTGACACTGTTGGTACGTTTTTCTTGCTTCAACTCTGGTAGGATAGTGATTGGAGTTATTGGATAATTCAGATGTGTATAAGAAAATTGGTAATTTTGTAGATGTATGTGCCCAATGTTAATTTTGCAGGCATCTTCCAGGGTTACTATGTATGTTCCTTGTAGAGACTCGTGGCTCATGACGTCATCATGGCATTTTTTACTTGCTATAATGTTATTCTTGGTATATAGAATCCAACTTCCACGGCCAATTCGTTGTACTTTCAAATCTTCTATGTCAACTGTATGCTGCTCACATGCACTTGCATTGGAATGGAACTTCATCAACTGTTCTTCACATAATGGCTCTAGGTGGGTCAACACATCGTCATCGGTGCATAAGAATTTGTCATCTATTGCAATCTGCTTACAGGCTCTCACGACTGGTAAGTAATCTGAGTCTTTCACCAAAAGGTAGGGATATTTAGGGACTACTATTACAGTTTCGTTTAAATCTGTGTTAATAATAGGTAAAGAGTAAAGTTTAAAATAACTATAAGTACTGTTTTTAATTAATGGAATCTCTATTATGAACGTGATCTGGTTTCGTTTAATAAAGGCTTTAACAGTTAAACAATCTTCAAATTTAACTAAATTATTCTCATTCACAGCATATAACAGATTTTCGGTCTTGGCTATAGTTTGTAACATGTGTAATAGTTCAGTAGAATTAACAATTGCTCGATGCAGTACAGATACCTTACTAAAGGCTAAGGCCGTTTCAATCTCACTTAGAATTATATTAATCGTTCTAAAGTTTGTTAAAAACATATTAAACATTCCTAAAATGTAAGTAGAGTAAATAGAATTTTCTTCTTTAGTGATTATATTTTTAACCAATCTCTCAATTCTTTTTAATCGTTCATCTAAAATTAATGTATTGTTATGTAAGATTTCTGTACTGTTAACAAAACCATCTAACATTTTAGAGACCAAAGTTATTTTCTTATCTACTATTAATTGATTGCTTTTTAACTGAGAAATGAGGGAATCATATTGGATTGCGTCACTATGATCTAAATTACCTGTAACAATTTTAATCATAGACCCAAGGGGATCTATTAGTCCTCGCTTAAATCTTTTAGCTGGTACAAGTTGCTGGAATTTTTCGATAGTTCTATCCTTCAGATAATCCGATTGAGTGCGAATGCCTAAGAACTCATGGCGGTAAGGTTTGTTAACATTTACTAATTTACTGAATTCATTATATTTAATTAAACTTAACTCTAGATCGCTACCTAAACTATCTAAATTTAAAAGTTTTATAATTAACCACTTATCTACTTGTTTAAACGCCTGCCCTTGTTTCACGGGAAGGATACCAGGGTTTTTCTCAACCTTTTGAAGTTGAAGGGCCCATGTTATTTGCGCTACTGCCAATAGCGGGAGGCACCACCTGCGGAGGACGTTTAATATTTTTAACTGGGACTTTTGTGAGTCTAGTTCCAATTTTTACTGGAATTACATTACGTTCTACATCACCGCTAACAATTGCCTTTCTATAACGTGGCTTATCTTTACTTAGTCTGGTGTTAACCTCTTTTGCAGGAATAAGTGGAATGGGTTCATTTGTATCATTTTCAGAGCTGGCTGTTACAGTTGCGGAGATGGAAATTGTTTTAGAGTCGTCACTATCGGTATCATTTAATTTATCTATTTGTTTAGTAGTTTGAGATTTTTCCGTTCTTTGCTCTTTCTCATCTAAATTAACTTCCATAGATAATCCGTCCTCATCTGAGCCTAATGCATGTAATTTTATACGGGACAGGGCATCAGCGTTTGTATTCTGCTTGCCATTTTTATATTTAATTTCAAAATCATATTCTTGACATAATGTACCTATGGCTTGGCTTTCTTCAGCTGACATGTGACTCAGACGAAGCTTTTGTAAGTTATCTGTTAGTAATTTTTCTATTTCAATTTCATTTAAATTATTAACATCACAATTATTTTCAAAATTTTCATACGGTTCTAATTCAAATGGTTTAGTAATAGCTAATTTAATTGGTTTGTCAAGGGTATTTTGAATGATAGTAGTAAAGTATCCGTCTTTGCATTTGACTAAAGCACTGGGCATACGCACGCCTTCAGTGATTTCTCTAAAATCCACTAAAGCATTACCAGAATGATAATTTGCAGGAATTTTAACTCTTTGTTCTGATCGAGGCGCTAACTCTAACATATGTTTATTCTTATCGCGCATTATTGGTATCACCGTAGTTTTAGTTCTCAGGACCTCATTTTTTAAATCTATAACTGCCTCTACACTATGTAAAATGTCATTACCTAGTAGACCGTCGAAACTAGGGTCGACTTCATAGATATGAAATTTGTGATTTTGAATAGTATTAAAAATCGAAAATGCTGGAATCGAAAGTACTAGTTCGTGTTGGCTAGTACCATGAGTACTTCTAACTTCAAATGGGTCGTGATAAATATATTCGTTGAAAAAATAATAAGCCTTTTCCGGGTTTATAAATGATTTAGTACTACCTGTATCTATCATAAATTTGGCATCTATTTCTGGTATATATATGTACGGCAATTTAAGGCATGTATCGCAATTTAAATTTATTATCTCTCTGTTTTCCGAGGCCACTAATTGAAAATCCTCATTATTTTCCGGTAAAATTTCCTTGTTAATTTCTTCCGAATAATTCTCGTCTTGATTTTCGGTAATAGGGCAATAATCGTAATGCTGATAATTTTCATCGTTAAATTGGTAGTCATAGGGAAATAGATTGTTGTCATTATGGTCAAGATCAAGCTCATTTAATTTAAATCCTTTTACATAGACCTTGGCCGGAGGCGCAGTACGCATTGTGACGTCACTAGATTGCATTTGAGGTTGCTGAATGCCTATTGGCTGTAAAGGTCTATTGAACGATGGGTTTTGGTTGCCAAATGGCTGTAAGGGTCTATTATTTATTTGCTGATTTCCAAATTGCTGAGGGCGCATCCCAAAATGTTGGGGGCGCAACCCAAATTGTTGCGGTCGCATTCCAAATTGTTGCGGGCGGTAACCAAATGTTTGACCTTGGGGTCCAAATTGTGAAGGACGCATCCCAAATTGTTGACCTTGAGGGTTAACAAAATATGATTTGGGTTGTATATTTGATTGCGTAAAAATAGGTTTATTATTACTAAGAGGCGTATTAAAATTATTTGTGCCGAATTTAAAAGTCGGTGTATTATTTGGTCCACCATGCTTACTGGAGGACGTCAGCATAATTTTATTTCGGGCATTATATTGGTCATGGAAATTAACCTCTTCTAATACAAAAGATAAAGCCTGTTCCAAAGTGGACGGCGCTTTTAATCTTACAATACGCACCATATTTTCCGGTAGATTATAAAGAAAAACGTTTAATGACGTATTATTATAAATAGTTATTTTACTTTCCCGCAAACTAATCGATAATCTATTAACTTTTGATATTAAAATACTACGCACTGATTGAATACGATTGCAAAAATCCAAAAATGATTCACCATTTCTTATGCGCATAGTTTCCAATTCAATAGCTAAACATTCTTCACTTCTTGGATCTCCAAAATGCTGTATAAGTAACTCTTTAAAATCTTCCCATGTAACAATATCCTCGCGCTCACTGATAAGCGCGGCGGCATTTCCAGTTAATCTACTCGTTATCGCATGCATTACATACAAGTTTTGCTCGTCACTTCCCCTGTACTTATTTATAATATATTCACTTTTACGGATAAAAAGATTTAAATGACGTTTATCACCATCAAACAGCGGAATAATTTTAATCATTTCATTTGGAATCATGATAATTTTTACTTGACCTTCCATTTTAATACAATTAATTAACACACAATAATAATCTAAAATACACAGTAATATAGTAATCTTATAAAACTTTAAAATTAATTCAATATTTAATTCAAGTAACAATATTTCAATATATTTCTTTTTAAATAAATCACTTTAAATAACTTTTTCTATAACTAAACTAGCCTTACAGATTTTATGCAAAACCAGATAACGTTATAACGCGAGACTTCTAATCGCAAAATAACAAAGGAAATAGGAAAGGAAGGTGAAAATTTAGACTCACCAGCTCGCCTTTTTCATTTTCAGCTCCAAGTTCACTTTGACGAAATATTTGTTTGGTTCGTAGAATCACCACAGCTGCTCAGGGCCACCCGAACGCGATCACGAAAAAGGTTTATTTCGGATACAAATCGCGAAGGACGGCGCAACTCTATTCGGCGATCCTACCGGCTGCGCCAGTCAAGTTATGGGGAGCGTTAAATAAAAAAATAGTAATACGTGTGAGCAGAAGCGCATGCTCTCGTATAATGCTATGAAACTTATCCTATGGTTACATGGCTTACTGCTAGGTACTTAAAAGTGCTAAATAAACGATGATACATTAACGGTCGGGAAGGGCCACCCTAAACTGCAATCGTGCGTTTTATGCTCTCACGGTGATAACCCGTTGCGGTTCAGGTTGCATAACTAGGTAGTGCGCACGGGTCAAAACAATATAAACAGAGATATCGATGTCCTTTGAAATAGCAAAAGTTGTCGAAAAGCCACGAAATTATTAGTAACACAATCAAAGCAACATAAACAACAACTTAGTGTGCCGGCCGGGCGCCATGACAAACAAATTCCGTTCTAAACAGAAGTACATAAACGGAACTTGAAAATCTAATTGTTTTAAAAGTCGTCTCCTACTAAAATATATTATTTGCAAGCACAATTA
Organism: Standfussiana lucernea; assembly: GCA_964057025.1. Taxonomy (NCBI): domain Eukaryota; kingdom Metazoa; phylum Arthropoda; class Insecta; order Lepidoptera; family Noctuidae; genus Standfussiana; species Standfussiana lucernea. The sequence continues at coordinate 24,350,698 of OZ059784.1, forward strand.
TAAATGAACAGATTATTTTATTCAGTTGCATTTTTACAGTTTGCGTTGCGCTATCTTTTTGAAGAAAACAAGTATAATTCAAAGTTAATAATTGTAGACATTCTGCGTAGAAAGAAATGGACAATCAGAGCTAAATTTTAGTGTTGCTATTGAAAAATATGTGAAAAGTTTAACAAAGCGACATCTCTTGATGACTTTCGGAACTAAACCTATCGTCCGGTCACCGTAGTTGCTTTTTTTCTATGGACTGCTAAGACCGTGGTCTGAGTTTACCTGAAAGTACTGTCTCTATGGTTACTGTAAAATTCAAAAATATTCCATATTTTTATCAAATAAATTGTGTTTTCAATCGTAAATGCATTGCTTTGTTTATCACATAATTTTATTTGATAAATTTTATTTCAATGTAAAAAGTTGCCCCTTCCAGCTCCGACTTGGCAAGTGATTTTCGTGAACGGCAACATTGTTATCAATGGCAATTAGTAAACGTCATAGTATAGTTAGTCTGTGGTACGGCGCCAGACTGGGCGCTTCGCGATCGGAAACGGGAATCGGGAAACTTTATTGCAAGTCGTATTTTAAAGTTGTATAGAAATCCTTTGAACGAAAATTTTTGCTGATATGCGCCATAGTGAGTTTCTGAAAGCGGTTTCGTCGTCCTGCGGTGACCATGCCAGGCGCAAAATATGAACAGCTGCCGTTGAAGGCAGATGGTGAGGAGGACGTGTTTACAACTAAGCCGAAGCCGAAATGGTCTGATGTGTGCGTGCAGAAGAGCCTGCTGTCCTTGGGTCTGATCTTGCTGTACTTCTCGCTGTCAATAGGCCTCACATTCTATCAGAGATGGCTTCTGACGGTGAGGATTCTGTTATCAGTTTAACCACTGTTTGCTTTGCATTTTACCTGTTTTCTTTTTTTTGCTACGTGTTTATATATTGCTTGCTATGTTCGAACTTAAGTTTGCCGCTGCGCCTACTCTCGCGTAATATTTTGTAGAGATAAATATTGTCGATGTGCTTTTATTTAGCGTTAGAACCATGTATTTTCTAGTTGTTCTGTTGTTTATCTTGCGAAACAGTATCTTGCGCTGGGTTTCCCCTTGTTGTAATTACGTCACCCAATGTTTTGTTTATGAGAATGTGATTATTATTGCAAAGCTAAATAGTTAAAACCACACAAACCCAGAAAATCTTTTATATTTTAATGAACTAGGTATTTGACTAACATATTTATTTGCAAAACAATACATATTTGTATTATTCCTCTTACACTTTGTTTTACTGAGAATAACTTTATTTTAGTTCACACTTTAGTGTCATAAAACATATGATAGGACAGACAAACCCATTATTTGTGTCTTTGCTGGAAGCAAATAAATCTTAATTCTTTTTTCCATCTGTTTTATGTTCTAATAGTAAGTTAAGTAATTACTAATTAGCAGAAGATAGAATGTAATAACTACATCAATGTACAAAAAAAATTCCAATATGGTACAATAATAGTTTTCAATAAAAATAATATAGGTATCTAGTTATCTTTATCACTAAACAACATCAACAAAAAAAATATATTAACTCTACAATGTCATAGCATGCTATAACTGAATTCAGTCAATTGTAATAAACTTACTACATATTTATAATTAAAGGTAGATAAAAAATGCTTTATTCATAATATGATTATTTTCTTTGAATATTGTCTTTTCACTATAATTTACTATGCGTTTGGTGGTCATTATATTATTATCCCCTTTTACAATTAGGGACCATCCATAAATTACGTCACACGAATTTCACGTTTTTTTTTTCTTTGGCTCCGCACGGTTTTTGCATTTAGCCATGTTTAGAATTTTATGATTATTTGACCCCCCCCCCCCTCCCGTCCTCGTCACAGCTGGTCACATTTGTGAGACTCCCCCTCACTAGTGTGACGTCACATAATTTGCAATTTTGCATGTTCAAACAGATGTGAGTTGGAAATATTTTCATGTTTTTCGTTAATAGTTTTAGTCTTTTAATACACAGATTTTTAGATTTTTAAAATATTACGTCACAAAATTTTGGACCCACCTACCCAATGTCACACTTCGTCGACCCCTCCCTCCCCCTTAACGTGTGATGTAATTTATGGATGGCCCCTTACTACGGTCTTATATGCTGAATAATTGATGATTTCTGTAAAGTCTTTTTCTATGCTTGGCTTTATTCTGTTTTAGTTCAAATTCGTCATTAACTATAAGGAAAATCTGCAACATACACATGGTAAAAAAAGGTATAAAACTAGAAAAACATGAGGAAAAACATTCAGTACACTTACACTTAAAAAAAAACTATGGTCGCTTTTTGTAATGATGCTTAACTTGAAATGTTATTTTCACGTAATTTCATTGCCTTGAAATATTTCTGAATACATTGAGGTAGAGATGACCGACGGTCACGTACCGTTCACTGTATGTTATCATGCTCGGGCTACTTAGCCTGTAAATACGTTTTTGGGAGTCGTATTTTATTAAAAAACAAAATTTCCGTTCAAAACGTCGCGCAGCGGCCGCCGTTGACAATTTGCACTATGTGCCCACACTGCCAACTATGTGTTAAACCAGGATTATATGTTCAACCGCTCTTGAGTGTCCGCAATCCACGTGTAGCACCTCCACCGCCACTCGTGCTCACACTCGCTTTGGCCAACACGAGCCGTGTGCGAGTAGTAGCGTACCAATGGCGTATACTGCCGAATTCCGCATTTGCTTCGGCATGTACGCACGTATCGAAAAGTGAACATAAATGTCTAATAATGAAATATATATGTATCTTATTACTTTTCTCTTTGTAATACTTAAGGTCTAAGTAAAATTCCTCGTTCCTCACAATAACTATCGTACACAAACTTGTTGATTTCTATGGAAGAAAACCACAGCTTAGCCTGTCAGTCAGACTTAGCCGAAGGAAACACTCACTTATTTTGAACACTAGTCACTGTAATGGAATCTATTAACGCCCCTCGCTGGTCTATAAATGTACTGGATGATTGCAACCAAGAGAAGGGGTGGACCAGTTACGTAAAGTTTAAAAACACAACGATATTTCGTAGCAGTTCCGTTGCAATTTGGCTTTGCCTGCCACGCTAAAGCTAATATCTATAAATGTTATTTAGCACGACTTCGGCCACACTGTCAAACCTTTAACTATCCTGCGACTGTCAACCTGCATGTACAAACTAGAGGCGAAAACATGTCCCAGTCGAAGCACGAGCTACATAATATGTACGTACATACACTACCGTCCAAAAGTTTGGAAACACTAAGGTTATTTAAATAAAAACAACAGAAAATTATTAGGCATTTGATTAAAATTGACCGAAAACTGAATAAAGAAGGCTATCTGAAAATACTTCAGGAAAATGCGATTCCTTCTGGAATGAATTTAATTGGCCGGAGTTTTGTTTTTCAACAAGACAATGACCATATACATTCATCAAAATTATGTCAGGGGTTCCTAGAGCAAAAACGAAATGAAGAAATTTTGCAAATTATGAAATGGCCATCACAATCGCCAGATCTCTCTCCTATTGAATTAGTATGGGATGAACTTGATAGAAAAGTTAAAAATCGTTGTCCATCGAGCTCAGCACAGTTGTGGGAATATTTACGAAGTGAATGGAAGAAACTGGACTCCGAATATTTCAGTAAATTAATCAAAAGAATGAGTAAAATTTGTGAACAAATAATTAAGAATAAGGGTGGTCATTTTGACGAGGCAAAAATTTAATGAAAAATGTAAACATTTTTATTTTTTTGTACTGTATATATTTTCCTAAATGGCAGTCTAGCATTTGATTAAGATCTAAGTGTCATAATATACGTGTTTTTCTGTTGTTTTTATTCAAATAACCTTAGTGTTTTCAAACTTTTGGACGGTAGTGTATGTTTGACATGAGGCGAGCTACTCCGCGAAGGACTATCTTCCACACAATAGGTATCCAGTTCTTGGTCCTGCTCCCAATCTGCATTTAAATCGTCCCTTCGGACATGCCTCTCCCATCTGACTTCAGGCTAGGTCTATACGAAACTTTGAATCCTTTGCCCATACATATTTTTACTCGTAAGAAACACACGAGATAGCCTTATTGCTGGGAAACGACATTTTTATTTGGCGTGAAAAATCACGGATTACGAACCTACGGACGGTAGGACTGTACTGATGGATGCATTGAATAGTTATAAGTAACATTAAAAACTGGTATAATTTGAAAAAGTTAGAACTTTAACAACCCCGCAACTTGAAAGTTCCCAGATATGATCCAGAAAAAAAAACATCGCAATGACGCGGAGAACAAGTTGGGCCTTATGGCTTCGTTAAGGTTCTTTTTACAAGCATTATGTCAGGTTATCGGTCTACCTAATGACCTAACGCACCCAAAAAAAACAGACAAAGCCTAAGTTACTATTCCAATAAGTCACCTGTCGTTTAGTCACTTTGAATATGCAAAATATTTGACGTGAGCGTGCTCAAGGTGATCGGGCGTCAATTATTATTGGAAAGACAGTTACGATACCAAAATGTTACTTTAATTAATTTGGGCTTAACAGCGATTATCCAAGGTGGAAGGAAAACCGACGCTGAAACAGTTACCAAGTATTGAGTACATCATTCTGAACTCACGGGGACATAGAAATTTTTCGCCGGTTATTAAAAAAAACAAAAAAATCTGCTGTTCCATAAATTTTGACCGTGGAGGTATTGCAGTTTTGTAGGAAACAGCTGATTTTCAGAGGCTCAAAATTATGTACTGACTACGTGGTAACCGTTTTTGTGTCAGTGTCCCTTCCACTTTGTAGTTGGTAAGTTAACATTATAAATGCGAATGAAACTATCAGTCCGTCTGCAACCTTTCAACGTCTCAACGGATTTCGAAGAAAATCTGCACACCAGTAGACCATGTCTTCGTATTTGTGGTATACTTCTTGAGAAACTCTCGAAAAATGCCACTTAAATAATTTTGAATAAACCTGTAACTTGATTACCAATTCATATCGACTTGGTTCGTAGCTTATTGAAATAATATTCTAATTAAATCAAATCTAATAAATATTTCTTAGATTCTCACGTAACCTTGAATTGGAATAAAGTAATTGATGAGTTTGTTGGACCTGACTGCAGGAGCACGTGTCCGATTTATTGATAAAGTGGTGGTTCGGTCATGTTGCATTGTTACACACGTGCATAATAAACTCACGCCATTTTCCAACATGGACCCAGGCAGAAACTAGAGCCCGCCACTGGCTACGATCCTTACATATTCCTTGCTTGCGCCTCGTCCACGTTTATATGTACGTCTGTTCATACAAGTTGGGTTTTTGATATTAAGTTATTGACAGCCTAGCAGTGCTGGACAATATTAGTACTTATTCGCAAAGCTAAGCTTTGCTGACCAAGAGTCTAAATAAGGTGAAAATAAATTAGCTAGTGAAACTCCACTATAAACTCATTACGTAATTTTTATCATGTGAAGTAAATACTTATGAAGACTACGAGTTGTAGGTCATGGGTTCGACCCCAGGCAGGGTCGGCATTACTTAAATTGTTACTTACTTCATCACCAATGCTCTCGAAAAACTGAAGGAAAAGATTGGGAGGAAACCAGCATGTCAGAGCCAAAAATTTGGAGACATGTGAAATCTACCAACACGCTCGGAATGAGATGAAGCCTGCATCTAGACTATCTTCAACGGCACGGTTGCGCTGCGTGTCGCTGGTTCGATCCCCGCACGGAACAAATATTTGTATGGCCTTCAGATCACATGCACCCACGCTACAGAAAAAAATCCTAGTGTTAGGCAACTTTTTTTTTTAAATCTAGTACATGGAGTAAGTAACATTACAGATTGATCATGCTACATTAAAGTAAACATAGTTTAACCATATTTAGTTAATTCTGCGGTTCATTGCAGCGCGTAACCACTAATATTGCAATTGAAATCACTCTACTGGAATGTCAAATTACTGATCTAGTAGTATAATGGGAATGCCATAAATTATCCCAATTAAGCAGATATTAGTGACAATTAATTGTTCAACCTATTAATGAATGACATATGTTTAGACCCGACTGCTATTATACTACTTATATAATTATTTAATTTCAAAGGGAATGCTTGGGCGAGTCAATGTCTTGGATTTAGCATTGGGAAGACATCTTACTTACTATAATTATAAATGCGTTTATTACTCTTTCACGCAAAAAGACTGATCGGATTAAGATGAAATTTGGCACACAGATAGTTTATAATCTGGTTTAACACATTTTATCCCGGTAGTATGATCCCGTGAGACAACAATATACGAGTATACGAGAGTGAGATACAATATGTCGATAATAGAACTTTTTTTTCGGGGTTTTGGATCTTGATGAAAATCACAAACCCTTGGACGCTTGTTTTTGAATTGCGCCACCAAATACCTATGGTAACCAATAAAATACACATTTCGTTGTTTCAGTACAGTCCAGTGCATTTTAGTTGTAGGACTTACATACGCATACCATCCTTACTGCTGCACACATGAAGGCGCTAACAATGTTAAATTCCTTCCACTGATGTGCCGTTGACTGTACAACACAATCGCCCAAACTGACGAGCGATTATGAAATTACATAATGCCTTTTATCAATTGTTCTGCTAAGCATGAGTATTGTATGTTTCTGAATTTTGTTTTCTATTATCCCGGCGAATGTGTCTTGTATTGAAATTATAGTTGTATGCAGTTAGCAATAGAACTGATGCAATTTTTTGTGCTTCGTAATTGATTACCGTTAAACATGTATTCATAAATTGACGTAATGGACTCAGCGCACTATCGAAATTAATCGAGAAACACGCCCGTGGGCATTCAAAGTGGTATACTGTGGTAAACGACTCTAGGAATACCTTCCGAAGGTCTATGTCTTAAAATAAACTTGTAAAGCTATCCGTTGGGAAAACTAATCGAACAAAGTTGCTCAAAATGGTGCTGGTAGTAAACAAAGAAACGCAACCTTGACGCGTCACCTGCAACATTAATTTGTCTGTTGCGCAACTTTTCTCAATTTTGATCCATAGGAAAAAAAAGTCATTCGCTCTATTATCAGCATCTGCCTAGCTGTTTGCCAACTATGTTGTCGAGTGCCTATCTGACAATCACAACCCAGGTAGTACTGGGTATTTCGATACCTCTTGGTAAGACTGGTTTTCTGACTTTCGGGCCACTGACTCCCTGTAACGACTGTCAAACATCTACTATTGACAGCCGGGACCAATGGCTTAGCGTACTTTCTGAGGCACGGAGAAAATTCGATGTTACTGATAATTTCACCGTGAACATATGACGACAACTACAACGCCACATGCGAACCAGCGCATCTGACTTAAAACCTTGCATCGTGCAAACAGATCTACGAGATTAGTACACTTATACAACAGCCTGACCGCAACCTACGGGGTCTAGCCCGCCAGATACACCACCCGTCCGTCTGGTCGGTGGATATTTTCTATGGAGAATGACTAACAGGGTGTAGTTCCTCTGTCGGCATTCCTCTATTAAAAAAAAAAAAATTAAAAACATAAAGGCAGTTCTTTTTTTAACTAAATTCATTATCATAACTAAATGAAATGAGGTTCTGTGTTGTAAAATTAAACGCAAAAAATATATTAAAAAAACGAGCTTTTATTAATGCACACCCCATACTAGTCCATACTCAAGTTTAGGTACCAATAATAAAATAAAAACATCTTTCAAGTACTCAACAATGTTTAATAACCCACCTCCTTATTTCCAGGACTTCAAGTTCCCACTTACAGTGGTGATGTACCACCTCATAGTGAAGTGGATCCTGTCAGTCCTCGTAAGGCTGGTCCTCCAAATCATCACGGGCGCTCCTCAACTGCTGCTGCCGTTCATGACCTGCCTCAAGTCAGTCGGGCCGACGGGATTGGCCAGCGGGATTGACGTCGGCTTCTCAAACTGGGGCTTGGAACTGGTCACCATATCCTTGTACACCATGACGAAGTCCACCACGATCATCTTTATTCTCGGCTTCGCGATTCTACTGGGGCTTGAGAAAAAGGTATGTTTTATTTTGTTAATTTGTTTGTAAGCATAAAACTGTTGTTCTAGAGCGTGTGCAGTACGGACTTAAAGATCGGTGTCCGGAGCGCGCCCGTAATTTGTCCGCACTGCCGCCGTTTTGAACGATTCTTTAGGGTTTGGACATGTTCACACCAGAGCGTCTAGTCGGTCGCCGACTGAGTGTCCGGAAGAAAATGTATGACATAAATCAACTTGTAGCGCTCCCCGACTGTCGTTTGTTTTTCATAGTGTTCCTGACCAACCTGGAGGTCAAGCGTAAACTTTTTAAATATAAATTTTTAACTATGAATCTTTAATCTCTATTTCTATTCTAATAAACTTTTTAAATATGAATTGATATAGAGGGAATGATTCTTTTTACCATCCATGGGAGACTACGAGTATACGCTTAGTGTGCATGTTACCCAAAGAGATTTAAAAGACATAATAATATTTGAATGTGATGGTAGCAGTGTTTTTGGTTACTTACGTTAAATATTATGATAACGGTTTTTATTTTAATGATTTCAATCTTTTACTTATCTGATCTACAATTTCCAAGTAAATCATGATCGTTTGATAACCGAATCCAGAAATGTATCGTTTTACATACAGTATCGTTGCTTTATAAATTCGAAATGCATCACTCTATATTTATTAATTACTAGCGACCCGCCCCGGGCTTCGCACGGGTGCAATGTAGATACTAATGTTTCCTCTACTAAAATATGCATGTATTATACACATAAAGCTTCCCCTTGAATCACTCTATCTATTAAAAAAAACGCATCTAAATCCGTTGCGTAGTTTTAAAGATCTAAGCATACATAGGGACAGACAGCGGGAAGCGACTTTGTTTTATACTATGTAGTGATAAACGCCTATAAATAATAATCCGGTAAAATAACCCACGAGGGCTCCGCTTTAAAATGTGCGAGAGTAAAGTCAGAGAACTTTATTGATAACCAAATTGACTATCTGATCAAGTTGTCAGTAAATTCAATATCACCAATGTGTTTCTCCGTATCCAAACACATCCTTGACCTGTCAACTAAAAAGCAGTAGCATGGAAAATTGATTCAACATTCAACTCTCCATACTGTAAATATAGTTCGGTTAGACGATTGGGCAAAGTTATCTGTCTAGTCGGCTGCTCGTATTTCTGTGTGCAGGTTTTACACTTCCGAATTCCACGACATTCCTTTTTTTACTTGATGGCCGCTTGGCCACGTCGTCGCATATTTTCTCATGAAACATTGCATTCTGCTATGCTGCTCTTTAGAATTCTATCCGTACCGTAAAATAACTGAAACAAGTTGTATTTTAACGAAACAGCATAAAACTATATTTACCATCATGCCGCGGTCTTGGTCCACCGTGGCACCCAAATTGCGTGATTGCAGCGTCGTTGCATTGACTGGCATAACGCTTTTACGTACTCCATGAAATAGTCTATAACTCTGTTATGGCGCTCATTTATGGCCACTGGAGATACGGTGCACTTAAGGCGTCCATTTTTATTTTATTTTAAAGAAAGGTTTTTATAAAGGAAGTACTGACTGCTGCCTTTATAAAAGCTTCCTTTGTCGGCTTAGTTTTCTTTAAAGCTGAAGTTTGCTTGTTCCCTGTGCGCTTCCGTCACAGGAAGGTTACCATGATCTGTTAGTGCAAGAATGTTTTAGAACTATTCCGACAGTGGGAAAGTGACAGCTCTAGACAGCTGTCTAGCGCCATCTCTTACCCACCCTCGGAATAATACTAAAACATTCCTGCACTAACAGATCATGGTAACCCACCAGGAGATAACAAAATAAAGCTACAACACCAACGAGAGCTATAAACGCAAGAAACGTAATGCACAGCTCCATGTACGCAAAAATTTAAATCTCATTAGTTGAACAGCACGTCAATGAGACAATACCAATATAAGCAAACTTCGTATATTTAGAAGGTCGTAGAACACATTTTCGGTTACCATCAGGTGAGAATTTAGTAAAAACAAACGAGCTCATATGAATAAAACTGTTTTGTTGCAGTTGCTAAACCAAAACCTTTACAAAACTGAAATTTCCTTATTCATGACAAATTAAATGACATAAGTACTTTTCAGATTAATTTTTCGCGGGTACGATGTTAGCCCCAAGTTGTTCAATTTGGTCTGTAGACCACTCTTAAAGTATGACCACCCTTTCTGTTGCACGCTATACACACAGACTATTCTGGTGAACCACTCGAGAATTCATGATGACCTTTTCAAAGTTACAGAGGTGCGGACGGAGGGTATGCTTGGGAATTCGACATGAACGTAGTATAAAGATAACCAGTAAACCAGCTTCGCCCTTTTTGTGAAATGGAATGCAATAAAGAATTGAGTATTGAGAAATCAAACGATGGTGTTAGGATCGAATAAACTTTTTGATATGTGGCACCCCCCACATTGAATGTTACCTCTCGTCTTCATGTCCCCGGTTTACTAACTACTGGGAATTCGCGCACTACGCGGCCACGACCACGAGTTTTGGCCGCAGAAGCTCCGACCAGCACACGTAGCATGACCACCGTAGAAACGGGTTTTGTCGTCGGAAGAATAGACAAAATGACAGATTATAGAGTGATTTCTATTGCCAATCTGTCAATTTGTCTATTCTTCCGTCTACAAAACCCGTTTCTACGGTGGTCATGCTACACGTGCAGGAAGAAAGTTTGGTCCAACCGGTTTTGACCGCGTAGCCCGCGAGCTCCCTAAGCCGTTACCTGAACCATGCTTAGAATTCGTGGAAACGCTTTGAATGTTGGAACCGAATCAAACTATTTTTTCGTAGTTGAAAATGTTGAAATACTGTACCCATGTCTAATGTGATATGAGAACGAATGCGGTTGAATATCACGTCACTGGCGCTTTGTAACGAGATCATTAAAATGGCACTCCGCTTCATTATGAAATGCAGTTGAATTGCGAAGCCAAAACTCATTAGCAAAGCCAGATACTAGCTTATGTTATAACAGATTTTATTTCCAAAAACTTGCATAATTAAAAGTATTAATAATTAAGGATTGCTCTGATACCCTGCTCATAATGTCATCAGAAATACGATCACGGCTGGAAAAAGAAATTAACTAAGCACAGAAACTGCAGTATCTAATTACTCGTATTGATCCCGTAACGTAAAAAGAAAAAAACGCTGAGCAACAGTGGGGATGTGTCTGCACACCTTATATAGTCGCGGCCTAAAGTACTAGGCTATTGTTTTATAACATAAGTGTAATTGTTTTATTGTATTGCATTTATTGAATCACAATAAATGTAATTTTAATAGCTACGTAGTACTTTGGAATAGGCTAGAATTAATAGTATTATATTTATATCTCGTATTCTTCTCAGCAAAATACCTATATCAGGGGAACGCATAAAAACTACTGGTCTGCCATCTTTGAGAGTCCGCCATATTGGATTTAGAATGACGTTAAGTGACCTAAGCATTATCATTGCCATTCAAACTAAACATGTATGCAAAATTTCAGATAAACAGTCGCTCCATGTAAAATACTGGTATTCAGCTGAATTTGGTGAGACTGGAAGCCGACCAACATAGTTGGGAAAAAGCTAAGCAGCTGATGATATCCCATGTAATGGAGATGAGCAATATTGTCATTAGCCGTGCACAAATACTCCAGGTTGCTACTGAGAGATTCCCTATAAAACAAAAACAAAATACTTTTACTATTGGTTGCTATATTAGTTTGTTTATCGACTATTGTTTTGGGAGCAAGTATAGCAATCACGGTAGAGCGGTTTTTTATTATTATCAGATAGCCTTTGCAAACGTGGTAGCTACGTCTTGCCATTGTGGTTAGTTGTATTTACAAAACATGCCATTCTTTTGATAATATCGTAATTACAATTATGGGCAGCTTGTTACTCAATAATATTAATTCACTTGACAAAACATTTGTTTTTATAATCAATCAGTATCTTTCGTCTCCATCGTCAGACCTTCGACGACAGTCTCGTACTTCAGCTAGGTCTAAATCTCTCATCAAGGTGCATGAAATGAGCCCAAACACGATATAGCTGCTGTAAACTGTTGAGGACTAGCCTTTCGTCTCCATCATCAGATACAATCCAGATCTCTATTATTTGTTGTATTGTCATCAAAATTTCCTAAGTGTCACAAATTTAAAATTCAGTAGTATATTTCCGATAGTAAGAAAAAAATACAATAAATTACCTACCCATTTTATTATTGATTCGGGTCGAGATTTTTTAATTTTTTTTAGATTAACATATTTAAAAATAAAATTAATGTGTATAGAAATGAATAAAGAAATTAATATTTTAACTAATTTTCTAGATACGGGTGACATAAATAAGAATAACAAATGTAATCACCGACCGATATACTCTGCGGTGCGCGTGCGACGCGGGCGGCGCGCGTGGCGCGGCGCGCGGAACCCCACCGAATTAGTCCTTTCAGACGGGACAGTCACGTGATTGTAGCTTCATACCTAAACTGCGGAGTGCGCCTGGCCTGACAATTTTCAAACTCGCAGTTAAACTTAGGAAAATTACTATTTTTTGTATATTGACTATTAATTTCAACAGTCCCTAAATCCATAATATAATTACTGTCATTTGTATGAAGTTTCGATGGCACGCCGAGTGACGTCGTATTTCAATTTATGTACAGCTTTCCCTCAATACACATAATATAACTAATAGGTAAATAAATGAATTGTAAAGTTGTATTTAATTAATTTGGACATTATTATAAGTAGGACATTTTAAAATCAGGTCCGTCAACTGTTTTAATGAGTGTTAACATTAAAGTTGCAGTCTTCAACGTTTAGTCGTTAGTTTATTGTTCAACGGTAATAAAGAGCGCACGTTTAAGTATTTCTTTTTGTACTATTTGCTGATAACCCAGGCAAGCAAACACTTTTGTACTTGTTAACTCCAAGGCTGATTATATTTTAAATCCGAACTAATCATGATTATAAATCTTGAGTAAACACTCGAAATTACTGGAAGATTCTTTAGCTTTTCATTTACCGACTGCAGGAACCATCAGGAAAAAATGTTGTTAAGCATCTGGAAAGGTTTAAGATAATTTGATTCGGTAATCGGCGGTTTAGTAAAAACTGAAATAAAGTAAGGAATCTGTTTATACTAGTCGTTATCCACTTTGATACCCAAAAGCATCCTTCCTTTTATCTTGATTATAAATGGTGAAATTTAAGTCATTTTAATCCTTTTATAATGAGTACAATGACCCCTGTCATTGTACTCATTATAACGAACAACAAAAAAAAAAAATCAGCTGTCCAGTACATTTTGACGAGTTAGGCGAACATAAATGTACTGAACAGCTGATTTTTTTTCGCGATTTCAGGGTTGGTCCCATAGTAAAAGTTGTTCGTTATAATGAGTACAATGACCCCTTAAGAGGATTAAAACGACTTAACTTTAACCATGTACAGGGTTTTTCAACAAGAACTATTGTTGTTTTCTAAAACAAAATAAAACAAAGAATTTAGATGAAGATGATTCAAATTTTTGTTGTATTACGAAGAGAAAAGTTTGGCAATAAATTATGAATGAAAAATGATATCTGGTAATCCACCACGACCACGCTAATAGATGTCAATTCTTTCATCAAAGTTTTTAATCACTTTTTGGCAAAATGGCGGGTCTATTTCGTTAATCCAGTGGTGTTAAATCACACGCTCTGGCTGGCCACTTAACAGCTTAATTTCGTGAAATTATGCGATCGGGAAATTTGGTTTGCAATAAATTGATCGTTTCATTGGCTGTGACATGTGGCACTGTCCTGTTGAAACCACATGTCAGTGATATCCACGTCTTCAATAATAGGCCAAAATTTAGTTGTTAACATCTCGCGGTAGCGTGATCCATTGACCGTTACCGCATTTCCACTGTGGCTGCGATATTTTCAGTTGAACGACCCGGTCGAACATGCGTTGGTGTTGGCACATTTTGTACCGAGCCTGTCAACTCAAATTTAGCGACCAAATTCTTAATAGCGGTCTCAGAAGGAAGATTATGTTGTCCGAAAATAGCACGAATTTTACGAAATGTAACTTTAACAGAACCACCATTTTCATAGTGGATTTTAAATCGATTTTCGAGCGAAATTGAATTCATTGTAAAAATTATTGCCAAAGCATCTACTACGAATACGTCAAAAAACTAAATGTCAAAACTGTCATGTTGTCGGTGTTGCCCCAAATGAAAAACAAAGTTGTTGTTGAAAAACCCGTTATAAAGTCTGAGAAATTAAGTGTTATGCAACTTGAATGAATACCAACTAATAATGTCCGTGAACAAATGAAAAACTGTATTACTTCGACATTTATATGCAGTGGGTATTATAACTCGGCACATTGACGTAGGATTTTCCTACATGTCCCTAAGTGGATATCGGCTAGTATAGATTCCTTACTTTATTTCAGTTTTTACTACACCACCGATTACCGAATCCAATTATCTTAAACATTTATCATGTCATAAATATGTCGAGCTGGCCATTGGCTTCCGAACAAAAACAAAGATTGTTGTGCCAACGCTACACCTCGATTCAATATCGTGTTCAATTTTGAGCCATAATCTATCGGGATTATTTCAGTATATTTATACATTATAATACCGTTTGCAAACAACAACAGATTTTTTTTTCGCGATTTCGATGTTGGTCCGATGGGTAAAGTTGTTCAATTTGATGCCCCGAATCACACACTGCAATATGACCACACCCTTCTGGTACACGCTGTATATCAGAATAAAATATAAGGCTATATTTTATAAAGAAACTATCGGATGCCCGGTGTGTGCTACTACGCTATAGTGCCTAATGCATTGTTTTAGTAGTCTAAAACCATCTTCACATTATTGCCGTTCTAATGAAATGGGTTGGATTGGTTTTAAAGTCTATAACGGGCATAGGTAGATATGACTGAGATATTTTTTAATATACATATAGATAGAATAGAGATTATGTAAAAAATTAGTTTACGCGGGCGAAGCAGCAGGCGGAAGCTAGTTAGTTAAATAACGTAAACTGCTTGGGTTCTAAATCGTAAATCGAGGTCGTAACCACTAGTTCACTACCGCTCTACTATGTGAGTCTGTACAATGTTACGATATAACTGAACTATGTCTGCATGTGAATGTAATCGCTTCCTACAGAAATGCGGTGCAGCATCCGCTTATAGGGATACCACACGGTGCTTCATATTATTGCGTTCCGGACCTGTACAAGCGTAGGGTTGCCAAGAGTACGTATGCCTTGGTTAAACGGAACCGAGTTTAAGTATAGTGGCGAGGCGGTTACGTACCGTAAAACCGGGGTGAATAGAAATGCAAGAGTGAATAGAGACAAAACTTTGAAAGGGATTTTAACGTTGAATTATTATGGTATGTTGGCAACAAGGTCTCTAAATAACTTAACATCACGCCTGTAATCCCCGAAAGGTTAAACAGAGGTGTAACTAATAGTACAGACCCGACCCACACATTTCGCCAGACGAATTCGCCTGGCGAAATTTGTGTCTCTAAATAATCAAATATTATTAAATAAAATACTAGTTGGTAACATATCATATAAATAAGATTTAGTGACACAAATTGAAAAGAGTATGCTTAGATAGTCTGGTAATGTTGAGAGGATGAGTGAAAGGCGACTAACAAAATTGAGAATGAATTGTTTTTTTTTTTTGTAAGGCAGATGTGATTCGCAACGGCGGGAGGGGACGCCCTAGAAGGACATGTATTGACCTTATTAGTGTTCTTCAGAAAGGTTAGGTGCGTCGTACACCGGGCGGCGCTGCGTGCGTGTATGACTAGCCCCCGTATTCACAACGCTTCGATTCGATTTCGGAAAGTCGTATGTCTGTCTTTTATTGGCATTACGAAAACGAGCGAGATAGACATACGACTTACCGAAATCGAAATCGAATCGAAGCGTCGTGAATACGGGATCAGATTTAATAAGGGTGGACGAGGCAAAAGAAGTATGTTAGGATTCGAGCAGATGGCGTTCTGTGGTTTCTGCCTACAAGGCAAAAAAGGAGCGAGTTTATGTACCTATGTAAAAATCCCTTTCATGGTTTTGCCTCGATTCAGCCCTGCGTCTATTCACCCCGTTTTACCTAGACAGACGCCTTGATTGCACCGGTTACACGTAACACGTAGCAATTACAATGTCGATCCGATTCAAAGCTAAGGCCGAGAAATTGGCCCAGTGCTTCAGAAGATTTAGTCAAGTGCAAAGGTTCTGCTCTGACTGATTCGTGACTGGGCTCTGTAGTCGATACGTGTAATCAAGTCATATACAAGGTGTAAAATACTCTTAACCAAACCGAAGGCACGTGTACTTCTTGTTATTGCGATACTTTTTCTTGTTCTGAACCATACCTGGGAACCTCCTAGCTACAGAGATATTGAAGGTCAAAACTCCTTTGATGATCATTGATTGATGTACAATTTTCGGCGTGATAACATGGCCATGTTTTATTTTGATCCCAACAATTAATAGGCGGCGAATATTATCTTCGATCGTATCGGACCATAATATAACAATAGATAATACAAAACCTAAGTTTCAAATGTGTGTCGATAAGCCGCTCCACGTTGGCGGTGATTCATCAAGGTTATCAACACAACACCCTATTGTATTTTAAATGAAATATTTAAATGAAGACAATTGAGATTTTTTGTATGAAGATTTTCCATACAAACAAGAGCTGTCAAATTGACATATTTATTCGTCAAATACAAGTTAGCGATATTAAATCAGCCTTAACTGTGTTAACTTCGGTTAGTTACCAGTTAATTTGATGGTTAATTAATAGATTATTATGAAGACTTACGTCAGCTAATTAACGAACAGGAATCCCCAAAGATGTTATATTGATGATACAGATTGATGATAGTTCTTTGTTTGATAACATTATCGATTTTTAATTATCAAAAAAAAAGTCAGTCGTTACAGATAGTCAGTGGCCCAAAAGTGTGACAACCAGCCTTACCAAGGGTTTACCCAGTACTAACTGGGTTATCGAGGTCAGATAGGCAGTCGCTTCCTGTAAAATACTGGTATTCAGCTGCATTCGGTTACAATGGAAACCGACCCCAATATAGTTGGGAAAAGGCTAGGCAGATGATGAATAAAAATAAATGCAATTAGAGATGTGTTTTTGCAAATTAGTTTTGAATGACCTACTCCAACTTGGCCTGTCGTCTGGAAATTCCATGTTAACTCATTGATCAAGGCCAAGATGAGCTTATCGTTACGGCTGGTCTAAAAGTTCAAGGTCGCATCGAGCTATGGAAAGGGCTACGGTTGGAGTGTCTCCGAGGGATCAAGTCCAGGTGGGGGCCACGAAAAATTCATGTTAAAATAAAACGTTCACCAAGTCAGCGACCTATTTCTGGCCTCTTTGTTTCCATGTTCGAACCAACTGATACTTGACAGCCGATAATACGGTCTACTTCAACGAAACTCGATGATACGCCAGTATTCAAGTCGCCAGCTAAGCTTGTCTCATCTATTATTCACATCTAATAGTGCTCGCGTGCTTAGCCGGTTATTAAAGCCGTGTCCTAATGAAGGGGAATAAAGACACCCTTAACAAAGCCAAAAGGCACTTAATCATACCGTCATCGCGATATTTTTTTTTCACTAGACTGGCCATCAATGTCTCCGTAGAGAGTCCGGAGATATTGACGATCAAAGTCCCAACTTATACACACGTTTTATTTTTGTAATAAGATAACATATAATACATTAAATATGACTCTAATTTAAATACCTCTATGCCCCTGTAATATGCAATGCATCCATCAGCGTAAGCCGTGATTTATATCCATTCCCAGCAACAATCTATTTAGGTCGCGAGTTAATATGCTTCTTTTGGGTTAGCTCGTTCCATCGTCGACTTCATCTCTGTTCTCAGGACAAGATTAAGGTCAAGAGCAAGCCCATTTAATATATATATATATAAAAAAAAAATGCGCAATGTCCTTAAGGGGTCGTCCTTTAATCACGTGAGGTTTCAACAGGGGGGAGGGGTTCAGAAAAAAACCACGATCAATCATGATTTATAATGTGACAGTCACGTGTATTGTTTTCGTGGGACTAAAAAAATTAATTTCATGTGTGACGTGTGAAATACGTTTTACCAATAATGGACTAAAAACAAGCAAGCGATTTTTTGTAACACCACCAAGAATCATCAAGGGGAAGGGGGGTCTATAGAAGTGGCATAAAAAACCTCACGTGATTAAAGGACGGCCCCTAAATTAGTTGTACAGAATGCTTTGTTGACGGCTTTGTGATGGGTCCTTTTACAACCTGTTTTATACAAATACAATAAAGAGGTAAAGTTTGAATGTGTGGATGTAGCAGGTAATCTCCGAAGCTACTCAACCGATAAAAAAAAACATTTATTAATAGAAACCTACACTTTTACCGTGTGCCATGGATGAAGTCGTGGGCAGGAGCTAGTATATGAGAGAGAGATCGTTGCTTTTTTGTTTTGCGAAGTCTTTCGTTTTTCCGAACTAAAGCCTCGTTCACACAGGCGCGTTTTGTCGCGCGTTGCGGCATAGCGGTGTCGCCGCGCCGCAAAGCCTCACACACAGGCGCGGTGTGACGCGCGCCGCGCTCGGCGGCAAAAAACAAAATACTCGTAGAACATTTTGTATGAAAACGCCTGCGTGTGTTCCCACAGGCGCGTCGTGACGCCTCAGCGCTCGGCGGCAAAAAACAAAATACTCGTAGAACATTTTGTATGAAAACGCCTGCGTGTGTTCACACAGGCGCGTCAAGTACTCGATGATGGTTAACTTGATCCTAACGTATCGAGAAATTCTAACCTAACCTAACCCCTTTCTCCAGGTGGAAATCTTTACTGGAAGTCCTCCAACCTTGGGAAAGTGTAGGGGTCTATCAGACTCGTCGGGGGCAGCGGAATCTAATGTGATCTCGCGCGAGTCATGAGTTTAAAATGTCTAGTTAGATTTTAAGTTGTTTTTTTTTGTTACGTTCCCTAATTAGTTCTCTATAAGGTTTTCAGTTAGTTTTCTTTTTATAATCGCAATAAGACTGATTAATGGTACTTTAAAATGAAAAAATCAAGTTAGAAAATTTGTCTCTTATAATTACGTAACTTGAAAATGAGAATTTTAATTAGTGCAGATATTGTAATGAAAGTAGTGTCAAACAATAAGTTTATATTTAAAAACAATAATACAAAAGGATTCATGTCAATAAGTTAATTAATTTAGTAAATATGATGAAAATTGTAAAATAAAAATTCTGTCACCTCAGATTTTCGAACATAATGTTCTATGATAATTTTATTCGGTCTAGTTTTGTGTAATATGATTATTTAATAAGGTAATATATGTAAATAGCAAGGTAATACAATAGAAATTGTAATAATTTATGCAAGGAAATAAATAAAAAACGGGGTCCAAAGGTTTCGGCTACGAGAAATGTACCGCCCAAAACGGTCCTAATTTCCTTGCGCGCTTTACGGCCCGTAAGACGACCGTATAAGACCGGCCATAGCAGACGCCCGCTTGTCAAATGGGTCAGCACCAGTTCGGGGCATCGGAAGTCACATCAGGATACCGCTGCCCCCCGATGCAAGTGTGGGACTGAACATCGGGGTGATGTTAGTTAACACGCTCCGGTCTCTCCAAGGCGGAGGACATTCATTAAGGATTTCCACCTGGAGAAAAGGGATAGGTTAGGTTAGGTTAGAATTCCTCGATACGTTAGGATGGAGTATTTCTCGATTCTATCGAGAAAAATCGCGATCACGCCGCGCTTCACGCCGCGTCACGCGCGGCGCTATCGAAAAGTTATTAAATTATCTGAAACGCAAAGCGTCGCGACGCGCCTGTGTGAACACGCGCACGCGTTTTCATAGAAATTGTTCTACGGAGATTTTAACGCCGCGTGAGTCGTGACGCGCAGCGCCTGCGTGCTCCCAGGCTTAAGATTGCCTCATAAACAAAGCGATCGCGATCGTTACCCAAACACGCGACTATCACGTTCATTGATTTTATTTGTTCAACCAATTTTCCGAACAAATAAGTAACATGTATTCGTGCGACAATCGTTTATATGAGGACACGGGTCAAACCGTAGTTATATAGGTTATATTGGCATCGGGCTATTAAATCACAATGTTCGATAGAATGCATCGAAGAAACTTTGAGTGAAAGAAATGTTGATGAATTAATAATATTAAAATCAATGTTGTATTGATCCTGTAATTATCTTACATGAACAGAACTGTAATCCTCGAAGGGTTAGGCTGAGGTGTACCTACCTAATAGTACACCGACATTTCGCCAGTTATGTCAAAGTCGTAGGGGGAGAGCCTATTGCCATCAACTGGACACAAATCCGGACTCCGTGGCTTCTACCAATGAATGTGTGTTTGTGTTGTGGGTGCTCTGTGTAATTATCGTCTTGGCGTGAAAATTGCCGCTGAACAAGTCTTCGTTGTGTTCGTATCGATTCTATAGAAAAACGTTGGTCGAATTGAACAGAAACGCGACCTGCTTTGTGAGCTGTCAGAACAGCTGATTTTTTTTCGCGATTTCAGGGTTGGTCCCACAGTAAAAGTTGTTCGTTATAATGAGTACAATGACCCCTTAAGAGGATTAAAACGACTTAATTTTAACCATGTATATGTAGTACTCGTATTTGCATAGAAATTCCCTACTTATTAGTACAACTTCGACATCAGATATTTCAGCTCCTTCCTTTCTGTCGCGTAATGTACGATTTATCACAACTGTCCCTTTTCTAAGGTGGAAGGGACTCCGACGCGAAAACGGTTACCACGTACTTAGTACATCATTCTGGCCTACCATGACGTCTTAATGCAGGAATGTTTTTGTTCTATTCCAGTGTGGGAAAGAGACAGAGTTAGGATGTGTAGCGCCCTCTCTTTTCCAAACTGAATATAATCCCACATCGAAATTTTTCATCGGTAATAAAAACAAAAATAGCTGTTTCCTACAAAAGTGCAATCAATACCTACACGGTCAAAATGTATGGAACAGCTGTTTTTTTAACGAAGGTGTACTAAGATGTAAAAGAGAATTATTTAGTAAAAGAGGCGACAGACACCACTATAATACTAGAACCAGGGACCAACTAGTTCAGCCAGGTTTCAGGCTAGCTAAAGTAGACTCATCTTTCATGGGGTACTGTTTAAAATGTTACAATAAAATACCTCCCCGCATTCTACAACTGAATGAGACGAAGTTTAAATCTTGTATAAAACGCACACTATGTAGGCAAGCATACTATAAGTTGGGAGATTACATTGATGATAAAAATGCTTGGCTCAATGCTGGTCCTGCTCCACAACCATAGGGGCAAACTAATTGATTACTTTGTGAAGTTATTGTGGAAGCTGCAGAAGATTGTAAACATAATATCTTTGCATTGTATAGATTCAGTCTCTTAGTAATATATAATTGCATAGCACATGTGTGAGTTCTATGTACGATAAAGCTACCATTTACATCTTTTACTGACTCGAATTTGTAAATTTTATCTTTTTATTCTGGACGCTCTTACTCGCACATCTTTCTACATCGTTCTCACATATTTATATGTTTAATCTCGACATGAATGATGTAACCGAGACTTTGTAACAACATAATGATTTAAAAGAGTGTCCATGGAGTTTCTTGCCCATTCTTCTCCATAGAGATCTACGCTTTCGAATGGGCAACTACAGTACTTTCACAAGTTATTATGCCCTGTGACTGGGACTGTAGCTTAGTTTATTTTTTGTGTTTTGACATTCAAAAGTGCCTGTAGTGGTCTAATTGAAATAAATGCTTTGAGTTTGAGTTTGAGTTTAGAACTCTAAAAGGGTAACAAGGGATGAAAGTTTCTATAGAACATACCACAAAGCAACCATGCTCCCGACGCTATCACAACGTTTACCGTAACTTGCGGCTGATGTAAACACAAACAACGTCTTACGATCTTGAAAGCTAAGCCAAAACTTTCGTCTTTGGAAACCAATGCGTCTTCTCATTTCAAGTCAGCGACAGCGATAAAAGCGTGCAAGTACTGCATTATTTGTGTCACTTTTAATTAAAACAAGCTGAAATTTTTAAATAATGCCTTCTTTTGTTTGAATGATGGCGATAATAATATAGTTAAAAAAAAAAACAAAAAACATGCTTTAGAATATTTTAAATCTTCTCAGCAAACCCTTTCATTTGATAGGTATCCATAACATGGGAATGCATAAAAAAATAACTAGTCCGCCATCTCTCTCTCACTTAGCTAACCATGTAATTGTCATCCAAACTAAACATGTATGCAAAATTTCAGCTCAATGGGAAACCCGGAAGTAGCTCAAATCTAATTTCTAAGATTTTTTACATACTTAGTTACTGGTGAAGGTAATACATGCGTGTTATGGTAATGGTGTGCAAAAATGTATTATTGACTTACCATAAAGGTGTTGCTATAATCATAATAATCAGCTTGTAACGATCCAATAGCTGGAACACAGACCTCGTCTTTGTTGCGAAAGAGTAGGGTCGCCGGATGTCACAAAACATCATGCGTGTAATCCTTGAAGGGTTACGCAGCGGCGTAGCTATTGTACACCCAATTTTGGCCAGTTATGTTTAAGTCCAGCGTAAAAAGGGGCGAACTTATGACAATCAACTGGGCACAGATTCAAACTCCGGGCTTCTATTCAGAAATGGATGACATCTGTCTTAGAATATAAATGTACATTTGGTTCTAGTACATACCGTTTATTCTTACTTAATGTGTCTCTTTGCTGTTTCGACGCAAACGTTGCACTATCTTGTTATATTAATTTACTAGCGACCCGCCCCGGCTTCGCACGGGTGCAAAGTAGATACTAATGTTTTCTCTACTATAATATGCATGTAAACATATGAACCTTCCTCTTGAATCACTCTATCTATTATAAAAAAAACCGCATCAAAATCCGTTGCGTAGTTTTAAAGATCTAAGCATACATAGGGACAGACAGCGGGAAGCGACTTTGTTTTATACTACTCGTATGTAGTGATTTGTTGAAACATAATTAACAACATAACATGATATTCTGTCGCTACGGGATGCCCGTAGTTCGTTGTATATATTAGTTTGCAGACCGAACAATTATCCCCAAGCGATTGCCCGTACATAGAAATAATATCATGATTGGTTCTTACAAGGATTGGATAACAAGACAAGATTTGATTGCTAATAAACGTCAAAATGTCTTTAACTGCTAGTAACACTTGTATCTATAGTCGAGTTAAAGTAATTACTTGAGCTTTAATTAGTTATGCTACTATTTTTATGTAATAGTCAAAATCGTAATAAGCCACCGTACGCCACAGTCGCGGGCGATCCGTGGATGAGTGACCACCCATTACATACCGAGATTCCTCCGTGCCTCGCAAAGCACGTTAAGCCGTTGGTCCCGGCTGTCAATTGTAGATCTTTGACAGTCGTTACAGGTAGTCAATGGCCCGCAGGTCTGACAACCGGTCTTACCACGGAGTATCGTATTACCCAGTACTAACTGGGTTGTGGAGGTCAGATAGGCAGTCACTCCATGTAAAATACTGGTATTCGGCTGCATCCGGTTAGACTGGAACCCTACCCCAACATAGTAGGGAAAAGGCTAGGCAGATGATGAGTCAAAATCGTAATCGGATGCATCAAAGCATTCTTTACGGTTTTGCACCAAACCATTTCGTTTGTTACATGTGTGTTATACCTAAATTGCGAAGGTTTATTCAGAAGGATCGAATTTGTTTTCAATACGTAGTCGCGCAACAGGCCTTTTTCTATTATTTGATTAATACTGAAATGTTGGTAACTTTGCTACAAAGTAGGTTAAAACTCCTAGTTCATGGTAATCACGGTTCAAAACTGCTTCAATAGCTTTTCAAACACAAGACGACGGAAATAGGTTAATGTGGTCCTCGTCTGCAACGGAATTGCGTACCCGTGCAAAATTCTCATTTTTACTCTGAAAACTTGCAAGCAAGTCAGGATGTTTGACATGCTAATATTTGATTGAAGGATGCTCTTATATCCAGTAGTTTTCCTCAGATATTAGGTTCTCTTATTTTACGCACTTATACAGGGTTAGCTGTAATTGTGATCGCTACGAAAAGATTTGTATGGCAAATCCATGTTTTTCAAGCTTTATAACTTAAAGAAAGGCCCGCTTGCACCCCAAATGATTACCTAAATGTGTTTAGCGCTATGCTTACTAACTTTTGGCATAAGCACAACTCGGTTCTTCCCTATATCTTTTATGGTTGTGCTACCATAAATGTATGGAGTAGCTGCTATTTTGCGGAACTTAACGGTTGTCCTCATTATAAAAACTTTTCATTTTCATGAGTACTCCGCGCTCTTAAAGCATTGCCAACGTTTAACAAATCCCCAGAACCTAGATACTTATGTGAAATTATCAATCCTAAATCAAGGCCTTCTCGGAAAAGTTCATCACATGGCAGTCCCTTTAAGTTCGACTTAACAATAAAGTCCCTTCTCATGTTTGATCAATTAGACGGCTTTTTACATAATAACCTTGAGAGCAGCTCACCTTGCGAGATCAAATTGCGTGAATATAATAGTCGACAGCATCACTAACCTTCAGTTTACGCTTCAGAAGTCTGATTACTAACAGAAAAACATTGTTTGTTTGTTTTTCTGCAAGAAGTTTAATTGCGAGGGCGCGGCAGCCTTCCGATGTCTTTTCAGGTAAATTGAAGGAGATTGCTTGCTTAATAGTTTTATGCTTTATTAATAAATTAAGCGCTTGATGGGATTTGCAGTCGGGCAAAAGGCAAATTGCAGACTGCTTTTGTGGAAACTGTCGTCCCCCGTTTAACGGTTTTATGAGACCAATTTTCAAGTCTTTTCTTTGCACTCGCCTTCGTTCCTTTAACAAGGGATTCTTGCGTCCGTATTATTAGACCCTGCGATTTAAGTTGTGCTTTGTTTCTCAGCGAATTTAAGGTTTTAATTAAGTTGTCAAGTTTCGAGTTTTGCCTGAATTTTATGTCCTAGGACAACTCTCTGCTTGCATAGAATTTTGAAGAATATTTAATGAGTAAAAACTTTTTTAGGCCTCGTCAATTTGTGTCATGAAACTCGTCTATTATACATTTCAGTTTTTAATTACTGTCAGTTTCATTAAGGCTTACTTCACCTACTTATACTTACATGTATTTTTATTGCAACAGCAAACGTTCAAAGCATAGTTTCAAGTTCTTAACGTGATAAACCACAAACTTTTTAAGTTAGCGAAAACTGAGTTTATCCACACTTCATAATAAATAGAATAGTAACTTTTTCTGGCAGTTACCTATTCACGTCTAAACCACTTACCCGCTATGAGAGACAGAAATATAGCCTGGAACTTGGAAAAGAAAATAGGTTTTTTATTCTCCTAGGTCGCAGACGACAGCTAGACTTTGAAAGTTAGTTTAAATTAGTTTATAAGCCTCAAGTAAATAAAAGCTTTTAAAAAGTTTACCTCTGACCGGTGGAGTGTCAAAGAATGCGGTAATTGTTAAGGCGCTACCTCACCGAGAGCATTCGCCTGTAATGTCACAGTTCAGGATCAAGCATTAAGGGGTCCAAAATGGCCGCTGTAGCAGAATCATAATATGAATTACGTGATTCATATTTTTATCCTCCGTGCCTCGGAAAGCAGGTTAAGCCGTTGGTGTCGGCTGTTATCGAAGATCGTTGACAGTCGTTACAGGTAGTTAGTGGCCCGAAAATTTGACAACCAGTCTTACCAAGGGGTATCGTATTACCCAGTACTAACTGGGTTGTGGAGGTCAAATAGGCAGCCGCTCCATGTAAAATACTGGTATTCAGCTGCATCCGGTTAGACTGGAAGCCGACCCCAACATAGTTGGGAAAAGGCTAGACAGATGATGATTCATATTCTTATCCCATTATGATTCTGCTAAAGCAGCCAATTAAGGCCCCCAGTGAGTGACGAGTACCGAGCTTTACAGTGCGCATAACTGTTTTGTAACAATCACTTGTTTCTGTACAAAATCGAACCTTGGAATCTTACATTACACGGGAATGTTCCGGTGACGGAGCACCTTTACGTATTGGAAAACTTGGGAAAGATGGCTTCTAATTTGTTCTAAAGTGGCCACTGTAAATAAATGAGTTGGCTATTTATTGGGTAAAGCCAACGAAATTAATTGTTAAATTAACTACCAACTTAATAGTCCGTAATAAAAGCACAACTATCATTCTTTAACAGTTGCATGACGATATAACATGGCCAATTAAAGTAGGGTAGCGTATTAATACGTTGTACACTTTAGAATTTTCACACGACACACATACACATAAATACATATTATATACATAAACTCACGGGGATATGCAGAAAATACAGAACGCCACCTGCTGCGATCCTTACATACTCCTTGCGCCTTGTCCACGTTCGAACATCTGGTCATACTCACCGTGTGTCTGAAGAAACTCACTTTTTACATTAAATTCTAACTAATTATCTGTCAAAATGTTTCGTAATTTTAACTAGACTACGGCAACACTAACGCTAACACGACTTCTAAAGAGAAGGAGATCTCAATTCGGCTGCATTTTCTTCACGTTATCACTCTAATTCCAAGTACGGTCAAGTAGTTCAAAAGACAACAGTATACTTACTACCAAAACAGATAAAGCAACTAAAGGTCTCAGTGGTGTAGTGATCGCAAGCGCGAATGCTGCGCAAGAGATTCTGGGCTCGATTCCCAGGTCGGGCGAAGTGTTATTGGTTTTTCCGGTCAGTGGGTCATCATAGGGGCAAGATCCCATCAGGATTGTCTCAGTAGTAGTTACGGAGTCTGGATTTGTTGCCGGTTGATAACAATAGGCTCGCCCCCTATTACTTAAACATAACTAGTGAAATGTGTGTGATCTATTAGGTACACCTCTGCCTAACCCTTCAGGGATTACAGGCGATGATGTCATGTCAAGATAAAGCGAAGTGTTTATTTCACACCTCACGTCACACACTGGGATAATTTTCTTATAACCGTTCTTAGTTACCATCGTCTTGTGTCTAGACTGTTATCAAAGTTAGTCTGTTGTTATCAGCCGAAGATACCGAGAACCTACCCCCCCCTACCCCGCCCTCCTGTCACGTATGTATGACTTGAGTGAAACGACTCGGGTGTATTGTTTTCTAAAATAACTTAACTTGATATAAGAGGCTTCGCTTTTGTTGTGCATGTAATTTGTGTGGTTCTCTCTTCAAAAGGCCATCTCAGACGCTCACCGGAATAGTCCAAATGAAAGTGGACCTTAAAAGAGACTATGTTTGTGTCGGCTGTTTCTTAGCGTAGTCAGGTACGAAACACCGGCCTCATCTAGTTTAAAAAAAGACGACGTGTGAAAAGTGTTTGCGAATTAAACATCATTTAACATGTCTTTCGTTCGACATCTTTCGCTAAAGTGAACTGAATTGATTTGATAATGAACTAATTGGTATAAATTGTATTACGAGTGACACTGCCTTGCTATAATCTGCAGAAAGTAATATTTCTTTATGCAAAGAAAAAATTATTCCATTTGGGTGTCTTAAATATTATATTTGCTTAATACAGTACGTTGGTAGTAGCGAGCTCTTGATATTTTTTATTACACTATCACTTACGGGATATCTTCTGCGATTAATGTTTATATTGAGCTCCCTATATTTCGACGCTGTTGCAACCGCCATGATCACGAGATGACTGGAGAATGCGGGTGAATGGTAAAATCTTGTTAGGCGCAGACAAATCTGTGTGCTCTCTTTCTTTGTCTTTTTTTAAGTGATAGTGTAATTTCAGTTATAAACCGTGAAAGCTTAAAACAGTGTTTTATTTCGTATGCTTAAGTTACTTTTAAAAACTAATCTAGGTATTAAAATCAGAACTCTTTTGCTCCAAGAAAACATCGTCACTGAAAAGATTTGAGTAAAACGCCTGCTAGGGTTGCCAATCATATTATTTTAGCTAGTATTATATTTGTTACTTACTGTGCAATAAAAAATGGAGTCGATCAACTCAGACTATCAACATCTGCCTAGCCTTCCCCAACACGGGGTCGGCTTCCAGTCTAACCGCTACACGTGAGTACATGTATTTTACATGGAGCGACTACCTATCTGACCTCTACAACCCAGTTACTGGGTAATACGATACCCTTTGGTAAGGCTGGCTGTCAGACTTTCGCGCCACTGATTAGTTATAACGATTGTCAAAGTTCTGCAAATGACAAGCGATACCAACGGCTTAGCGGGCCTACCGAGGCATGGAAGAGATTGGGATGTAATGATGGTCACCCATCCAAAGACCGACCTTGGCAAGCGCGGCTCAACCTTGTATCAACTCAGCCAATACACAGAACAGGACATAATACATAATATTATGTATGAAATACATAAAATTATGGCCTGTCCTGTGTTATATATGTGTATAGGTTCAAAGCTGTCCCACAACACACTGTCTTCCGCCTCCTACATCGTCTGACCCAGATACCTTTTTAAGCACGTCCCTCGACGTAGTTCCTTCTTCTTTTTTAAATTATTGAATGATTATTATTACTCTGTTGATGAACGACAAATTTTGATAAGAAAAGTTTGTACAATTTAATTTTGACATTTCTAAAATAGGTGACATTGTATTATTATGAGATTTGAAACGGTTATATTTAATTGAATTTTGATAATTTTAAATTTTACTGACATTGTATCTTTTTTTTCATGACCTTTTGCACTATTGAAATTAATTTTAGTTTGACAATTGTAATATTGCTGACATAGTATTTTATTTTTTGTGCGATTTTTGTACTATTTCTTTTCTTTTTGACAAATTTAGTTGCTGACATTGTATTTTATGAGATTTTGTACTTTTATAATTAATTTAAATTTGATAATATTGACTTTAGCGACACTATTTTGTACGCCTTTTGGCGGAACATACGATGGACCAAACATTTTATAAAACATCATTTGCACCCTTTTTTTGGGGTGGGAAATCATCAAATGACCTCTCCCGCTCTGGGTGGAGCTGGAGGGCGTGACGCACTTTTACTGACTATAACCCACCCGTGTTCCTTCCTTCCTTGCCTGTGCTAAGGCGCCAAGGGCCACGGTAACTCTTTCGAACAAACCCGCAACCCTGGCAGGCATCGGTTCTAATGGACCCCGTCAGTTTGTGACATCTCTTTGAGGCGCGCGTGGAACACAACGCGCCATCGACCCGGGCCTGGTCCTTACCGGATATAATTTGTACCCTGTGTTCACAAAATTAATAAATGAATTTGAATTCTACGCAGTCTCCAGTTTTTCATTCTAGGGCTCGTCTGAAAAGATATTGAGAAAAATTGTAGCCTATTTTACGGTTTTTGACAACATTCCCTAGTATACAGGATGGAATTTTTCAATTTCACCTGGAGGGAAAGTTTTCTAAATACTGGAGATAGCAAATTTTACTATTACTATTTTAAAAACAGAGGAATCCAACCGGCTAACATTCGAAAAAATAAAATCCTATACTTTTATGGCATCAATCGACAGGGTCATAAGGATCAAAACTCTCTAACAAACATGAAAAATAGTTTCGGAAGTTGGCAGCCTTAGGCATGGCCCCGTTTCATTCAGTTAAATTCTGTAAAAATGTAAGTTAAAATCTACAGATGAATTTAATTTTCTTGGTAACTCGCTGCGAACGATTTCATTTCAAAATACACTTTGCATTTTCAACCCCCGACCAAAATAGAGGGGTGTTATAACTGGTAAGTTCGGAAATTGTTACAAAGGTTGTGTTGCCGCAATTTATTGATCATTTTTAAGGTTTCACACTATGTGGAGTCGTGGGGACGCTGTTGCAGGTTGCCTTTTGTGAGTTGTTGTATGGAGCTGTTTTATTTTTATTTATATGGCCACCCCTTTTCCTTGTGGAAAGAAAAGAGTTCATATTTTCAAGTTCAGAAATTGTTACAAAGGTTTTGCTGGTGCAATTAATTGATCATTTTTATGCCCGCCTTCCACTGCGAAAGGGTAATGAGCGGGAAATAGCTGAGTGGAAAGGAGTAAGTAGTAGTTTTCACCCTCCACAAAGAAAGAGTTTCAGTGAAAAATGGGTTTTGCCTTCCATTGCCGATGAGTTTTGAGGAGTGAGCTTGGCGGGAAATGGGAGGAGAAGGATGAGCAAGTGGTTGCCTTTCATTCCATATTTTTTCTGCACCTCAAATAAATATCTCAGTGCCAGGCGCCGCAGACTAAGCAAGTCGCGCGGTAAATTTTGCGAGAATGATGTCCGACGGTTGTAGCGGGAAGGACTACTTTTAATAAATGTCTGCTACTCTACAGTTATAAGAAGAAATAGAAGCGTAAAAAACAAACAAAGTTTTTATCCCCATGACGATAATGTTAGTGGTTGGTGTCAGACAGATCAGGACGCCTGCGCATGCGAAACGTGTCGACATGGAGCTGTTCATTGAAGCAGCCGTAGTTGTGGGACACCAATCACAAAGATTTTACTACGACAATTGATTGATTTCATTTACGACAATGTAGATGAAGGTACATACTAGATGGTCACGTGTTGCTTGTTTTGTATATAACGCCGCATGTCAGCCAAGGTCTACGCGACACGGAAATGTTTTTACAGATTTAAAACTGCGTGTGTCCTTGACATACACGCAGTTTTATAAAATACTCAAGTGTTGTTGTGGATCTGTTGATTTTTTTTAGTATGGCAATCAATGGTGTCCAACATAATTTTATGGAGGGCCAGATTTAGTGTTTTCAAAAGGTAGCGGGCCAAAAAAATTCAAAGTGACTTTTAAATTTAAATTAAACGGCAGTTTTCCCTTAAAATGTACATTCTTAAAACTTAACTAACGATGATGTTTTTATCTTCTATTGATTTATTTACGAAATATGTGGAACACAATCGCGATCGAACAAGAGTAAAACCAAAATACTTTGCCGGATTAGACTGCGACGATGTGGGCTGCATTTGCGGGTAGGTGAGGTGAGGCGGGTAGGGAAATAGGGACAGTTTTTAAACAGCGTTCGCGTAATATTTATTGACGTCTTATAAAGTTTTAAATTGCTCGCGGGCCGGATGAAAGACCTTTGCGGGCCGCATGGTGGCCCGGGCCCCGTAGGTTGGACCGGCCTGGTATAGCATAATCACATAATCAGTTAATCGAGTTCCTACTGAGACACAGGTCACCTCTCTGAGAAGAAGTTGGAAGTCCACTCAGACGCACTGAGTATTAGTGGATGTCCACGTATCTTTCAACTTTCCAAGACGTATCAGTTGCCTTCCTAACATTTCTTTCAACATTTTCAGAGTAGGTACTTCAGATGAAATGAATTGCTCCGAGCATCTTTACTTAGCTTCAAATCTACGACCACGAGTACAACTTGCAAATCGTGTCTGTTACCTTTAGGTCACCACATCTCTTGTTCGTAAGCTCTCATTTGGTAACAACTCACATTTGCTTATTTTATGAAACACGAACGAGCCGCCCTTTTTCGACGACGCCATCTATCGGGTACAAAACTGTCCTATAGATAGGACAGTTTATCTATCTATCAAGCTGGAACCAACCACACACATTGCCAAAATTAAATGGAATTCGTTTTGGTGCTTTTTGAGATCGGCGTGTCAGAAAAAGTAGTTTTTACATAACATCACGCCTGTAATCCCCTGAGGGTTAGGCAGCGTTGTACCTATTAGTCCACCCACATGTCGCCAGTTATGTTTTAAGTGCCATAAGTGGGCGAACCTATTGCCATCAACCGGGCACAAATCCACACTCCGCGACTGCTATTGAGAGATTCCTAATGGATAAACCCAATAACCGAATGAGGTTCGGTTTCCGACCTGGGAACCGAACCTCATGCTCGGCAGTCGCGCTTGCGACCGTTCCACCAACGAGGCAGTCCGAGTGATTTTTGCATATTAAGATATATGAAGTGTTACCTAATCCCATCCATCATTTCTTCCACAGTCATGGTCTCTGGTGGGCATAGTGCTCATGATCGCGGCC
This sequence comes from Standfussiana lucernea, assembly GCA_964057025.1. Taxonomy (NCBI): domain Eukaryota; kingdom Metazoa; phylum Arthropoda; class Insecta; order Lepidoptera; family Noctuidae; genus Standfussiana; species Standfussiana lucernea. The sequence goes on from OZ059784.1 coordinate 24,382,940, forward strand.
GGCCTCATCATGTTCACGTATAAGGCGACCCAGTTCAACCTCCTCGGCTTCAACTTCCTGCTCATCGCTTCCTTCGCCGCAGGCTTGCGCTGGACCTTCGCGCAGATGCTCATGCAAAAGTCCAAGCTGGGGTTACATAACCCAGTGGATATGGTGTTCCACGTGCAGCCCTGGATGTTTGTGTCGCTGCTGCCTTTCACCATCCTGTTTGAAGGTAAGGTATCTTTTATAATTGTATGTTGAGATCGAATGTTTTCTTAAATGTGTGTGTTTGGATTGGGTCTAGAGTCACCGAGAGAACATTGTAAAGGACGTGGACTTGTAACCCCTACCGTAGAAAATGTTCACATTCTTCACCTAAACATATTTATACTAGCTTTTGCTCGCGAATTCGTTCGCCTGGTAGCCGACGTCATCGTAGAGGATACAACCAATCAATCAAGATCAAATTTTATTCACTATCACTTACAAAAACTCACCCACGTTTTGTTCGTCATAGTATTGAACAAAATAAATAGAATATTTTAGTTACCAATTACTTGAAAAATATCATAATACCTAGTACAGTAAGTAAACACGGTTGGTTATGTTTATGTAAAATTTTATTCCTAATTTAAGACAACAATCTTGATGTCTACTGCCAAGGATATATCCTGGTAACCATCTAAACGATCATAGGCTCTTGAGTTGTTTTCTTTTTGCACAAGTGTTTTTAAAATGGTAGTCCACGTATGCCTAGTTCTGTAGTTATGATTCGAACCTAAATCTGTGGTAGAGCCATAAGCCAAGACGTTGAACAAGCACTTTTGACATCAGCCGTACGTGGCGGGATGTGCGGCGCCAGCGCAAGTGGTCAACCACCAGCTTATAGGTAGATAAGTTTGGAATGTAAAGTAATGCATAAAAATTAAGATAGGCTAAGTAAGTTTTATGAACTTCTGTAAGCTCGGGTCGTAATAATAAGCTCTCACTTCGATTTCCACATAGAACTCAGTTTTATTTTCGCTCCCGAAATGTAACTACCTGTCCTATTTGTTGGTTTTCAGAACCTCTCGTCTTCAGTAGACATCAAGATTGTTGTCTTAAATTAGGTATAAAATGTTAAAAATTTTGTGGTCATAAGTAAACCCAAATAAATATAACCATACAATTGTTGCTAAAATAATGTTAGATCGGAATAAGTGAAATTTATTTGTCCAAACTTCCAGAAAGTAAGAAACATGTGGATAATACCTCCGTATAAAATCCCGAATTGATTTAAAGTTCCGCAATAAAACTGTTAAATTAGAGGGAGGTCCACATGTTACTTATTTTCTTGCAGTTTAGGCAAATAAACTCTATTTATTCCAATCTGCCCCCGTATTAACAACGAAGCGTTATTAATACGGGGCTGTGGTCATTATGCAGAGTATTCGTCGGTACATTAATGCAGCGTCCTTCTGGAATTTATGAAAGTACAGTTGACATTGAAAGTTACCCTTCGTGTGACGTCTTGGTATTTCCACCTCAGTACCCTGCTCTTGTCATGTCACATCAAGTGCACACATGACCTACGACGAAAATTTACATAATCTTCATAATTTATACAACACAGCCTGTTGAATATATGCTTTCACAGGCTTTATTGCTTTAGGTTATTTTTTATGTTTACCCTATTAAGGGTGCTATTATATATAAGTATAAGCCAATTCTTTTGCGTGTATAAGCATAGGACTAATGTCCTACTGTTCGGCAAAGACCTCTTCTTAGAGAGAAACCATTGATCACCACGGTTGCTCAAAACGGTTTGGCGATTTCAGACTAACATTAATTATAACTTCATGTTTCCTTACGATGATTTCCTATACCGATGTCCAATATAAACTCAGAAAGTACATATGAATTGAAAAAGTCACATTTGGTACTTGCCCGGATTTGAACCCACAATCTCGTCCATGAGAGGCAAGGCCTTATTAACCTCTGGGCTATCACAACAACCTAGCTTATACGTATAGGGTAGAAAAGTATAATTCTTTTCACAATGATTCTACCTCACCCCTTGCGTCTGTCAAAATCACAGAGAGCTTTATTGCTTGTAGCAAGAAGATTGTTTTTAGAATGCTATCTCTTTAGACTGTTAAAAATGGCAGTGATCAGTGTTTTGGTGTCAATAAGGTTGTTTTTGGGCTGCAACTGACCGGTATAATAACTGTGACAGGACTGTAAATTGTTATGTATGTTTTCAGCGTCAGGCATTGGTTTGTACTTAATAAGTATAAACGTTTTATCGAACTCACTATTGGTAAATGTTTAAACTATTTTGGCTTCTTGGTGCTAAAATGAAGGGACCAATCATTATAAAAAAATCTGGAATTAGATTATCCAATCATTTATATCAGAAAACTGGCTGAGAGTCTACGTGTTGGTTTGTGATGTCGTTTTCTGTCTGTCAAGTAATAAGTTTGATGACCTTCTCGTTTTTACGAGGGTTAACAAGAAGGACGAAGCTTCTTAGTTGCCCCATCTACACACACTGCTTACCTTATTTTTTTGTTATCTATAATGTCCCACTCCTGGGCAAATTACTCCCCTTATAGAAAATTTTATTTATTCTTAAAACTAGTTCTTAGCAATAAGGATAACATCGTATTTGAAATTCTTCTAAAACATTCGTGAAACATAAACTCAGGCCTTGTTCCCATGGGGGTACACAGAAACGAAACACATGATGCAGTATTCAAATGTACATTTATACAATGATCTTTTGGCGCGTGGTCAAAGTCGGAACTAATGCCGCCATTCGCGACAAAACAATTTCACAAAGTGCCATGTCAACGTCATACCTTGTAGCACCGTAGGAAATCGTTTTCAGGACGAAGGATAAAACGAAGATGCGTTCAAAGATAGGTCGAGGGGATCATTCCGGAAACCAATATCATCAAAGATAGGTATTAAACAGGAAACAATATCGGAAATGGGTTCCTGCGATTTGATTATCAATTCAATATCTTTTACCTTTCAAACAGATACATAGTTTTAAAGCAGGTTTTCATATTTTTATTTGATTTTTAGATCCTTTTCAAACGTTGTTTGAGGGTGCCTTGGATCAGTAATTTAGGGAAAATGTTTTAAATATAGAACAAAACCAATAAATTACATAGGTCGACTTGATTAGTGAAGAAGAAGTGGTCTAAAATTACCTAGTGGCCTTTAATGATTATTTTTAACATACTTTTCAGTCAATTAAGCCTTCACGATCATGCTCGGCTTTTTCAGAAATTGCGAGTGAAAAATGTATTTAACTCTATTACCTAATCTATTTAAAACGTCCTTGTAATCAAGATTCTGTTATGTTGACAATAACATGAATTTGAACAGAATTTTCTTATTTACTCCTACTTAAAATCCGGTCTATGTGGAATGTGTAAGCTCACAATTGAAATCATCTAAAGATTAAAAAAAAAAACGATTTACCCTCTTTCCAATCATCATTACCATTCTGCTTATATCCGAGTTTATTTGGGGTTGTCTTCATCCATGCTTCTCTATTATTCGTCATCTCAGCAGTCACCTCCGTTCTAGCCATATCATCTTGCATCCTGCACTTTCCTGACGACATTTTTCTCATTCCTCTACAACACATGTACACATACCACGATAACCGATTACCAACCAACATTTTCCAACCAGATGACTAAAAAGTGAACCTAGACGAAAACACGTGATAAAAGAACCACCCTTATCAATTCCAGGTTTTGCGTGCTACGAGCACTTGCAGAAGATGTCAGCAGAGAAGCTGCTGCCCACTATCTTGAAGGTGTCCGTCGGAGCAACCATTGCCTTCGCGATGGAGATCAGTGAATTCCTGGTCGTCACATACACTTCTAGTCTCACACTGTCGATCTCTGGAATATTCAAGGTATGAGAACTTTCAATTAACAACTTATAGCCGAGTGTTGTTAGTCAAAAAGGTGGAACAAATTTTATTTTTCATGAGACTTTTTATTAAGTTCCCAGAGGTGTAGACTATAAAGTAAAAATGCCGTATTCGATTAGAGCGCTCTTGATAACCATGAAAATGTTGCTCACGACGAAAAATTTGCAAATTTTTGTTGATAGCTTAACCATGAAAATGTCACCCACGAATAAATCAATATACAGCGTGTGCGGTGCAACGTTGGCCAAAAAACATTTAAGTACTTTATTAATTCACTGCATTTGTGTATATCAGATTCAATTCAATGATTTTTATGGCGACTACCTTCAACTACCTTTGGAAAGGCAGAATACTAAAGAACTTTTTAAAAACGTTCGAAAATCACGAACTCTTTTTAATTGCAATGTAAAGTTGAGCTTTAATAAGTTCATTTTTCCTTTTTTTATTTGTGAGTTAAAAAAAAAACTTGATTGTTTGAATGTTTTGGCCTGTCTAATCAAACATTGATTTTTCAATTTATTCACTGGTGGCGCCATCAGTATTAATTTGAAAGCTTATATTTCGGAATTAACGTGAAACTAGAAGATTTTGTCTCGTACAATACTTGTTTGTTTATATTGAAACCAGAAACTTTTGAAATGTGGCGTGGTAAGCCTATTTATTTATTTAAAAACAAAGGTAAATAATATGTGAAAATGACCCTCCGTACCAACTACGAAGACTTAACTTAAGACTTAACAACTGCTTAACGCCATAGAAGCGAAGGGAAAGCCAAATAAAAGATGGATGGTTTCTGGGAGAAATAATTTGAAAGAAAAAGAAGTATTTTTTCCCTAGGAATTTCTCCTGTATCGTGGGTGCGTTTAAAACCATTTAAACTCACATACACAAATAGCCAGACCCGGAACAACCATTTGTAGGCTATACAAGTTCCGTGCCGGGATCCAACGCGCGACACACAACGCCACAGTCAATCGCTCAGTCGCTGCGCCAACCGTGCCGTCGGAGATGATAACGTTACGGTTGACAGGGGATGTTGACAGGGGTAGAAGACGTGCAGACCTTAAGTAATACGCGACAAAGGCAGTAGGACGATAAACTGCTTAACGCTATAGTTTTTTTTTTCTGAATTCTGTCGATTTTAACAAGTGTCTTTTCTGTATGTACTTACTTACTAAAACACCAATTTAAAACATTCCAGGAAATGTGCATCCTAGTCCTGGCCGTAGAAGTGAGCGGCGACGTCCTGTCCCCGATCAACGTGGTCGGCCTGAGCGTCTGTCTCCTGGGCATCATAGGCCACATCATTCATAAGGTCCTGTTCATCAAGTCCGTGGCCGGCACCGTCCATGCCATAGACCAAGACTTCGATGCGATTAAAGACTTCGAGTCTATCCGACGGACTTCGAAAGTGAAGGGGGAGCATGGTAAGCCGCTGCTAGAAGACACAGCGTGGCCTGCGAGTGAGGAGAGCGACTTTGACAGCAATGTGGTGCTTTTTGAAGTGCTGCAGCGTAGAGACGGTAGGTAGACGGATGGACGAAGGAGTTCCGATTGGTTCTAGCTTGATACAACGCGGTAAGGGAAATTCGTACGATTGACCATACAGGGTAACGGAGGATCCGTTTCCATATTGTTATACAAGGTGTATACGGACCCTTCACGAGCCATCAACGAAACATTCTGTACATAAAACTAAGTAACACTGCGCAAAAATTAGTTAGGAAACGATTTTTTTTCAAACACGGTTTAATGTAGCGCTCAATGTAACGCACTCAAAACATTGTGCTGATGGATGCATCGAATAGTATAGGGGTCATGGAGGTATTTAAAGTTATAATTATAAAAAAAGTTGGAACTTTGCTATTGCCCAGAACAAAAAAAAAATCGTAAAGGCAGGAACACAACTGCCTTCGTTACACTTTACAGTAGTTTCCGAATTCCAGAAAGAATGAAAGGGCTTTAGGCCTATAATTTTTCACGGTGTCAAATTTTATACGATTTTTTTTTAAATTTAGCCTATTCTTTCCCACTGCTGGTCAAAAGCCTACCCCAATTCCTGCCTCGAAAGTTTTTCTCGCGTCAATTCAAACCAGCCCTCACAGCTCCTATCTAGGTCGTGTCGCCATCCTTTTCTGGGCCGGCATCGGCAGCGCTGTCCAACTTTAGGCACCCATTGTTTGGAGACTTTTGTGACTGACTTTTTTATACGTACAAGTATAACTGTCGATGCTAAGCAGAGGTATTAAATTAGGTATTGCGTAATGTTAGTGATAACGGGCATCAGTATTAATACTGTTTACTTATTATTTTATTCTTACGAAAATCGTAAGAATAAAGCCGGCACTCGTGTTTCATTGTTTTACAATTAAATATACTCTCAAAGAACATAGCCTAGTATCTCTAACCAAACGTATTTTGTACGAAATCATACAATTAAGTTGTCAATCTTCTGTATAATAATCTTCTGTTTAATCTTATGAAAGGGTTATTTAACCGTTGGAACTGAAGGCGACCTGTCACTGTCATCTTTGTTCCGGATAATTAGCTCTGACAGCTGTTGAACGCGGTTTAGATGTACTGATTGCTTTCAACTTCGTTGGTGAAATTCTCCCTGAATACTGAAGCAAAAAACTTTATCATAAGCTTGAATTCTGTTGATGCATGAGTCTAGGCAAACAATTAAGAACTCTCTACTATAACTACTTTTTAACACTATACAGCTTCAATGTTTCAGTCAAGTCATATCGTTTAAGGCCTGTATAAAACTCTTCCATGAAACTGTTCGATCGGATTCACATCAATCACAAGAACCCGGGAATCATAACACTCCTTTTGGGCACCCCGGTGACTAAAAAGCGTTTTAATAGAATATTAGCGACCCGTCGCCTTCCTTCGCATCTCTTAACCTGTCACCAATCATATATATACATTGATGAATTATTTGCGCTGTCTAACTTCCGCCATTTTATTTTATTTTCAAAATGGCGGCAACGCATAAAACATGTATTAATAGCTGGCATCAATACAAACAAGTATTGTAGAGCAAGTCTTCTTAAGCGTCACGTTTCCGAGATATAAAACATCAAAGTTACGATCATCGCCATCTGCACAACTTTGATAGCTTATATTTCGGAAATGCGACGCTTTAGAAGATTTTGTCTCGTACAATACTTCTTTGTATTGATGCCAGCTAAAGATTGATACACGTTTTATGCGTGCCCACAAAATCAAAGTTGTACTGATTGTGCCATCAGTGAATAGATTATAACTTTGAAAGATTGATAACAGCTATTGATTAATACAGGTTTTATGCGTAGCTATTTTGAAAATAAAATAAAATGCCCGAAGTTAGGCAGGCCACGCTTCATATAAAAATCTTCCAACCCCTTTCATTGAAATCGTTTGGGTGGTTCCGGAGATCACCGTGGACGAAGAAACTGACACGTGATTTTTATGTATTAAAAAATAGGCCTAAATGTTTAAATCGGGATATTATTACTTAAAAACTTACCAGCATTTTTTCTGTATATGAAAAGGTATTCATTTAGCCAAATATTAGTGAAAATGGGCAATACAAATGTTATGTATTTTTAGTATTGTTTTTACCTATAAATATTTTTGGGGTATAGGGCAAGTTAAGTAAATACTTACCATTTTTTATTTTATTTTTTGTCCCTAGGGCATAATGGTAAGTGTTTATTTACCACATTTTTCATAGTTAGCTCTTGTTGGTATTTCGTAAAAATAAACAACATTTGTGTTGCTCATTTTCACTAACATTAGGCTAAATCGAATTATGACGTCGCTCGATGTTTGCGACACCACAATAATAATCGGTATTCGCAGTGTCGCTGAATATTTGGGACCATGTTGGTCTCATACTTCTGTTTTTCTAGTACATTCCTAACTCTACACCATTCAATCACTTCTAAATCAGTCCGTAAAACTAAATCTTCGAACAAAATACACGGTGGAAGGGACACCGACCCTAAAACGGTTACCATGTACTCAGTACATCATTCTGAAACCCTCACATAGAAATTTTTGATCGGTGATTTAAATAAAAATCTGCTGTTCCAAACATTTTGACCGTGTAGGTATTGCAGTTTTGTAGGAAACAGCAGATTTTTTTAAATAACCGACGAAAAAATTTCGAACAAAAAAACTACTCAATAAACTGATGTTGAAACTGAAACTGAAGTTTAAGGCTTACTAATAGACGACAAATACGCTGTATGGTTGAATATACGATAAAAACGCAACGAAATAGAAAATAACGTAAACATATGAAAAACAAACTAAGTAATTAATGATAATTGAAAATTGGAAGAGAAAATGGTTAACATAATGTTCTTAAGAAATTAATGAAAATTCAAATTGCTTGGTTTGAAATGCACTAGCGATTTTTCTAATGTTACAACCTATGTATTTCTTAATTAAAACCGTAATATCTGCCTAGCCTTTTATCTTACTATGTTAGGGTTTCCAGTCTTACCGCATGCAGCTGAATGCCAGTATTTTACATGGAGGGACTGCCTATTTGTTTTCCACAACTCTGTTACTGGAAAACTCAATACCCCTTGGCAATTTGCCAAAAAACTTGCGAAAATAGGGTTCAAATTCATAAGAAATAAAACGTATGCCCGATGGAAGTACCCACTAGCGAAAAATATACTTGCATACGAACTTTTATCCTCTATATAACCCCTTTCGGGGGTGACTTTTCCAAAATCCTTACTTATTACTCACCTTCATTGTATAAGAAACGCTTGTACAATATTTCAAGACCAAGCAGTTTTGGCTGCCTGTTGTCTATCAAAATTTATTTTGTTAGCGGTTGCAATTTTCACTCACCATTACACCCTAAAACACGCATGCCTAACTGCCCATAGTCCTTTTTTTAAAAAGGTTCTACTGCAGCTTATACAGCTGCTATACAAAACTTATGAGACTGTTTCTTCGTTTATTTGTAGTTCCTGCAAATTGTAAGAGATGGCGCAACGGGGGTCGCTTTGAAAGGACTGCAAACAGCAAAAAGCAAGACCGTGTGTATTGAAAACATGTGTTATAGACAAGGGACCAGTCCCTAGAACATCGGAAGTTTTAAGAATATGGAGTATTTGTAAGTGTAAATGAGCGACTGGTTTTTAATGAGAACTGTAGTGTTTGAGTAGATAAAATAAGTATGAATGCATGAGTATGTAGGCAGAGGCGGATTATTCCTATGGCAGACTAGGCACGTGCCTAGGGACGCGAGCTTACAAAGGGGCGCGCGCAAAATTTTTCAAAAATAAATAAATAATTGTTTCAATAAGTAAGCACCAATTGTTGAATGTATAAAGTTACATGAAACAATTCAACGAAACGAATCGAACCCGACACTATCAATCCAATATCGTGTTTCAAAGGGCCATTTTAAATGCGCATCTTAATTCATTCCCAAAACTAATCCGAAAAGAGATTAAATTTGTTAGCAATACTTAACATCAAATCATACTTATTGCTATATTTAAACTATGACGATGTTATTGACAATTTCGCAAGACGAAAATGTAGGTGCAGACATTTTTAATATTTTAAAACGAATATTTTTGTATCACGTAATTATAAAAAAAAAAATACCAACATGAATACTATAAAAATATTGTATGCTTCTCTGATACGCTCGAATATTGAGGGTACACACGCATGTGTACACGGAAAAAAAAATGTGGTTCCTACAATAGCAACTGTAGTAATTGTAGTTGTGTTTTGTAGTCACTACATTTTGGGAGTAAATAAATGAAAACTCCAATTTGGAGTTTGGAGTTTGGTCACCACGGACCACACAATCGTGTGGTAATGCCAACTACAGTCATCTTCATCAATGTAGGTATAACAGTAGGTATACCTACATTGATGAGGATGACTGTAGTTGATGTAAGTAGTAACTTACTTACTACTAGTACTAGTTATAATTTTTCATCTATGGCCTCTCGAGAGGCGCCGATGACATGCTTGCCTAGGGCGCTCTCGAAATTTACTCCGCCTCTGGTCTTAGGCGTTATACATTGATATGTTTTGGTCAGCCTGAGTCCTCACAGTTGGGGGTAAAATATATAGTTTTTCCGCCGGGCCTGTGCCCAATCAGGCCGCCCAGAACATTTGTGTAACTTGAATTTGTGCAACTGACCTGCGATATTTATATGACATAGTATCATCTCGCTTGGTACCCGTTCCTAAACAGCATTACAGTTGCTGAAAATAACAATAATATACGCAACAATCACTCGGAAAGAATTGTTTTCTAATAAACTCTATTGCCACCGAGAAAAGACTCTTTAAGAATCACCTGCATTATTATATATCCTCCTTTTATTGAAAGCCAAAAAACGCACAATAAATGTTTGCGTAGTTATATCGTAAGAACATCAATGAAGATAACTCACAATCACTTATATAATATATTTACAAGGTCAAAAACACTAGAAATAATTCACAGACTTGACTTGAATCATAAAATAATAAAACAAAAAATGATTTGATATTTTTATATTCAGGTCGTGTGTTTTAATTCAGTAATATATGTAAGTCTACAAGGTGTAAACAGACCCTTCACGAAGCCGTCAACCAAGCATTCTGCACATCAAACTTAGTAGTAACTCGATACATAAATGATTGCTGGGAAACGACTTTTTTAGGGGTGAAACATCACGTTTTACCGTAGAACTCAATGTAACGCACTCAAAACATTGTACGAATGCATTCAATAGTACGTGAGTTGTGGAGGTATTTAAAGTAAAGTTAGAACATTAAAAGCTTGTATTTCAAAAAAACTTGTTAGAAAAAGCTGGAATTTTGACCCCAAATTCCCAGCTATGGTGTAGACCTAGAACAAAGAAATGATCGCAATGCCAGGGAGGACAAGTGCATTACGGCTTCGTAAAGGGTATTTTTACACCCATCACGGAAGAAATTTACACATATTTTGAAATTTTAATGTAAAAACAAAAAGTGAGATTTATGATAGTAAGTTTATAAGATTTTAACAACCGAAATAAAAATATGTGCAATTATATACGAAATTGAAAAAAAAAAAATTAAAACGGGTGCATCATACGAGTAGAATCAAATAATTTTTGTCAAGTTATAGCAAAGAATTTTTGTATTCGAAAATAATTACTAGGCGTTAGGAAAAAAAAAATGGACGATTACATGAAGTCTTGGCATCGATCGAGCACTGCAACACTCGTTAAATTATACCTAGAAAAATAGAAAAAATACAAGGTGGAAAGGAGACCGACGCTAAAACGATTACCACGTATTCAGTACGTCATTTTGAACCCCGTACATTTTTCATCGGTAATTTTTGTTTGTATGTATTACAGTTTTGTAGGAAATAGCTGTTTTTTCTTTAATAACCGACGAAAACTTTATATGTGAGGGTTCAGAATGATGTACTGAGTACGTGGTAACCGTTTAAACGTCGGTGTCCCCTCCACCATGTATAGAGGTCTAGTGATGTGACCGTAGCAAAATGTCAAGTTGTATCGAATATTTTGTATAGTGACGAAATACAGGGTTGCGGCAAGCGCAATTCAACCCAGATTGTGGCATAAATGCAACCTCTGGTTTTCGACCAGACACATGTTTTTGACATAGGAACCAATCGGAACTCAGTATGTTGAAACAAAGCGTTCTATGAAAATTGTATTTTTAATATATTGATATTTTATAATTACTGAGACACACCATTTTATGTTTAGAAAACATATAATTTTTTATTGTTGGTTTTTATATTGTTTGTTTTTGACATAATATGCCGTACGAAAATGATATCATAACTTATTTTTCTAACACAAAAAGCGGTTCTAATTTTATACTTCAGAAATTTATCTTGAAATTATACATACGAGTGTTTATGGAAGTTAAATGAAATTAATGAAATTATATACAATTTTATATTAAATAACATTTACAATTTATATTGCTTGATAACAGAGTATTATAATGAATTGCTTTTATTTACAAAAAAAAGCATTACGCTCTTTTGGGCACGATAACACGATGAAAATAAAATTGATTGATTTTGTAAATAAAAGAAATCAGTAAAATAAATTATATCGTTTGTGATTGTAACCTACATTCCAATTTCCTTCAAAATTATTTGGTGTAGTACAAATATATTATAGTTGTTGTAACACTTTTAAAATGCTTTACTTGTTAATTATATTCTTTATTGTGTGTGTGTGTGTAAGAGCTTAATTCTTGTTGTGTTGGCCATTGGAGTCCCGTTCCTCCTTACAAAACTGTGTGTTTCTAGATTTTTAACGCACATGTCGGATTTCCTAGATCATTGGCAGGACTCTTATGGTCTGGAAACCTTACATTTATGATATTTTTTTCCTAATAATGACATTCCTCACTACCAGTTAAAATAATATTGTGTGAAATATAGATACCTAGTTCTGTAAGTCTCGATTTAAATTTTTTAGATCATTGGAATACGATTTTAACACTAGCTAAAACTTTACCTTGTATCTGGTTTTTGAATATTTAATAAACAAACTGTCGTGATTAGTGGGCCAGGTAGGCTACCATGACGTCTTAAAGCAGGAAAGTTTTAGTATTATTCCAGTGTAGGAAAGAGATGGCGCTAGACATCCTGTATAGCTCTGTCTCTTTTCCAAACTGGAATTACATTAAAACATGCCTGCTTTAAGACGTCAAGGTAGGCCAACTGATGTGAGTTTTTACCACTAACAAAACTTTGTGCTACAACGTTTCCAGAAAACTTCATTTTGGAAGTATTGTTTCCGATTTTTGACACTAGATAGTTAAATTTCAGCACAAATTGAAGTATTCCTTATTACAATCGAATAGATATAAAACTCGCAGGAACCTCTTAGATTGACTGCTGGTAAAATTTCGGTAATCGTGTGTTTGTAACAATCCCACTGGACAATATCCTAAGCAAGTAAGGCCAATATTGCTATAATATTCACTTCGAATTAGATGCAATAATACGAGTTTTTAACCAGAGTTTAATAGTCTTCTCAAAAATTAACATTTATAAAATTCTTTAGCAACTTATTGCGAACAATGTAAAATAAAAAGTAGAGAAAAATGATTTAAATTAACAAAAATATCTTAGTATAATGTTCGTAGGTGCTTTTGATTTAAAAAAATACAAAGATTTTTAATGCGCACTGCAATGCCAATTATGCTAGGATATACATACTTATCCATTGTTTCCCAAAAAAATGAATTTACAAAATTAATGCAATAACAATATGATAATCGAGAAAATGTGACATTCTAATATTTGAAAATCTAATATTTTAATTACTACAACATCATCAACTGGTTATATTTAATAATCCTTACATATACAACATTAGTTTTAGTATATGCGAAATCTGAAACACGTGTCTAGTATTTTTATGTAATGAATCTATGTACAAAATTCCAAAACTGTATTGTGAAAAATCACAAAGTTATAAGCTTGTTATGTTACCTGGTTGTCCATACAAAAACATACTCACCACGCGGCGCCCCTTATGATTGCGGATAAGAACTAATTGTCGCTCGGTGTCCAACTCATAACCTTTTTTAAATATTTTTGGGACAAAATATAACACAATATAAAAATTATTGGAATCGATTCAGTTATTTATTCTGAAAAAGCTATATTCTTGTTTCGCATATAATAAAAATAATGTTGTATATGACAATTATGTAAACTCCAGTCATGCGTATTACAAGTCGATTAAAATATATTCCGTTTGCATTTACTAAAATAAAATCCACAAATCGTAATAGAATGTTAATTTTGTGGATCAGAAAAAAAATACATTTACAGTTTTGTTTCGATGATTTAATTAAAAACTTAATGGATTTTAATGAAACCATGTTACTTTCAAAATCAAACCTTTGACATTAATGTATTGCACCTGGCATTTGTTTATATTATGGAGACAAGTCACTAAATTGACTTTTTGTGGAACCGAAATTGATTTCTTTCTGTTCCTTCAATTAATATAATATATCAGAATCAGACTTTTGAAATCTCGGGTTTTATCTAGAAAGTAAGTAAGTATGTAAGTTCATCTGATAAAAGGATTAAATAAGAAGTTTCTTGTCTCCAAATTAAGAACCGAGTACATATTACCCGTATTGACCATTTTTATACGGAACAGTATGTAGAGACTTGTTTTTTAGCATTTATTAAGTAAATGTTTTCCTGCTGTAATCGCCGACACAGCTCTGCTGAGCATTCTAGATCATTCTATGACTCGTGTTTTTTTCCGTTTTCTATGGTCCTTTTTTCGATGTACTTACTTATTACATCATCTTGCCCGTAAAATCTAAGGGAAATGTATTCCAAAGAAAATATGAATTGTGTTGGCGATTGTAAGACTCTTTGTAATATTAAGTTATTATAATTGTTATTTAGATAAAGAAATGCTGTATGTACTGCTGTGCGCGTTGAAAACGTTGGGTATTTTACGAAGTTTTCGCCGTGACTGTATACTGTTTTAGTTTCATGATCGTCATTTACCGTATATGTTTTCAAAGCCGACAGCAAAAGCTTTTTAGTGTGGAAAATATAGTCACTTTATTTATGAGGGTAGTTTATGATCGCCGTATTTTTTGTTTATATCGTAAGACAGGTCAGGTGGCCTACCATGGTGCTTTAAAGCAGGAATGTTTTAGTATAATTCCAGTGTGGGAAAGAGATTGCACTAGACATCTTGTATAGCTCTGTCTCTTTCCCACACTGAAATAGGACTATAATATTCCTGCTTTAAAAGGTCATGGTAGGCCAATAGGACACTTGGGAAAAAATGTATTTGTTGTGAGATTATGATGTAATAAACACAATTGGTCATTTCGCAACTATTTAGTTGACAAAACTACTTAAAATTTCTTGTAGTTGCTACTTTTGATATTGTGTGTGTTGACTCATTACAAGAGATTTTACCTTATACATAGTGGGATTATGTAGTTGTTCGTACCAATTGATTGAGTAAACTTATTATGTATAATCAGCCTACGAAAACTCTGACCACACTTAGGACCCTTAGACAATTTATGTTGGCGTCAGTAAGCTGATGTAAACTGATTGTACTATAACTATTGTACCAGTGTAAGACGGTTGGCGTTTGATATTGTCATACTACCTTTTCTGTAAAAAATATATCATCTAAGTACCCATATTGTTTTATTTGTGTCTCCACTGATATTCAGTACTGTGATGCATTTTTTCTTTCTTCAAAACTCAGTGTGGCAGACGACAGATACTAAATGTGCAAGTACGTACCTCTCATCACTTCATCACTCCAATAGAACGTTATTCCTTGGGCACGAATACTATCAAAGTCTATCGGAAATATCTGAATAATGTGATTCAGTGGCGTTTAATCGACCTATCCTAAGCAGTACCAGTGTAGAGCTCCTTTTACAATAGGTATTTTACAATATCTAGCTAAGGCAGGAATTCAGCTGGCGACCTCATTACACTAAGAACAAAGGACGCCGAGTTTAAAAACCGCGCCCTCCAAGTTGACGAAAGATGCCAATAGATGGCAGTGTTTTAAATGCCAGTTTCCAAGTCGTACCGCTACGTAGCTACCGGCTTTCAACCCCTAAAGTAGACGACTCCTGGAGTAGAAAATCCAGGTCAATTAAAATCTAGGGCGCACCATAACGCCCTGCAGTCCAGCATTTTGACAAGAATCATTGAAAAGTAGGTATTTTACGATATCTAGAAGGTATTCAGGTAGCAACTTCATTACGCTCTTTTTGAAAATCCCGCATCCAAGTTGCACAAAAGTTGTCGATAGATGACAGTGTATTCAATTTACAGTTTCCAAGTTGTACCGTTAGGTGGCGCAATTAGCACGCGGCTTTCAGCCCCAGGGTAGTAGAAAATTACGGTCATTGGGGCAGTAGTGTGGAGACAAAAGTAGGTCACGCGTAGTTTTAGGGTCAACGCTACGTTTGAGTGGCGCTTTTCGATGGGTTGGATCGCAAGCGAGGGAGTTAGGCCTAAGGAAAACGGAGATATGATTTCTATAATTGTATTTCAGATGTTATAAGTATAAAAGGGTAGTTATTATTTCCAAACGATCATAATGGAAGAAACTTGCGTTTTTGACCAAATACGACCAATTGCGTGTTGCATTGCATGGTGTGGCAAATAATCTGTACCCGGCTTAAGGCACCTGTCCCACCGCCAGCGATAAGCGCCAAGCGAGTCGAGCTACCAACTAGAAATCAGTTACCCGTATCTATAAACAAGTCAAAGTGTTTACTTGAGTAAATGTCATTATTACATATTAGATATTATTAGATACGATTTTTATTATGTAGTTTAGTACCTAATTGCTTGAAGTTAGAACTATAAAAAGTTTGCAGTTTTGCTTTCTTAGACGGTTCTTACTTCGTTTAATTTTTTTTTTACGCAATGGAAATTCTTGTCCATTGCATAAAAAAAATGCAAGTAATTACTTAAGGTCAAGTAATTACTTTAACTTGACTATAGACACGGATGTTACTTATTAGACAGAGTTTTTCTCTTCGGTGGTGTGAACAATCAGCGATAATGTAATTAAGCATCACACGGCTTTGGTACGCGCCGACTAAGCGCGTTTCGGGAACGCGCGTTTACGGCGCCACTGAATTTCATAACGTATGCTAAGGTTTCTTAACTGCGACTATTTTAATTCACCTAAAGTTTAACTTAAGGGCCAGAATAGATAACCTCAAATTGAGAAAATTGGATGGCTCTTGTTTTAATATGACTGCAGCGTAATTAATAAGGTGGGTGTACCATGGAAGGCCACTCTAATAAATAAACAGTTATTATTCGTTCATATACTGGATAAATGAAACGAACGAATATTTAAGTAATACTTTGTTTTATTCCGTAAAATATAAACCACTTTTTTAAATTTCAGATTTGATCAATATTGATTAAACTTAAGTTTCATTGAACTCTTAAAAATGGCCTTGCTAGGAACAAGGCTCCTTAGAAGGCCATTATAATAAATCAGTCATTTAACACTAAAAGTTAATAAATAGCCATTAAATCTACAATAAAAAGAAGTGGTTTATATATTACGTAATAAAACAAAGTATTACTTAAATATTTGTTAGTTTCATTTATCCAGTAAATAAACGAATAATAACCATTTATTTGTTAGAGTGGCCTTCTATGGTACACCCACCTTATTTTAACGTCGCCGATTTCCGATGTCAATGAAGCAAGGGACCGTACTGCCAAAATAGTGGCGCGAGCGATTCACCGCCGCGTCTGTGATTTCTAGTTCGATGGATGTTTATGTAGATAGAAGGAATTTGTCATCACATGGCAATAACTACGAAATTTTAATAATTGGCCTTCGAAGGAGCGTGGCCTTCCATGGTCCACCCACCTTATGTTGCAAATTTGAGGACTACTTCTAAGTAGGTACGCTTTGTTTCGAATACACGATTCCATAACATTTTCTCGATAGAAAAATCTCAAGTTACCGCTGAAATGAATTATAAATGGATAATATACAATTAAAAACTCTTAATTAGATCATGAAACTTTTCAGGATAGTCGATCTATGTATAAAGCAGAAAGAAGCCCTTTGTATTGTTTTTTTTTTAAACCCATTGTTTTCCTCGTAAAAGCATTTCCTCAGTTAATTCTTGCCAGTGCGGCCTAGTGGTATATAATGTTCTGTGGGCCTAGGCCTTCAGACGGGGGCGATGTGTTTCTTTGTTTTCGCGCAGCAGACCCGATGGACAACGTTTTATGTTGTAAAGAAATGAAATTTATGATTAATATATAAAGCACCTGTGTTTTAATTTTTTGCAAATGTAGTAGTTTTGGTTGAAATAAACATGTTTGAAATGGTTCAAAATCGAAATCATAAGTCAATGTCAAAAATTTTAGTAGGCCTGTAAACGTGCCTATTATCGAGAGAGATATTTGTATAGATAAATTAATTAAGTACTTTACTAATGCAAATTTTATAAAATTATAGCAAAGTAGCTCTCGGCCTGCGCCCGTCCGTGCCAATTTCGGTATTTTCCCCTTGGAACTAAATCTTTTGGAAAAATTACCTATTAATTAATTATCTTTATTATTTACCCGAAATTAGTATTTTAGTTAAGTTTATAAACCGAAGGAATTGCAGCAACAGTCGTTTCAGCCAATGACTTAATTGCCAAGAGTTCGAGACTCTTCTTTCCAATATCTGAGGAGGCAGCTGGATCAAGGGCTTGATTCAGAGAACGGTACTCCTGCACACGGCTCGTATTGTTAGGAGGTTCCTTTTCTGTTCCCGATACCGGTGGGCTACTATTTTTATATATTTTTAAATGTTTTTATACTGATTTTATAAAGGAATATTTAAAAATGTAGCCCACCGGTATCGGAAACAGGGTTCAAGCAACCATCGTCGGTCAATAAGTAAGAAAAATTAATAAAGGAAATTAATATTGTGTTTATTCGTTTTAATACTTATCATCCTTCCATCAATAGTGTAGTTCACCCTAACAGAATCGTTTTGACTGTGCGAGAGAGATAGAAGATGGGTAGCTTGGGAAGAAAGGCTGGGGAAGCACGAGTATAATTTGAGCTTGAGCTGTCATCCCGTGCGCCCGTAAAACTGCGCTCACGTTATGCTGGTAAAATCAAAAGTTAGGCACAAGAACTGGGGGTTCCGCCCGATATATTCGTGATCATAATTATGGGAAATAGGCTAAAGGGACTTTCATAAAATTGCCATATTTCGGCAATTCCAGTATAGTAGTAGTCGTATAGTCGTCACAAGGTTGACCTAAAGAATAAAACCATAACGTACAAAATATAATATATTTAATTATGTCAAAATAATTTAATCGTTCATTTCGTAAAAAAAAATCAAACATTCAACATTTCTTTGTGTCCATAAATTTGTGAGCGTATTTTTTAAATGGAACCATAAATGAATATAATTCGAAATCTAGTTTTTGAGGATGCCTGTGCCGAAACTAAGCTGCGAAGGTGTGCGAGCAATCAGCTGCCCGCTGAGCCGGAACAACTTGCCGTTGATCGAAGTCGCTGCTTCCATTTTCCTCAAAAACATATTCTTACTGGATGTGTTCAGAGTTTTCTCTGTCAAGGTCTTGTTGGATTCTGAGCCCAAAGAGTTAATTATTGAATCAGCATCCGTGTCCGTATTGAATATATTGGTATGAGACTCCTCGCGCCACAGCTTCTGCAAGTTAAGCGCCATCAGCTCCAGCTGGACCTGCGACAGCTCCCTGATCACGTCAATCTGCACCGACATCACGTTATCACACGTCTTTAATAACGAGTTGAGCGTCTCTAGAACGTTGGCACGTCTCTTCTGGATACTGTACTGATTGTCTATGTTGCGTTCGAAGAAGGCCAAGTGCTCGTACAGTTCTGCTAGCTGCAGCGAGCAGGATATGTACTGCGCCGAATGATGCTCGAAGTCGTAGTAGTGCTTTGCCCTCATCAGCCACTTATAAGTGAATGCGAACAGCTTCCTTGCCTCATCAACGGAGCAAACGCTTCCTAAAGGCACCTTAACTTCCATCTCTTTCAAATCCAGAGACGGGAAAGTGAACAATTTTTCAGGGACGCTGCAATCTCCTTTTCCAGATTTTTCTGCACCCAGATCTTTCAAGTTTTCATCCTCTAAACTGTCAGAGCTGTCTAGCCTGTCTTCCAGCATGTCCACGGTCTTCCATAGATTTGTGCCAGACGCCGGTTGCGTGAAGTATTTGTTGAGAATCTTCTTTTTGGACATTTTAAAAAGCGTCAATCCAAATTTAACCCAGTGATGGCTCAACTCTAAGAAGTGGATTTCGAAATCGGCCTTCTGTAATACGAATTCTTCAGGCATTAGCTTGCAGTTATCGTGGCAGGTCCTCAATACGTGGTAGGCAGCGCAAAGGTGATGGCGTGCATTACCGATCTGGTTAAGATACGTGAAATAGTTTCCAAGTCGCGCGGTCCTTAAAGCCCAGTCCTGTGGCGTTCCTTCCTTCATTTCCAACTGCCTCCGAAGAGCTGTATGGTTGTATAAAGTGTATTTCTGAGGTAAGTTCATTTTATTGTATAAGAATGCCTGCATCTGAACGTTGTTGGTGATGACTTTGTCGACTTTTTCGGGATTCACCCGTTTTATTTTGGACACCGGCTCCGTCGTGAATAAGTCCTCGGCGTCAAGGAACTTGTCGGGCTCCGACTTGCTGATCTGGTCGTACAGATCTTCCATGCTCTCGAGGATTTCGCGGGCGGCAGTGATCTCGTCTAGTTGAATCATGTAATAGCAGAGAAGGTTCTGTATTCTTAATAAAATAAACAAACATTCGTCTCTTAGGGCGAACTGTTTCAATTTTTCAAATGAAGCCTGAAGAATGTTCCTTTTTTCGACGGTGGATACAGGCATGGTTTTAGCGGAGAGAAGGGCCAGGTAGCCTTCCATCGCTATGGACCTTATATATTGGTCATGGTTCTCCTTACCTAGGACTACCAGTTCGTTAGTGAGGATTTGAATATCTTTCTTCAGGTTTTGGAGGCGCTCAGAAGTGTTTTTACACTTTAAGCTGGATCTCACATTTTCGAATGTGGACGTTATTCGATTTAATGTTTCCATCTTGTTTTATTTACTTAAAATTTTTCATTTCAATTCTTCATCAAATGAGTAAAAATTTTCATGAAATTATATACTGTCAGATTTAATTCTGTTCTGTTTTGTGACACAATTGATGTGCGTACTTGCATAGTTCAAGCTTTTTCAGCCAGTATAAAAGACAGTTGGGGTAAGGAGACTATAATAAACATTGTTTGGAGCCTTACCTTCTATTTATTGTGTTAGATCTTTATAGTTACTAGCGACCCGTCGCGGCTTCGCACGTGTAGCACTAATCTATAGCCGATGGCTTCTAGAGAATGGCTGGTGGCGGTCATGTGACAAAGTTTTAGTAGATATCTGTAGGTACGGTGGGGTGGACAGCACATCAGGCTTTATTTTGTTTCATGGTTTATAAGATTGCGCTAAAGAACATGCTCCTACTATAATAGTGTAGAGTTGAATAATTTGTATGTTTGAACGCACAGATTATCTCAGTAAAGTAGTGAGGCATAAGAAGAGTCTATAAGAGTGATGTATTAAGATATTTCTTGATAAACGAGAATCGGCCCAGTGACCACGGAGAAAAAGGTGTAAATGAAAAGAGTGATGTTGGTTGCAAACATAACCTTCTCGTCGGTGAAACTACGAGAATAAAAATATTACACTGTCATTATGGGGATATCTTCCGTGATTTTTAAGTATTGTGAGCAGGATGACAATCCCGCGATCATGGCGCTTGCAACAGCGTCAAAATATCGGGAAGGTCACAATAATTAATAATCACGAAAGATATCTCGTGACAGTGTAAGCTTAGTTAAAAACCCTGAAAGCTTAACACAGTGTATGGTAGGTAATTACTAATCTAGTACTAGTAATTACTAATAAGTTTCGCATCTAAAAACCAAAAAAAAAAAAGTATGATGGTTGTGTGAAAGCATATAACATCTACCTACCTTGTAACTGGACCATGTGGGTAGTGAGTCAAATGGCTAAAAAGGCAATGAGTCAGTTTTTTAACCAATGTCATTGTCAAAATAAAAATGTCAATCTATGATCTAAGTATGAAATAAACATTTTTTGGTATCAGTATGCTATTCTTTGAACACGGCCATAGATGAACACGGCGCGTCGAGCAGCGCCCGCCGCGTCAACCGACGCGCCGCGTCTCCGTAAATGAGCATTTACACCCGTATCTATACTCAAGTCATAGTGTTTACTTGATTAAATGTCATTTTTTAAGATACGATTTCTATTATGTAGTTTAGTAATTGCTTAAAGTTAGAGCTGTAAAAAGTTAGAATTCTTAGCTTTGCTTTCTTTGACGGTTCTTACTTGGTTTAAATTCTTGTATATTGCATTAAAAAATGCACAAGTAATTACTTTAACCTGACTATAGATACGGGTGTCTGACTTAGAATAATAAAAAGGCCTTAGAGCCTCGAACTCGATCGAGCGTCATAATATGCGCGAATTAAATAATACCTACACCCTAAGTACGCGCAGATGCAGCGATGAAACATTTATATTTAATAAAATAATTTGCTTTTATCAGGTTCCAAGTACGGACATTCCATATATCCATATCAATTTCCAATGTTTCCATCCACTTATTCATAAACAACTCATATTGCGTTCGAATACATTCAAATATGAAATTGATCAGAATATCCAATATCTAGGTAATGGCAGATGATAGCTGGGCTGAAATAATATCTTTGCTTCGGGAAACGGTTACGGGACGGAGTACATGGAACCGAGAATTGAACACCAATTTGAAATACGAGGTAACAATGAAATTACTATAGATATAGCATATCTATACAATATGTTACCTCTCTGATCCGTGATGGTATTATTAGGTATCGAGATTTTGTTCTAAATATGTAATCCTTTTTGGAGCACAAGTTATAAAAACCCCGTAGACAATTAAATAAAATGTACTAAAATGAAGAAACATTCATGGCCACAAAGGGGCGCAGGCGGCGACACTCCGGCACAGTGTAAATATGTACAGTATGGAAACTAAGCCTAGTTGAGGACATAATTACCTACGCTCCATTGAAGCAATAGGGTTGTAACTTTTAATGTTTTTGATATTGTTTTTTTTTCTGTAGTGATCAATCAATCGAATTTAAATAACTAGCTTACAAATACAATTTAAATAGGTAATCTCATGGCGTCGGTTAATCTAAAAAAAAGGAAAAAAATGGACCTAATTCAATTAGGTATTGATTGAAAAGACTTCGAAACAAGCCCCGATATCTCCGAAATTGTACATCATTTTGGCGTAATATTTTTGTTTTGTTTTTTTTTGCAGTTTTGATCGTTGTAAGCTCGATCAATGCCGTTGCGGGAAATATTTTTCTAAACTATAAATATGATAATTCTGTCAATTACCGAATAAAAAAAGTATTGGTAACATTTGTATGTTTTATTTTCTTAAACAGGTTGCAACCATACTATTTATTTACGTACACGTAAAAGATTTTTAATATATTTCTAACGTTTAATACGACTAATATCGATTCAAAATTCAATGGTCAAAAGTAGTATTGTTTAGTTTTCAAAGAAATCTGTTTTATTGTGTCGGCTTTTACTTTCTAATAATGCTTTTAGTAAATGCGCTAAAACTATGTAGACATCTACTCTACGGATGTTGGTTAGCAATCGATTACTGCGTATCAATTAAAACCTTTCTTCCTTTATTTTTTTATATATACATTATATTTTTAAATATTCTTACTAACAAAATTGTATAAAAAAACCATTATAAATATGTATTATATATATTAATTTATTATTACTTATTTCAACACTTTAAGATTCTTAAATACCTAATGAAAAATATACCTATTAAAACAAATTATAATTTATAACATAATAATGTCACATCGAAAGTTTTTCTATCCACCGAACTCCAAAAACTTGTATCACGGAAGATCAAGATCGTCGCCATACTCTCACTATTATGGTGTGAGCGAGTGAACAGATATGAAAGGAAGTATCGGTCGCGAAGTTCGCCGCCCGCTCCTTGCTTAAAATACCTAAATTAGCGTAACGCCGAAATGTAAAAAGGCGCTTAATAAACAAAAAGTTCAAGCTGGTGGCTACTTTTACATCTCAGGAGGAAGGTATACAACAACTTTTGTAAAGAAATATTGTCCTATTTTATATATTATATTTATTAGCTTTAAATACCGTCAAAACCGCCGCATCCTGGATTTACAAATAAGTTCACGAATTCATTATGTTCGATCACACGGACTTATAATTCGATAACGATTATAACAATAAATCATTCTTACCTTTCAAAATCAGCAGGAAGTTTAAGATACGATAGCTACAGATTTGATGAAGCCGAGTTCAAACAGCCGTATACTACGCAATACGTTCGTGGCATTTTTAAAAAGATCGCGGAGATAAACTTAAACGTGACCACTCGTCTTGACGCGGCACTCAATACTGAGAGTACCTACGAGTCTCGTCGTTACGCAAGTTGGTGTGAGTTGCCGTTTCGAGCGTTTGTAGGTAGTTTCCATACTGTCCATATTTATATTGTGACTCCGGTCGCTTTTCAGGTAGTGACGTCATAAACAAACAGCTGACGATCGAACATACCTAAGCCCTCTTGTTGTTGTCACATTTGTAAGAATTTAGGGAAATGGTGATAATGTGGGACAAAAATCATGCATTTTAAAAATTCATTAATATTTTTACTTTCATGAATATTTCATGTTTCTTATTTTATTTGGTAATGTTATTAATATACCTATATACCCCTTTCGGATGGTACAGGATTTTTTGAGCATATTGTAATAGCTATATGTACATCTATAAATAGTTGTTACCTACCTAGTATTGCTCTCAATATAATAGCTAGCTTTCAAATTGACAAAGCTCCTAGAAGGGTTGATAAGCTGCGAAACTGGAAGACTTATGTGAATGTGAGAGGCAGTGGTTTAACCATAGCAGCTAAATAGCAGGTTGCAGTGGAAGTGTTGTGCTTTGCCCAGCAGTGGGACAGTATTCATCATCATAATCACCAATCACCAGCATACCACCCAGAAGCTGTCGACTGCTGGAGTATTGGACTGATATTGTAATTAGTACATTTTGTACAGATTGACTACCAACATAAATAATTGTCTATAATTTAATTAGATTTAAATCACTACTGTATTTTTTGGACAATTGTATAAATTGAAACTTTTGAAACACTGCTGTTTCAATTTGATACTCAAAGTTATTTATCTCGACTTTATAAAATCAATTTCATCCCTATATAAATCAAAGTTTTCACAGACGTTAGCATTTTCAATGACAACGTTTGATTCAAATAGATCAATGGAATGCGCCAGACTGAGAGATAATAAAGCGTAGGTAATTATGAAATATAGGAAAGCCTCCCAACTCGAATATCATCATGAAATTGAAACATTTATAAATGATTATTGGGTTTCCCAATAGGCATTTATACTCGTAAATGTTTCAATTAATTATTCCTAAAGCATTTTCAATCCAAAATGTTTAGACAACATAACGACCGATGGTAAAGCCCGTAAGCGCTGTTGGATTTTCAACCCTCGCTATTGAATCGAGCATTGAAAGTCGAACACGGCACTTTTAATTGCGTATACATACTTATTTAAAGTTTGTTATGGATCTCGTAGTGCTACTAATAACGCGTATGGATGGTAATGCCGATATTAATTATCATTTATGTACCTGTACTTACTAGTAAGTTCATAGAAGTAGTTTAGTACCTATTTGTTTTTTTTATCATAGTGGTTGCAACACCGCCGAAATATTGGGAACTCGAAACAAATTATTCAAACATGTTTATTCCATGGTAATATTGCGTTGTCAATGGTAATGATATAACTTCGGAGTAAGTATACGAGCCGTGCTACGGATAGGATTTTTAAACAACATTGTGACTGTTCCTAAATAACCCTAGGATGATAAAATTTTCGTTTTTCCTAAATCATGGTAATATTAGTATGAACGTCGGTTTCCCCGAGGGGGAAAGTGTCGCGCCCCACCATCCGCGCGCCCCTGTGAGGCTCGGCCCAGACTGGATGTCTCTACACCAACTTAGATAAATGAATCCCTTAAAATGAAGAAGTCAAATGCCGCGTAACATCATAAGAACGACGAAAAGATTGAGAGATATAGGAAATCAGATTAGGGGATTCATAGTTATTGAAATATATTGAAAGTGGTTTCAAAATGATAAAACATAACTGGGGAAAGCCAAGTATATTTATATTGCAACCAATATAGTTCTCGTAAGTAACCCCTACCTAATAGGTAATAGGTCAAACGTGACTCACACGATATCTTACATCTACACCTGGAGCACTCAAAACCACACTTCCATAAGTGACGTAAGCGGCTTTTCAGCGGCAATGCATCGACATCATGCTCCTAGTGAACATTGTCCCTAGCAGCTCTTTCGAATTGGTGTACCTGACAAGGCGGCTTTTCAGCGGCAGAAAGTCAATCACCATGCTAATCAGTAGACATGGTCCCTAAAAGTCCTTAGACTGGTTATAAAATAGATGTGGTATCAAACCATTCCAATCCCTCCCCATGGAAAGTGCACTTTTCGTACAACTAGCGCATATGCAAGACACGTGTTCATGTCAGCCTGAACGAATCATTTGTAAAAGATACAGAATAGATTATTCTAGAATCACTATATGGTTGGTGATAATAGATGCGAACTCAAAAATCAAAGGCTGAATTGTTAGTTAGAGCTATTTAATACATATGTAATTCAAAAATTACCAGATATAAGAATTGATAATCAAAACTAAAGAATCACTTTGCAATGGAGTTGGAGATCAACTATTGCAATAACCCACTTGGACATAGCCTCTCACTATACACAGAGTCTCCTAACTTAACTTCATTAACTTATTTCACCCGATCCCAATAGCGGTCTCTGGTCGACAGCCTCGAGTTCTCAACCTTTCCTTCATTCTCAGCCTCTTTAAAAAACGCCACGACGGGCTCACTCCTCCTATATTTTCACAGGGCCGTTTTATTGCCGTTTTTGTGCAAACGTCTTTAATATTTTTTCTTCTTAATTGTTTCAAAGGTTCGTTTGGGTAAAACCCAAAATGCGGTAACCAGATGACTCTGGCACTTGCATTCAAGATCACTCTCAGAAATCGGATGTTTTTATAATTTCAAAAATTAACAATTCGATGAAAGTTTAATTTCGACCTGTCAGCCGGATTTCATACCCAGTGCGCTTCTCATTAAATAAAGAATTTAAGCGTTCGAAAGTGGTCCAATGTTGCTTTACAATTTTAAGAAGGAAAGGAACGCTTTGTTATCACCTAATTACGGTAACTTTTCAGGCTGTCAAGTCATAAAATAAAGGTAACGTTAATAACGTGTCGTGTCGTGTGTGTGTAACGTGTCGGTGTAAGTGTCCCAATACCGTGTAATGATTTTGAAATAATAATTGACATTTGCTTAATAATTGAGAGAACGTGACAGACAGTCTCATTCCCCCCTTTGACAGAGACCTTTCCCAATGCACCTCAACACTGAGTTAGCTGCTCGCAGCTGTATCCAGGAATAGCTAAAATAGTTCGCACATAGACAAATTAGACTTTATTCCAATTAGTCGCCCCCTTCCGATTCTAAGAGGAAAGAGCTGTTCTGAAATGTCCTGGAATTCAAAATAGAGCCACACGAGTATTTGTCCAATTATGTTATACACTACGGAGTCGTAAAGTTTTAGGTTAACTTCCTGCGAGAGTTACATTAAACTATTTTAATGTAACTCTTAGTAAACTAATCGTCCTTTTGTAAGCTCCATGCTTGTTGGTATCTAAGTAGTAATAATATAAAGTTTACCCATGGTTCAGGGCGTGTCTTATTTCTATGTTCACTCTCTCACGCACTCATAACAATACAAATACAAACCGTGCAATTGCAAACATATGTCAAAGTCTGTCTGTAACTGTATACTGTCAAACACCAAACTTTCATCTATAGGGAATCGAACCCATCATTTAGGGTGCACTGAAACACAAGCAACCATCTTACAAACTGTTATTCACTAAAGGGTACCTATAAGTAAAGCGTACGGGAATGGAACCCACTTTAAATAGCATCGGAACCAAAGCCTTTTAAACCAATAGAACATGCAGTGCCCAAAAACACACACAGGAATCTAATTACTTCTCAACTATTGCGTCAGGCGGGAATCGATCCCAAAATACATGACAATGGAATGGAAGTCAACTGATAAATTATGCGGGATTTGAACCAGCTACCAGTGGTTGAATAATTCATTCACGATAACCAAACCTAATTAATATATTATTAAGTTATTTTAGCCGTTGTAACTCGAGCCGTCTCTCACAATTTCTAGAACCATAAAATTACGTTGTGTTGTTATTGTAGTAACCCATAAGTTGTTCTTTCTCGTTGCACTGGAGTGAATCAGTACATTTAATGACGAGAACGGCACCGCACCTGTATCTCCATGTTTAACCCTTTCTTTGTGTTCACTTATCCATACATACAGTAACATACAGTGTGCTCTCTCTTGTAATAGAACTAAAACGTTCCTGCATTAAGGCGTCATGGCAGGGCTCCTGTAGGTCATACAAATATTTGCTCCGTGCAGGGATCCAACCCGCGACACGCAGCGCAGCAGCCAATCGATTAGCCACAGCGCCAACCGTGCCGAACTGCGTTTAACTCGAACGCGAATTAGACTTTGTGATAATGAGCATGAAGATTTTGTTAATGTAAGTAATTAATGACTATGGACTTATCTAAGAGAACTAAGAAAACATTACTACTCTTTGTAAGTGATGCAATAATAATGCATATTTACTCGAATGTATTACATAGTAATATTCAAGTACATAGTATTTAATTTAATTTTGTTATGTTTTCACAGGTAACTGATGACCACCCATATAAAGCGCACAATACTAGCGCACAGTACTCTATGACAACTGACAACTCTGAAGACCTTAATCTACACAAACGCCTCTAGCGGCGAATTCATGCGCGACAGCCCCCATTGCACGCCACTCAGCTCGATTCTCTGCAACTGTCATACGGCTATCAGCCATCCTGCGAGGATCGTCGACATGTACGTTTCTTCTAAATCGGGTTCTGGGACCAATTCTCATGTCGTTCAAATGCTATTGGGGTTTTTCCATTAGGAGTCTCTTTGTAGCAGTCTTCAGAGTTTGGAAGTTGGTGGTGTGAAACCTTCGTGCCTCGGAGGGCACGTATACAGTCGTTGGGTTTAAACCTTATCTCTCCCCTGTTTTGTCGGATTGTCGTCCCGTCGGACTACGAGAGTAAAGGAACAGAGAGTTGGGTTTGCTCAAATACTTGTGTAATATCTCCGGCATAATACGGTACGGTCTCGGTTGTGATTAGTAGGCGTAAAATAAAAGGGCTGCAGGATGATATTCTTAAAGAAAATTTGTGTAGGTGGCTGCTATCTGATAATCCGATATCATAAATAGGCCTTGGTATTGGTTGGTTATAAATTAGCAGGAAGGTAGGAGGTGTTTAGGCGGAACTGTAGAAATGTAGGTCCATCTGTATATTACTTAGAAATAATGGTTTCTAGTAAGTTTTGAAGGACTTTTTTATATAAAAATAAAAACTTTTTTGCAAAAAAAAACCGACTTCCAAAAAAAAAACACTAAAAAAGTGGAAAATAACTTTACTTTCGGAAGTCGAAGACTATTGTTTGTTTCATTGACTTTTTTGCCACCGTTTTTATTACCCTTTTTAGTTTAAATCGTATCACACACAAATCCTTGTCAAGTATCAATTTCGCAATTTCTTTTACTCGGATGATATTTTTTCCAGCGATTTTGATTTCAAAACCAAACTGCTGAACCGATTTTGATGAAATTTCTATGGGACCAATCGGGAAGTAGATCCATTTAGATAAAAGAAAAAAAAATCAAATCGGTTCACAAATGACGGAGATGTGAGGTAACAAACACAAAAAAAAAAACATACAACCGAATTGAGAACCTCCTCCTTTTTTTGAAGTCGGTTAAAAATTAAGTTTCAAATGTTATTTTAAAATAATTCTTTTGACCCCCTTCCTGTATTAATATAAGATAACACCAAGCCTGTTTCCCCGAAGTTGTGGTGTGTTTTTCACCCACATTTCGTCAGTTATATTTAAGATCCTTGTAATAGTAACTGGGCAAAAAACCAGACTCCCGTGACTGCTACTGAGGAATTCCAAATGCAAAAATACAATAACACTTTGCCCGCCCGGGAATCGAGCCCATGACCTCATTTTCAGCAGTAGCAGTTTAATTGACGAAATGTGGGTGTAGGTAACAATAGTATTAGCTACACCTTTGTCTAACCCACCGGAAACTACAGGCTTATGTTTATTAAAACCAACAGCGACAGAGAAACATTTGTGGCCATCTTGCGACGTCCCGTTTAGTTTCTTTTCTTCAAAGGTTCGGGGGTAGGAGAAAATACGTCCTGCCACCTGTTGCGTCCTAAAACTTACACCCCCGATTGAATTGTGTAAGCAAGCATATTACAAGGTGGGCGATTATATCGCTGATAATAATGCATGGCTCAATGCTGGTCCTGCTCCACAAGGACAGGGACGCATAAATTGATAACATTAAATAATATTGTTGGGGCTGCTGAAGATTGTTCAACTGTCTTTGCATTGTATAAATTAATTCAATCTTTTTAGTATTATATAGTCGCAAAGCCTATATTGAGTGAGTACTATGTACTAGAAAGCTATCATTCACTGGAAACCTACTTCCTAATCTAGCAGAATAAATCTTAACAAGAATGAAAAATCGACGAATACAACAATAATATGAAAGATAAATCATTTTTGTTTTAATTGACGCGCTGTTTTGAATCATACGCAACGTACACTGCCGTGATTTAGTCGTCCACGGGGGGTCACGTCTCATCGTGGAGCGAATTCGCGATTTATTGTGTACGTATCAAGGTTGTTGCGAATGCAAAAATTTTGACATCCGCGGATGCAGATCCGGATGCGGGTTATTAGAGGTTCACATCCGCGGATGCGGATTTCTGTTTTTTTTTTAAAGATATTTCAATTTTAAGTAGGTACCTACATAAATAAATGAAAATCAATCAATCTTTTTCTTTCTTTCTTTTTCTTTCTTTCAAAATCGACCAAATTTTAAAAAGGTATCATATTTTGAGAACACTTTTTAGTGTTGTGTGTTATTGTTGTTTTTTCCGAAGCAATAGTTGACCTAGATGTGGCCAACATTTTTATTTTTGGCTTTACGTATAAAACAGCTTTGGACCTGGGTTCGAACATGTACAGGAACTTCCGTGATGTCAGCTTTAAGTATCGTTATCTCTTTTTATCATGTTTTGGTAAAATATAAATATAATACCAAAACATGATAAAAAGAGATTGGAGTATGAAGCCTGGCCTGCTAACTTAAACAAAATATTTTATTTTCAAAAATATCTGCAACGCGCAAAAGTCAGTACAAACCATTGAGATATACAACAAACATTAAGTTTTGTATGAGACAAAATCTTAACTTAGCTGTCAGTTGTCAACACGCCTAGATACGCTGTTGGATATTTAGATTAAATACATAAATGTACATATCATCAAAGAACACAACAGAAGATCCAAAACAAACAACAATTCTATTCAACTCTACAGATGTGTAAAATAAAAAAAATAAAAAAAAAAAAACAAAAAAAAAAATTGTATGCTGATGAACATAAAACGACTGCATGTACCTTGGACAGGAATACCCCTGCAGTATGTAGTCTGCGCTCAGGAAGCCACTTTGTACATGAAAAAAGATAACGAAACCAGCCAGTTATACAAAACTCTGTTCCGATTCCTATCATGTTATAATTAAGGCCCCAACCTCTTTTGAAACATTTTCTTACTTTGTAAAGGAAAATCCTTTAAAGTTAATTAAAGTCATCTTGTGTTTCAAGACTATTCTTGGAAGGAATCGCTTTCGTAAACATGTCAGCCAGTTGATTTCCTGTGGAAATATATTCTAGCTTTATTATTTTACTAGCGATTTGTTCCCTAATAAAATGGTATTTAATATCTACATATGTACACTGCAGGCCAAAAGTTTAAGACCGCACTTAAACAGTATAATTATCTATCAATTGTAATAAAGTCCCATAAGATAAATAAAAGAAATGCACACCTGCATATGCTATTGTTAATGTAGAATATTTAAAGAACTCATTCTTTTGTTTACTTTCAAGTTATTGGACAATAAACATCTATTGTTTTCAATCACCGACAAACGCGGCGCTAGAGCCAGGTGGTAGAGTCCTAATAATATGTTTATTGTGTGCTCATTACTTATTACTTTGCTTTTGTTTGGCATTGGTCAATATTATGGATTATTTAGCTTCTGAAAACACGTAGTTTCAATTTATTCTTACCTGAGTTTACTTGGGTTGTTCACAAACAATCTCAGTTAGTCTAAACTTGTGGTTTCTACAGTGAAGACGTCTTAAAATGGGAAAAGCACGCAAAATTAGCAGTGAAGTGCGTTCTACCATCGTTGTTTTGCATAATGAAGGCAAATCCGAACGTGAGATTGCTTCACAACTGAAGTTATCGAAGACTTGTGTTCATAGCACAATAACTCGATACAGGGAGACAGGCAGTTTTCAAGATCGTCCACACTCGGGAAGGCCGAGAGCTACCACGTCTAGTGAAGATAATTTCATTATTGTTACCAGCAAGCGAAAAAGACGCTTAACAGCACCAGAAATCCGCGTTGAAGTAAACAAAACCCGAGTTAAACCTTTATCATTGACTACAGTAAAACGGCGACTGAGAGATGCAAAGTTGTATGGTCGCGTCGCCGTCCGAAAACCTCTGCTAAGGCCACAAAACAAGAAAAAGCGGATGCAGTGGGCTCTTGCTCATCGAGATTGGACTGAAGAAGATTTAAAAAAAAGTTCTTTGGACCGATGAATCCAAGTTTGAACTATTCGGTTCAAAACGAAGAATTTACGTGAGACGCAATGCTCAAGAAAAGATGGTGCCGGACTGTGTAGTCCCAACAGTCAAGCATGGCGGTGGCTCAATTATGGTCTGGGGTTGCTTCTCTAGCCAAGGAGCTGGCGATTTGGTCAAAATTGAAGGAATTATGAAAAAGGAACAGTACAAAAACATTTTAGAACAAAATGCCGTTCCTTCCGGGTTGCGATTAATTGGAGACGCATTCATATTCCAACAAGATAATGATCCAAAGCATAGCTCCAAATTATGCAGAGGATATTTAGAAGAGAAAGAGGCGCAAGGGGTGTTAAAAACATGGTTTGGCCTCCTCAGAGCCCGGATCTCAATCCAATTGAACTTTTGTGGGAAGAGCTTGATAGGAACGTCCGTAATCGTGGCCCATCCTCGCAAGAAGAAATGTGGAATGCTTTATGCGAAAGTTGGAGCAATATATCACAAGACACCATCAACAAATTGATTGCTCGTATGCCGAGACTTGTGAAAAAAGTCATACAATGTAAAGGAGGATTTTTTGATGAAACATCAGTTTAGTTAACTATAGCCTTTTTTCGCGTGGACTGTCAATATTTCCTTATATTAGTGACTAATTGATTAGATAGTTAAACTGGTTGATTAAACATTTAATATTTTATTGGTGTTTTACTTTATTTTCCTACTTCAATTAAGGTGGTCTTAAACTTTTGGCCTGCAGTGTATATCTACATTTCCATTCATATTAACTTTGGCAAACGAATTTTATTCACATGTACCACATGAATGTTAAAAGGGCCTTCCTTAAGGGTCTATAGTAGCTCAGATGGCTTAGCATGATCCTCCGTTATGCCGAAAATACTGCAGCATTAATTTTGAAATAAATATACGGTAAAGTTGAGGATTAATGCTAGGTCCTATGTTTGACGAAAACACGATTCCATAAAATTTTCTCGATAGATAAAAATTCCAAAGTTACCTCCAAACCGAACGATAAACCGCTGGTATTCAAAAAATACTTAAAATTAGATCATGAAACTTGGCATACTAACTGAACTACCTATAAAGCAGGTCTTATGTTTGTTATTTTTTTTAAATTCCTGTTATTTTCAGCTTAAAAAGAAAATACCTAAACTATCGGCGTCTTGAAGTTGGTTCTCTGCCGCCCGCCACCCGCGCTCAGTCTCGCTTCGGCTTTCGAACGGGAGAGCTGTGCCGCTTGCGCTCAGAACACACATTACGCAACAACACGACGTAAAATTAAAATTTATGTACTTAGGTTTATAGTGTGGCGCAATGGGAAATAACGGTTGGCGTAAAGAAGCAGGCAAACATAAATATGATAAACTTAATGAAATAAGTATCTATTCACCTATCTACTATTTATATACAAACATATAGGTAGACAGCATACGACACGTTTGGTGCAGTGGCTAAGCGATTGGCTGCTGCGCTACGAGTCGCAGGTGTTTCTGCATGTGAAGATTTGTGTTTGTAAGTTTCAATCACAAATGCATCGTCCACGATTCAGGAGAAATCCAGTGTGGGGCAACTTTTATAAAAAATAAAAAGATAAAAATTACCTATATAGTTTTGTTTTTGTTTTGACAATATATGTATATTACAACAAAATATAGGGATCTACAGTAAGTACTTAGTAATTGTTTTTTATAATGTTGTCCCACTCCAGGATTTCTCTTGAATCGGAGACGGTGCGATTACAAACACAAATCTTCACAACTATCGTTAGGCTATAAAAATATTTGTTCCGTGCGGGAATCGAACCCGCGACCCGCATTGCAGCAGCCAAGCGCTTAGAAATACCTAATAAAAAATATAGGTATGTTCGGTAAGTACATACCTACCTATCTAACTACAAGAAACAAAACTGTAACTTACTTATCCGACTGTAGTGCTACCTACCACATACATAAAATGTATGAACTTACTGACGTACCTTGGTAGTTTAGCTAAATAATTATAATGTATCTTTCTAGAAGACGCCGATTACACAGTACTGAAAACGATGGTGATAAAGATGATGTTCCGGTAAATTCGTCAGTATCTTCTACCTACCTAAAAATGTAACTGATCTGTTATTCGTACCCACGGCTACATAATTATCAAACTATACATTTCCAGTATAAGCTGATCTCACATTGTATAGGCATTCCGTACAATGAGAGGTCAGAAAAAGCAATAAGTACCTACGCAGTCGCGCACACATCCGCATTTCTTAAAACAGAACGTACTACACGATCAATTATAAACCTTATCCCATCAATCACAGCGTGTATATACCATGCACCGTACAACTTACCCACACAAAAACATCGGTTGCTATCGTTGTGCTGTGCAAAAGCAATTATTTTACATATACGCTAGTGATTGACTAAATCGGAAAGTTATCGAATCTTACATTTATTATTGTACAAAAAAAATTGGGGTCCTCAAAATAAAATAAATAATAAACTGCATGTCCAGAAAATATTATAATAAAAATAAACAATATGTAGCTAAAAAAAATATTATTAAGTAAATTAACACAATCAAAAATCTGGTTACGTTGGTTTAAGCTGTCATAGCGTATTGAAATTGAAACAGTAGGTATTGTTGAACCCTGCTATGGTGTTAACTCACTGACCTGTAAAGTGGAAGTATTTGTGCAGCACTTGCCGCTTTGATATTACTGGGGTGGCACTTTTTGTCAAATAGTGTACTCTTAAATTCATATATTTTTCCATGACAGATTTGATAAGAAATAATTTATGTCATTATTCAATGGGAACTGCTCAAATTGGTAAAACGTAATTTTATCAAAGAGATCTAATCCTATCGATCGATCGATAGCCGATTGCATTAGTCGATCTGCACAAGCACATCACTAACTTGCTGCATGACGCCACGGCTGCGATGCATCCACTTAATAAAGTATCGTTTTGTGATGTTTACATTGCTTGTCCAGTCACTTAGCGTTAAACTTAGGTAGTGGTTTAGGGGCAATGTATTTGTTGCAAAAATAGTACAGTCGCTGTGATAT
The DNA here is from genome assembly GCA_964057025.1 of Standfussiana lucernea. NCBI lineage: Eukaryota > Metazoa > Arthropoda > Insecta > Lepidoptera > Noctuidae > Standfussiana > Standfussiana lucernea. The sequence continues at coordinate 24,418,540 of OZ059784.1, forward strand.
TTGAAAACAAAAATAACATACCTAGTAAGAGCAAGAAATATTTTACGATATGTTGTTTTTCATGATTTTAAAGACAAATATAGTAAAATACTTGTACTAAACTACTAACACATGGTAAGTGATTCCATTTTGACGTTAGTAGGTACATTGAAACTAAATTTGCGATGTACAATTTTATGTTCATATAATGACAAGTTAATATTAAATTATGATTGATAATTTTATTAAGTACTTAGTACTCGTCCGATAATAGTGTAGTTTAACAAAATCGCTTCGACTTCGTGTGCCCGCGCGCGTCACCGCGAGCTGTGTGCGATCGCGCCGATCGCGATAAAAGAGTGAGGTGGCGCGGTGAAGTGGGGGCCAAATTAGAATTTGAGCTGAGGTTATATAGACTCTTAATGGAATACTGAAAGAAAACATTTATATGGACATACCGGAGGGTATTTTAGTCAAAGATAATCAGGTGTGTAAAGTAAACAAAACGTTACGCCCTAAAGCAGTCGGCTAGATTTTGGTTCAAACGTTTAGATTTCGTTCTTAAACATATGGGTTTTAAAAATTCTGAAGTGGATCCTTGTCTATATGTGTTAGATAAAAATGGTATACATAAAATGTTTATATAATTTTATATGTTGATGATTTAATAATTTCGACTAAAAATTCCAATACATTACAAGTTTATAAAAACAGTCTTATGCAAACATTTGAAATGACTGATTTAAAAGAAGTAAAGTTATTCCTTGGTATCAAAATCGAAAGGTCAAATAATTCTATCTCATTACCTACGAAATGTTTTAAAACGATTTTCTATGAGTGATTGCAACCCTTCTAAATCACCTTTACCTTGCAAACTAAACTATTTGTCTTGAAATTCAGATACATACTATGACGCATCCTGTAGAAATGCAATTGGATATCTCATGTATGCAATGCTTTGTACACGGCCAGATATTTGTGCATCTATAAGTATATTGAGTAGATACCTGTCCAAAAAAAACTTTTTTTTTTAAGTAATATAGAATTGTGGAAATGCTTAAAACTTGACTTATAACTTGTTGCTTTAAAATTGACTTATAAGAAATGTGATTATAAACAATTAATAACTGGATATTCAGATTCCGACTGCGGAGGCGATGAAAACGACAAAAAAATTACAACAGGCTATTTATTTAAAGCTTTTGACAATTGTACAATTTTGTGGAATACGCAAAAAAAAAATTCTGCCGCCGTCTCTTCAACGGAAGCTAGGAGGTACATGGCTTTATTTGAGTCTGTAAGAGAAGCAGTCTGGATTAAACCACTACTTAATAGCATATTGATCCAAATAAAAGAGCCTATTAAAATATTCGAAGACAACAATAGTTACATTTGTATCGCAAATAATCCTACAAACCATAAAAAATTTAAACATATACACAGCAGGCCAAAAGTTTAAGACCACCTTAATTGAAGTAGGAAAATAAAGTAAAACACCAATAAAATATTAAATGTTTAATTAACCAGTTTAACTATCTAATCCATTAGTCACTAATAATAAGGAAATATTAACAGTCCACGCGAAAAAAGGCTATAGTTAACTAAACTGATGTTTCATCAAAAAATCCTCCTTTACATTGTATGACTTTTTTCACAAGTCTCGGCATACGAGCAATCAATTTGTTGATGGTGTCTTGTGATATATTGCTCCAACTTTCGCATAAAGCATTCCACATTTCTTCTTGCGAGGATGGGCCACGATTACGGACGTTCCTATCAAGCTCTTCCCACAAAAGTTCAATTGGATTGAGATCCGGGCTCTGAGGACGCCAAACCATGTTTTTTAACACCCCTTGCGCCTCTTTCTCTTCTAAATATCCTCTGCATAATTTGGAGCTATGCTTTGGATCATTATCTTGTTGGAATATGAATGCGTCTCCAATTAATCGCAACCCGGAAGGAACGGCATTTTGTTCTAAAATGTTTTTGTACTGTTCCTTTTTCATAATTCCTTCAATTTTGACCAAATCGCCAGCTCCTTGGCTAGAGAAGCAACCCCAGACCATAATTGAGCCACCGCCATGCTTGTCTGTTGGGACTACACAGTCCGGCACCATCTTTTCTTGAGCATTGCGTCTCACGTAAATTCTTCGTTTTGAACCGAATAGTTCAAACTTGGATTCATCGGTCCAAAGAACTCTTTTTTAAATCTTCTTCAGTCCAATCTCGATGAGCAAGAGCCCACTGCATCCGCTTTTTCTTGTTTTGTGGCCTTAGCAGAGGTTTTCGGACGGCGACGCGACCATACAACTTTGCATCTCTCAGTCGCCGTTTTACTGTAGTCAATGATAAAGGTTTAACTCGGGTTTTGTTTACTTCAACGCGGATTTCTGGTGCTGTTAAGCGTCTTTTTCGCTTGCTGGTAACAATAATGAAATTATCTTCACTAGACGTGGTAGCTCTCGGCCTTCCCGAGTGTGGACGATCTTGAAAACTGCCTGTCTCCCTGTATCGAGTTATTGTGCTATGAACACAAGTCTTCGATAACTTCAGTTGTGAAGCAATCTCACGTTCGGATTTGCCTTCATTATGCAAAACAACGATGGTAGAACGCACTTCACTGCTAATTTTGCGTGCTTTTCCCATTTTAAGACGTCTTCACTGTAGAAACCACAAGTTTAGACTAACTGAGATTGTTTGTGAACAACCCAAGTAAACTCAGGTAAGAATAAATTGAAACTACGTGTTTTCAGAAGCTAAATAATCCATAATATTGACCAATGCCAAACAAAAGCAAAGTAATAAGTAATGAGCACACAATAAACATATTATTAGGACTCTACCGGTGATCTCCGTCGGTGATTGAAAACAATAGATGTTTATTGTCCAATAACTTGAAAGTAAACAAAAGAATGAGTTCTTTAAATATTCTACATTAACAATAGAATATGCAGGTGTGCATTTCTTTTATTTATCTTATGGGACTTTATTACAATTGATAGATAATTATACTGTTTAAGTGCGGTCTTAAACTTTTGGCCTGCAGTGTATGTACGTGCGAACGTTTCGTTATAATACTGCAAGTACTCTTGAGTGAAACCTCGAGCAACCAAGCGAGCCTTGTAACGTACGGGTTCACCTAATTCGTTGTTTTTAATAGCAAATACCCATTTGCAACTAATTATATTGATATCTTTAGGTCTTTCCACTAAAGTCCACGTTTGGTTGCTTCGAAGCGACTCAATTTCACTTTGTATATATATCACTTTTAACCATTTATGAGAATTACGCCTATCAAATATATTCTTAAATGACGGTGGCAATGATTGCACATTAATAAATGATAATAAAAAAATCTCATCAGGATCACCATCTCATCGTCTATAATTTTTCGGGGGTAAATCGAGAATTCTTACACTTCGCCTTAATTTATTAGGTTGACTTCTTAATGACAAACACTTTATTTTAAACTGTACAGCTCGTCGGTTACAAAAATACTATCACACACAACAACATTTGATTTTCTCAACAGCTCTGTGCCTGCGTGACCGAGGGGGAAAGCGCGCCATTTTTTTAGCCAATAGGTGGACGAAGTTAATCTTTACTTGTAAATACGTCTTGCTAAACATAATTTTAATGGTTTTTAAATGGAATGTAATTTAATTTGTAAGTATTTAAACAGAAAATAATATTTAAACAATTTATTAAGTTTTATTGAACGCAATCACTTACTGTTACTAGTCAAATTGGGCACTTATAACATTTGCAAATCCTGTATTTACTTAAATCCACATTCAAATATCGTTATTTAAATTGTAATTGCTTACAAAAGAATCTTGAGGTTGACTTTCTATTAGTTTTGCCGAATCATTGTCAAGCTTACTAATTTTTGAGGGAATCATCAATTCAATGTTGGCACTGCTACTGCTACGAGTTGGACGTGAATGTGTAAAATTTAACTCATCGAATATGATATCACGAGCTATGAATATTTCATTATTTTCAACATTAAATAATCTATAACCATTTGCATTGTAAATTTGTAACCAACTAATATTGACTTGAGAGATTTTTCATCTAATTTAGTTTTTCTAGTTTTACTATGTATGAACGTATGCAATGCAGCCAAACATTTTTAAATGATTTATTTTAGGTTTTTTACCATGCCACATTTCGTATGGTGTTTTATTTATCAGAGCTTTAGTGGGTAAAATATTAGTCAAAGAAGTAGCTGTTAAAACAGCTTCGCCCCAAAATGTTTTATTTAAGTTCGCACTTGTAACCAATGTTCGAGTTTTTTGTCAAGATCAAAACCCTTAAAATCCATATTTTCTCTTATTTTTCCATTTTTTTTTTGAAATGTGCAAAAACAAAATGATATAGCCTGTCTATACCAATAGTTATTTTTATTGAAATCGATTTACTTGTGGAGATATGAAAATTTTGTTTTTTTAGGTCAGGTCTGGATGTTTGGGGTAAAAGCGTCTGCTGTTTTGCTGTTTTGAAACCAGAGCTCTTAAACCTTTTTTGGAGTTTTCTTTTTCTAGTAAATTTTATTTCGTAACGGTTTTTACAGCTTTGTGTAGCGATGAATATAATTTATGTTTCTTAACTTTTTATGAGAGGTTTAGCGATTGTTTTATAATTGTTTTACATCAATTTGTGTTGCAGGTAAATTAGATTGTGATCTCAATGGTTATATTTAGATCATAACCATAACCATCATAATATAGTTTATTGACCATGAGTTTAGCTTACAGTACACCGGTAATACATATTTACATAGTAGGTATAGGGCACACTCACTTACGTTCAACTACACCAACTTAGTAACTAGTTAAAACTTATCTATAACAAGTAGCAAAGGGAGTAGATGAAGAATTAAATTATATTATATTGCTATCACAAGTAAAGCAAAGAGATACATTGATATTGACAAATATTTAGACGGAAATGACTTCCAATATTACATAGCGCAGAAACTCACCTGGCTATGGCATAATACATATTTTAGCTAGTCAGATAAATGTTTCGGATGCGGACAGTCCCATGCGACACCAACTGCACCTCATCATTTTATTTAGAATATGAATACTCAAATTGCAAAGGCATTATTAGAAAGTTCATTCTTTTGGTGTCCATCTTGTACAATTTTTTCTTTGTAGTGCATGACTACATTGAGGATGAATGCGAGTATTGCCATGGAAATTTATAACTGAACTATTGTATTGTATAAATAAATAAATATCGCTGGACATTACACACAGCGCCATCTAGTGCCACACTAAGCAACGAGGCTTGTGTCGTGGACACCAGATAGTTGATATACAACATAGATACTTTTTGTTTGTGAATACATACTTATTATACATATAAACATCCATGACTCGGAAACAAATGTCCATGCTCATCACACAAACACTTGCTCCTACCGGGATTCGAACCCGGAACCCTATGAACGTAAGGCAGCCTCACTACCGCTGCGCCATTCGGGTCGTCAAAGCGGTCGGGTCGGGTGTATAGCAGGCCGGTGTCCGCAACTCCACGATCAACGCGCGTATTTTGCGTACGGTATAACTGCACTATTGCTTTTTTTAATAATTTGTAAGTAATGACGACACTTGAAAAATTTAAGAACTTTTAGTTACTTAAGAAAAAATATATAAAAAAAAATTTAAAAATGTACATGTTGCTTTTATTTAGCACCCATTTAAAGATTTTTTTAGGAGAGTATTTATTCTAATTTTGCTTTCACAAATAAAATGTTCTGAACGTCTGGATTTGACAGGGGGTAAATGCGTCTAAGAAAAAATTGTCGCATTTTCCCAGTTTTTATGACATCGCTTTGAATGTAATAATTATTCAATATTTTTGTAATTTACTGAAAGATTTGAATACAAAACTTTAATTGAAGCAAAACATATTTATTTCGGCCTTCAAACGTCACAGGTATAAAAGTTATTTAATGAAGACGCGATTGCACCAATACGGGAAAAGGCACCTAAAATCCCTGTTAAAAAAAAACTCACATTTACTGTAACTAATGAAAGAAACAATTAAAGAACGTTGCACACCGATAATTTCTATATATATTAGCGCTAAGCATTTTTCTAATAAATTTATAATTAGTGTGATATGAATTTTTAAAAGCTTCTAACGTATTTATATGTCACAATTGCCCCGTTTGATTTATCGATCGATCCTTGAAAACCTAGATTACTAGTAACATGTATCTATCCTTTACCAAATGCGGGTATGTCAGTGTTGTTCTTAGCTACCCCGATTTTAACGGAGTGCGTAGTTCTAAATATGAAGAAAATAAAATCTTTTGTATTCACAATGTGGTTGAGTTGCGCCCGAATCTAAAAGAAAACAAATTGTATCATTAGTAGAATAAAGATGCGAATGGAATAGCTTACATGTTGTAAACATAAAAGCGAAACTGTCCTCGTCATTGCGGGACAATTTCAAAGGACATCAACCACTTTGTATGGCGATTGGGCTTGAACATGAACATAAATATATTGCACTATTATTGATTTTATTGAGTGGCTTATAGTAGGAAGAAAACATATATATAAGAAGTTTTGTATCAAATTGGTTAAATAATATAAATAAGTCCATGTTCACGCGCAAGTCTTCATGTAAAGCGGGTTCATTATGCGGAGAAATGCTAGGGTTAACGTTTGAAGCGGGTACTGAGTCCGAGAGTGAGCCGGGGTCGTCGTTTAGAAAATCATCAGAATCCATTTTGAACAGCACAAGTCGTCAAAAATAGCTAAAGTCGAAATAATATTCACGATACGATACGAAAAAGAGCGCAAACGCAAAGCGAAAAGCGAATGACATTTTGACAATCGGGTCTGGGTCAGTGTTGCCAGTTCTCTGCACTGTCAGTCGAACACTCGATTTTAAATCGATTCCATCGTGTTGTGCTGTTTTATTGTGTTATGGACCACGCCGCATTACAATAAGAATCTTCAAGAAAAGCACGTGTTAATAATACCCGCTACCACGACGAACAAAACCCAAACGAACGAAGACGAATTACCAATTACGAACGATTCTTACTATTTTTCCAAGATATAGTCTAAACGACTTTCAACGTTTGTTCTGCGTGGGCACGCTATAATCATGGTGGTAAGTCTCCTCTTTGAACAGTGTTAGTCAGTAAAAGTCTGACACGCCCTTCCGCTCCACCCTAGAGCGGGAGAAATAAATGGATGATTTTACCATCTCAAAAAAAAAAATGTTGTTCTACGTAAAGTATATCTTTTTATTCATGTAAGGTTAAGATGATGATGGTGATGCTGGTGATGAACCCTCCAACGGCCAGAGCAAAGCTTGGTCTTCCAGGAAAACATTTGAATTTTTCGAAGCTCTCGAATCAAAACATCAAAAATATCGATATAATTTTTTCTGTGTTTTTATTCTTTAGGCAACCCTAACTCAACGCCACTGTCACCATACAAATACAAGTCAATTAAAAATCTTTTTTATTCGTTTTTAATATTATTTATATTGACACTCCCGAATAGGGACCAATGTTCAGTAAATATTATTACTAAATTATTTATGAATTCCTTCTTCCCCAATAGGGTTGTTCACGGTTAGCCCATTTTGGTTGATGTCCTTTAGTAACTGTTTTCGCAGTGCCAATTATGTAGCCAAGCTCCTCCTTTCGTTAATTTTGTCCAAATCATCCATTATAGATTTTGCAGTAGTAGAACCTTTTGCAGAATTCAAAAATGCATCGCCCAAAAATTCAACTATGCTACCTTTTCCCAGCGTATTTTTCTTGTTCCACTCTTCATCCGGTTTTGATGGGTTAGTTCATCAATTACAGATATCACTTGCAATTCTCCTAAAAGTGATCTAACGCAAAATTTCCACGTGCTAAACGTTCACCGGTAAATTGTTGAATGTTTATTTTACTTCGCGACTCCATTTTTTAGATTACTTTATCGAATTGACAGTTGATTATTTTTGGATACTATAATAATCTTAATACTACGTACTCTGGGCCCATGACCTGTGGGAAAATGGGTCGCTGGAGGAAATAAAGACTTGTGTTTGTGATCTGTTCGAGAGTCCAGTTTATTATATTATAAAAATATTCAAATGAGAACATCAAAGACAAAAAGAACGAGTGTATGAATGAGTGTTTTAGTCGTATGATTGAACCGAGTTACTATTTTTAATCTGTAAACAGCGGGATTTTTGTAACATACCAACATTATTATTTTATTCGAAAAATTTGTTGAAATTTTATATTTCGCACTCACAGAGGCGTATAAAAATCTTTTTGAATTTACGATTCGTTAACTCGGCATTCGAACTATATTCACTCATCAGAATATTATTTCACGAATTCGATTTTAAAAATGTACGGACGATCATACCGTTCAGAGTCGTCGGTATTCAAAGAAGTAATTTTAATGACGTACACGATTTCAATTTGGCAACAAATTGATAAAATAAACAATACAGGGCTGTGCCTTCGGCGAACAGTGAAGAGTGTGCGGCTGACAGCTTGCTTCCAATTCACCTACCTTTATATTTTAATTGGAGTGTCCGTAAAGCGCGTTCTGTACGCAATTTGCGACGTTTTGATTGCAGATACACTCATTGAGCGGCTAAACAGTTATACGGCACGAGCGCAGTGTATGATTCCGTTTCGCCGGCGCTTCGCGGCTTTGCTACAGTTCGCCGTTCACTCGACATTGAGTTTACGACCGATTCACCGCTTCGAGTCGGTCAGTGGACACAGCCTATCACAACATAACACAGTGCGAATGCGGTGTTCCCGACCGGACGACGTAGTAAGTGGGCCGTCGTCTGGTCAGGAGTCAGGCAGGAGTGTCTGAAGTGTCCTAACATCTGCACTTTAGAGAACCTAAGGGACGCCATGGACGCTGTGATTATCGCGCCACAAAAAAAAAGAAATGAATGGCTTAAGAAATTTATACAAGTCGTGCCATCGACATGAAAGGAGAAAAACATAACAACACATTTGTAATCCGCAAAGGGTTAGGTAGAGATGTACAGATGTACGTTATGCTAGTTATGTTTAAGTCTCATGTACAAGGGAGCGAGCTTATTGAGACTTCAGTCTACTATTGAAAACATCTTGATGGATACCCCAATAAAACTTTGCCCGACCTGGGAACTGCCTACTGAGCGAAACCTATCCGCGCGGATAAGCGCACTTACCGCCTCTCCGTGAGGCGCATCGCAACAAAATTCGCTTCGCCGCCTTCACCCCCGCGATGGTGAGCCGTGTGGTGCGAAAACAGTTTATTTGAAAGCACGCAAAATATTACAGATTAATTAATTTAAATGAATAAAACGAAACATTTACAATATGAAAGTATATTAAGTTAGACTATAAATGACAATAAAACAAGCGAAACATACAAAAAAAGAGTACAAAGTGTCAGCATATAACAAAATCACCTTTTGTCCATCATATCATGCAAATCCACAAAATCTCGAGGCAAATAAATCCCAATCGGTTGTCGATGTCAGTAGAGCTTCCACGGACCAACCCAGGCAAGCGCGGCTTAACCTGAAGATCAACCCGAGCGGCTGTTATTAATTAACCACGATCTCCTCGTGTTCTCACATCTCCTGTGACTCCATATACTAGTAATAATGATAGTCAAGGCGAAAGCGTACAAGACAGTGATGACATACAATTTGCTTTCAATCATGCTTAAATATTTGTATGTTGGATTTGAATACAGTTGTATACCTAATTGATTTAATGCCGTTGTGTACCTATTTGATTTAATTAAATACATACATAAACACTTACCTTAATAAACTGTTTTAATACTTCATAAATTGCTCGAGAAACTTCTGGTATAAATATGTACTGATATAGAAGGTTTCGAGACACGGTAAAATTACTCAGGCTTCGGTAACTCATTCCAGTAACTGAGAAGGACGACGTTACTTCTAGTTTTAGTTTTACTGGTAATGCATCTCTCATCAGAGTGTCTTTACGCTGAATCTTGCTATGTATTTAAGTGGAAGTAGCTCGTCAAACTTTTCATTCGCAACTCGCACTGAATATCTGTACTGGGAAGGATCTTCTAATTTTAGTTGTTCTTGCAACTAAGCGGAAGCTCCAGTTACGGATCTATCACTTCGCTTAGCCATTTCTTCATAAAAGTCTTTTATTCGTTACGATTTCTTCCTCTAATATATTGATTAACACTTCTCTTAATAGTGCAGAGATGTTTATTAAAACTGAATTCATAAAGCGTAAATGACTACTACTTTATTAATTATGTTTTCTAAAGATACACATATTACGTACATGTGCCCAGCCTTCTCCCAACCGTCTTTGAGTAAACTCCCTGTATAACCGGATGCAACTTAATATTGTTTTTTATTTAGATCAAAAGCATCTGAACTCAGCATCCTAGCCACGCGGTAACACGATAATGAGTAAGATTGGTAAGACACTTTATTTCTTTAAGATTGGTACTTTCGATCCACTGATTTTTGATAATCGTTACAGGTAGCCAGTGGCCTGAAAGTCTGCCAACCAGTCTTACCAACCAAGGGGTATCGCATTACCCAGCACTAACTGGGTTGTGGAGGTCAGATAGTTAGTCGCTCCGTGTAAAATACTGGTATTCAGCTGCATCCGGTTAGACTGGAGCCGACCCCAACATAATTGGGAAAAAGCAAGGCGGATGATGACTTTCGATCAACTGACTAACCGTAATAAAAGTTAAAGATGTACCGGCTTCCACTGATCGACCTCGACAAGCGTAGCTTAACCTGAACAATGGACTCGTGCGGCTGTTATGACTTACCCTCAAATTTCTCGACACAGATAAAGTAACAATAGTAAGATAGACTACAATAACTATTACGAAAAAAAACTACAAAAACGACTGATACTCGTACATTAATTAATTTATATAAATAAATTCGCGTCATTTAGTGGCATCGTACAGGAGTTTTCGATTAAATGAAACAAGTATACTACGCTACAAACAGTTTCACATCAAATAAACGGGTTATGAAGCCAGTTACATAAATATTTGCAGAAACGCGGCGGTGAGGCAACTCGGCAACGTAGCTCCGTAATAGTTGTTTAATCCGCTCCGCTCGTGCCTTTGAACCGCGCCGCCCCGCTACGCATGTGCGGCTCTTGTAGTGGCTACGCTACGATGTTGCGTGGGCAGAACTCGATAAATCATATCGGGTTCAACGACTGCCAAGATACTTATATAAGATATTACTATATTAATACTTAGTAGCCCTAACTAGATGCAGTCGAGTTATTTTGAGAATAGATTTTTAGAGGCACATAAAGAAAAGATCTTCTATACATATAAAATTCAAAGTCCTGACTGACTGACATATCAACGCACAGCCCAAACCGCTGGTCCTAGAAACATGAAATTTTGAGGGTTAATTCTTTGTGAAGAGTACATATCTACTGTAGAGCTTTTAGTTAAAATCTACCCAATCAGTGGAGTCAGTGATAAACAGTGATCGGAATAGGTAGAGCTAATGTACATAAAGTTCAAGGAGCAGAAATGAAAAGTGGGGACTTCCTTACGACTATAATTTTTATTTCGTTTTTTTTTTCTGAAACTCGGAAATGACTCGGAATCAGTTAAGTACATTTAATAATAATGTTATTTATTAATCAATACATTAAACTAATTGAATTCATTATTTTGTTGTGACAATATAGAAAAACGACTTGACCATGAAAATGAATCATTGTCGTACTATAAATATGTACCTATAACTTCAGTTGATGTTGAAAGGTTATCTACCTATAAATGGATTTTAAGTGCAAAAAGAAATCGTTTGAAGATAGATAAATTATGGATAAACTGCTCATAACCATACAGTTACTCTCATCGTGTCACATTGGGCAGGTTACTGGATAGTAACCTGTCTTAATCCCTGTCCCACTGCCGGCGATTATTGAGAAGCGGGCAGAACTAGTAACTAAAAATGAGTTGGAAGGAACGAGTAGCTAATGCGTGGCGGCGACGCGGGATTACCCACTGGTATACGCAGGTACGAGTCTCTCAGCGAATGATCTGCCTGCTGAACGTGTACTTATTTGATAGTTTATGTTCTGTCAATAGCTTTATCGCTGTGTGAACCTTCAGTGATCATCTTGCTAAGCCACACGGGGGAAATCATTGCAGTGTTTCCCCAGCGAGCTAGTAGTTGAAAGCTACTCGCTTCCCCATCGTCGCGGCGGGGGGACCGATACCATAGGCCGGACAGTGTAGTAATAAATACTCCATACAAATCAAATGATTGAACGAGGCATCGACAGTAATAGTTACTGTCGATGCCTCGTTCAATCATTTGATTTGTCTGGAGTATTTTTTTGGGTATTCGTAGGGGTTCTCGTGTATATTTTATTAACACTGGCTGGCAAAAAGTATTGCATAAATGCGGGTTTATAACACCCTCATCAAAGCCGAGAGGCACCTGTTTTTCTCGTCTGCGATTGTTTTATATGCTCAGGAAGATATTGGAGGTCAAAGTTACAACTGTTTTTAGAACAAGTTTTAAATGTTAACCTTTACTTTAATGAGCCCCGTACTATTCAATGCAGCCATACATCAACACATTTCCGATCAAATAAAAAAGTCGTTTCCCACCAAACATATTTGTGCACTGTTACATAGTTTGATGTACAAAATGCTTGGTTGACGGCTTTGTGATCAGTCCTATGACAACCTGTAGGTCCGAGACGGATAAGTAGGGACGTAGATATACGAGATAAGTAGGGAAGTAGGGACGGATCGATACATTAGGCACGGGGAATACTGTTACATACTTTCTGTATGCTCTCTCGCACATAAACAAATAGACCGTGTATAAAAAAGTAAAAAAATAAAAAGTATAAAAGGCCTGTATATCTTTGCGTGGGCACCGTAAGTCTTTAGTGTCGGCTATTTTAGATAAATTATATTTTAGAAAGAATAACTTAGTATGTACTAAAATAATAACTTGATCGGCACTGGTATCAAACTTCCAGTCTCATTATTTAATACTAGGCAGCACATCAACTTACCCAAAACTGTCCAATTTTCCCAATCCGCCTTGAACCTAATTCTTTAAATCATAAAGTTGAAAATCTATTAAAGAAATTTGACAAATTGTTTTAGCTCGATGTGCTGGCGTGTGTCTGTACTTAATAGTATTAAATTATTATTATATTATCAAATTCACTTGAAGACGACGGAATTATGGTATAGACCGACTTGTAACAGATCCGACTGGAATTTGGTGCAGTTCACTAATGTTCTCTCCATTCACTAAGAGTAAGCCTCTTAGAGAATGAAGACGCTTTCTGAATATTAGGGGGGAATGAATGAAGGTTTGTATCACAATTCGTAATTTCTCCTGAAACACGGCATATGTACCTATACGGAGTAGAAGGGACACCGACTCGAAAACGGTTACCGAATACTCAGTATATCTTTCTGAGCTCCAACATTAAAAAAAAACACAGCTATTCCATACATTTTGACACTTTAGTAGGAACCAGCAGCTTTTTTAAATTCAGAATGATTTACCGAGTACATGGTGACCGGTTTTGCGTCCGTGTTCCTTACACCTTGTATCTGCATAACTGCTGCTGTTGTTCATCTTTTGTGTGCCACGTTAGTCTAGTGCATAGGTTCCCGACGGGGGCAGTACCGCCCCCTAGTGGACGCTGGAGCTTTTCATGGGGGCGGTAGCGGGTCCAAAGGCATTGAGAGGCGTTATGAAATACCTCTATTTTTATGAAAAAAACATTTTATTTAGCCGTCTAAAATGACTATCTTTCAACTATGTTGTAAAAGGGGTTGGATTTTTTTTCTTTTAAAGGCGGTAGTCCGTAAAGGTTTGGAACCTATGCTCTAGTGGTTTCAAGTGCGACTATTGAGCTTGAGGTCCTGGAATCGATTACCAGGTCGGGCAAAGTGTTATTGGGTTTTTCCATCAGGAATTTCTCATGAGCAGCCACGGAGTGTTGAATTCTGGCCGGTTGTTGGCAATAGGCTCACCCCCTATTACATGGGACTTTAACATAACTGGCGAAATTTGGGTGTACTATTAGGTACACCTCTGCCTAACCCGTCGGGGAAAACAGGCATGAGGTTACTGCTAATGCTTTCCCACTATCAGTTAATTGCAAATACATTCAACAGAGAGTGTTCACAATAACAATATTCAATAGCATTTGATTTCCGGTAATAGCGAAGTGCAGTACAGTGTATTTCTCGGAACGAGGTATTAGTAGATGCGCTAATCCTAAAACGTAAGGATTCTCTATGCAGCAGGAGGATTTGTGAACATTGAACAGTTATTTTCATATTGTGTGTTATGTTTAGTTAGAAAGCGGTAATGGACGTCAAATTCCAAATAGGTCAGATTTTATGTACGTCATTTTCCAGCTAGGACATTTTCCAATTAGGTAAATTTTTGCGTTAGTAATTGTTTCTGGTCCACTTTACACATTATATTCATAGCACCACGTCTGCGAGAGTTCTTTCTTGGCACGGACTCTATAGTCTAGAAATGATGACTCTAAATGTATGTAAACTCCTTGATTGTGTTATTAGTCATCTGCATGTGTACCTGGCCGCTTATTTTATTTGATGAGCTAATAAATACTCAGTCAATATAATGTCAATCAATGTCATGTTTATTAAATCGCTAATATTGTTACATAGAACTAATGTTTGCCTTGTGAGTGAAGGATATACCTATTTGTGTATTTGAACCTATTACGTTAGGTACATGAAAAATGGATCGCGGTGACTCAGTGATATTTTTTTAGGATTTCGTTATAGCCCGTTCACACGACGACGATTCGTTTTTTTTTTGACGTACTCATCCACTTTTTTCAAGATCTGTCATTTTTTTCACTACGGCAATGTTTTTTTTTTTTGAGAAATGACAGACAGGCTTAAATCACGTATCGTCTTTTAAAAATCACGTACGTCAAATAACGAATCGTGAATTTTTTGCGACGGATTCGCTGATGCGCTCGCTCCCGAAAAATCACGAAACAAATGTGAACAACAATTCGTTTTTTTTGTCAGATCGTGATAAGACACGATTCCGTATGCAATGTGAACGACCATCCGTCATGACGTATCGTGTTTTATGACGAATCGTAAATGACGGAAGCCGTGTTAATTGTTTTATGAATGATTGATAAAAATAAATAAGTACCTTTAACGTTAATACGCATACACTAAATCTATACTTATATTCAAGAGGTAAAACTTGTTTGTAGGTTTGTATGTAGGGGATAATCTTTGGAACTACTGATCCGATTTGAAAAATTCATTCACTAACGGGAATCTACATTATCCCAGAGTTCGGTAGGCTACATTTGAAACGTTCTTGTGGGTTAGTTTCCGTACATAACGGGAGCGAAGCCGCGAGTAAAGACTAGTATTAAATATGTTTGTGCAAAGTCAGTTTAGGTATGCTGCGAGTAACAGAGAGTGTGCAAACTGTATGCGTATACATTATTTATATGTACACCCGTTCGGTAACACGCCGTATATTAATCCCGAAGAGCATTAGCACCTGTGAAGTGAGACAGCAGTACTTAGCACTAATATTGCTTGCCTTGTCGGTTTAGTGACTAACTATGCAATCAATATTTTATAATCCAATAGGTACTGCGTAAAGGATCGCTGTAATATGAACTACATTCTATCCTTCGTAATTTTTTTTCTTATACTATGTATATTGTATAATGTTATGACTAAGACTAGTGTGTATTGAATAAAAGTAACTTATAGAATAATAAAAGTTATTTTACAAAAAAAGGACTAGTTTGTATAAAATAAACTACTTAACTTTTTAAAAATAAATGGAGAAATTTTTTGACGCCCCGTAATTGTACATATTTTTATTCTTATTTTAGATGTAGGTAATATTAGTTTGTAAATAAGGTACATACTCGTATTTTGATGATTTAATAAACATAAGTAATTATTGCAAGCTAAAAAAAATAACTAAATACAAGGTGTTGCTTTGCATCTTCGTCAAATTCAAGGAGGTAACTATGCTTATGATTCTCGACCCGAATCAATTATAAAATGGGTAGGTAATTTTTTATATTTTTATCTTAATATCGGAAATCGATAAGTGTACACCACCCGTATTTTCGTTTCTGAAGCACGTCTAACATACAACCATTTATGTACTTTAAAAAAATACAATGTTTACTCCTCATTTCATCCTGATGGAACTGCACATGCAGGAACAGCAGTCATAATAAAGAAATACATCAAGCATGTTGTTTAGGAGGAATTCAAAACTGACTAAATACAGGCTACTACGGTGATGGTTCAAGATAAACAGAGATCACTAACACTATCCGCTACACATATATTGTCCTCCTAAGCACATCCTAAAGGAGGATAGTTTCACGTTATTAGTTCAGGAGTTAGGTAGTTCAGGTTAGTTTCTGGAGGTTAGTTTTACGCTTTGGAAAACGGTAAAGCATGGCAAAAACGCGCCACAAACTCCTCATCATCCCTTAAAGCCCTAAGCCTTTAAGCTGGGAAATAATACATGGGCAAGAAAAGACGACGAACGTGCCGAAGCCTTTGGCCGATGTATTCACTCCCAACTCTGGTTAGACATCAATAGAAAAAGAGATCCAAAACTATTTGGAGACAGATCTACAACTCCGTTTACCGCTAAAATGCTGCTCACCTGAGAGATCTGGAAAATTATTAAAGATCTTTAACTAAATAAAACTCCTGGATATTGCCTTATAACTACCGAAATCTTACGTCAATTGCCAAGGAAAGCCATTGTCTTTATAACACAGCTCTTTAACGGAATTTTGAGGACTGGATACTTTCCGAGAATATGGAAGGTGTCGGAAATCATCATGAGCCAGGAAAACCACCGCACCTTATGTCTCCTTACACGAAAATAAGTCTACTACCTGTCATGTAGCACAATTTTATCAACTAGAAAAGAAGTTTGGAAAAAACCCAAAAATTGCGCAAGATTACAAAACATTCATCGATGAATATATCAAACTAGGTCACATGCGCGAGTGCACGAGTAAAAGACAGCCAGATTGCATTTTACCTCACCTATGCGTATTGCGGCCCGAATCGACAACAACAGCATTACGTGTGGTGTTTAATGCGTCAGCAAAAACATCGACAGGCTACAGTTTAAATGATTTCATGTACAGTGGCCCAAATCTCCAACAAGATTTATTTACGTTAATTTTGAGATGGAGACAACATAGATATGCAATTACAGCGGACATTGAGAAAATGTTCAGACAAATCTACTGTCATGAGGATGATCTGCAATATCAAAAAATCATTTGGCGCAACTCACCTCAAGAGAAATTACGTGAATATGAGTTAACAACAGTCACATATGGCACCAAATCTGCACCATTTCTCGCCATGATGACTCTGAAGCAAATAGCAGAAGATGAACGCTCAAGGTATCCTGCTGCGGCCGCCGTTGTTGAAACCTGCTTCTACATGGACGACTTGTTGGCTGGACATCATAGCATCGAAGAAGCTAAGCAACTAAAATCTGATCTTATCGAGTTACTCAGATCTGGTGGATTTAATTTGAGAAAGTGGTCGTCTAATAAACTAGAGATATTAGATGACGTCACCTCAAACACAGCGCAATCATTTGAATTCAAACATCAAGAGTCAACTAAAATATTGGGGCTGCACTGGCACCCGCTGGACGATCAATTCAAGTTCGAAATGAAGATTGACACAAAATCAACAGCTCCAGCTACTAAGAGGTCCTTATTGTCAGATATATCAAAAATATTTGACCCACTAGGCTGGCTGGCTCCTGTCTCGACCAAGCTAAAACTTTTATTTCAAAATGTCTGGTCACTAACCCTACAATGGGACGACAAAGTACCAGCACATATCAACGAGCAATGGCAGAAGATCAAGAAAGATCTACCAAAAATAGAGCACATCAATGTACTGCGATGGCTACAAACACAGCAAAATGCAGAAATTGAACTTCATGGTTTCTGTGTGAAATCAAAACTTGTTCCTGTCAATAAAGCGATATCATTACCAAGATTGGAGCTTAGCGCAGCGCATTTATTATCACTACTGATGAAAGTAGTTCAGAACACTCTACAGAACTACAATATCAATATATACGGATGGTCAGATTCAACAGCTGTCCTGGGCTGGCTTCAAGGAGACCCAAATCGCTGGAAACCATTTGTGGCAAATAGAGTGAAACAAGTCACGGAAGTGATCCCAATCAAAAACTGGCACTATGTGAAGTCAGCGGAAAATCCAGCTGATTGTGCGAGCCGGGGATGTTCAGCAGAGCAGCTCAAAGAACATTCACTATGGTGGCATGGACCAACGTGGCTATCATCATTTGATGAAAATGAACATAAACAACAAACTTATGTTACGCAAGACGAAATGAAGAAAACAGCACAAACTAGCGTCATTCAACAAAATGATGACATTGCTCAAAACATATTAAATAAATGTAGCAATTTCAACAGAGCAACGCGAGTACTAGCTTGGACTTTGCGCGCAATAACACGTAATCAGCACAAACCACTGTTTTTAAAAATCGGTGAAATGAAGAAATCACGACATATCATCATCAAGCGAGTCCAACAGTCGGAATTCAGAGAAGATATCATCAGTTTACAGAAACACAAACAAGTCAGCGCAAAAAGTAAGCTGTTGAAGTTGAACCCATTCCTGGATCAAGAAGGCTTACTGAGAGTGGGCGGGAGGATCGCTAATGCGAATATCAATCAAAATATGAGACATCCACTCATAATACCTAGAAACTCTCATCTCAGTAACTTGCTGATTGACCAAGGACATCAGATGACGTATCATGGCGGAGCTCGGATCACGCAAGCTTGGCTGCGTCAACAATATTGGATTCTAGGCGGAAATCGAGCAATCAAGAAACGCCTTAGATCATGTGTCAAGTGCAGACGTCACGATCCAATCAAACAAGAGCAGTTGATGGGAGACTTGCCTGCAGCACGCAGCAATCCAGCACGACCTTTCTATCATTCAGGGGTTGACTACACTGGCTTTGTCTACGTTAAAACAAACAAAGGTTGAGGAGTAAAGACGACAAAAGGATACATCGCTGTGTTCGTATGCATAGCCACAAAAGCTGTGCATCTGGAATTAGGCTCGGATCTGAGCTCCTCAGCATTTTTATCAGCATTACGCAGAATGTCAGCAAGAAGAGGCACCCCAAAACATATATACAGCGACAATGGTACAAACTTTGTAGGAGCAAGCAGAATACTAAATGAAGAATTCATCAACATCCAAAAAGTGTTAGATGTGGAATTTTACAACGCAATCACCGACATGGACATCAATTGGCACTTTAACGCCCCATCCTGGCCAAGCGCGGGAGGTGTATGGGAAGCAGCTGTGAAGAGCTTAAAGTACCACCTAAAGAGAGTGATTGGCGAACAAAGGCTGACGTTTGAAGAATATTCAACAGTGCTAGCACAAATCGAAGCATGTTTGAACACACGACCATTGTGCGCTCTAAGTGAAGATCCAGAAGATTTAGATTACCTCACGCCATCCCACTTTCTAGCAAGTGGACCAACCTTGACGTTAATCGAAACGGAAAAAGATTTACGTACGAGGTGGCAACTCACCCAAAAAATCATGGATGATTTATGGAAAAGGTGGAGAGCGGAATACTTAAGTCAATTGTCAGTGCGTAGCAAATGGCGGCAATCGCACACAAACTTGAAGATTAACGACATTGTCATCATACACGACGTACAGCTACCATCAGGAAAGTGGGCTATGGGAAGAATCACGGAACTACATCCCGGAAAAGATGGGTACGTCCGGGTGGTTACTATTCGGACGAAAAATAGATCAATCAAAAGACCAATATCAAAGCTATCATTATTGCCTATTAATGAAAATCAATCAAAAGAGCAAGAACATCAAAAATCCGCAAATAATATATCAAGTCAACGAACACGACAATCGTCATCAAAATTATGCAACCTAATTTATACCATACTGACGATTCTTATGATAATGGTACCTACAGCAAGAAGCGAATACAAGTTCTCAAGTCTGAGCAATAATCAAAGCATATATTTTGATAAGGTAGCCAATATGCGGCTACAACGTGAAGAATGGAAGCTAATAGTTTACTGCGATATGGCTCCATATTGGCGAGGAATAGATGTACTCAACAAATATATGAATCACCTGGAAAACATATGCTCAACAGATCAAATACCACAATGTGACGTAGTCCGATTACAGTTACGTCATGGGTACGACGAACTCGAGCACTACAACAGCATTTTACTTGGTCAGCAAATGCACCGATTGCGCCGACGTAGAGGCCTTATCAACGGGGTAGGCTACGTCGCACGTAGTTTATTCGGAATATTAGACGAAGATTTTGCCGAAAAATATCAGAAAGATATCGACCTTATCAAGAAGAATCAAAAACATCTTGCCTTGTTGTGGAAAAACCAGACATCAATCGTTGAAGCGGAATTGAATGTCATCAAACGAGTAGAAACCGCCTTGGAAAAACAACATAAACTCATTAATCAACACATATTCAACTGCAACCTGGGAATAAAAACACTAAAAGAACAGATTCAAAAAACAGACAGCAGAAGCGACTTTACTTTATCAGCCTTGGTGGCAAACAATATGCTGTCAAACCTGAAAAATATCCAGGAAACGCTGGTGGATACAGTGGCGAATATATTCTATGAAAAATTCAACTTTCACCTCTTAACACCAACACAGCTGAGAGATGAACTGAATACTATAACAGGACAACTATCAAAGGAGCTGACCATACCCAAAAATAATATTCAAACGGATCTGGCAAAGATATATCATTTACTGAAAGTAAAAGCGAGAACAACCAAACAATACATGATTTTTGAAGTCAAGATTCCTCTTGTGACTAGAGAAGACTATGAGCTTTACAACCTCATACCAATCCCACAGCAAGTAGCTGAAAGCATGGTCACCATCACACCTATCGCGCATCACTTAGCGATAAACATCCACAAAGACTCGTACATACCGATGTCGGAAGAAGATTGGGGAAGATGTACGCCTTACGACCATGACGACTTCATTTGTCCTCTGAAAAAGCCCATTTATCAAATGACCTCAGACAACAATAAGTGTGTAAAGGATCAAGTTGCAAATCAATGTCAAACCGAAACCAAACAATGTTTAGATCAATGGACGGAATTAAGCATCGTCAACTCATATTTATATTATTGTTGCGGACAATGCACCGTGCGAGTCATATGTGAGGATCATATTACTGCTGAACAACTCAACAAGGCCGGGGTACTGACACTCGGTGACGGTTGCGTAATCAAAGGTCAAACATTTACGATTCATTCGCATCAAAGCTTATCTAACTCAATCCATACTAAAACAGACGCCATGGATATTGAGATTCCGTCCATAAATCACATCATCAATCTGACTATACCATCCGCTACCGCACTGAACGACACCGAAGAGACTATCAGCCGGCAAAAGGATTTGGAAATGATCAGTCTCGCCATCGAGAATGTCAGAGCGAAGGAAGTTGAGGCATGGACAGATCAAGTATCATCCCACGACATCCACCACTACATCGCCATATACATTGTGGTCGCAGTGATCATTATCAGTGTTTTCATTTACGGGTGGCGACGGCTACGAGCGCACAGGGGCACGGTTCAACAGGATCATCAGGAACCCAACGTGCACCACACGACAGCTGCAAGAAGACCGTCACAGACCATCGCTACTGTGGACAACAGCCATAGCAGCACACGCATAGTTGACAGGGCGTCGTCACCACGTTTTGGAAGTCAATATAGATCAATGTAGTGTTATTTAAGTTATTTTATAAGAAATCATGTTTTATCATTATCACTTAGTAACTTATCACGATCCATATCACCTGTGCACCCTTATCTTCTCCGGGCCTGGAGCATGTACAGTGCAAGCACAGCACAGTCTTCATATCGATATGTCAGCATTTTACCTGCGCCGGGCCGGCCAATTTAGTACACGAATAGCATTCATACCGCGTGCACTCATCTATCATACAATCATACTTTTATCAATAAATATCAATCAATCAGTAATCAAGTGTATCAATCAGCATCAACTCAAGGTGTAAGGTCCCTAACCATACATCTTAATGAACTTACTCGAAATTCTACGACATACAGGCTGGAGTACCCCAGGACCCGGTCTTAGGTCCAACCCTCTACCTCATATACACAGCAGACCTACCAACATCAGAAGAAGTACTTTTTGCCACCTTCGCTGATGATACGGCTGTCTTGTGCAATACTAAAAACCCTAATTCGGCCTCACGAATGCTGCGAAAACACCTTGACAATGTCCACAAATGGATGAGGGAATGGAAAATGAAAGCTAGCGCCAACAAATCTACGCATGTGACGTTTACTCTCAGAAAAACTCAAATGTGGAAATTCTCCAGGGATTCCAAAACAAAGTCCTCAGAATTACATATATCAAAAGCTCCATGGTTTATGAAGACCACAAAATTACACGAGCATCTACAAATCGGGACCATAAAAGAGGAAGTAGAACACCGACTAAGGACATACAAATACAGAATAAAGTCACATGCCAACACCTAACCCCTAAATGATCTGATAACTATGAAATGGCTCAAACGCCAACGCATATGCTTACTTCAAGCCTAATTGTATCGAGTGTGGTGGAAGATAGTAACTTTTTGGAAACTATTGCTCTTCTTTGATCTCTTTACTTGGAGACTTTCATGTTTGGGAATTTTTCTGTGAATTGGTGATGTAATAATGTTAGGTATGCTTTCGTGCCAGATTATAAGTTTGTGATGATAAGACAGTTACGCCAAATGAATTCATTCATTTCTTTACTCATTTTTTTTCGCTTAGTTGTAGAAACAACAGTGGGTGAAGGACTATTGGGCAAATTAGCCTCCAACACATTATCTACTGCCATTGGTTTCTCATATTGACGATGACCTTGATGAACGTGTTAAATATGAAGGTGGTGAT
This sequence comes from Standfussiana lucernea, assembly GCA_964057025.1. Lineage (NCBI taxonomy): Eukaryota > Metazoa > Arthropoda > Insecta > Lepidoptera > Noctuidae > Standfussiana > Standfussiana lucernea. Next base: position 24,441,623 of record OZ059784.1, read on the forward strand.
GATGCAATTGATGCAAAGATGGACATTGGTGAGGTCGATGAAGAAACCGGTGATGTTTCATCTACGGTAAACAAAAAAAAGTACTCAGGCCAATATGCCTTATTTGCCTGAGTACTTTTTTTTAGTTTTCGACCATGTTAACATATTATTTCCACGAGTAGCTAGGGACTAATAAAGTCGGCCACAGCAGAGCCCTGCGTTCACTGTGGTAAGGGTAAATAAAACTTGAGGTCCCATATTATCCAGAGTTGACACACTAGCTACTAGCCTCTCCCCTAGCCATGCAGCCCTCGGCGTGTGCGATTTTGGCTTGGATTGTATCTCTCTGGGTTGACCCCTCACCCTAGACCTATCTCGGCAAAGTAAACCCTACCGGCACAGACCTAGGGCTCATCAGAGCACGCAAGCCCCACCACGACGTCAACGTAGAGATACAGATTATTATTATACTAACTGTGCACGCGGCTTCGCTCACGTGACCGCGTATTCTTTTAGCATTGACTGAGTACATTACATGGGAACGTGAAGTCATAGTATATTTTTAAAATCCTCTACAAATAATATACTAATTAACTGACTTACTGTTAAATTAAATTAAAACCTGTTAGTACATCTTTGTTTTAAGTATTAAAGGAACTCATAGTCAATTTCTGGGGGGAATTAATTTAAATTGCCATCGGCACGCTAAGAAGAAGTTTATGTACGAAAGCAAATACAAGCAACTCATGATCTATCCTGGGTCCCAAATCCAACGGTTAATATCCTTAAATATTAAAAAGACGCTCATTTGCAAATAGAGAAAGAAAAATACATATAAAACAGCAAGAACATGTAAACTTTTCCGAAATTGGTCCCTTTTTACTACTTTTTGGATTATGAGGAAATCATCATTCTCCTGCCCTTATCCCAATTTATTTGGGGTCAGCGCGGCATGTCTTCTTCTTCCATACTTCCCTATTACTTTATGGAGAAATTTGGGAAGAAAAATAGAAATGCAAACGATATCAAAACAAAAAATAAATAAATTGAAATATCACAGCATCAAAAAAATATTCAAACAAATCACAAAAACTGAAATTAATATTGGGCTCGTACTTGCAACCATGTAATTTACAGAGCGGTCATGAAACCGCTAGGCCGTTTATTCCGTTGATATAATATATGAATAGCCGTTCTCATGCTTTTCATGACTGAAATGACAAAAAAATAATAAGAATACGGGCATAATGAACCTCCTCAAGCACATAGCGTCACAATATATAGGCTACTATTTGAAGAAGCCTTCAAATGGTAGCCTAAAACCAAAGACTATATAACCACTTGACTGCGCATACAGTGCCCCCGAAGCTCGAAAACTATTAGCGTTTTGTCGCCTATGCATAGGCTACGGTACTAGTAACCATTTTAGTTGTGACCAAGTATTAGACCCTAAATTATTGAAATTATTTAAAACTTTGTATGCAATTATAACGCATCAAAATGCCTTTATCGGTGATGTGGTATGGGAAACATTCCAATACATCTAGTTACAAAAAGGATTACTTTTCACCGGTAAGTAAACAGTAAGAAAATTATTTTTGATTTAATCAGATTATGAGCGACCGCAGGGGTCTCGTTAAAATGGTGGCTGGGTGAAAGAGCACACGTTTAATTTCTGCGTTGATGTCTTTTGGAAACGTCTCGTTCTTTCATCAGACAATTCTGATTCTTTTTCCTTTCTTTCCTTTGTATGTTTATCGTAAAAACCTGTCTGTTATCTTTAATATCCGAAATTGATATCGACCATAATAAAATTTAAATTAATAAAAATGTTATTCAATTAAAATACTGCAATACAATACCTATCTAAATTTAACCGACTTCAAAAAAGGAGGAGGTTATACGTTCAGTACCCTTTTTTTTTTTTTTTTCCGGATGGGAAATCATCAAATGACTTCTCCCGCTCTGGGCTGAGCGGGAGGGTGTGTCAGACTTTTACTGACTAAAACCCACCCATGTTCCTTCATTGCCCTTTGTGTTCCGGGGCCGCGGTATCTCTTTCGAACTACCCGCAGCACCCGGCAGGCACGTTCAGGACCCTAAAACTTTAATTCCAAAAACATTTACGAAATTAATATTCATTTTAAAAATCAATAATAACAGGATACATGTTTTTGGTAATCGATTGTTTTTGATTAAATATCATCTTCGTCTTCTTCTTCTATATCGTGTGGTTAGTGCCTAACCTGGTGTTAAAGTTTTTATGCCACCCATGGGCCATTAAATATCATTATTTAGTATTTTTATAATGTTAAAATCCATTTTATCGATTTCGACTGTTTTCCCTTAAAAGTAGAACAGCCCTAACGATAGGCATAACTATGCATATTATATTATATTAAAATCGGCGTATAAGCTCTTTAGTGGTTATATGTAACTCTATGCCTAAAATGGAATATTTGTAAAAAATAAAGTTTTAAGAAAGGAATATATTTGTGCAAAATGTGAACACACACATGCAGTAGTTGTTGCGCCATTTCGGAAGTTGGGAACGTCGTTTTGCATTCATAAAATTTTAATATTGTTTAAGCATAGATTTAGGAGATTAATCAATCAAAATTTACGACCACATACTGTCGCGAGCGTAGTTCATTCATGGAAAATCTTAACAGACACTGGCGTCAAATACACAACGCTACATATCGAGCATGGAGTTAAACTGCTAAAATATAATGCGTGGAAAGCGATCGGATTTTCAAAGCAGCGCGCGCCATAAAGAAAAACTGGGACAGTCTGTATCTTAAGTAATGATGATGATTGCTTCTTGAACACTTTAAATTCATATTCATTTTGATTTAGAGCACGGATTGTAATGAAACAAAACAAAAGTAATACCTTCTCTAAGTTACGCACAATACTTGTGCATTGAAACTAACCACATTGGTTTTGTAATTTTCATTTAATAGTATATTTTAATAGTATTTTATGCAACAGTTGTATAGGAAGGGTCAAAAAACGTGAGCGGCGTGGGTTGCGATGTGAGCCGCAGGCGAAAATCGCAATGAGAGACGCCAGGAGCGTTGTTTGACCTAGTTATACATCGTGGCATACCTACAATACTTTTTCTACGACTAGGTAATTTTATATGAAACAAAGAAAAAAATGATGTAAATTTTGAATGGTATTGAGTGATAGGTATGGTAATATTGGGTACATTGGTAGATTTTGCTGCAGTATTGCTATTATGTACATCGGTGTTTTGATGATTACTTGTGACAATGTTAGAGCTATATCAAGGAAAGTCGGAAGTGGTTCAGTCTCTGGTATAAACTCTGGTGGAGTCATATGTTGAGGTTCAGTTTCTTGTACAGAAATAAATGTAGTTTTATCCTGAGATTCTGTCTTCTCGATGGACGTCATGAGTTGATTGGAGACCTTTTTTCTACTGTTTATGGAGTTGTCAATATAACCTTCTGCCACTGTCGTTGAGTTCCACTAATAATGTAGCTGAAGTTCATAATTTATTTTTAGGTTATGTAGTCCTTTTTTTTTTTGGTTGGAAATGTAGCTTCTGTCTGACATGCCCCCATGATGCCAAATATTACTGCGACCTGTAATAAAAAATTAGGGTGTATCGTATTATAACTACTGTAAAAAACATAAACAGAAAAAAACTTACTATAAAAATGAATGAAAACAATTAAGTACCTTGGTTAAAAGGTAGGTCTTATCCAGGTGCTTCATCAATAAACGTTTTTAAATGATCCGGTGAAAAAGTTCGGGCGTTTTTTTGCTTAAAAACCTTCAGATTTTCGCTTTAAGAATGCTAATAAATTCGCATATTTAGATATATCGGTTTGGTGGTATAAATTAATCGTCGATTTCAACTTCGAATATTCGACCCATAGCGAAGACGGCTTGCATTTACCATGGAGGCTCTGAAAATACGCCAGCAAAACATTCTCCGAAAATGAAGAAGCTTTGTTATCCCATTTCCATGCTAAGAAATTATCATTTCGTTGGTAGCATATTTTCTGTAACTTCTCGAGCTACTGTTGAAATTTCTTCCGGTGTAGAATTTAATACTTAGTCATCCATTTTTACTTTTTATTTTATATTTCTAACTGTTTTTAAATAAAAAACCTAAAAAACAAACAAAAACTTTTCAATCTCAGTTTAGATTTAGATGAGTTCGCGGGAAAGTGGCGGGAAATGTATACTTATCCTTGGTGAGTATAAGGATTCATGGCCCATACAGCCAACGCGGGACATATGAATATTACAGAATATATCTGCCAGCATCAAAGTTGACATTAAGATGGTTATTTTGATTTAAACATGGAAGTAATAAGTATGTACATGTACTATAGTAAGTACTACGTATTTATGAACCTAACCATACCTAACCTGTATATAGCTATCTGTGGCACCTACATACCAAACAATGCTTTTTTGGCGACATTTCAGTACAGTAAACACTTTGTAAACAATGCTTTTTTGGGCCACAGAGCATAGACTTTCAAAGAGTTATGTATGTACTTATATTAGACTTTTTGGTTGTATAAATGTAAGATAAAAGTAAAGGCGTAGAAAAACAAACAAACATAGCCGTAGACTCACAGACCGCAGATATACAGACATGTAGGCGAAAATTCTAAAAATAGTAGAAATGGGTTCTGTTTGTTATTCTTTAACACCCCTAATATTTTTTTTTCTAAATATTTTCAATGTACAGAAACGCTACGTCTACAGATTTATTATATATATGTATTTATTATATATATAGATTATTTTAAAGAGGAAAGATTTTTTTGTTTGTTTGTACAAATAGGCTCCGTAACTACTGGACCGATTATAACCACTTTTTCACCAATAGAAAGCTAAATTGTCAGGAAGTAACATACGTAATAATTTATTTCCAAAAAAAAATAGAGATCCTTAAGGAAATTGCAATAATGTAATCCAAAGTAGCAAAATGTTGCCTATGAAATGATGATAGATAAAAAATTTGTACTACATGATTAAAGTTCTTATGATTAACGCTGAACGTGGGGGTCGAAGTCCCAACGGCTGTCGACCACCAATCCTAGGTACTTCATGGTTGACTCGACAACGATTCGGGCCCCTCCGACCACAATGTGTGAAGCCCAACAGCGGCGCCCGTCGGGGGCCATGGAAGGCGACCTTCGACTTATTGAGGGCCACCTCCAGGCCCAGGCGTCGTAGCCAGCAGCGCTGCTTCCCAGTACGAGCACCCCCTGGCCGTGACCAGCGTGTCGTCCGCATAACAAGTCAGGTTCACTCCTGGTAGGAGATCGCACCGCAAAACCCAGTTGTATCCGATGTTTCACAGGGGAGGTTCCCAGAACCGAGCCTTGTGGAACACCGCACGACATCTCGCGCGTCCCGTGTAGCTGACACACTTTCCTGCCAGTTAAGCCCCACACTGTATGTCATGTAACAAAATGTACCTATGTGTGTCAATGTAAGTCCTGTAAATTTAGTTCACAGAAACCTCGCTTCAACTGCATGCAAGGTCTTTGTCAAGAGATTTCATTGTTTTGCTAACTTTTAATCTATCATCACTTTATATGATTTTATTTAATGTATTTGTTACTAATGTTAGTTCTTATCAAATAGAGGTTGGTTATTCTGGGAAATAATCCTGAGGAAAGTTTTATCTTACAAGGCCGTAAATCCAATGTCGTGTATATTCTTCTTTGTGATGTGTGAGTAATTAAATAGTATTCAATGCATGAAATTACTTATACTCACTACTCGTTTTGTATATTTGATTTTTATAGTTTTCAATGTCACGGGGTATCGGGTCAACACACTTGTCTCGTCAGTAATTTGTTAATAGCAAAGCCGACCATAAGCAACTACAGACATATGCGGTTTTTATTCAGTTTGTGTCGTCCAAAGGCGGACGCATTGAGGGAGTGACTTGTGTACCTTTGATGCTTTAATAAGTCTTAGATTTTTTTTTAGTTAGCCCGTTTTTACTGTCCCACTCCTGCGCAAATGCCCCGATTCCTTCCACTTCCACGATGGTGTGCTTCATCTTCTACTTCATGTCTTAGCTTTATTTGAATAAATTACGAACGATAAAAAAAAATATCTGTCTCCTTTGTCATCGTCTGTGTAGCCTTTTCCAAACCATTTTAATTTCAGCTTCCAGTCTTACCGGATTCAGCTGTATACCAGTATTTTACATGGAGTGACTGACTATCTGACCTCCACAACCCAGTTACTACTAGGTAATACGATACCACTTGGTAAGACTAGTTGTCACACTTTCGGTGAACTGACTACCTATAAAGAATATCAAAGATCTACCAATAACAGCTGGGACCAACGGCTTAACGTGCTTTCCGAGGCACGGAGGAAACTCGGTATGTAATGGGTGGCCACCCATCCACGGACCAACCTAGGCAAGCGCGGCTTAATCTAAAGGTCGACCCGAGTGACTGTTATTATTTAGCTACAAGATCTTAAAAAAAAAAACAATATAAGTATCAGAACATTTCACAATCACCATACTTTGGCTAAATAAAGTGTTGGTATTTTAAGATTTGTGGTTAAAATGAATGAAAGAATGCAATGGTGATTCTTACACTCACGGGTAGGACAGCGATGGTCTATCTCCTTTATTTATTTTTAATTCTTATTTTTTACATTTTTAAATATTATTACGATGAGCAAAAGCAGAACACCTAAAACCTAAACAAAAACATCAGGAATGAAAGCTGTCACCTTGCGCATTAACGCCAACATAAGACCAACAATCGGGTTTTAAAATCCATGGTACCTACAAACAAACCAAATCGCCTGCCTGATCGCTTCATCAAACAATCGAAAATAAAATATCGTAAATAAATTAATAACCAACGGAAATTACAAACTCTACCTACCCATATTCATAACTAAAAATGTGTCTCATTGCACAAATCAACTTGACCATTTAATTATAAATCCAAACGTGGTGTACCTAAGTTGCGAAATTTCATTAAACCTAAAAGTACTCGAAAGTTCAATTTTATAGTAAGTATGTTAGTGGAAAAACAAAAAGAAAGTGCTGCCCAACACTCTGTCCCTTGAAAAAATAACAATAGAAAAATCCCAGTTTGATATCTGTAAAGAACGATTTTCTATACGAGTAATGTTCTCTGTTCAAAATTTCACGTGTACTATACTCGTACCTTCCCTTAACTACCAAAATAATATTTGCCAAGACATTGTAAAGAAAAACAGACCTTAATACGTAGGGCGAAGTCATGAAACAATAACATCGTGCAGTTCACATTCGACCTTTTAGCACTAGACACACCGTACACACCAAAATTGGGTCAACACGTCATATAAAAAAATCAAGAAATAAATAATATTCCAAAAAACACAACTTTTCGATAACTGCTTCAAGTCAACAACACAGATGCGAGAATCTTAAAAAATTAATCGGAAAAGAGCCGGGGAGGGCCGGGAGGGACCTTAATTGTATATGGAATATGGAACATTGGCCAGGTGTAATATGTTTCTGTTTGCGTGTTGGCTGTCCCAGCGCCAGTTACTCGCGAGCGACGAGCCTGAAGCCCGCTGTCGAGCATCCGTTCTGAGACCTAGGCAACTATCGAGAAAAACTCAATAAATTGGTAAGTTTAATTTTAATAAATAATTTTCTCGTTTTATTTATCTTGATTTATCGGTACTTTTTTTTTCTGTAACTTAGAGAGTATACAAAAAGTGAGTTTAAAAATTCAAGTCAACTTATAATCAGAACTGAATATGATAAGTTTGCGTAATATTTACCCGCGGATTTAATCATATATAATTTATGGTATTTAATTTCGAATTTTAGCCGGAAAACATTTTTTTTAATGCAGAAAACGTCACCCGACGGGAAACAATTAAATAATTAAATAATTACAAGTCCTAGGGTTTCCTATCTTTCTAATCGGCTCTTAAATTATTCTAAAGAGCTGTCAAACGAAGTTTCGGGTGGAATTTACGTGGAAAAACAAATAAAAATAGATGTTCTCTGAAAAATAGTTCTAAAAGTTTCTTAGTTTTCTAGATTTTAAAATCAGTGCGAGAATAATCTAGGCATTATTGTAAAGGCGTTATTGTAAGGAAGTTTCAATAATTAAACGATTTTTTCCCAAATCACACCATAATTTAAACCGCATTAATTTTAGCGTTTTTCCAATTCAAGCGGGCACCGGCTTTCAGAGAGAATATCTTTTATTTCTTTAGTCTAATTATTATAAATTTGATGACCATTTCTATCGGTTTACATGAATTGAAAGAAACGTTTTTTTTTCTTAAAACTATGTACATACACTAGTAACGCCACTATATAATGGCGGGCTCTATTCTGTGCTTAAAGTTGATTGCTGCAAATAAAATTACCGAAAAAAGCAAAAACGACGTTAACTAAAATTTTGAAACCAATATTCGATATTTAATGCCAGCTAAAAATAAAACATGAAGTTTGCGCTCAACATAGCAAAAAAAGAAGTGAGTGTTAACGCCATAGATTTAATAAACTCACGAATACTCTTTTTTATTACAACCAATAAAATAAGTGAGTTAAAACCAGGAAGTGGTTGACGGCAACTTAGCCGCTATTTTTCCTTATTCTATTAGAAACTATTAACCTATTTTACCAAGGAATATCGAATTATAACCCAGTGCTAACAAAGTTGTAGAGGTCAGAAAGGCGATCGCTCTAAATAAAATTCTGAAATTCAGCAATACTACTGGTTCGCGAACATAATTGGAAAAAGCTAGGCATATGATGACTCTATTACCAAATAAATAAAACAATTTAAAGTTTACTTGTAACGACCACGAACAATCGCTAACAAAGTACAACGCGCTATATGCCACCACAGTATCCACACTGAATCATCGTCTTTCTTTATCGTGTAGGTAGTGCCTAGCCCGATGTCAGTTTTTATGCCACCCATGGGCTTCTGACTTGGCTTTACATGTCGTCGAGAAATATCTCTCAGGCATGCTGGTTTCCTCACGATGTTTTCCAACAACAAAGCAAGTGATAGATATACAGTACGAATCCGAAAAATCAGAAGAACGTGTCTTGGGTTCGCACTTGAGACCTATGACTTGGCATTCCGACGGTCACCCCACAAGGCTATATACTTGTTCCCGACGGCACATTCGACTCGGCAGTATTTTTTATCAACAAAGCTGGTCTGAGATCATTAAAATACATAATCTGGTTTCTTTGGATCTGCAAACTCCGGTGGGCGTTTACCGACGATGATATTTATGTAAGAGTCAGCTGGGCATAATTACTTTTTTCAGAACATAATTATGATCTAAATAATTATTATTAGCCTTGCTTGTCGACCTTGCATCTTACCGATTCCAGCGTGTGGTGTGTGTGTGTGGAATGAGTACAATTTAAATTTTACTTTAAACCTATGTAAATTAATATTGAATGCAATTGATTCTTTATTTATATATTTTACACGCTATTGTATAGAATGTGGTTCTTCTAACTTAACAGACAGATGTGTTGCTGGGGAGTTTGTTCCGCTACTTCTTCATCCCAGCTAAAAACACTAACACTAGCACTAACACTAGGTAGTGGCGAAGGGTGGGCATTTTGGGGGACTGTCTCTTGTAAACTCGCAGTTCGAAAAGTGCTGATTATCAGCCTAATTTGAATAAATTACTTTTGATTTTGAAATCAAGAATGTCTTTATTTTTTTTACAGAAAACAGAAAAAAAATAGATAACTCAGGTTTTCAGAGCGCATGTTAGAAAAGTTTTATTTGTCCCGAAACCTACTCAGCTTTCGGTTTAGTTTTCAACCGACTTCAAAAAAAGGAGGAGGTTCTCAATTCGGTTGTATTTTTTGTGTTTGTCACCTCATATCTTCGTCATTTAAGAACCGATTTGAAAAATTCTTCTTTTATCTGAAAGGATACACTTCCCGATTAGTCGTTAGTAGAGTAGTTGGTAAATAGATTAGTCATAGAAATTTCATCAAAATCGGTTCAGTAGTTTGGTTTTTAAATCAAAATAGCTGGAAAAATATGTCATTCAAGTAAAAGAAATTGCGAAATTGATACTTGATAAGGATTTGTGTGTTATACGATAACTAAAAAGGATAAAATAAAAACTTTTTTGCAAAAAAATAACCGACTTCCAAATAAAAAAAAATTGAGTTGGTTATTTTGAGATTTTAAGAGTTGGTTATTTTTTTACCCAGATTACCTGAAAAACATGAGCGGGAAACGCGATTTCTGACATAGAAAGAATATGTCTTAGGTGGAAGATCAAGCTAGACAGAGCCAACTTTTTTTAGGCTCCAAGTTATACTTGTACACTGATTGCTATCAGTACTCTACATATTTAAAGAACATCCACGTCATATTTTAAAGAACATGCCACGTCTGTCTGGAACGACTTTGAAGGCAGAGAGCATAAGAGAGCACACGGAGCGAGTTCAGTACAGGGAGGATATGCCAGTTTTTTTTTGTTGGTTTGAGTATTATGTTAGCTTAATTAGATATTAGTATATTTGATTATACATTTACTTACCTAAATTTTAAAAATCAAATTAAGTATTCTGTTTAAATGTGTATTTTATGGAACTAATTTACCTTTACGAATTTAAACTTCAAATTACCGGTTGCAATTGCAATTGTATCTTAGGTCTTCTGAATTTCCAAATTTAACCATCCTTTTCTTTTAAATCGGCACGGATCGTTAATTAAAAATGTTATTACAAACGCGAATAAAGATATTTTTTTAACACCATTTTTATTTTATCTTGTGTATTTTTAATCTAAATCTTAATTGAACGTATAGCAGTGAATAAATAAATAATAAATAAATAATTCTTTATTTCCATAGAGTGACAACATTGTTACAGACATCTTAGGTTATAACATACTAGCTTATGCCAGCGGCTTCGCCCGCGTGGAGTTCGATAATTGACCCAGGGGTCGTTCTAACGGGATTAAAAGTAGCCTATGTGCTATTCCAAACTATAATCTATCTCTGTGCCAAATTTCATCCAGATCCGTTCAGCCGTTCTGGCGTGATTGAGCAACAAACATCCATCCAAACTTTCACATTTATAATCTTTAATATATAAAATTCTCGTGTCTCAGTTTTCGTTGCCATACTCCTCCGAAACGGCTTGACCGATTTTGATGAAATTTTTTGTGCTTATCCGGTATCTATGAGAATCGGCCAACATCTATTTTTCATCCCCCTAAATGTTAGGGGTAGTCCACCCCTAAATTTTTATTTTTATTTTTTAGACAAAATTTTTAATTTCTATTTTTTTATGGTACAACATACAAAAATACATACAATCCTCAATTTTCACCCTTCTACGATCAACCCTTATTTTTTAATAGCCATTTTAGTAATTTAATCGTTTTTCCTCTCCGGTCGAGGAAATTATTTATATTTCATACACAGATTTTTTTATTGAACATGTGTAGGCATTGATTATTAATTAAATTAGTTATACTAATTCCGGAAGAACGTTGTGGTCACAGTACAATTCCACGGACGCACACAGTCGCACACGTAGGTATGAGGGTCGTGCTAGCATATTCGGTACCTAGTCGAGACCTGTTCGAGACGAGTTAACGCCGCCGCTCGACACAGCTGTAGGTATTAGTGCCGACAATACACGATTGTTTACGTTAAAGAAATTTATTTGTGTGTGATTGTTGTTTATGTCTATTAAAAATTTGATTGCATCGTTCTATCGCACTTTTCAGGCTTTGGACTGTAGACACTGAATAATTATAGGCAATATTCGTTACAAAATGTTATGCTAATGTAAATAATAATGAACTGCTAAACTTAGACACTAGGAGTGTTTACTCCTAGTGAAATGGAGTGTTTACTCCTAGTGAAATGGAGTGTTTACTCCTAGTGAAATGGAGTGTTTACTCCTAGTGAAATGAGCAGGGGCACCATCGTGTTGGTGGAAAACCTCATGTAAATTATGAAGAGGCATGTCTTCTGGCAGCGTAGGTAGAGTTTGTATGTAGGTATGTACCAATAACACCGGCCCAGACGTTAACTAAGAAACTGTGTTGGAAGGAAATCACTCTGCATGCGTGAGGATTTTCTTGCATCGATAAATGTGTGTTCATCTATCAAAATTATGTTCGGCTGCCAATTTTCTAATAACCAGCGGCTGAACTGCAAGCGTGGTGCGTAATCGTTTGGAATCAACTCCTGGCATCTTCTGAGGTGGAATGGATGTTATTTATCACCACGAAGTGTTCTCCATACATGCATATGACTACATTCAAAGCATAGCGCTGCTTCTCGGGTACTGGATTCTCATCGAAATAGTCCAGTATTTCGTTTTGAAGACAAGTACGTTAGCTCCGCTGTCGATAGCCGGACGGAACGTTTCGTGGTCGCGAAGCCGCCGAGTAGCAGCTAACATAAACCTGCGGTCTACTCTTGTACCATACCTTTGGTTGAATGTTTAGCTAGAGCCACATTATCACCACACCAAAGTCCTCACCATTTCGGTATACTGAACATTTGTGTATTGGAAAGAAATCGCTCGCGAAAAATTATTTGCAAACACTCTGCGTACTTTCCTGTAAAATATCCGCGCGTGACTAACATTACGATACACGCGTTTTAAAACGTTCATGAGTGCTCGCGTGGGTTTCACTTGTAGTCCATTTTAACTCGTTCGCTGCGGCAAAACACACCTGGAGGACTACTCTCTAAGCACGAAACCCGTAGTTTCGGCCGAAAATACGGGCGTTTCCTACTCCGTATCACTTACGGACATACGATTAGTGAGGGACCCGAACTATAAACAAATGACAACACGATTGGACAGTTGTCCCTACTCTCGATGTATTTTCAAAATGCATGAATCCGAAAATAATAGGGAGTAGGGTTAATTTCGAAGTTTCGATCTACTTACGGACGGGCCCGTATCTTCGTTGACGGACTTAGAGAGTAGACCCCCTGTTGTGTTTGTACTAACTGAACGCCACGCGCCAGTGCGGCGATTACGCAGGGATTATTTATTTTATATCAACTAGCAATATTAAGAGATTAATGCTATTTGACTCGATAATTTATTCAATCATTCATTAGTTCCTATTATCAAAAAATAATAAAAAGCACATGAATAAACCGTAAAATGTAGAAAAGTCATACAGAAAATAACCAAACACAACCGTATGTGTTTCCCGCACTGGCGAAACTTCGGGCCGCCACACGCTAGGCGTGTTCGGCCGCACAGTCGTCTCGTTTTCGAACAAGCGTTTCGACTGTTCGGCAAACACACCATGGGTGTAATTGGCGGCCCGACGTTTCGCCAGTGCGGGAAACACATACGGTTGTGTTTGGCCGCAGTCAAGGAGTTAAATTGAGTTAATCGTTTAATTTTTAAAACACATTTATTATTATAAATGACATTTATTAAGTAAACTGAAAGAAAGAATATATATTCTCTTTCTTAAACTTAAAAATATTAACAAAACTTCAGACTTCTCAAAAAATCACATAATTTTTACTTATTTGAGTTCAATCAACTTTTGGTTTAGTTCTCAATTTTTTAAACTTTTTTTTTTTAATTTTCATTACACGACGGAGAAATAAAAAAATTGGTGATCATTAGATATACACTGAAAAAACTAATTGTTTGCTGTCACAAACATCTTGTTTATTGTGATCACGCATGTTGACTCCATACGAGCCTACTAAGATCTTGACTTCTGAAGCTATGACAACTTAGTTAAATTATCATAGTTCCTTCTACTAAGTAATGAATTGGTATAATCACGGGCACTTAATTAAATTATCTGAAATGTTTGCCAGTTTATAAATGAGACATTGTCACATTAACACACTTAACTTGTAGATTCAACTAAGATCTTGCATAAGACGTCTGTGAAACGTTATCAGATCAATGAAATTCTTATGTTGTTTCAACTAAGATCTTGCATCAAGTAACCGTGATAAACTAATTAATTCAACTAATCTTATATTCGTCGTAGACATGAGTCATTGTTATATGAACTACCTGTATTCGTCAAACCTAGTCAGTGTCTTTTGCATATCAACGAAGTAAAGTGCAATAATTATGGTTGAGTACCGACTGTTTTTTGTTTCAACTAAAATCGTGCATCAAATAACCGTGATGAACTGATTAATGTAACTAAGCTCGTAGTCAATGTTAACATGTTTGTACCCACCGTTCTGTAAACGGTGGGTACACAAAACACAAACTGGTGAAATAAATAAATTTCAAAACTAGTTTTGAAATTTATTTATTTCACCAGTTCACGAAAAATTTACATTGTTAATGTACAAGGTATAAAATTATTGTTTATTATCGTTTGACGCACTTAGATAAGTTCAGCGTCAAATTAGCGTTGTCCAATAATTTAAGGGCATTCTCAAATCGGTTCAGACATTCCTCATTGTCTTTTCCGTAAATAAGCACGTCATCAATATATGCGGTAGCTTCAGAATATCGTGCGGATCCCAATACTTTATGCATCATCCGCTGGAACACAGCGGGGCGTTTGTAAGGCCGAACGGCATACGGTTGAATTCGTATTACTCGTCCGGCGTCACAAATGCTGTCAACGGTTTTGATGCTTCAATGGGACCTGGTAGTAACCCGATGCCAAATCGAGTGTAATGAAATACGCTTGACCGGATAGTCGAGCAATCTCATCCTCAATTATTGGCATCGGATAGGATACCGTTCCTTTACAGTTACCGCATTTAACAACCTATAGTCGATACACATCCTCAGCTTGCCGTCTTTCTTGCGTACTAGAATGATCGGACTCGCATATTCTGATACTGATTCCCTAATTATGTCAGCATCCAGTATATCACCCACCATGGTACGGACCTGTTCGCGTTCCTTGTGTGACAATCGGTAGGGGCGATACCTTAAGTTTTCTATATAAAACACGCAAATTATTATAATATATATTATAATTTACTAAAATATGAAAATAAAGTTTCTAAGAAAGCCTTCCGTCAATCAGGTGAATTCTATAGAAACCCATATCTTAACAACAAAAACTCAAATAAAAAAAAAATTACGTGTATACGTTCATACCCCCGAGAAGTACAAATATGCCCAATATGAACGAATTTCAGAATCTCACTTTCTTTCGCTGTCCGCTTCACGTGAAATGCCCCATACTCTAGAAAAGTTGTATCAAACTGGTATTGTTTCAGACTATACAACTCGTATATAATCTAGTTCGACTTTTATAAATACCTGGTGTAGCCCATTGGTTGAAGCCAAGGGAAGGCGCACTAATGTTAGCTATTAATCCACAGTGATCAGACAATAAGTCCAGTCCTGTCCAGTCCAAGTTTCCAGCATCACAATCACTAAACATGTTATCACTACAAGTCGACGAAGGAGCCGTGATCCTTGTTGGTTCAAAAAACAAGTTAACTAAATTAAAATATCTACACAAATTGAGAAGCCAGATACTTAATGGAGTCATCAGTTCTTAAAAGGTCGTCCGTAAGCGACATATTAGGGTCATTTCGCCTGTTCGCGTCCATCGCCCAATTCGCGTCCATTTTACGGATCTCCCTTTAAAAATCCTCGAAAATAAGTAAACTAACACACCAATCAAACGAAAAGTCATTACCGCTAATACCTTAATGTATAAGAGGCACGTACACATGGACAAAAGGTCCGTGCGCCAAATCAATCCCGTTTAAAAAAATAGTTAGTCTCGGCTGTTCATCAAGGGAGTGCGTATACGCGGGATGTTTAGATAAAAAATAGTGTGCAGCGGCACGTTCGATGTTAAGTTTGTTATTGTTTTATGTGAATTTTAGGATATTTAGCTGTTTCTAGACTTTTATAATGAAAAAAGGAATAATATTAATTATGAATTTGCTTGTTTTTTTATATTTAACGAATAAAATAAGGTGGACGCGAATTACTACATCGAATTTACAAAACTTCCACTTTGCGTCCGCAATGGACGCAAACTATACCTACAGGGGATAATAGTAAACCAAATTGCGTCCACTATTTTCGTTAAATACAATTGGTTGTAAAAATAATTTAAAATGTATTGATTATTTATTATTATTGTTCATTTTTTATTACGATTACGTGTTTATAATTCTATTTTTAAATGAAATGAGTAATTTCTTTAATTCTTATTTTTTTCTATTTAAAATGAGTTCTTGGGAGAAAAAAAAGAAGAAGGAAAATAGAACATGCACAGAAGACGATTTAATAAACTTTTTAAGAAAGCGTTAAAATGAAATTCGAAATCAATAAGAAAAATATGAAAAGAATATGCTATTCCCAAGACCACAATATTGGACAAAATCAGTGGGCGCAGACCAGATGGAGTAAAGAAACCGGGACCAGAACCAGCTCTAGGTCTGGTTTTGCTCTTTGTCCAAAGACAGGAAAAGTTTTAGGTCCAAGAGGGTTCAAAAACTTATACCAAATAAAGCCAAGTAATGAAAAAGAAAACATAACGGTATTATTAACATTTAAATGGAATGGAGATATGTGTCCACCTTGTATCGTGTTTCTATACATTAGACCACCAAGAGCTGTAGTGAATAGTCTGATCTTTAGCAATAATAAAATACCTTGTGATTTTAGGGTAAAATTAACAGAACTGATTACTGTTTATTCTTAAAGGTGTAATTATTATTTTCCTACTACTTACCTAATTTCAAGTTCAATCAATGTTGAGAAGAATTATTTTTATTTTTTTAAAGTGATGTTTTTACTGATAATAATGTTGATTTTTAATATTTATATTCTTAAATAAAGAAATTGTTAAAATACAATCTTTCTTTACAAATTCTTAAAAATATCACCCCTATATTCCTTTTCTAAGCTAGTGGACGCTAAATGGTCCACGGGTGGACGCAATTTGGATTTTGTGGACGCAAACTGGGTAAAACGCCTAATTCTGAAGTTTATCTATTTAAAAAAAAAACACGAGATGTTTCGAACAAAACTGAAAGTTAATCTTAAAATAGACTATATAATGAACACATTACATAAATTTTTCATAGAAATTAGTGCTGGGATATTTTTATTATCGCCGTCAAACTTGCCAACTGCACTAAATGGACGCGAACAGGCGAAATGACCCTATATGCTACAGAAAACAATCATATTAAAAGAGGAAATTTAAATACAGTCACAATATAAACTTATTTTTGATCTAATATTAGTCTGTAAGTAAGGTAAATATTTTGATGATTTAATAAACATAATGTAAGCAGATTAACACTTTATCGAACTAATTTTAGTAAAAAGTTTTACGAAACTATTTATCAACTAGCTGACCCGCGCAACTTAGTCTGCGTTACATTTTTGATTAATGCTCCGCTCCTTGGTCGCAGCGTGATATTATAATAGCTTTCCTCGATAAATGGGCTATCTAACACTAAAATAATGATTCAATTCGAAACAGACTCTTCAGCTTCATAATATCAGAACAGATATGAAACCAAATACTTTTACAACAACAATATTTAACTATACGAGTATATACCAATATACCAAGAAACCAAATTCATTTTTCCAACACGAATCGAAAGATACCATACAACCGATATCGATGCAGTTTACCGGGCGAGAGTCGTTCCAACTTACCGTCTGTGTGGAATCCAATACTACGTTTGTTTAGTTCAAACCTAGTTTTCCTGACAATAGAGCTATCACATTTTTTTCATTCAACCGGGATTTATTAAACTTCATCACTCATAAAAATACTTCATAGATACCTAGTCTTATTTTATTCTATAACCGGATGTAAATTTTTACAGTCACGAAAATAGGCGCCGCTCATTGGCAAGATTTCCTACGCATACACATAAGCAGAATTATCAAATTACAGAAAAAATAATAATTTTGACATGAAAGCCTAGAAAGGTGACAATTGATATAATTTATAATCTATACTTAATATTATAAATGCGAAAGTTTGGATGGATGGATGTTTGTTACTCAATCACGCCAGAACGGCTGAACGGATCTGAATGAAATTTGGCACAGAGATAGATTATAGTTTGGAATAGCACATAGGCTACTTTTCATTCCGGTAGGACGATACCGTGGGTCAATTATCGAACTCCACGCGGGCGAACCAGCTGGGAGGAAACACATTTGTATGACATTCCTTTGTTAGCATGAAATTTTAATCTAATTATTTTTTGCAATTCTGCGTTTACTCGTGGAAAATGATTTAGTAATACCAAATAAATATGATGTCGACATTTCATCGAACGCTTCGTCAAAGTATTCCTAGAACATTTCATTGTTACACTAATTAATCCTGCACGAGTTACGGGAACTCGAAATAAATACGTAGTATCTATCTAAATGTGGTAAATATCCCGATGTCAGTCAACGGGAAAATGGTTAGACTGGATTTAATATAATAGGTATGTAATTGGAGATTCTACAATACCTATGTAATTGGAGTTTCTATAACCAGCATTTTCAGAATTAATTATCTGTGGATTGGCGCGCAATTCGAAATTCAAATAAATTATTTATTTTATTTATTTAATATGAGTTCCTACGTGGAAATACCGCTGCGCAAACAACACGAAACATTAACGACGTGTACGGGCATAACACTGCTTGCATAAAGACAGTCCATTAACGGTTCAATCGTTTTAAATCTGGAAACAAAGGATTTAAGCATCACCGTCCTGTAGAAAATTCACAATCAGTAGTTTTGTAACGCATTCTGTCTAAACTGCGATTATGCTTCAGAGATGCAAAAATTATGGATTTATGGGAAAAAAGGACTCTAACATGTTTGAATTAACAATGGTTTCTTCAAACTCGCTGTGTTTAAAGTTACGCACGCTCATATGAATGTACCTATACCAAAATAAATCTTAAACAAGAAAACAATAATAATTACTATAAAAACACAATCTTTGAAATCGGATACGTAGGCCTCAAGTTATAAGCTCTTAGAAAGACAGATAGGGCGGCGTTGCGTTTTTGTGTCAGGAAAACCTACTTTTAACACAAAATTATCTAGGTACTACCACTGAAATCAAATATCTCGCAGTGGAGGCGACTTATACGCGGTTTCACTGCAAAGTTACAGAGATTTCAGGATACTGCAGGTTCTACGAAGCTATTTAATTATTATAAGTTATTTTCATAAACACTCATTCACCCAGTTTTCATAAACGCAAACTTGGGGGATGTAGGGAAGTTTCTCTCTCAGAAACTGTAATCCACTTTATCTGTGGATATTCAACGTAAAAGCTTTGAGCATTGCATATATACATATCTACAAAAGCTTTGACCATTGCATATATTTATCTATCATTAGCCATATAATTAGTCTTGGTCTAACGCTGGAACTAATATCACTATCACACCCACCCATAAAGGATATCTATCAAATAAGTTTATACATACATCTTATCTCGCTCATCCATCTGATAACAGGGAGAGACGCTGAGGTAATGGAAATAGGTCTAAGATTTCGGACATTACTGAAATGAAATTTTGAGACTCTACGGTAAATTAATTCAATAGTGCGTTAATAAGGAATAAATTTGGGAAATATTCTTAGGATTACTATGATGCGACTCAATTATGCGAGAAAGAACAATGGTATTTGAAAACAAAAGTACCCAAATTCATTGTGAACTAAAGAATTGATTCAGGAACCAGTGGTCAGTTAGACAATTCACTTAGCAGTCGCCTTTGTGAAATTGTAGGTACCAAGGTAATGCTGAACACTCATTTTTTCTAATTACTGAATTCTAAAAATTCTGTAATTAGAAGAAATGAGTGTAGCGAGGGAGCATTATTCCTTAAAACAAACAGATTTTTAAAACCTTCTATTCCCACTAGTTCACTTGCCCAGTTCAACAGCAAAACTGCATGAAAAGCCACTTAGATATTCCAGTAAAACTCTAAGCAACTCAATAATTGGACTCTCAACGTTGTTATAGTACTCCTTGTTATAATTTGATCGACAAAGCACATTAAAGGAAAGGCTCAACAAAATGCAATGTTCTATGAAAGAGTATACACCGGCAAGAGGAATCTTTAGTGTCACGCTTTCGTAATATGATTTATATTTTTCTGTAACATATTTAAATGGAAAACATTCCAATTGTTATCAAAGTGATGAAAGAGTGAAGAACAGTTGCGATTCAGAGAAATATACATATGCGAGGAATTGTACAACGGACCAAGTTGTATATTTAATCCAGTTGCCAGTGCAGGTTGGTTCAGTTAATGCGTTCACTGTTTTAAGGCACAGTGGCTTTTTAAAATATTAATCAAATCAAATCAAATCGTTTATTTGCGAGAAATACATTTTAAATAGGAAGATCTTACAGCCTAAAAGTCACTGTATTCTGCCTGCAAGCAAGCGTGCAAAAATTCAAAATATTTATGTCCATATAATTAGTACTTATCTATTATTTTACATTATTATTACACATTATCATTACATAATACAAAGGTTATATTATAATTTCTTTTTCTTGAACATATTGAAGGTAAAGTTGTTTCCGTTGTAACTTTTTGAAGAATGAATTGCTTTTACCATAGTGTATCAGGCGTTTCTCGCGTAGAGTAAATGTATGTATGTAAATATTAAACCTAATATTGTACGCAGATACATATGTACTTAGTTTTTTTATATATGATTTTACAGAAAGAGTGTTTCACGCAGAACCAAAATGTTATAGGATAGTTTACATTTTTGATCGAAACATTGTTTGATTTTACGTTAGTGCTATTGGGTAACGCTTCACTTTGGCAATTTATGAAACAAAATATGTAGATCCCAGGCATTTCATTACTGAGCCCATTACCCTATGACAGATCCGTGCGAAGTTCTGTGAAACATCCTTTGCGGCTTCCCATTTATTGATCCATATTGGTCGGGGTCGTGTATATAATTGGTCCTGTGTGAGTGTATATAGGTCACTTTTTGCTTCGTTGCCACTAGTACCATTAACAGTAACCATGATGGATGGAACTTATGATGATTTTTTATCACTATTACCATTTTAATTAAAAGAATCTGAAAATAATGGTAGGAACTAGTGTTGAATTTTGTTATCACTAGTTCCACTTTTTTATTTTAGGCACTTGTGAAACTTTTTAAGACCAAACGCGAGACGCTTTTTTCAAAAAAACACTCCACTCGACTATTGTCAAACAGAATGTACCTATATTTTTTAGAGATGTGACAATATTTATTGAAGGCTCATATTCACGCATTTCTTTGTGAATATGGCCTTTGCCTCGTGTTTGTGATTCGTTTTGGTTACACCCGAAATGTTCTTGAAAAATCAAGTGCCTCAGCACTTGGATTTGTGATGCAATGCATTCTGACGTTTCAGCAAGAAGTTCGGAATCTTATGCGATTTCAGAGTTGATCTGTCGTAAAAGTTGTTCATATTGATGGGGATAGTGATCCTTAAGAGATATCCGGTTCATCATACTTAATAATGTATTCCCTCCATACATAACAGTTGGTTAAGTTTTACATATCTATCATTAACTTCACTTAGATTTTTTTTTTAATATAAATAATGGTGAGGCCAATATTATTATACAAAAAAATGATTATAAGTGTTTTATCCTACTTACAAAGATGTACGGTTTAAAAAAAATATCTCTCAAAATTTTATTAATTCATTTAATATGATAAATACATGCTGGTCTTAAAATTATAAGAATTAATAACAGTAATTAGTAGTCACATGATCGTACTTGTTTCAATGCTGTGAATAATACGAAAAAATTAACACGTGCACTAATAATTACTTCATTAAAACACACGTAGCAAAATTTCTGTTGCATTCATGTTTTGTCGGCTTTCCTATGAACGAATTACAATGTCCTATTGCCCGACTGGTTGCGGTGTTTAATATAAAACCTGAACTGCAGCGGCTGTAAAAATAATGTTTTAATAAAGTGACTGAGAACTCTCACAACAATGCCTAGACAAGCCAGCTTACTCTCACGTTATCAATCTTGCTCCGCTCGCTTGGGGCAGCGGCGCTCACTCGCTCCACCGTTTTGAGGGTGCGCTTTTCAAGCGTGAACATTATTATGATTACCTATGTGTAACAGGAATCAATTTGTAGGGAGTGCAGTTTTTTCCCCATTTTTTACACAGTTTCAAGAAAATCAATTACAATTTTTTATTAAAAAGGTGCTAGTGTTATACCCCTTGTGTTACAAAGCAGCTATCAATATTTACTCCATCGACGATGCATAATAGTAGCAAATTACCATCAGTTGCAGCTTCTGAAATTAGATATTATAAGTAGTTAAGTATTAGTGCTTAGTGTTAGGGATCCCTCCTCCATACTGTGAATAAACTTTCACGGGTACACTTTTTTTGCTTTCCAATAGATCATATTCTAATAACTGTCGAAACAAATCTTGTTCTTGTGATGTCAAGTTTGTTCTTACAGTCAAAGTGATTCATAATGATCTCATTGCAAGTAGGAACCAGTATTATTAGGGGTGCGACAGGGATCTAGACTCGCTTAATCATTGTTAGATCGTGAGATGTGCCTCAGTTTTACAACTCGGTTTTGTCACATAATATTGTGTTGAAAAAAATACAACATCAGATAGCTCGATACAAAAATTCTATTACTCTCAGGGATGACTGAAAACTGTCATCCATCAAGCCTATGCTTCAATTATAACTAAAAGCTTGGAAAACGCCATGTCAGTATTGTTTATCATACTTGGCTCAGGATTTCCATCAACATTAATTAGGCATAGTTTAACAGAATTGCAATGGATCTATTAGCGAATCCATAGTCTTTATTTTTGCAAATATTTAGTTCGTATATTTATTTCATTTTTTTAATAGTTATTGTTGATATCATCATTTGTAATTGTAACCTTCTATGCACATGTTGCACATGTGTCGGTAAAATATGGAGAACCTGATTATAAAAGAACATATAAGTACCCATTACCCATGTTTGCAAAGAAACTGGGCTGTGGCGGTCAGATAGGCAGTCGCTCCATGTGAAACAGCTGCATCCGGTTAGACTAGTAGCCATATGGATATAGTAGACGCATGTCTTAATCACTGAAGCTACTAAGTGTAGTTAATGCAATCGTTAATTACATAGTTCATTTTAAGTGGTGAATAACTTTTTTTTTTCCATAGAGCAATCTTTTTTGCGCCATAACAAAAAAAAAGTCGGTCTTTCCATCAGCTTCAAGAAAATATAGGTTTCGTTCACCGACGCCACTTGGACCGCTTCCGCCCGGTATCCTTTGTTTCCGTTTTGTGTATTAATGTTATTTTTTATGACTTAATACTATTATGCTGATAGTTATTAGGCCTAGTAACATTATGCGAATTAAAATTATGCCAAAACAAATTAGCCTAAAAGATAATTATGCCAAGATAAACTGTATGCCAAAATAACATGGCAGAGTATTATTATGGCAAAAATAATTAGGCCAAAATGGTTATGCCAACTGCCAATGGGATCCCGAGCCGAACATAGTATGGAAAAAAAGGCTAGGCATCATAGAAAGTTTTGATGCGAAGAAGTTAAGTGAATCAGTCATGCACAAATATCCTACCGGCCCTGCGAAGGTCCAGAAAAGTTATAAAATATGTGTTTAATAAAATAACTTTGAAACTCGCTAACATTTTTGAGTTTGCGCTACATTTTACATGAAAAGACAACCCTCGAATATCGTCATACCGGTATGAAATGTCAGAAATAAATTCAAAAACAAAATGTAATAAAAATGAGTGAAATTAGTTCAAGCAGAAACTACAGAGTGCCCCTTAATTGGATCCTTGCACACTCTTTTTGCTTTACACCCATTCACACTGATAGCCCGTTTATCGAGGAAGGCTATGGGCTAAAATGTAACGCAGTCGAAGTTGCGCGGATCAGCAATTTATTGCCTCGCAATATATAAAACCCTCCCAAATAGAAAAGAATTTGAGATAATTTCAGCCAACGCCGTTAGTAGGTACTGTTTAATGCGATACCCGTTGGTAAGACTGGTAGTCAGACTTTTCGCCTTCCTTAACCTTGTAGATCGACCCGTGGCTGCTATTTAGCCATGAGCTCCTCAAACCACGCTCGTAAGAACAAAAAATCTTTATAAAGAATATACGAAATAGAGACCGCTCACATAGACCATGGTCGTACAAAGATGAAATGTGTACCCGCTCAAGGCTGGGGGAAGCCGCTGGCTGCGAGTAACTCAGGGCGGTCATTTTCACGAAGTCGGAGCGAGACCGAGGTCAGTGCCAGACGTCCTTCGACTGAAATAGTACGAGTTCAGGCAATAAGGGGTGCTACTTCATTCGATTCGGCAGTTTTTGTTGAACTGAAACGCCATTATCATCTGCCTAGTCTTTTTCCAATCACGATAATGTTGGGATTGGCTTCCGGATTTCTAGTCCAGTTTATTTAAGTCCGGTGGCAAATGAATACTAGTATTTTACATGGAGCGATTGCCTATCTGACCTCTACAACCCAATTACTACTGGGATACGACACCCCTTTGTAAGGCTGGTTTTCGTTATCCATGTAGTATACCGATACGTGCGGTTGTTATTACATAGTCACGAGCAAAAAGTCGGTTTTATTGACTATCGTTCAATCATGTTCGTTTTGATGGGTCCCAATTCGATTCGGATGGCTTTCATGAATCCTGTAGACCCGGATATCTATATGGAACCCTCAACTCTTCTAAAAGACATACCATGCATCATACAGGAGGAATGGCAACGTATATAAAAATTCCAAAGCCATATTCTGCCTAAAGAAATCGACTGAACTTCACTTATAAAGCCGACAATTTTACCGATCGTGATCTACTGACCATGATTGATCGCGTTTTATCTAAGAGGTAACTACAGAGACAATGACTTACATATTTAAGTATGTATGGAAAAAGAAGACATGCTGCGCCAAATAACTTGGATAGGGTCAGTCGGAGGATGTTATAAGCATCCGACGTGACAATTTATACCGTGGTTTTATACAACCATATGTACTCTTGCGCAACTCACCAACTTTGCGCCGGCGCAGATGCAAACCCAACGGATATACACAGCAAAGATACGCTTTATCAAATCGTCTTCTCAAAAACCAACTAAACCAGCTTTTAGAAAAACAAGTTTCTAATTTACAATTATAAAATCCGAATAACAACAGACTGAAACACGTAAACCCATTGAAACATTCCCGCAAATTCAGTACTTATTTATGAATCGAGGACGCTCGTACAAACTCTCGTCCAAGCTTACGCTATACCCCGCCGGTTGCGAAGGTCAGGTTCCGTCTACCCACCCGTCTGTCTGCTCTATCGGGCCGTTAAACTCGACGCAACAAGTGGTTTTGTATTAAGTATACGGTCCTGAATGAAACTGTAAAGGAACTCACGAAATGCCATCATTTTTCACGAAAATACCGTTTTTGTCCGTCTGCGTGTCAGAATTGGTAGTTTTATTTGATAGAGGGCCCTCTGACGAATAAGACTACCAATATTCCGTTTTCGAGGTACTCCGAAGAGTTTCGGACTCGATCCGAAACGATATGCGTAAGTAGTCAGATAATGGTGACACAATCATGGTCTTTGTAGTCCTCAAAAATGTCTTAAATGCTTCCTACGAAAGTAAAAAAAAAAAATAGAGGTCGTATTGCATTTTATTTTACATTTTTTCGACTCTGCGCAGGCGCATTTGATGTAAATCCTATTAAAAATTACAAGTAAAACATTTTTTTTCGACTAAGTTGATGTACAAGCTAGTAGAAAAATTCAGCTATCTCTGCCTAGCCGTCCACGAAATATGAGCGAGATGACGAAAGCACCTAATTATAAATATATAAATCATATTTGACGAATGACAAGGTTTTCATGAAGAGACTAAGATGATTGTTTTACGCCCTAAAGATTCACGCGACAAGTCTCGGCGAGGAGGTCTCTACACTCATGCGACCTTCTCCCGAGACCCGAGAAACCCTTTGAAGCGACACTCCTTTGGACCGACACCGATCGGAGAACAGGCGAGCGTGAGAACGAGATGGTGAGAAACCAATCACATTCACGCTTCCAGGGTGTTCTCGGGGGTTCTCGGCGTGAGTCTGTAGGGCCCTTTATACAATCTCACGTCGCATTGGCTTGTATAAAATACCACACCCACAACAACAACCAAACCCAACACACGCACACCGACCGAGCGAACGAGCTCTCAGCAGGGCACTGCCAATACATTTGCTTCGCCGCCTACACTCGACCGCGCTGACGAGCGAGTCGGCTGTAATCCACCACATAAGCCCATTGCTGGTTAGCAGATGTCGCGGGCTTCAGATTTTTACTTCTAAGACATGACGTTCCTTCAAGAAGTTTTTCTTCACCGTTTTCAGAGCAGTGATGTTATCATACATTACACAAAGAGGCTGACTAGGGCCGTTACTGAGTACTCCGAAATATAATAGCGCTAGGAACCAATTAAATTTAAAAAATAATCACATCAACAAACAAAAACAATGTGAAAGTCTTAAAACAATCATATTAAGACTAGAATTTCTAGCAATGATACGCACAACAAATCACCAGTCAGTCCGCCTTTGTACAGTTTTTACTTGTGCATAAAGTTTTAATAAATAAATAAATCACTAAAATACTCCAGATTTCTCCAGTATCTAAAATAATGCCTTATCATTGTCAAATTCTATTATGCATTGATATGGATGTAACTTTATAATTCTGGGTTGTTATTAACGCTGATCATTTTTAAACACTCTCTTCTTTATGTCGCCTTTCAATAACTTTCTGCCAAACTTTCATAGTATGTGACATTAGCTTTATCTCTCTATAATTGTTGCATTCCAGCACATCACCTTTGTTTTTAAAAATGGGCACCAGCAAACTGTTGCACCATTCGTCAGGTATGGCTTCTTCCAACAACAGTTAATTGAATAATAAAGATAACCACGTCCATCCGCAATAACTTCCATACTTCAACCGGTATTCCGTCCGGTCCTAGTGCCTTACCATCTTCATTCCATTTACTGCAATCCTCACCTCATCCACGCTAAACATTCTCACTAGTCCCTCATTCACTGGTTTGTTTTCAAGCACACCACTCCAGTCATTCTCCTCATTCATCAGTCTTTCAGAGTAACCCTTCCACCTATCCTTAATTTTCTCATCATCCGAAATAACCGTTCCCGCTTCGTCTTTTACACATTTTACCTGACAAACATCCTTCGCCTTTCTCTCTCTAGCTGTAGCAAGCCGGTATAGGTGATTTTGGCCTGCTGGACTATCCAGTGTGTCATAGAGCTTATTCTGAGCGTTAGCTCGCTATAGCCACAGCTCTCTTGGCTTTTTTCACTTTACAGCTTCCAAACTAGCACTCTCATTTCCAACTCTCTGGGCTCCAAACTGCTGCTGAAAATTCCCCAAAAATACATTATGCTGATTATCCCAAAGCGGTAGGCAGTTGTACCTATGTATAGTACACCCATATTTCGCTATAAGAGTTTCAGTCCTATATATCAAAGGGCGAGCTTATTGCGATCAATGGGCCACAAATCCAGACTGGGCTACTACAAAGAAATAATACCATAAAAATATGTACATTTGAACGGTAGCAAGACAGATTGTGGATTGTTTGTAGAGACGTGAAATAAAAAAAAGAACAAAAGAAGACAATGAAGTTCTTTACTGAAGCCTAAAACTGAACATGTATTAACCGGGTACAAATCACAGTTTTTCAGAAATCATTTCCCAACAGAGTCAAATTTAGCCTCGAAAATCAGGTAGACGGGTTCATGGCGCGCAGTGTGGAGCAGGGCGTGCGTAGCGCGGGAGTATTTACCTATTAGTAAGTATATAGGTAGGATTTTGCTGATTTGAAACCCCGATTTTCGCGTTAGCTCGTGATACACGACATAATATCATCTGCCTAGCCTTTTCCCAATTATGTTGAGTTCGGCTTCCAGTCTAACCGGATGCAGCTCAATACCAGTATTTTACATGGAGCGACTGCCTATCTGACCTCCTCAACCCAGTTAGTACTAGTATAGAAGCTGCTCAGTCAAGCTGAAATAAACGAATATTAACAGCATCCCTACGCTACCACTAGACTGCTACTATGAGCTATTAGTTAATTACAGTTAACACTAATTACGACGTGTTCATTGAAACTAGTCACAATTCACTTACAGAATACTTCACACATTACCAGTTTTGTCTCCGCCACACCTTATCTCCTTCCACTTCTCGACGCTGATTTTAACTAGATTTATTACTACCACTTATATTTAACTTATAAATTATTAATCGCTCTCTTACAACAGTCCGCTGGGACATGTGCATCTTGGTACCAAGACTACGCTAATTTCACTAGCCTAACCTAGGACGTCCTAGCACCTCATGGTCTTAAATCAACCATCCTGACTTACTCCACTAGCTTATTTCGTTCGAACCCTATAGCGGTGTCAGACCGACTGCCCCGAGTTCCCTTTCTTTATCCCCAAACCTTCTAAAAAATACCACGAGCCAAGCGTCTTCCTATACTTTTGCAGCATTCTATTTATTGTAGTTTTTGTGCGTGTTTTTTAAAGGTTCGTTTGGGTAAACCCAACACGCGGCAGCCAGATGAAGCGCCAGCATTGTGGTATGCTCATAAAAGTCGAATATCCATATCGTTTCCCAAGAATTCATTGAAATATTAGTTTCGGCCTGTCAGCCGTCTTTTATGTCTAGTTCGCCTTCCATTAAATAGAGGATTTATGCATTTACTAGTGGGTTTATTTTACAATTCTAAGAAGAGACGGAACGTTTTGTTAATAATAACGGTAAATTGTCAGGCCGTCAAGCCAAATGTGTTTGTAAGTGTCCCGATAAGGTGTGATGATGTTGAAATAAATATGGATATTTGCTTAATAATTAAGAGAACGTGACAGACAGTCACATCAGCATCTCAAAACGCAGCTAGTTGTCAAAACTGTCTTTACAGTTGTGTCAATTTCTATTTCGTTTCGCGGTATGTGTTGCGTGCTTAGTTCTATTCGTTTTTGTAAATGGTATGTCTTGGAAATGAAAAAGGGACTCTAAATTCGCTACCGGCGAAAATGAGACGCTTACATAGTAAAGTTGGTGGATGAACATTTTGACGTGGTTGAGTGGTTGAACGGGGAGAATTAAAAGAAGATTTTACATGAATCAGTGTGATCTAATCAAACGATTCTAATCAAACATGATAGCGCTTGTGTTTTATTAGGAATTATTATATGTTTTAAAATAAATAGCGTATTTTATTCAGACAACTACAATTATATTATTTTCGAGTTTTCAGCCATCTAGTAGCACAACGTTGAACTAACTCCCAACTATCCCTGATTTTAAAATTTTTGACAAAGGGGGCTTCAATAAGTTTGTTAAATAGTTAATAGATGGAGTTGTTTTAAATTTTGGGGTGGATTTCACCAATTGAATGACAACGCGATTACGTCGAGTGAAATCGAGTTTAATTTTTGTTTGATTTCACCAACACAACGTAAACCCGTTTTGAGATAAAAGAGGTTATCATGCGAACGCCCGAATGTTGGCGTTTATGAGACAAAACCGAGATCATGAGCTGTCAGTGTCATCATTATTGTATTGATTTTATTGGTTTTCAACAATATTTAGCTTATTTATATACAATGAAAGGACTTTTATCTCTTTTTTGACGAAAGCTGGGACGACGATGAGTGAGAGGAACAGTTTCAAATCCTGGATGGCCAAGACTTTTTCAAAATATTTCGACTCACGAAAACAAGTTTTATCTGTGTTGGAGTCTATTGAGGACAAGATAAAGTTTCCTACCAATATGTAATCACCAAATGATGTTTTTTGTTAGCTACACCTTGTGCGCGTCGTTGTTTTGTGTGTCGTCGGCTACCTTTTGTGAGCCTGCAAAGTGCGCTCCTCGTGCGTCCCGGTGCCCCGCTCCCGTCCCGCTGGCACCTTCCATCGCCGCCGCAAGACCACACGACCTGCTGCCTGTTTCTGCAGCTTCTACAAAATCTCGGCATGTTCCTGGACATTTCGCTAGCGTAGTCGCGGGCATAACTGCTCCCGCTGGGAAGCCCGTGCCTGAAAAGGCGCCAATTCGGGCTGATTATGGTTTCGTGACAGTTTTGAGGAGGAAGCGTGCTGCAAAGCCGAACTTTAATTTCCGGTGTGTACACCGGAAAGCCCGGAAAAGCCCGGAAAGCTCTCCCACCTTCATTACACTACTACAGCGGAGGACATCGTGGAGAACGTGCGTCAGAAGGCTAAGTACGTGGTGAGAGTGCAGCTACTTGAGTTGCGCCGCAACGTCAACTTTAAGGCGTTTGTGATGCGAATACCAACGTATTATCTGCACCTCGTCTTGGAAGAGGACTTTTGGCCGCAGGGAGTGGTGTTCCGTCGCTTCCACGGCCAAGTGCCACATGAACACATAGTGACATACTGCACAAGTGAAGTGTTACTAACTTAGTTTTGAGGTTCTTTGAGTGATGCGATAGCAGCACTGACTCTGTACACAATTCTGTGTGCAAAAGAGGTACTTAATTATACGCAAATCTGCAGCAGACGTCTGATATCACTCAGTCGCGTATAAACGTGGAGCACAAATAATAATGGTTTAGGCTGTCCTTTTGTGCACCAGGTAGGTACATCTAATTAAAATAAATAATCGTTTGGCAGGTACTTACATATTTGTTGGAAACTATTTTGTCGTCAACAGACTCCAATACAGATAGAACTGTTGCTTTCGTGAGATGAAACCATGTAATAAATTCCTGGTCATCAAGGGTAACAAAGTGTTCCTTTCTCTCGCGTATCGATTTTGGGCAACGAACGTCCTCATCCTAATATTCACGTTAACAGTGGTCTTATTTTGCATAGCCAAATACCAACAAAATGAATATTTTTAGTGAAATACATAAAACAATATGATTCACAACAATGATGACACCTGTGGATGACACTGACAGCAAAATTCGGGCGTTTACATGACAAACTCGGTTACGGTCAAACAGGTTTACGTTGTGTTGGTGAAATCAAAATTATAAATTAAACCTCGATTAAGCGCAAAAACGCGATCTCCTTCAATTGGTGAAATCTACCCTTAACGTGCTTTCCGAGGCATGGAGGAAGCTCGGTATGTAATGGGTGGTCACCCATCCACAGACCAACCTAGGCAAGCGCGGCTTAACCTAGAGATCGACCCGAGCGGCTGTTATTATTTAGCCACGAGCTCCTCACCGACTTTGACTGTCGTCACCGGTGTCCAATATCAAGCCAAGGAATCAATATTTCAAATAATATGTAATGTAATTGATATTACTATGAAATACTAATAGCAAATTATAAGTAAATACATGTAAAAAAACACATAGGGTTCCGTAACACAAAAAACATATAGTAAAAAACAATATTTTTAGCGCTCCTTCAGGTGTAAATATACACTCAACAGCAAAACTAAGTTTGTTCTTCGTAGTATGTTAATGAAAAACAAAGTAACTGCTGCAGTTTGACGAAAAAGTCCCATATCTAGCACTAAATCTTATTCAAACCAATTTTCGTTGAAAGTTTTTTCTAACGTTCTACATACCTTTATTTTTTCAGTTTTCCTCCTCTTACTTTATAAATTAGATGGGGGGGGACACAATTTTTACGGCTTCAGAAGCAAATATCTCATCAACCATTGACTTAAGAAAAAACGTGTTTAAGGAACCTCGACATCATTTTTTAAGAGCTGCCTATAGAGACCTCCAACACAGTTATTTACATTTTTTTCAACCCTCAGCTAAATGTATTGAGACTTGAGAGCCACCCCTATATTAATTTTTTGATAATTTTACATCATTTTTGTGTAGCGGTTTATGTGTACCAATAGTCTCAGAGTAAAATGGCTGTGACATACGGACGGACAGATAGACAGACAGACGGACAAGGCGAATCTATAAAGGTTCCGTTTTTGCCATTTGGTAACGGAATCCTAAAACGCAACTGTGTCTGTATTACTCAAATAAAATTAAATACTTACACTAACTATTCTTTATTACATACCTATTCAACTTAAAAGTAAAAACTAATTGGGCACATACTTACTATAATACTTTGCGCACTAACATCTAAATCTGTTCTTTCAGTGAGGAATTCTGATTAGGTACCCAGAAGAACATTTAATAGTAATTTTCATTTATGAAAGTTCTACACAGAAGTGGATTATAAAATAATTCTTCTTACAGAGTTAGGCACAATTGTGACCACTGTAGAAAAGCTTATAGTTAAAATCTACAAAAAAAAACCACGATAAACCCGTAGAATGGTTGTGCGAGCCTCTATCCTAACACCAAAAAACGACCAAGCCACTATCATCAAAGAAATGCTTTTGAGATCGTTCGAAGCAGTTGAAAATCGTTATAAATCAGTGGGATCAGTGTTAAATAACGACGACGACATTCCCCGGTTAAATTTCGTAACACATTGAAGGCTGTCTGCCAACTCACATGTTAAAATTGAGAGTTGGCGCCCCAGTAATCGAAATCGGAAACCGGGCAGTGGGTCAAATTTAACTTCTAAAATTTTTATCCGACTGCGCCAGAAGGAGGGTTATGCTTTTCGAGAGTATGTATGTATAATTGTTTGGCACGTTCTGCGACCTGAACGGCTCGATGGATTTTGGCATCAAAGGTGTCGTTAGATTCGTATTAATTGTGAAAGTGACATCGGATATAAATTTTGAATCAGAACACAACATAAGCTGGGTGTAGGTACCTCCACACGGTGAAGGCGGTAAAAATTTGTTTGGGTAATCGTCGGTCAACTAAAAAGCTAGAAAAAAAAAAAAAGTAAGTAATAAAAAAATAAAAACCCGACTGCGGTAAGAAACTTAAGTTAAAAAAAAAAACACTAAAAAAATAAGAACTAGCACATTTTCAATTTAAAAAAGTAGGAACCAGGTGGGACCCATTTAAGTTTGAAAATATAAAAATGGAATCAATGGCTCCCGCCTGCTTCCAACTTTTTTTTACATATCATACATATAGTCAGTTACTGGTGAAGCTATTAAGAGCTGGATATACGCCAATGACCTTGGTCATGTGGGCGTTTCGACGATAAAGCCCCCCGCGTGCGCCTCGATTACGTAAAAAAATCCATATAAATAATTAAGAAAGTTATTGGCAAAAATAAGCCAAAGGTCCCCTCGGCATTACTTAATATAATATAGTGATGGCAATAAAAAGATCCTATGATTGATAGTTTAGGAGAAAAATGGTAGTTAGTTACAAAAACAGAGGCTACTTTGCGTATTTATTTATGATGTTTAAATTATATTTTTAATTTTTTTAAAGCCAAGAGGACATGCTTTACATTGTGTAGATTAATATATATTTTTTGGAAAAAACATCCAGTGATGGTTACGGAACAAAAAGGTTCTAATGTATCCTAAATGAAGCTCAATTCACGTATATCCACGCCTTAAGTGTGTTAAAAATGAAAATTCATAAACGAATGCTTCAGCGAGGTTCCAAGAAAAAGTAACAAAGTACTTAGATAAATTGTTTTCCGATGTTTCCAGTATTGGGAGGTCAGCGTGGATCGATGTATAACGTTGATTAAAACAGCCGAATCATATTCAGATATTTAATTATAAATATTGGGTAAAAGAATAAATAAAATGAAATGAGATTAAATTACAAATTGGAACGGGAGCGAGCAAAAATGTAAATTAAGCAACAGACAGATACAGAGACAGTGACATCCGGAAGTACAGAGTAAATAATATGTTCCAATATGCAGATTACAAATAATTATGGACTCATGTTCCATTACTTTTTAACATCCAGTACCCGGAACCTTAATAACGAAACTTCATTTAAGTTCATTTGTATGAGATATTCTTTAAATTAAATACAACGAATGCTTGTTAATTAATGATATTCAGTTATTACATTCTTTTTTCAAAATTAGTCTATGAATGCATTATTTCAGACTATCGCTAAAGATCGCGAATGGGCAACATACTTAGGTCATTACATAAAATTTTAAAATCGTTTTTATGTACATTGATGATGAATAAGTATACGCATTGTACTACGCATAGGTAGACCGCCATTGCTCTTATCTACATTGTTCAAACCAACGAAAGCCAGCCATTCCATAATGAATACAAAATGAGCGTAGCACAGCATAACATTACAAAAACGACCAATAGGATCGTCGCTTTCGAGATACGCTTACCAATCCCAGTAGAGAAAAACACATTAACACGTTATGCTGGGTGGCCACTGAGGCCATCAATTTATTTTCGGCCTCTCCATTGGTTCAACTTGATCCGCCTCGGCTATAAATATTTATGAGCTTTGGTCTAAAGGGGCCAAAGCCCATCTGCGCGTACAGGCGCGCTCACCGCCTCCTGACGCAACGCAGCGCCATAAAATCCGGTTCGCCACGTCCGCCTTCTGAAAACCGCCTTATAATGGATGTAAAAATACCCTTAAAAAGCCGAATGACACTTGTTCTCCCCGTGATTGCGATTTTTTTTTTGTTCTAACCATACCTGGGAACCTTTTAGTTACAGTTCAATGCATTCATAAGCACAATGTTTTTAGTGCGTTACATTGAGTCCTATCGTAAAACGTGATTTTACACCCAAAAAAAAGCTTTAAAAGTTTCCCAGCACTAATTTTGCGTAGAGTTACTTAGTTTGATGTACATAATGCTTGGTTGACGGCTTCGTGAAGGGTCCGTTTACATCTTGTATGGTGACATCAACGATAGGAAACCATTTGAAAGCTTTTGCCATTTAACTTCTTGGTAAGACTTGAAGCCGACCCCAACACAGTTGAAAAAGGCTAAGCAGATGATGTCGCTGGTTTATGTCCTCGTGAGCAGATGGCACTGACTGCTACACCAGGTCATGCTACAATTTAACCTGATCTTCAATTAAACGATAAGAATATAAACACAATTCACTATAAAGTCGCCACAACGATAAATTATATATTATATTCCATTCATATTCTTAAAAAAACTTCTCACAAATGAAAACCATCGCATACTCGTGCGATTTTCCCCCACAAACTACATTCAATTAGGTACCTTATATGTTTAACGAGCCAGACGCGTCGCAAATAACCGCAGCCACGAGGTCTGGAAATTCCGGGAAAACCCTACTTCATTCAACAGCCGTTAACCATAAAATAGGTAGAAACACAAGGTTGGCTCCAGACAACCAGCGAGAATGCACACACTAAAATATATAGATAATTATGTACGTACTAAGGACGCGACCCGCATCACAAAATCGAACTCACAATTCACATTAGCTGCTGATATAGTCAGCTCTTTCTGAAAGTCAAAATGACATAGGATCATCTCCCAAAACGCCACATTTAGCTGGAGGTAAAGTGGCGAAATAAACTCCCCCAATAACAAAATAATAATATTAAGGTAAAAGAAATTGATTCCATAATAATTGATTCTCTCGAATTTGATTGCTTTTGGAATTCGGGCAATTTGACCAAATGTAAATGAACGGAGTTAGCTGAGTACTTCCGTTTTTGGTCAAGCTCGTCCGGCTTAATCGATTCTAGAACCCGAATTCCTTTTCCTTTTCGTCACAATGACTTCATTCAAACTAGAAGTCGTTAGCTCGTATTCCATTGCGATGACCAGTGTAATAAAGGCATTGGGTGCCCAAGTGCACTTGTAACTGGCATAAAATTGAGATAGAGAGAGATTGTCACTAATATAAGTGTGCCCCTGTTGCCACTTGTCGTACAAGATGTTTGTACCTGTCCGTTTTAATGCCAGCGGGACTAACTTGTCTCCTCTGAGATTCTAAGGAAATAGAAAGTCGGCTACCTATTGCGAGCGAAAATGCACACAAGATTTATAAAAAACACTTAGACTTTATGTACGTCTACACGTTCGCAAAGTAAAAGCCGCTTTTATTAGCTTCACCTGTAATTAACTACGAGTAGGTATGTAAAAAAATCTTAGAAGTTAAATTTGACCTACTACCTGGTTTCTGAATGAGCTGAATTTTTGCATAATATCGTATATTTTGAGTTTGGATGATAATACATGGTAAAAGTGACTTCAAAACTAGTCCACCATCTTTGGGAGTGGGCCATATTGGATTTAGAAAAATCTAAAATGGCGGACTCTCAAGGATGGCGGACTTTTTATTTTTTATATATTCCCCTAGTATGGGTCTCAAATGAAAGGTTTTGCTGAAGAATACGAGAAAGCGTGTTTTTTATTACTACAATATTTATTGCAGTATAAAATCTCTTTCTGACAGTCTCCGCGTTTAAAGTGTGGCCACTCCCAAAATGAATCCGGTCGCACGTGTGCTTCCTATCGCTGTTGTATATCTAATTGTCTATGTGTGAGTTTTAGCTTGTTGTTCAGAGCGGAGCTTCTCTACCTGTCTATTTTGTGAAACCAGGGTTCAACAGTAGTGGATTAGGATAATTACTTACGATCATGTTACATCCTATGAAACGGTTTCGCATTTCTGTACCAATTACTACGGTTTGAAATTCAACAAGTTGCATGAAATCCAAATTGGAACCTTGTTTTTAAAACTGATGACGGTTGTAAAAATCGTCCAAATGCGAGTTGCGAGCATAATAATAATTATTATAAAGGTGATAATCAAGGGTGTAGATTATTGTAGTACCAACAGTCAACCTCACGCCACGCTTAAAGCCGACTATTATCATTACCATCCACAGCCCGACTTCACCTTCTGCGAGGTGTAGGCCTGCTCTTTGTTTTTGCCAATCTCCACGCTCTTGTGCCAGCCTTATCTACTATGGCAAGCCGACTGTATTGCTGTAGCGGCATATAGTACAAATAGTGCAACAGCGCCATCTATGACGCAAATGAAGAACTAACACTAAATTCCTAAATGGCGATTTCGACATTCAAATGTTGTCATGCAGTTTTGTGAAAATATTTGGTGGATTATAACCCATTTCCTTTCATAGAGGCCGAGTCCCAGCAGAACCGACATTGTAGGCTGATATGCTTGTTAATAAATCGACAAAGTCATCAAGTATCAACAAAATACATAACGCGACGATTCAATTTCATGTTGTGTTATAAATCTTTGTAGTAAAAAAAGATTAAAGTTTTGTTAAATAATAGCAGTAACAAATAATGATTAAATGATTATTAAAGTTTTGGTTAATAATTTAATAATCATTTATAACAGACTTCATTTTTAAATTCTCTATTAATATTAGGTACTAAAACAAAATAGAAAAAAAATTTATATCATAAAAAATATAACGCATGTTAAAAAACACATTGCCTAGGATTTCGACCTCCAATTACACACGGCAAGCGGTCTTGAAACCTCCGGTCTATTTAAACGTTGATTATCTATTCGTAAATGTTAACTCTATTTTTGCTGGCATTATACGCAATGATAAAAGTATTAACGTTTTATTGAAATAAAACAATATTAAAAAACACACACTTGAAAAAAAAACTTATTTATTCACTAAATCAATACATGAATTATGATAAAATGTTTTTGCAAAATAGAGAAACCAAGTTCGGCCCATCACGGATTTGAACGCACATGTCTTTTGGGGGGTTAGGCACTTAATGGGGCTGTGTGTACGTACCTACTTATTTTGCTCACACAATGCAGAGATGTATCCATGACGCACTAAATTCATGATGTGTGTATACAGGGTGGAACATCATTATGATTGAAAAAAAAAACTGCTGTTCCATACTTTTTGACGGTGTAGGTTTTTTTTCATTACTGTTGAATAATTTCTATGTGGGTGGGTTCAGAATGATGTACTGAATACGTGGTTACCGTTTTAGCGTCGGTGTCCCTTTCACCTTGTATAGGTTTTGATGCAATGTATGCACACGAAATTTTTGTGTAAAAGAGATTTATATGCGTAAATGCATCTACGAGTATATACTGCTTTGAATATATTAAAATACGATTTAGGTTTAGGATATATTCAAAGTATCAATTTATAAAAAGCCGTACCTACTTAGAAATCAAAAGCACTTTTAGAACAAACCTGTGTGATTGTTTAAAAGTTCTACCAAAAATTTAGACAATAATAGGTATGTAGTCTTTCAGACAACCTTTCATCATTTCAACCACTCTTTATGAAACAAGTAGCAAAACTCATAGTAAACTCGAAATCACAAGAACCCTGAATCTATACTAATTTATTAAAGCTAAGTTGAATCTATAAGTTCTAATTAATTAAAGCAAATCTGTAGAACGACCAGTCGGATTTAAAAAGCTCCCATAGCATTTGATAGTCCAATTCTTGAGAAAGGTTAATTATACGTATATAATCATGCATCATGCGACGACCCCTAGTTACTTAGTAAAATGAGAAACGACGGGTAAAACCACAGAGCACAGCTAACCTACTAATAAACCTAAACGTGTCACGTTCTCTTTTCTTCTTTCAGGTTGCTTAGAACGAAATCAAAATGAAGCCTACACATCGTACCAGTCGAGGTTATGGCGGCAATAGCAGTCATTGTGGCGATGATGGTGACATCCAAGAAGTAGAACGCCAGGAGCATATTGAAGTAAAAGTAATTAAAGTTAACCCTCAAAGAGCTGGTCCCAGGAATGGTAAGTTCTTATTTCAAACAAGATCTTAATAAGAGCTATAATTACTTGTTTGTTCATTTGTGCCCCCTGTCTGGGCAAAAGCGTATCCTTTTTCTTCAGAATCATTACGTTTTGTGTCATTTCATGGCCCTGATGCCTTGAGGAGGCGCTTTTAAAACGTTACGTGTTGAACGAGTTCTAACACGACTGATATGAGGTTTCCGATGGCTTATGTCAATCCAACAGTTTGTCTACGCACTTTGATGTTACTCGATCTTCACCGAACTCGACGGCAGCGGCGATTTCTATCTTGAGGTATCCAGTGAGAGATGATCTCTGCCCAACAGTCCGAATACGTTCAAGTGACTTGTTTAGATCATTTCTTCATAAGCTGCTTTATCTAAGACATAGGTAATAAAAAAAAGAACTTAAATTAAAAATTTAATTTCATTTATAGGCTAAACCCATATACAGAAAACAATAACATTGACCATAAAATTAAATTACAGATATAATATAATAAAAATCAAATAAAATAAAAAATACAATAAAATAATAAAATTAAAATTTTCGCTCCGTCATTGGCACAGCTACATGTCAATGCTGGAACAATGCTGGATGAAAGGGTAGTCCAGTCCTCCCCCAGTCATCCCCAAAACGGTGTTGGAGCTGGCCCGTACTCTGCGCACGAGGGACGCAGCGCGCTTAGGCATCATCTCGTGAAAGCAGTCGATGTGCGCTTCTGCGAACATACCCGAGGCGCTGCAGTATCGGGGCAACCCTATCACCGCCCTGAACGCGAAGGGCGCTGTAGTTTCTGTTTGTATAGTACGCCCACAGACTGCACGAGTACAGTCATGAGCAATAACATAGAAACGCCATTAAAATTCAAATTCATGTAGCAACATTAAATCGTTATAATAAGTATGTTATCTGTGTCCGATAATTATGTAAACGTTAAATTGTGTCAAAATTAACTACACATTTTTATCAAATTTTCGGTAACAATAGATTACCAAAAAGTAATATAATTTTTTAAATTACATAATTATGTACCCAGTGTTGGCGCGACTACTAACGCCATCTATCGACGCACCGGGACATCATATTTTTCGCCGGGCTCGCCAACGTCGGTGACCAATCACAGCACTCGTTTGTTCTCATTCAATTCATTGTAAAGGATCTGTATAAATACTAATACCTGATACACTCTGCTAGTATAAGGACGAATTAAAATATTATAATCAAAATTCAATAAGACGATCATTGAAAAGCACCTGCCTCACGTTTCTGTACACCCAGGGAAATTTTAAACATGTCTACAGTACAGTTACAAAGCAGCGGTTTCAAGCAGCTTGATTTCGGAAATAAGTCGCAATTTGGGTTTTTAAATCAAAATAGCTGGAAAAAATATGTCATTCAAGTAAAAGAAATTGCGAAACTGATACTTGACAAGGATTTGTGTGTGATACGATAACTAACAAGTGTACTTACCTAAAATAAAAACTGTTTAGCAAAAAAATAACTGACTTCCAAAAAAAACACAAAAAAAGTGGAAAATAACTTTACTTTCGGAAGTCTGTCAATGAAACAAACAATAGTCACAGACTTCCGAAAGTAAAATTATTATCCACTTTTTAACCGACTTCTAAAAAAGGAGGAGGTTCTCAATTCGGTTGTATGTTTTTTTTTTTTGTGTTTGTTACCTCATATCTCTGTCATTTATGAACCGATTTGAAAAATTCTTCTTTTATCTGAATGGATCTACTTCCCGATTGGTCCCATAGAAATTTCATCAAAATCGGTTCAGCAGTTTGGTTTTGAAATCAAAATAGCTGGAAAAAATGTCATCCAAGTAAAAGAAATTGCGAAGTTGATACTTGACAAGGATTTGTGTGTGATACTATAACTAAAATGGGTAAAATAAAAACGTTTTTGCAAAAAAAAAACCGACTTCCAAAAAAAACACTAAAAAAGTGGAAAATAACATTACTTTCGGAAGTCGGTGCCAAAAAAGTCAATGAAACAAACCATAGTCACCGACTTCCGAAAGTAATGTTATTTTCCACTTTTTTAGTGTTTTTTTTGGAAGTCGGTTTTTTTTTGCAAAAACGTTTTTTAGTGTTTTTTTGTAAGTTGGTTATTTTTTTTTGTTATCGTGCAGTGCAGCTAGATAAATATTTAATTTTCCTGTGTTATTATGATTATTGAAATCGATGTAAAATGAATAAAATAACAAAGTGCCTCATTGTATTTCTACATAAATGTCAAACACCAAATCATTGTTCTTGAAGAATAGAGACTTTCGGTTACAGAAATTGCAAATGAATTGGGAATTAGGTAAGCACGGTGAGTTTGCAATTTATTGTAAAAAAAAATTTTTTTTTTTTTAAATTAATGAAAATTTAAAGAAACAACAGCGACTACAATTTGCTCGAAAATATCTGAACTACGATTTTAGCAGAGCCATTTATTCTGATGAAAAAGTGTTTGTTTCTTCTACCGATGGATGTTTGTCTTTATGGCGGCCTAATAACACTCGTTATTTCATAAGAAATAAACTGTCATCTAGAAGAAGTGGCCAGATAAGCTTCGGAGTTTGGGGCTGGATGGTAGCCAGTGGACCCGGTGAGTTGGCCGAGATCAGTGGTCGAATGAAAAGCGAGCAATATACCAGTGTTTAAGACGAAGTTTTACTGCCTCGTCTGGACCACAAAGGCAATTTTTTCAACAAAGAATACTTTCCCGAATTGACGCCAATTGATTTTGTGCAGGACAATTCAGGGGTCCATAACTCTCGATTCACTTAGGCCTGGTTCAATCGCAACGGAAATTTCGTGAATTCTTTGCCGTGGTCGCCTGAAAGCCCTGACCTCATTCCTATTGAAAATTGGTGGGAGCTGTGGTCCAAGAGTGGGACAGCAACCAAGCTAGAACCAGAAAAGCCTTGGTCAGACACGTCCACGATATAAGGGATAGTTTTAGGCAATAATGTATATTACAACATGGTGTCGTCAATGCGGGAAAGGTTGCAAGATGTTAAACGCTGTAGGGGGCTACACAAGATTTTAATTAATTTAATGAACGATACCTCGTACCTATTTAAAAATAAAAATGGCTATGTGTAGCGACAGTGAATTATACTTGATTAAATTGTGATTTAAAATAAATAAATATATATTTGAATAAGTTTGCTTAAACTACGCATAACTACGCTATTATATTTAATAGGCTGTATTCATAATGATTACGTTTGGTAACGATACGAATTACAACACTGATTCTGTAAGCTCTTGTTTTACTGCAGTAACCAACCACTATTTATTTATACAACTGTAATGTATTCATCGCATTGTATTTGTCGCTCAACGAGCTATGTTCGCGATTTCTCTTTGAGAGAGGATCCGAAATAAAATTTATACAGCAAAGAACAAAAGTATCCGACATTATGTAACTTGGACTATTAGCAGTGGAGTGATACATGACGATGACTGAATTCCTCCAATTCAGAAACATTGTATTAAACAATGGTATATTAATAAACTTAACAAAAACAGGAAAAAGTAGCTATACACTTCCAAAGTCGATATTGAGAAAGGTGTACCATACACCCGCCACTTTGACTCTCACACTGGTGTGCATACTAGTACTGGAAATGCTGATGAGTTCCGGCGGCCTTGGACAAATCAAGGGAGCACGCGTACTGTTATGAACAATTACATGCATTTACAAAATGCAGCATAAGCGATAAACCCCGTCGCTTCCACGTTTATGCCAACCTTATAAAAAGGCAAATACACATGGCTAGTTTAGTTCAGTACGCTCCAGTAGCTCAATAATATATTACCTACAATAGTTCAGTACGCTGAAACCATAATAGCAGTCCATTGTAACCTCGAAGTGTTAAATAAAGTTTTAATTTAGTTGGGATTACGGTTAGCGATTTAGGAGCGCTATCCTAACCAACTGGTGTCAGAAACGGGAATCCCAGGAAAAATCGTTAAGTACTAGGATCTATAGGTGTGAGCGTCGCGAATTCGTTTCCACTCGTCTGCACCATTGTATTTGTTGGCTCCGTGGCCAAGTAGTCCTTTTGTGAAGCGATCGACGATAAGCCTTGTGCTCCTCCAAAGCCTAAGCCCGTACTGCTGCACTCTACGTGATTGACAGTAAGCCTCCGCTGTAGAGCGTGAGCCCGCATCATATTAACACCTACTGCTGCCCTGTGGTCAGTCTCCACTCTCAAGTGTGACCCCGCATCGCAACACCATTCCGAGGATTTTCCATTGAGATCTC
The DNA here is from genome assembly GCA_964057025.1 of Standfussiana lucernea. NCBI lineage: Eukaryota > Metazoa > Arthropoda > Insecta > Lepidoptera > Noctuidae > Standfussiana > Standfussiana lucernea. The sequence continues at coordinate 24,484,573 of OZ059784.1, forward strand.
GCTGATGACTTGACTGCTCATCATTCATCATCAGCCACATGTTTTGAGCGCACCACGTGTAAGAAGAACTCAACGTGACGACGAGCATTGCTGTAATATGACTCCCTGAGTCGCCCGGTCCCCTCGTTACGCCGCCGATGCATACGTGTGTGTGACGTCATTTTTCCAGAATGTTCGCGTGTGAACTGTGAGTTTTTAAATCGTATCTAGTGCTCTCAAGTCCATTTTAGTGAAGTGAATATTCCTTAAATATACGAGAAGATTCCTTATTTGTACTCGAACTCTCCTAAAATTAGATTTTCTTATTTACAACATTTAAAAGTTTATACATTTTTTGTTATAATCATTGTGTATGTTATCTGTCTGATGTTCTGTAGTGCTATATTGTAATAGCTACGTAAAAATATAATATCTTAAAAAAAAAAACCGAAGAACGCGCATCTTTATCTAATTCAGATTCCTCAGAGGTCACTCCGGACCCAAAACAAAAGGTTAAAATGGCTGAGAAAATTACACTTTCTGTCCTCACAAAGTTCATCAAACGCTATAATGGGGACCCGCGTTTTTGACAAATTGTGAAAATGCGATTTCCTTAGCAACTACAGATCAACAGAATGTATTGTATAAATATATCATCTCGCAGTTGGAAGGCAAACCTCAATTAGCTTGTTGTTTGAAAAAGTTCAGCAGTTGGCTAGAGATTAAAAAATTTCTTAGAGCCACCTTTGGTGAAAAAAAGCACTCGACAAAAAATAATTAGTACAAGGAACTAACTTTGCCCGATTTTTCTGAACCCTTTACGAAATTGGTCTACGTCAATATTTGTTACATGATATCGTACATATTCCATGGCACTAACATAAAAATCCATATATATATAAATCAAATACTTTACTACCGACTCCTGCTGAAGTCCCAAATATTCTCAAGGAAAATCACGGGACGATCATAGCTCACCCGGGCGTTAAACGCAGGTTGAGTAGAATTAAAGCCTCATACTATTAGGAAAGGTATGCGTTCAGATATTGAACAATCCGATAAAGATTGCAAGATGTGCCAAGTTAATAAGCCTTTACGAGCTTCTAATAAAGCACCTATGGTTATAACTTCAACTAGCACTAAGCCATTTGAAAGCTTAGCTCTCGATATTGTTGGTACTTTACCCGAAGCTGGCCTTCAGAGATCCAGGTCACTCTTCAAGACGATTTAACAAAATTTTCATGTGCCTATCCAATGATTACTTGTACCACAGATGAAGTTGCACGCAGCCTCATCCATTTCTTTGCATTAATTGGTTTTCCTAAAATCTTGCTAACCGATCAAGGTACATCTTTCACGTCAGAGTTATTTAGGCAGTTAACTGAAATACTTAAAATTAAAAGTCTATTTTTGACACCTTATCATCCCCAAACAAATGGCGCGCTAGAGAGCACTGATGCTACTCATAAAGAGTATTTAAGGTCGTTTGTCAACGACAACCTGACAGCTGACAGCTGGCATTGCTACCTCTCTACAGCAATCTTGTCATATAATACAACTCCGCAGTGTACTACAGAATTTTCACCCTTTGAACTTCTATACGGTTACAAGCCGTCAATACCTAGTAGCTTTTACGACTCGAATGATAACACTACTTATACATTCGCGCTCTACAGTACAGAATTAAATACTCTCGTGGTAAAGCTATTGAAAATATGAATAAAGAAAAGAATAAAGAAAGAAAGAAAAAAAAAGAAAGAACCATCAAAAAGGTATTATGACTCAACTGCACGACAAAAAACTTAATTACATATTTTTAGCTAATTCTAAGACGAATAGTAAATTAATTAATCTAGAAAAAATTGACTCTATGTTTAACGTTATTGAAGGATCATTACTATCTATCTCTGATATTTTAGATACAACATTAAAATCTATTCTATTCGCTAAGGCAAATATTTTACACCCATACGTCATAACTCCTATGGAATTATTTATTTATTTATTTAAACTTCATGTACAATAGTGGTACCTACATAGGCGGACTTAATGCCACAAGGCATTCTCTACCAGTCAACCTTTGGGTTAAATAGGACAAAATTGTGATAGGGTACAAAAAAATAAATTAAGAATACTACTTTCGAAAAAGTAGGAATATACTTTTATAGATACTAATACACATATACAATTAAAATAAACTAATAAATATTTTAACAAATACCAAAATAAAAAACGATAAACCTGATAATAATTACTATGACAAGACTTCTGGGTAATTGAGAGCTATTTAGTCTGACTTAGATAGTGGTTCCGAACTTTTCTTTTAAAAGTGAATTTGTTTTCAGCTTTTTTTTTTTTTTTTCTATTTATATTTATATAGTGAGCTATCAAGTAACATTCAATTGAAAAGAACCTTCGAGTTCCGGTTTCACTGACGTTGCCAAAACATTCACACTCTTGTCTAAAACTCTAAACTAACCGTGTATTATTATAATAACTAATGTTTATCATACAAGTACCTTTAATCAATCCTTCAAAATTCAATGTGTATAAGAATTTACCGCTACCTACGCCACGTGATATTAAAAATTATTTCACGTATGTTTTAATTCATCCTTCCAAGTTATATGTAGCAGTAACGGATTACAGATTGTATTACATCATATTATAGATAGTACGAGTATTAGCGAAAGTAAACCCAAGCAATGACTACATTATAATTATGTCCTTCGCCATCAATCTTGTCAATGATCAATAATCCTACATGTGAATTTAGGTCATCAACAGAAGTTACCCTGCCTATCTCTTGCCGATAGATGTGATTCTAAGGTTTCTATGGTAACATAAATGTTTGCCAAAAATTAAGTGATAACTTTAAATTTTGATTTGACCTTAGATTATTGTTGCAAGTATAATATTCTTAACGAAAGATTTATTCCTTTAAACCAATCAGTTTATCTAATGTTGATTTAGAATCTTTGATGTTAGCTTCACATAAATTAGATAATTAAGAAAATGAAATTCATAATAGCGAAAATCAGTCCCACATTGTAAAATATAGTAATTATTATTCAGAACTAACCTATGCAATAATATTTGTAATTTTTGTTTTTATCATTTATGAAGTTTATAAAAAATGTTTCAGTACCACAAATGCCTTGTGCTGTATTCAAATTTACAATCAATGTTGGCTAGAGGCTGTGTTGCCATACAATGTGGCAACGCCGCCAGTCTCTTGGGCACATTACCGGCTCACAGCGTTGAGGAGGAGTTTTTTGATGACCTTTTATATTTTGTAATTAGTTTATTTTAGTTATTTTAATTATAATAATGTATAGAGTTAATGTTTCACTAAACTGAATTAGTAATAAATGAAAACTTGTAATTACCATGTTATAATAGAAAGGAAAATAACAATGTTAACACGTCAACACAAATTACTGAAACTTCTGATAACTTCTGAGTTTACATAGATCAAATAGAAATCTTAGTATTTTCTAAATATTAATACTTTTTCTATGGAACACTAATTTTTATTTTTATTTTTGGGGTTTTACTATTAATGATTAATTAATGTAATAAGTTGTCATTAACTTAACTTATTTTTAACTAACTACAATTTTAATGTAAACTGAGTTTTTTTTTGCACATTTTGTTAACAATATTAAATTAACAATGTATGGAATTAATATCCTTTTAATCCTTCACTTAATATTTTAAATAAAATAAAGCTCAGTCTAAAGGGGGAGATGTTATGAATGCATGCATTTACAAAATGCAGCATAAACGATAAACCTCCTGTCGCTTGCACCTTTATACCAACCTTATAAAAAGGCAAATATACATGACTAGTATAGTTCAGTACGCTCCAGTAGCTCAATAACATATTACCTACAATAGTTCAGTACGCTTAAACCATAATAGCAGTCCATTGTAACCTCGAAGTTTTAAATAAAGTTTTAATTTAGTTGGGATTAAAGTGTATTTTTTAAAGGACCCACGTACCGTCATCCTAACAGTACACAGGTATTTTCCGATCTGTATACTCGTAGTATTTTACGGTATGCATAAGACACAATTAAATCACAAAAAAACTTTTTTGCAAAAAAAAAAACCAACTTCCAAAAAAAAAATTACAAAAAAAAGTGGAAAATAACATTACTTTCGGAAGTCGGTGACTATGGTTTGTTTCATTGACTTTTTTGGCACCGGCACTTTTTTTTAGTGTTTTTTTTGGAAGTCGGTTTTTTTTCTGCAAAAAAGTTTTTATTTTATCCTTTTTAACCGACTTCAAAAAAAGGAGGAGGTTCTCAATTCGGTTGTATGTTTTTTTTTGTGTTTGTTACCTCATATCTCCGTCATTTATGAACCGATTTGAAAAATTCTTCTTTTATCTGAATGGATATACTTCCCGATTGGTCCCATAGAAATTTCATCAAAATCGGTTCAGCAGTTTGGTTTTGAAATCAAAATAGCTGGAAAAAATGTCATCCAAGTGAACGAAATTGCGAAATTGATACTTGACAAGGATTTGTGTGTGATACGATAACTAAAAAGGGTAAAATAAAAACTTTTTTGCAAAAAAAAACCGACTTCCAAAAAAAACACTAAAAAAAGTGGAAAATAACTTTACTTTCGGAAGTCGGTGGCAAAAAAGTCAATGAAACAAACAATAGTCACCGACTTCCGAAAGTAAAGTTATTTTCCACTTTTTTTAGTGTTTTTTTTGGAAGTCGGTTTTTTTTTTTGCAAAAAATTTTTTTTCAGTTATAGTATCACACACAAATCCTTGTCAAGTATCAATTTCGCAATTTCTTTTACTTGGATGACATTTTTTCCAGCTATTTTGATTTCAAAACCAAACTGCTGAACCGATTTTGATGTAATTTCTATAGGACCAATCGGGAAGTAGATCCATTCAGATAAAAGAAGAATTTTTCAAATCGGTTCATAAATGACGGAGATATGAGGTAACAAACACAAAAAAAAAAACAAAAACATACAACCGAATTGACAACCTCCTCCTTTTTTTGAAGTCGGTTAAAAAGAACATCTAACACGGGTCACGAGACAGTTAAAACTTTATCAATACACTTCCTCGAAAACTGGCTCTTATCGCACTACGATTAGGTTCAACATGCTATGGATTTCACCCTCGTGGTTTTTCTTCTTATATTCCCGCACTGTAGTGCGGAAATAAAAATTCCACAGCCAGGCGGCTCGCCCCCACACGCATTTTATTTAATTTTTTTTCTATTCCATTGAATCAATTTGGACTAAAAACTAAAGCAAAAAAAACTAAAAGTGTATTGAAAAACGTCGTATGATACACGTGGGCATTTATTACTGCAGTTCTCGGCTCCATAACACCCTCGCCTGCGGCTCGTGTGTGTATGTATTTCGCCTCGGCCGCAATAACAAACTTTCCCCACTTATATCAAAATGTACTATTCTAATGTTGTTTTCCTTTCTGCATTAAAAAAAACAATATTATAAATCAAATATAAAAGTTATGTCCGACTCGTCACTATTCCGATTGGTCACCAAATTTGTTTTCATACAAGAATATATGACTTTATTACTGTCATCTTTCTTACAATGAATAAATAGGACTACTCACTAAATACTAAATTGATTTAATCATAACTTGTATTTGAATTATCGGCAACTGGATGTTTGTATGGAACAGCTTGTCTGTCGGCAGAGGCCTCATCTAAAGATTTCCATGTATTCCTGTCTCTTGTCAAAGGGGTCCATACCGGACTAGCTATTCTCTTGAAGTCATCTTCCCATCTTTTGATTTGTCTGCAAAAACAATGTTAACACCTATTAAAATAATGAAATGTTGACAATGCTCTTTTATTGACCACCACCACGTACAAAGCTTACATTGTTAGAAGGTATACTCGGGTCGATTTTCGCCAAGAAGCTTATTGCCAGCCGATAATAATATAAGCCACATAGCTAAAAATGGCTAAAACTTTGTCTACCATTTAGGGTGGTCTGTTTCAGTCACCAGAGGCACGGCAAAAAGTTGACCAGCAGTCCAGTTTTACGTTTACTTGATATGATGGTTACGTTCAAATTGCGATGAAAACACACATACACCCGAATCTATAAACAAGTTAACAACAAGTGTTTAACTTAAGTACCTAAATATCATTTTTTAAGATACGATTTTTATTATGTAGTTTAGTAATTGCTTGAAGTTAGAACTGTAATAATTTAGAATTCTTAGCTTTGCTTTCTTTGACGGTAAATTCTTGTCTTTGGCATAAAGTAATTACTTAAGCTCAAGTAATTACTTTAACTTGACTATAGATACGGGTGATAGACACAGAAACTCGACCTGTGTAAGGCCTAAATTATACTTCACACTGACTGAAACCCACATCTGCACCTTCAAACATGCAAAAAACCCACACATGTACCGCCAAACCGAGCGGACTAACTGCGGACACCGGACTTCATTATAGGTCAAAGTGCCTCATTGCTCTTGTGGTCGCAATCACGACTGTTGAGCATGAAGTCCCGGGTACGATTCCCGGGTCGGCCAACTTGTTATTGGGTTTTTCTATCAGGAAATTCTTAGTAGCAGCCACGGAGTCCGCCCCTATTACATGGGGCTTAGCCTATTGCATGGGGCTTACTGGCGAAATGTGGGTGTACTATCAGGTACACCTCTGCCTAACCCTTCGGGGATTACATGCGTGATGTTATGATTATTGGTCAAAGTCCGGTGTTCGAAGATCCGGAGTCCACTCTGCTCGGTTTGGCTGCACCTTCACATGGGCATGACAGGCATGCACGGGCTATATGCTACATGCCACACGTTTCGATCAGTAGCGAGTAAGGTGCTACTGCGCTCTCTGACGATCGACCACTTTCCACTCTTATGCCCTGAGCAATAAGGTACCAACACACCATGACTATTAAAAAGTTGGTATTAATGCATTTTCGTCTTTCTTTTTTCAGGTTTTATTCAAGATCTGATGCCTGGTTTAAGGGAGAATTATGTAGATTTTGAAGATAATGACCCGAAATTTGCCATTAAAAACCCGGAAAATGCTCTAGCATTATCGAAGAACGAGCTTGTAGATAATGATACGTTCCCGGAGTTAATGCAAAAGGTAAGAAATGTTACATAATTACGAGTTTTAAGCTTATTTTTATTTTGCTAAAATAATGGCTCTGGAACAACAGTCTGACCACCCGTCTTACCAATGAGCATCGTATTACCCAGTACTAACTGGGTTGTGGAGGTCAGATAAGCAGGCGCCCATGTATAATACTGGTATTCAGCTGCATCCGGTTAGACTGCCACTGAATATCCGTGGCAGCTGCTGAGAAATTTCTGATGAAAAGACCTCATAACACTTTGCCCGACCTGACAATAGAATCCAGGACCGCTAGAACAATGATATGAAAAGTTTATAAGTGGTTATAATGATCACATTACTGAGAGGACACGGAGTTTCTTACGTGTAGGTACATGGATTCGATCAGATCTAGCCACAGATTATTATTTTAAGTAAGGCATATCAAACTGGCGCGGATTCGCCTGGCCTCTCAAACTAGGTACTGGTACGAGGATCATGTGCGCTGTTAGTAGACATTTATGTCTTTTTTAATTTTGGGAAATGTGTTGAAAGTGTAAATCAAGATGGCGTCTTCAGTTCCGACTTTTGCCAAGCGCCAAAAGATCCATGAAGGTAACTTAGGTCAAAAAACGGGTGTTCGCTGCAGCAAAAAACAGAAACCAAAGCATATCGCATAGAATTGTTCCGTATTTAAGTTGGGATGCAGAAAATATACCAGATGGCTGCAACACAACCTGCTCACCTTAAATATAAAAAAAAACTATGGTCTTGAACTTTTCTTTGAGGAAAACAAATTTGCACCCCTGTTAAATTTGCACTCAAATTCCACAAATGCAATTGTGCCTGCAGCTGCCCTTTTTTTGAGCGGGTTAGGTACATTCGATATCTCGGGATTAACATTTACACCAACATTTGACATGGACAAAGCAGATACATAGAAACGGTTACTGCACGCGTTAGGAAGCTTTGTAATTTTTTAAAAGACTTCGATCTATAGCTGATTAAAATATACTAAAGATGATCTATCTAGCCTTATGTCAGTCTATACTTAGTTGCTGCATAATATCGTGGGGTACCGCTGGAAAAAACGTTTTTATTGCTTCTGAACGTACACAAAGAGCTGTCCTAAAATTCTCTCATAGATTAGGAATGCTTTACTCCTCTGATATGTTATATCGAGAGACTAGAGTGCTTACGGTGCGCCGACTGTTCATCATGGCAGTGGTAGGTACTAAAGTTCCATAAAACGCAGCTGCTACAGTGGTTACGGACTAGCGCACGCGTAGAAAGCCTAAGTGGAACAGAATTTACTGCAAATTAAATTTTAAAATAAACCATTCTCACATATTGGGCCACACTTGTATGAGAGGGTCAATAAAAAGCTAAAAATCCACTCCATGACCAAGTTTGGGTGCAAAAAAGAACTCCAGGGGGCTTACTCTTTAAATTAATTTTAATTTCAATCTAATGCCAATCCGATTCCAATGTTAATTTTGCAGTCACGTGATTCGGTATTCTTGAAAACAATATTATCAACATTGGGATTGCGCTGCGATTGTTTTGTTGCACGTGAAGTTAGCTACGTTACGGGCCGTAATAGTGTTGTTCAACTCATTACGATAAAACAGCTATAGGGCTTTAAAATGCTTTATCCTTTAAAAAACAAGGTTAATAAATACCTAAATATGATAGAAATAGAGGTTTAATTGATTAATTGTAACGTACTAAAATAATTAGGGCGTAAGAAAATTATAAAAATCATAAAATTAACCATGACTTTGGCTTCATGTGGTAGGATCGTTGCCTACACTACTAAAAAAAATAGAAGGCGTCAAAGTTCTCCAATTTCAAAATTTAAGTGAAGTGGTTCTAAAAGTGAATTCGAAATGCAAGTTTGTTTTAAAACATTCGATATTGTTCGCGTTTCGTTCCTTTTTAGTAAAAAATATTTATGTCCGTTATGTTACGTAACTAATGTTAAAGTTTTATACAAGTGGTAAGTCAACAATCATGCTTAATTTATTATTTAAAGTAATATTTATAAATTTTTAATTTATAGTGAAATATTTTTGTTTTGTAAATGTAGTTATTTTCTTGGTCTATGTTTTATTCGTATATAATTACATTATTTTGTGCATAATAAACCGTTTTTCAATTTCAGTTACAATGACAAATAGATGCTTTGGTGGAATTCTTGGAGCAAAACCCAGGCATAGCTAAAGGTTTGCTTTGAAGAGGAAATGGGTTTTGGCAACCAGTTTGAATTCACTCGGAGGAGCAAATAAAGATGGTCAAGGCTGAGCTAAGGCAGGTACCTAGTTCATAATAATGAAATACTTAGGTGTTAAAAGTCATTATATATATGTATACAGCAATTTAATTAACATTAATGCATGTTTGTACTATTGGGCTGAGAAGAAATGTACTCTAAAGAGGACGTGCTCAGAACTCTCAGCTTCAATGAGGCACATTGGTGGTGGGACAGCAGACAATAACTTGCCAGCATTGTCTGCCTTAGGCAGTAGATTGGTGGCAGTGATGGGTGGACAAGAGTTCGCAACTGGTGATTCATGATGGACAGTCAATCCATTTTCTCAATCAGTAACATGAATTTGAATGAACCATGTTTTAATATTTAAAATTTTATCATACCTATGATATTTATTTAATTTTATGGAAAATATTTTATTAATCTAATAATAATCATTTCATCGTTTCAGGCTAGACCTGCCGATTCACAAGTTGTAATTACCAATACAAGAAGAAAACACTGAAATGGATTCTTTGCTTAACTTTTCCCCTATTCCTGGCACGTCACGTAATGACGTAATACCATCATCCACAAGTAAGTCTTTGTTCGAATTTGTTTAGGAATGTTTAAACAAATTGTATAAGCCGTCCATCAGTCACACAACCCAACATAAGTGTGTAACATTGAAATGTTTTGGAACTAATCAAATTCCGGCTATGACAAAAAGAAAAAAAACTGCAGTATGTTTATTGACTTGTTTTTTGTAATAACTGAGAAGCTTGAAAATTGTTGGGTCAAGTGCCGATTTAACATTTTTTTATTTTAATATTTCAGTACCTGCGCCAACCACGCCACTTCAGAGTACCATACCACCACGACCCCGCAGGCCGCAGAACCAGCCGTGCAGTGCAGATATGGAGCAAGCAGTTCTCGAGTATCGAAGCGAAATTAATAACAGCGCAAGCATTTGCTAAATTGGCCGAACAAATTACCAATATCACAAGTGCTTTGATGTCTATTGCTAATGCAATTTCGGATGTAGCTAGTAAAATTCCAAATCCATGTCTTGCCCTTTTTAGCTAAATTTTTCAAAATGCATTTGCGATTAATGTCAAAGCTTTATTTTATTGATAATGTTTTCAGGTATTCATTAAATACTATTTTTTTGTTTTATCCTCAATTTGATTTTGTATTAGTTTTGTTAGGAAGTAAATAAAAGTACATTTAAGTAAAATAAAAACTATTTATTCAGTTCTCCATTTTTCAAGAAATAATAATTATGTAGATAATAATTGTCCTTAAACCATACTGTTATATTGTTTGCACACTCAGGAATCAATACTAGCTGGTCCTTGCCCTGTCATTCCATGTGAGAGGCGCGAGGGAACACCATGCGACGCCAACTCGGTCCTATTTGCTTAGACGACGGACTTCCCCAAGTCCATCGCCCGAAGTCCATTTTTTGGGGGGTGGAAGAGGGCATTGTCGGCCCTCCTCCTGCGCCCAGAACTTCTGGCGCGGATGGGTAAAGTGGAGAACACCTCCCTCTCCCTTTCTGCTGTCTCCTTCGTTGCCATTACGTATTCGACGAAGGCAGCTACTGCTAGCCATGAGCTCGAGAAGGCCTTGACGCGCAGGATCGCGTCAATCGTCGACCAACCCACTCGGAACCCAAATTCGTTGTCGGATAGATCGGGACCAACACTGTTCATGTGCTTGACGAGGCGAGCAGCAATGATACGCTCGAAGACCTTTCCCATCTCGTCAAGCAACACGATCGGATGGTATGCGGAAGGTGAGTCTACGGGGTGACTTTTTATAGCAGCAGGACAAGTTTCCCGGTCATCCATGCCTGTGAAAATATTCCTTTTGCGAGACATGCGTCAAACATCAATCGCATTCGGGGGCCTAGGACTTTAAGAGCAATTACTAGAGCACGGCCCGGTATGCCATCTGGTCCTGGAGCAGTATTCTTTGTCCGAAGACATAACTCCGCTGAACTGAACTCTGGTTCGTTAATCTCGGGCACTTCAGTGTCCACCACTTCATCCACCACAGCTGTTGATATCGGCGGACGAATGTGGTCCGCTCCTTCAGGAAACAGAGTAGTCACAACATTTTCAAGTAGTTCTGGTTGCAGGCTTTGTGTAAGCGGGGGCGCCCAAGACCGAAGCTTTCCTCTGACCAGGCGATAAGGCCATCCCCAAGGATCTCGATTTAATGATTCTAGGAGTTCTTCCCGGCCTGCGTCTTTTGCTTCTGAGATCTTTTGCTGTAACGCCTTTTTAGCCTCTCTGTAAAACTCATACAGCTGTGCCTCTACTTCTTGATCGCGACTTGTGATAGCACGCCTCCTGTATCGTGTATATGTCCGTCGCACAGGGACACAGTTGAATGGCAGTTCCGCTATCTCTGGGGACCACCATAGACTTAGCACCTGGGTGCTTGCGTCCTGGCCCGTGACATCGCAGAATCGCGTCAGATGCTTGTTATTGCGTCGCGGAACCAGGGTCGTTATGCGCCTGTGTCAAGTATTTCGACACGGACCGTAAAATTCGACAAGCAACCCTAACCTTCAAGGTCATGGTTCTCTGCAGGCAACAGATGAACGAGAACAGCGTAAATTTCTCTTTTATCTTTGTAAGTTTCTTATATGTCTGCTGTTCAGTGAGAGAAAAAATTCAAGAGTGTCCACACCATTGAATATTTTCACCATGATGTTTTATCTTTGTTTTTCTTTTTTTACCCATGTTAATTATTGTAATTGGTGTTATACCGTTTTAAATATTATTATAACGAAGAATATAAAGTTAATGTGAAAAACAAGTACAATACACGTAGGGTTAGAGAGAACAAACTGGTTCAACCACAGATAACAAATTATTATGGTAAGAGAACATCTAAGTATTTGGTACCGAAAGTGTTTAACAAAATAGATTTATTAAGAGAAAAAGTAAAAATTAGTACAGGATCACTTAAGACAAAATTAAAAAATGTTATACTGGATTGCAAACAGAATTAAATACATTGTATTAGATTAAACGAGAACCATTTATTAAGGATAAGTAAAAGATAATAGAATGTACTTTATTGTACACCAAAATTGTTACACAACTGTTTTATAATATTGCTAACTCTATGGTTACATTGGTGATTTCGTCGCTAATAGCGATGTCTTCCAGACAACCTTTGGATGGACTGTACAAACTTAAAATGAATATGTGAAAGTAGTCAGTATATAAGAGCGCCTCTCGCCATCAAACGTAAAAGTTTGGCGAGTTTAGAATTAAGTAACACCTCTGTATAAATTTAATTAAATAAATAAATAATAAATTAACTATAAATAAACAAATAAGTTTAATTTCCACTGTGTGGCTGTCTCGTTGGTCTAGTGGTCAGCGTGCGCTGACCATGAGGTCCGGAGTTTGATTCCTGGTTCGGGCAAAGTGTTATTGGGTTTTTCCATCAGGAATTTCTCAGTAGCAGCCACTGAGTCTGGATTTGTGCCCGGTTGATGGCAATAGGGTCGCCCCCTATTACATGGGGCTTAAACATAACTGGCGCAATGTGGGTGTACTATTGGGTACACCTCTACCTAACCCTTTGGGGATTACAGGCGTGGTATTTTTGTTCCAATGTCTGCTGACATATTTAAATTGAAAAAAAAGCAACTAAATACTTTAGTGACTACTAGCCTGTATTGTAGGCACCACTGCTGGGCAAAGGCCTTCCTCCATTCGCTTTTTCCAATTCTTAAAGAAGATATCATTCAGGCCGTCCCGCCATCGCCTTCGTTATCTGTCGCAGCCTCCATCTCGCAGATTCAGGGCACAAATCCTGTGTTTTACGGCACACCCTCAGCTCGTTCAGCATGCGACACACGTGAAAATGTAATGCCTAATAAAAACGTAGCGTGGGATTTCATAACGAATGCACCTATCATTCTAAATTATACATACATGTAAATTTTACATTAAAATAAACAGTTTCTCACTTATTCTTCGATGAAGTATATTTAGTTTGTTTTTGGTTTGTCCTAGTGGTATGTTTAATTATTTAACTCTTCAAATAATGAATATCTTTTGTTCCGGATACCTACCTGAGGAAAATTTGCATTCCTTCGACTTGTTAACTTAACTAAAATACTTAGGTAAAGATTTAGGTCTAAGGGGAAAGTACGAAATTGGCACAGATTAAGTCGCAGGTCTAGAGCTACTTTGTTATAATTTTATTTAAAAAAATATTTTCCCTTTATTACAAGTAAAGTACTTAATTCATTTAAATATAATACCTATATATAAAATCTTTCTCGATAATAGGCACGTTTACCTACTAAAAATTTTGACATTGACATAAGATTTCAATTCTGAATAATTTCAAGAATGTTTTTTCAATAAAAACTACTTAACACGGGTGCTTTATTTTTTAATCTAAATGTTTATGTGTCATGAATGAATTATTTCTTTAGAACATATAACGTTGTCAATTGGGTCTGCTGCGCGAAAACAAAGAAATACATGCTCCCCGTCTGAAGGCCGAGGCCGCACTGACAAGATGTACAACGGGGCCCTAGCGAGGGCCGGGGGGCAGGGCGGATCGAGCTGTGCGTGTTTAGTAAGCTTGAAGTTTCAGAGGAAATGTTTTTAAGAGGAAAACAATGGGTTTAAAAAAAAGCAAAACAAAGGGCTTCTGCTTTATACATAGAGCGACTATCCTGAAAAGTTTCATGATCTGATTTAGAGTTTTTAATTGAATATTATCCATTTATAATTCATTTTAGAGGTAACTTTGAGGTATTTTTCTATCGAGAAAATGTTATGGAATCATGTTTTCGAAACAAAGCGTGCTTAGAAGTAGTCCTCAAATTTGCTATATTATTATATTAATCACAAAGTGAATGCTGCAGTAATATTAAAACGAGAATTTTCACAATTTGGGGGTTATTCTGGCCCTTAAAGAGTTAAACGCCTGAGGCTCGCAGCGACCGAATATTCGGAAACAACCGCTTTTTTGCACATAAAAATATTGTTATTATATTATTTGGTGTTACGAGACCCTGTATGTTCAAGTCCGACTCGCACTTGGCCGGTTTTTTATTAATATACATACGTGGTTACTTTCCAGGTGGAGTATAAAAAGGGAATCCACAGATCTGGCAGGTCGTTGAATGGACGATATGAGATATCCCCACAAAGACCTCTCGCTATAAGCGCAACCATTGAAGAAAATAAAGGTATTTTTTTTTAATTTTCCCAAAAAAACATCTGCTGCAAAATAAATTGTTAAGCTAATTGACACCATGTACTCCATCAATTCAATATAATATAATGGTAGTCAATTTGCTAAACAATTTTGTTGGTCTGACTTTACCCACAACTTTTTGTATGGGACCAACTAGTGGAAAGCAGTTGATTAAGGGGGCGGCACCAGGGTAGGCCGCAAAATTCAAATTTTCTTACGTTTTTCTGCAATTTGCAGCTCAGTGTCGAGTTGAATTTTTGTAAAAAATCAAAGAACATTTGAATTTCGCGGGCTACCTTGGAAAATAATAAAAATATAAAATAATCGAGTCAAAAATCAAAATCAAGTAGACATACAATAAAACACTTAACGTAATAATGATGTACAGTAGCTTTACACCTGTGACTTTACTTTCTCAAAATACCCATTAAAAGTATATAAGTACCCTTTTAGGTATGATCACAATAACGTAGAAAATTTATTCAAGTTACTTATACTTACACAAAAAAGTGCTGAAAAACATAATCCACAACCTTAGTTTTTATTCACCTTAATCACCTCCTCTATATTCATAATCTATAGGTATACTTTTATGGTGTAAACAGACACTTCACGAAGCCGCCAACCAAGCATTCTATACATCAAACTAAGTAACTCCAGAATTGTTGCTGGGAAAAGTTATAAGCTTTAAAAATGTTATTAGAAAAACTTGTCAAAAAGTTGGATCTTTGACCCCCAATTTCTCCGTAACTAGAAGGTTACCAAGTATGGTCTCTAATAAAAAAATATATCATAATGAAGGCTTCGTCTAAGGGTCTATTTACATCTTCCATATGAAAATTGTTTTTATTCTGGGTTCGCTGGTTTGTGGGTCAGTAAACAAAAACTAAACTTGAAGGTATTGGTTATATTTTACAGATTTCGCACCTTGCCACCCGCCACCCGTGCCTACGGCGCAAAAAGTCAGAACGTTGGTTCTGTGCGACGAATTGTCGCCGGATATTTACGACTTTAGCTCGCCAGTGAGACAGCCGCGGAGATCGGCAACAAACGGAGTCCTTAAGAAAGTCAACCACTTAAATGGATTCCCGGCCATCGTCCCTCGCCAAACAGTATCGGTGAATGGGAGTCCCTGGCAGAAATCACCAGAGCTCACTGTATTTGCTACCTGCAGTGATTACAGGCTGAAAACTCAACTATCGCCCAAAAAGGGGGGCGAAAACGGAAAAATTCCCGTCGTTTGTATCCCACGGGAACTTATGCTAAAACAATCTGGTTCGGTACAGCGTTTTTCTGTCTCCTCGGATAGCTCGGCCAACAAGGCAAAACTTACGTAAGTACTTAACAAATCAAACACACAGTTGGTTGAAAAGAATGAATCTAAAATTGTAGCAATTTCTTTCAGACCTTAAATGGTAAGTTCTATTTAATAATGAGCCAACCCATAATCTCTTATTAATTCAGTTAATAACTTCGAAGTAATCCAACAATCATAATGTCGTGCCTAAATTACCCAGTGAAATCTTTTTCATAATTTCATCAACCACCGGAACAGGCCGGATTTTGCCCAAGTTATTCTACCACTCTGAATTTCAAAAACCTCTATATCTGGCTTTCGTAGACTACACAAAGGCTGTCGACAGCGTTAAACACAGCGCAATATTCTCAGCCTTACGAAGCCAAGGTATAGAGTAAACTTATAAAGAACTTTTGCAAAATATTTATAACAACAGCTCGGCCAATGTTAAATAAGATTCTATAGGCTCAACATTCAAAATCAACGAAGGAGTTAAACAAGGTGATCCGCTCTCTCCCAAACTATTTACCAGCACTCTCGAGGAGGTCTTTAAAAAACTTGCAGACTGATGGACGACTCAATGCATTCCGATCGGAGATAAAATGCTATCGAACCTTCGTTTCGCCGACGACATTGTTCGTTTTGCTTCTGAAGCATGTCAACTGGAACAAATGCTCCAAGACCTGAGCACTGCAAGCCTTGAGGTTGGACTGACGATCAATTGGTCAAAGACTAAAGCCATGAGCAATGCCGCTAAATATAGAGTCGAGGTTGATGGGCAGGAAATACACTATATCGACGAATATATCTACCTGGGCTAGCTATTTTCCTTCAACAACAGACAGGACAAAGAGATCGACCGTCGATTCGAAAATGCCTGGAGGAGCTACTGGTACTGGTGGAAGGCATTTATAAAGGGCGACCTTCCTATTTCACTGAAGCGCAAGCTCGTCGACATGTGTATCCTGCCTATTCTAACCTATGGCGCTCAGACTTGGTCTTTGACTGAAGCTCAGAAGTCCAAAATTAACGTTTGCCAAAAACGCGATGGAACGTATTATTCACAATATTAGACTCTCGGATCGAATGCGCAACACCTTACCACCATATATAAACACCATATATATTGCACCTTAATAAGGTCTAAGGCAGGCATCGCCGATGTCGGCTATAAGTCTACCATGTTAAAATGGGACTGGGTGAGTCACGTTTCTAGGATGTAGCCGGACAGATGGGCGAAGATAGTCACACAGTGGGTGCCTGAAGACGGCCGTCGTAACCGAGGCAGGCCCAAAAAACGCTGGCGTGACGATCTGGACTCATTCTCAACGGATTGGTCGGAGAAGGCTAATTGCAAACAAACTTGGAAAGCCAGGGGGAGGCCTTTGCCCAGCAGTGGGACAGAGTAGGGTGACGTAAAAAAATATATTTAATAATAATAATTTCATATCATATTTGTATAGCGGTTTTTAAAAGACACCTAATCTCCAAATTTCAACATTGTGGTACCAATAGTTTCGGAGTGAAATGGCTGTGATTAACGCGGACGGACAGACAGACAGACGGGCAGGACGATTCTGTAAGGGTTCTGTTTTCGCCATTTGGCACCGGAACCCTAAAGAAAAGCTAGGCTGTTTACTCCGTTGACATAAATTTAAATAGCCGTTTAATTGTTGTGTCAAATAATTAATGAATACGGACATAACGCAATATTTGCTCACCCCCTTTAATCAAGTAGCGTGATAATAATTATAAAGCCTTACATTTGAGTAGCTTAGCAGTAGTTTTCGCGCCATTTCAGAACATCGATTTGGATTTTTACGATTTTATAATACTTATGTATAGATTCTCCGCCTTTCCATTTTGTTCAACTTTTTACACAAAATTAATTGTCACTTTATTAGAAAGGGACTAAATTCACCTATTTGACCCTCTTTTTCGGTGCCAAATTTTTGGTATACGTAGTACTTGTTACTTTCATGCAAAGAGTAAAAAAAATGGGAAAAAATAAAACGAAATTATTTTTTTGCTATTCCAACTACATTACTGATTGACATACTACACTATTGATTGATTGATTGAAGTAATATCATTTTTTATATCATTTCTTATAATCTGCAGAATGCGAAGAATTAGGCCTTTAATGCTATTTTTATGAATTGTGAATTTATTTTGTTATGATTTAGATTAGAAAAATTGAATAGACCTCTTAGTTGCTTTATAAGAATTCCCTGAAAATTAAACCTACACTGAGATTAAAACTATCTAGACACTGCCACATTTGATAACACTCGTAGACCTTGTCGTCTTACGACGTGCAAATAACATTCAACCTTAGGTAAAACAATTACGAGTCGATTTTAACTGATTAGTTGTAATGTTCCTATGTCTGATTGTTCTGCGTATCGATCACATTCTCCTTTGTTTGACAGTTTCAAAGAGAGAATTCAAAACACCGGGCGTGCCTTGATCGAGCGCATTTCTGGCCGGGTAGGTATTTATTTATATTCACCTTCCAAAACAATCTTACCCTTGAATTTGCATGACTGTTTTAATCACAGTAATCCTTATAGTAATTACTATAAAGTTGTTTTTGATGGGTAGCAGCTGGCACTGGCAACATAACTTGGAGACGTACTGTCACGCGCACTAATGTGTATACACGACGCACCTTTTTAAAGAGATTTTGTCGTACTGTATTAATTATCGTTTTACGCTTTCACGAACATAGTAGATATTTTGAAAGCCATATTACGATCTCAAAGACGAAACCATTATTATTTACGAGAAAATCGCTTTTGAATTTCGCTAAGTGTATAGATATTAGTGATACGTGACACGTTAAGAATATAACATTCAGAATTATAAATTCCTTCATGCCGGTGGTTTTCAGATAAACTTAGAAACTTAGGTACATTTAGATTTCCAAAATAGAAAAGAAGTCTTATTAGTACTTTCAGATTTGAACCCTCGTGCAAGTGAGGCGAGGCCTTAAACACAGGCCCCTTTTTTTTTAGCAAAAGTGTAAATTTCCATAGACATAAACTCACACCTTTTATGGTAGTCGTAAATAGTAACTACAAAACACCACTTCCTTCGATCCTTTTGCTTCGTAAAGTTTTATAAAGTATCTCTTTATTTTTTCTAGGCCCAGGAATTGTACTGCCGTACCATTCGAATATGGTCCCGTATCAAGAACGAATACAACATCGTAAGCGATGGTATTCGTAAAATGAATCGGGAAAACCGCTAAACTGGTAAGTGTACACGAACCCTCGTAACTACCAACGTTCATTCCACGAAGTCGCATCCCAATCTTCCCACTGACCGGTCATAAGACAAGACTGCGACCTCTTGTAGCGGTACCATGACGGTCATCTCACATGTCGAGATTTAAAAGCTTTTTTCTCTGTATCTCCTGTATCAAATGTCAAACTATGCCGACATGCTACGGCTCTGTGTGTTAGTTCTATCGTTACTAGCTATAAGTTAGATTATCTTATATTAGATATTTCTCATAATATGTATACGTTAGATTATTATTATATATTAGATTTAAGTAGTATGAGATAAATTGAAACTTAAAGATAAATAGTTATTAACAAAATAATAAAAAAATGATGATTGATGATTAATAAAAAATGTACGTATAATTATGTGAAAAGTAATAAAAGCTACAAAAATGTCTGTCAATTGCCACGTCGTTGGATGGCACCGATTCTTGCTTTCTGGCCCCGTGAGGAGTCGACCAACCGCTTATCGCTGTGCCGAAAGACTAGGTGGGCACTCGGACCGCATGGCCCGTCCTCTTCGCTCGGAAATAATGTACTAGTTTAATGTCATTGTAATTAGCGAAATGTGGGTGTACCTATTAATAACTACAAGCCATAAAAGGGCAATGTGTTTTTGTCTTATTATAATCTTAAGGATTTGGCCTGTGGTCATTTTTCGATTAGACATCTATGTGTGTATTCTAGAATAAAATCAATAATAAAATGTTGTGGGCATTTTTCGAATCAAAAATCTCTGTCAATTGCCACGTCGTTGGATGGCACCGATTCTTGCTTTCTGGCCCCGTGAGGAGTCGACCAACCGCTTATCGCTGTGCCGAAAGACTAGGTGGGCACTCGGACCGCATGGCCCGTCCTCTTCGCCCGGAAATAATGTACTAGTTTAATGGCATTGTATTTAGCGAAATGTGGGTGTACCTATTAATAACTACAAGCCATAAAAGGGCAATGTGTTTTTGTCTTATTATAATCTTAAGGATTTGGCCTGTGGTCATTTTTCGATTAGACATCTATGTGTGTATTCTAGAATAAAATCAATAAAATGTTGTTGGAATTTTTCGATTAGACATCTATGTGTGTATTCTAGATTAAAATCAATAATAAAATGTTGTGGGAATTTTTCGATTAGACATCTATGTGTGTATTCTAGAATAAAATCAATAAAATGTTGTTGGAATTTTTCGATTAGACATCTATGTGTGTATTCTAGATTAAAATCAATAATAAAATGTTGTGGGAATTTTTCGATTAGACATCTATGTGTGTATTCTAGAATAAAATCAATAAAATGTTGTTGGCATTTTTCGTTTAGACATCTATGTGTGTATTCTAGATTAAAATCAATAATAAAATGTTGTGGGAATTTTTCGATCAGACATCTATGTGTGTATTCTAGATTAAAATCAATAATAAAATGTTGTGGGAATTTTTCGATTAGACATCTATGTGTGTATTCTAGATTAAAATCAATAATAAAATGTTGTGGGATTTTTTCGATTAGACATCTATGTGTGTATTCTAGAATAAAATCAATAAAAGGTTGTTGGGATTTTTCGATTAGACATCTATGTGTGTATTCTAGAATAAAATCAATAAATGTTGTTGTTGTAAACAGCATTCGTTTTATTGGATGAAAACCTTATAAACCTGTTAAATTAACAATTTCAGACCCTTAAACAAAAAGTAAATAGGTAAGTACGTATTGAAGAGTTATTCAGACATTTCACGGAAATGTCGTTTACTTTTAACTGGAGATATACAGTGAAACTAAACGGCATAAATCAAT
This sequence comes from Standfussiana lucernea, assembly GCA_964057025.1. Taxonomy (NCBI): domain Eukaryota; kingdom Metazoa; phylum Arthropoda; class Insecta; order Lepidoptera; family Noctuidae; genus Standfussiana; species Standfussiana lucernea. The sequence goes on from OZ059784.1 coordinate 24,505,517, forward strand.
TTTATCTATGTGGTTCCATCCATCCAATCTTTAATCAAACTGCAAGGTCAGGGTGACCGCAAGAAAATCCTGATCAGGATTTTAAGCACATTTGCTCATACTGATCCATTTCAGCCAAAGATATATCATCATCAGAGATTTCTAGCCTTTACCCAACTATGTTGGAGTCGGCTTCCAGTCTAACCACATGTAGCTGAATACCAGTATTTTACATGGAGCGACTGCCTATCTGACCTCCACAACCCAGTTCGTACTGGGTAATACGATACCCCTTGGTAAGACTGGTTGTCAGACTTTCAGGCCACTGACTACCTGTAACGACTGTCAAAGATCTACAAATGACAGCCGGGACCATCGGCTTAACGTGCTTTCCGAGGCACGGAGGAACATCGATATGTAATGGGTGGTCACCCATCCACAGACCAACCAAGGCAAGCGCGGCTTAACCTGACGATCGACCCCAGCGTCTGTTATTATTTGCCATGATGAGCACCTCAGCCAAAGAGATATAGCAGAGTAAAATACAAGGTGGAAGGAACACAAACGGTTTCCAAGTATTCAGTACCTACATACATCATTCTGTGCACCCTGCATAGAAATTATCCAACGGTAATATAAAAAAAATACAGCTGTTACTTACATTATGACCGTGCCAGTATCGCACTTTTCGGGTTCAGTATGATGTATTCAATACCTGTATAAAACAAGGTGTAGTTTTGCATCCTCGTCAAAATTCAGGAGGTTGTCATAGAAGACGTAAATAATCAATATAAATTACGGTACCTGGTCAATAGTAATAAACGCTGTTTTTTTTAGTTGTTTTAATTTGACACTATTTCAGAATGAAGCCCTTTTCAAAAGATGAGAATTTATTTATTTATTTATTTTGGATTACCAACGAGTTACATTACATTATCATTCATTTAATTAAAACTACTACAGAATACGTTGTCCTGTAACGCACACTCAATTATAGGTAACCACAGCTTGCACATTGTCGAGTACACATGCTCTAAATACATAATTAAAATTAAAATTATAGAGAAAAGAGAATCACCCGTTTTCCAAATAAACGTCTGAGTTTGTTTGTGTGTGTGAAAGCGCGGTCATAGGGCTAGTGTATTAGACGAGCCGAGGTGTAATACGGGTGGTGTACACTTATCGATTTCCGATATTAAGAAAAAATATTAAAAAATTACCTACCCATATGAAATGGGTAGGTAATTTTTTAATATTTTTATTGATTCGGGTCGAGAATCATTATCATAGTTACCTCCTTGAATTGCACGAGGATGCATAAGCAACACCTTGTATAATAATTAATAACCCTATAGAGTGGCCATTGCGAATATAGTCATACAAAAATGTACATCTGGGGGATTTTCGATTTTGACACTCGAATGCTACCTTGGTATAAGTTTAATATTCTACTCTTTGATGCTGCTTCAGAAATAGGCACACGCCTACTTCTGAGGCAGCATCGGGTATCAGACACTAGACTCATGGCTAAACAAGTCTTATCAGCCTTGACTACCTAAAGAAAATGTTCGTTAATGTAATCCACATACCGGTTTGGCTCCGACACTAACAATCGTAATAGCAGTCAATTTAATCTGGGGTAAAGCTTGTTCAAATATACACTTGCACATATAAGTAGGTTGGGCTCGTACACTTAAACTCAATTGCAATGTTGTTTTCGTTACCTACGCGGAAACGACGGAGTTGCGGGAGCACATTCTTTAACATTCCAGTGTAACAGCTATTGGTGCCCTATCGACCAATATAACCTGAAAGTTTAAGTTTGTAGGCCAGGTAGGTGTCAAGTGGAACCACTCGAAGGCCAGTATTCTCACAGAGGAGCCCTATTTAAAATTAATCTGAAATCATCTTTAAGAATGAAGTCGGACCTCGTGGATATCTATACTCTATACTAATATTATAAATGCGAAAGTTTGGATGGATGTTTGTTACTCAATCACGCCAGAACGGCTGAACGGATCTGGATGAAATTTGGCACAGAGATAGAGTATAGTTTGGAATAGCACATAGGCTACTTTTCATCCCGGTAGAACGATCCCGTGGGTCAATTATCGAAATCCACGCGGGCGAAGCCGCTGGCATAAGCTAGGAGGTACATACAAAGACCCCTCCGTGCCTCAAAAAGTATGATAATTCTACTCACCAAAAATCATCCGTTTCGCTGTCAACGGGGAATTTGCCTAAAAAGGCCGGTAGTACATATGGCGCCATTGATAGGCCTAGGTTTAAAGATAATTGTTCTAAAAAAAACGCAGTGTCATGAAAGTGACATGAGAACAAAGAACCGTAGGATAGGCACTATAACTAACTTATAATTAACCTATGGTTACCGTACTGCCCCAAACTTCAAACAAATAATAATAGATTTCGGAATCTATGTGGGATACATTGATCTATATTTCTGAGGGGTTGATCGCTAATTCTTAGCCTTAAAAATAGCCAGCCTTGGGGAGTCGACTAATCTATGTAGCCTATTAGAGCGAACGGTTTAAAACGTAAGTTAGTAAAGGTCCAAGTTAGTAAAAATAATCACACAACTTTGATAACTCGTCATAAAATTTATTTCAAATCCCCAATACCCTGAGGTTAGTGTACCTTTGGACTATCTAACTTAGGCAACGCTGAATAAATCTTTACAAATAATACTTTATGATAATGTGACTAAGAGCTATAATCGAGTAGATCGGTTTGCATGACGAAAGAGTTTTCACTCAAGACTAGGTCGCTTCTTATTTCTTTCTCTTTCTAACGCGTAGCTGTTATTGCGGTATTATCTTGCTCTGATATATTGAAGCTAATGATTTTAGAGCTCAAGCCAAAACAAAATGCTTAATGTCCAAAAACAATTATTTGTTTTATAGAGAGGGTCGAAAGGATACCGACGCTAAGACGGTGACCACGTATTCAGTACATCATGCTGAACCGGGGTCACATAGACATTTTTCATCGGTAATTTAAAAAAATCACCTACAAAACTGCAATGATTTTTTCACCCTTCCACCTTGTATACTTATATTTTTGTACATAACTGGCGAAATGTGGGTGTACTGTTAGGTACACTTCTGCCTAACTTTTCGGAGGTTATAGGCGTGATGTCATGGTTATATTTTTTGTAAAAAAAGTTAAACAAATACAGTTAGATTATAATGAGTTTTAATATTTTTAAGTACTTAGCCATAATTTGGTAAACATAATGTTTAAGTGGACTTAGTTTCAATTATTATAAATATCTACTTGACTAAGTAATGTTGAAAAAACTACTGAAATACTTATAAACATTCGTACGCATGTTGTTCTTAATAACATTTTTTTTTCACTATTCCTCTAACAAAACTTTTTGTAATAATAATATGTAATTCAAAACAGAAACCTTAGAAATAAATCTATAATAACCTAATTTCATAAAGTTACATTTTAGATGTGTCATGTGAACCGATCTTATAAAATAACCTAACAGAAAAAAAAAACTTAACATTTCTTACTTCGCCGTTAAAAACAAAAATTACGACATACGAGTAGAAAAGTAATAAATAAAATGCACAGAAAATAAATTACAATAGAAAACAAAAACAAACGAAATTATTTAATCATTGTTACGATGTTCACGCGCGACGTTTCATTTCCTGAAATAAATATTTTTTGTCAGAAAATAAAATAGTTGCAATACCTAAAAACGGGAGTCGCAATGCCGAAAATCGCTGGGCTTACAAAAAAAAAAAAAAATGGGTACCCGTATTCGCGACGCTTATTTACTATTCGAAATATTGATTGATTTCGAAGTCTGTTAAAAAAAAAAACAACCCAAAAAAAGAGAAAGTCAATCAACATTTCAAGACTACCAGCCCAGAAGCAACTTACATAATCACACCGATCCAGTTCTTCAGTCTTGTCTTGGGAGCGATGGGAACCTCCGAAAGGTGTGCGACTTCCTCGGGGAGGCACTGTACGCCCTCACTCCTGCGTAGAACTTGCCCTTCTGGGTGATCACCTCCAAGCGAGCTGAAGCTTCAGCCCTCCCGAACTCATTCTCGATAGTTATCCTGTAGACACCGACGTCCTCAATTGTGACCTATAATAACATTAAAAAAAAACACATTAACTTTGCCCTTGTCCCTTTATACTTGTGGTCGGCGCAACTCGCTTTCTTCTTCCATTCTTCCCTGTCAGACGTCACGCCATCATTTACTGCTTTCTCTTTCATATCATTCCTCATACAATCCATTCATCCTATTACATGGGATTTAAGAGCGTGTACGGCGTACGGCATTTCATACAAATTATCAAGTCCTTATTTTTCGAAACAACTGAACCAATTTTAATGAGCCTTCACACATAAGCAAGATAAATAGGTCTAAAAATATAGTAGAAAACATTTTCGAAATGTCTTGTTCAAAAAAAGATAATTGGAAATTTCCGTCTCTATAGAAAATTTAAAATCGATCTAATTTAACTGTAACACAATTTTACGAAAATGTTTTCTACCCAGACATTTGTTTTTGGCATCCCTAATACTGTACTATAAACAACAATAATTTTATCACAAAATTGAAAATAATTGACTTGTTTAGACATCATAAGTCATTAAACTAACCTGTTCAATTTCGAGTAACCTTAACAGCTCGTCTTTCTCCCTGGTGGTGAATCTGGCCGAGGGTGTGATGACGATTCCGTCTTTGTCCCATGTGGCCCAGGGAGCGGGCTGGCCCTTCACGGCACACTTGAAGGTGACGCGGTCCCCTTCCTCGACCACCTTGTTGTAGGGGTACGTGTAAAAGGATGGTGCCATCTGCCGGGATGGACTGCACAGGCGGCGGGTGTCAGGGCCTATAAGAAAATGAGAATGGGGGTGAAAAATTAATGTTATACATATATACGTACGTACATGGAAAGTTTGTACTAAGTAGTCAGGGGCGCGAAATTCTGACAACCAGTCTTACCAAGGAATTTTGTACTAACTGAGTTCTGTAGGTCAGATAGGTCGGATAGTCGCTCCATTTAAGATACTGGTATTCAGCTGCATCCGGTTAGACTGGAAGCCGACTCCAACATAGGAAGGTAATACGATACCCCTTGGTAAGACTGGTTGTCAGACTTCCGGGCCACTGAGTAACTGTTACGATTGTCAAAGATCTACGAATGACAGCCGGGACCTACGGCTTAACGTGCTTTTTAACATATCATCTGAAGTATTATTCACTCTCTGTTGTTTTTATAATTTATCGTTCTGTTCTGAGTGCAGCATCCAATTGTAAATTGCTCGCGCAACCCAGTATTTATCATACACTAAGGTGTTGGAACTATTGTTTAGTTTTAAACCGATTGATGGCGTTGTTGGTGAGCGGCGATTTCTGATTCGCGGTGTCAATATTCTCCGTGAGTTGACTAGGCTGGCGATGATTGTAATTTTTAACCGACTTCAAAAAAAGGAGGAGGTTCTCAATTCGGTTGTATGTTTTTTTTTGTGTTTGTTACCTCATATCTCCGTCATTTATGAACCGATTTGAAAAATTCTTCTTTTATCTGAATGGATCTACTTCCCGATTGGTCCCATATAAATTTCATCAAAATCGGTTCAGCAGTTTGGTTTTGAAATCAAAATAGCTGGAAAAAATGTCATCCAAGTAAAAGAAATTGCGAAATTGATACTTGACGAGGATTTGTGTGTGATACTATAACTAATAAAAAGGGTAAAATAAAAACTTTTTTGCAAAAAAAGAACACTAAAAAAGTGGAAAATAACTTTACTTCCGGAAGTCGGTGACTATTGTTTGTTTCATTGACTTTTTTGCCACCGACTTCCGAAAGGAAAGTTATTTTCCACTTTTTACTGTTTTTTTTTGGAAGTCGGTTTTTTTTTTGCAAAAAGTTTTTATCAAATAAGATAGCAATATATACTCGTAGTTACAAACTTACAACACTGTGTCGTTGTTTTACTGTTAGGTACTTATACCTTCACCCTTGTTACGATCGCGAGTGCTACAGAAGCAAGTTCGTGATAGTGACCGGTTGTTCAATAGGTATTTTTTGTAGCATAGGCCAGCGATGTTGGAGGAGCTCGTGCTAAATAATATCAGCCGCACGGGTCGCTCTTCAAGGTTAAGCCGCGCGCGCTTGCCAAGGTCGGTCTGTGGATGGGTGACAATCATTACATACCGAGTTTCCTCCGTGCCTCGGAAAGCACGTTAAGCCGTCGGTACCGGCTGTCACTTGTAGATCTTTAACAGTCGTTACAGGTAGTCAGTGGCCCGAAAGTCTGACAACCAGTCTTACCAACGGGTACCGTATTACCAAGTACTATTTAGTACTAGGATTGTGGAGGTCAGATAGGCAGTCGCTCATTCAGCTGCACCCGGTAAGACTGGAAGCCGACCTCAATAAAGTTGGGAAAAAGGCAAGGCAGAAGATGATGACGCAAACGGTGTTGGAGCGTCTTCATTTATGTTACTCAAAGTCTTACCAGGTGTTCTGGAGACGGATCTGGCGGGCGTGCTGCGCGGTGTGGAGCGAGGAGTTGAGGCTCCTGACAGCAGTGCAGGGGGACGGCGCAAGCGCTGGCTCAGGGTGTTCGGCTCGCCAGGTGCTGTGGAGTATCAGTTGTGAATTTAGAACACATACATATACTTAATCAGACTATAAGGTTCGAGTTTGTATATGTAGATGACACATGTTCTGAGAGCAGTTTGGTAGCTAATGAAATAACTAGATACGCCAATGTTTTTATATAAGACTACCAGTGCCCGAGGCTTCGCTCACGTGTGCGCGTATTCTTTTGGCATTATCAGGGTACATTACATGGAATCGTGAAGTCGTAGTATATTACTAACAGCATGTATTTAGCGGGGCGACAAATTAATCTGAATTTGGGATTAAAAAATAATTAAAGTCGATAGCAAAAATAGTAGGATGGCAGCTAGAGCGAAGGATAATTTTAAGTGATGTGGGCTCCTACGGTGTCTGCAGAGTTTAAAGAAACCTACCCTATCCGTGTCGGGGTGCCCTAACCTCCCTGCGCCCTATGTTCTGCTATTTGGCTAGGCTAGAAAATCTATGCAACTCTAAATTATGCCAAGATTTTTTTTATCGCTGCCCAGTTATTATTTTAGTAGCAATTAGTCGCCCTTTAAATTATTAGTCACCTGGAACATAATTAGCCATTACTAACATTCTTTCTATAAAAAATACCAATAACTTGATTATTTTAATGTGTTAAAATACTAATAAACTGTTAATTTAAACTAAAACCTGTTAGTACAACTTTGTTATAATATAGGTATTAAAGGTACTAACTAGTAGTCAATTTCTGAGGGAATCAATTTAGATTGCCTTTCCAAATGAATTTCCGAAGATCCCTTCTTAATGCACACTTACGTCATTTTCGATTTCAGCTGTGCGTTGATCGGTCAGTCAAGTGACTCAGCCAGTTAGTCAGTTTCTTACATTATACATATACATAAATATAGATAGATTTGCCAAATTTAATGAAGTGGGTCTTCCATTATGATTCTGGCACATGAAATCCTGGTTGAGACTCGTGCAGACCAGGAGAGATTGGAACAAAACGGAAGCAAGGAGAAACAAGACTACCTATGATGATGATGATTAAACCTTTGTCCCTGTAAATAAAGCTCACTCTAGATACTTACGATACACCACAAGGCAGGCGCTAGACTTGGCCTTGCCGAGGTTATTGGATGCCTCGCAAGAGTAGGTGCCCTCATCCTCAGCCGTCACTTGTTTAATCTTCAGCCGCGCGGCGCCCTCTTCGAACGTGGACTCGAAGTCTGGGCAGTCGTGTATTAACTGGAAAGTTATAATTATACATATTATAACATCATGCCTATAATACCCAAGGGGTTTGCAGAGGTGCCTTGTTCAGCCAGTTGCAGGAGGGTGTATGATGTTATACCGTTGGTCCTGCGCCTGATATCTCTCCGCTCCTATTCGACTAGAAGCGTAAGGCCAGAGAGTATATCTGTATTTGCACACTTGTGCAATAAAATTATTCATGCGATTATATCAGTCAGGAGGACTATATAATAATTGATGCGACCTATTGCCCCTAACCGGGCACAAATGCAGACACCGGAGTGCTTTTGAGAAATTGAGTATAACAATAAAATGAAAAAAACTTCGGATGACCAGGGATTCGAGCCCAAGACCTCATGCAGCAAAAGTAGCTTCGCATTCACTCTACCAATGAGGAATTAACGTTAAGTAAATGGCTTCCCGTCTCGTCTTCAGCCAGATACAGTACTCTTCAATAGTATGCCATTGTCTAAAGACAATCCTCATCTTTTCATACTCAGCCGCTTTCAGCCACTCTGCGATGAAAGTCGCTACACCTGGTCACCTAGCCTGACAGCGTCTTACCTTTTCATTTGCAGGTTTCGAACATTAATTCTGTAATACTCAAATGGGGTCGCCAAATCAGCCAGTATAGTGTTCCCACTACAGGCTCACAGACCTCCTCTCCTTGACAGTAAATAGGCCTTACAGTCGTACACCATCACGTGGGCCCAGTGAAATGAAAGGGACAGGCAGTGGAGTAAAGTACACACCAATGAACTTCACATCAGTTATTTGATAAATTTAATAAGGTGGAGGAAGAGACTAGTGTCATTAAACGCACTACGTCACCTTTAGTGGGTCTAAATCAATGTCCTTAGTTCCTTACCACTCAAATGTATCGTTAGCGCTTGGTACGAAAGTTAGCTTCTTTACACTCGTTTAGTATTCGAAAAGTTTCATACTTACCTATGCACTGTGGAGATGTTCCTTTTATTCTGTATGCTTATGTTATTTGGTTATTGGCTTAGCATTTGCACACAACGTGACAATACTGCTAGTCTCTTGGGCACATTACCGGTTCACAGCGTTGACGAGTAATTTTTGACACTATTGTTTAGTTTAGGTTATTTTGTTTTTCATTTTTTATGTAACATACATCATCTGCCTAGCCTTTTCCCAACTATGTTGGAAACGGCTTCCAGTCTAACTGGATGCAGCTGAATACCAGTATTTTACATGGAGCGATTGCCTGTCTGACCTCAACAACCCAGTTCGTACTGGGTAATACCGATACCCCTTGGTAAGACTGGTTGTCAGACTTTCGGCCACTGACTACCTGTAACCACTGTCAAACATCTACAAATGACAGCCGGGACCATCGGCTTAACATGCTTTCCGAGGCACGGAGGAAACTCGGTACGTAATGGGTGGTCACCCATCCACGGACCAACCCAGGCAGCGCGGCTTAACCTGACGATCGACCCGAGCGGCTGTTATTATTTAACCACGAGCTCCTTTCATTTTTAATGTAACATGCAGTTAATTAATAATCGTAATTGGATTTTAGTTAAACTAATGAATAGGTGATAAGTAAGCGAATTTAAAAAAAAATAGTTCTCGTGTAAAAATGATGTTAGTAGCTCTCAGAATCAACCCAATGGCGAACCCATTGGGTTCGTAATGTCATCTCATCATACCTCATTGTAGTGGAACCAGCGGATGTCAGGCTCAGGGTTGCCGGTGACGTGGCACTCGAACTCGATGGCGTCACCGTCGTACGACAGCAGGTCTGTCAGCTCGCGGTCGAAGCGAGGGATCACCTCCACTCGGCTGGAATGATATAGCGGGAACTTTAGTATAATGTCACTAGTTCAGTATAGTGTACCCGAGGAGTAACGGACACGTTATTTCTCTTATATTTTCTCAGACTGAACTGTGGCCCTGCCATGACGTCTTAAATCAGGAATGTTTTAATGTCATTCCAGCGCGGGAAAGAGACAGAGCTATACAGGAATACACACTGGAATAATACTAAAACATTCCTGCGTTAAGACGTCATGGTAGGCCACTTGAAGTATACCCAAGGTTTATTATTTATATTTAAAGAATAGTTTTGCACAAACTTTTAACTATTTATTTTTAAGAACGGACTTCACTTGATCGTTTCTCAGACTGAACTATTATCATTTAAAATATCAGCCAGCGCATCTAAATAAATAATTTTAATTAAAAATAGTTTGAGCTGCCGAATGTGGCCATTGGCCAGTGTTATCAAGTAAACAGCCTGCATCATTTAAGGTTAATTGGGAGGTCTACAGACTTACAGTACTTTAGTATAAAATCATGGATGGAATGTCTAGCGTTAGCATAATCAGCGTTAGCATAATCATGTTTCCACAGTCAGTGGCGTGCCTAGCGGCCAAAAATAGGGCGAGCCCATAAGGCAAGCAGACTGTTCAGAAACCCTTCACACAAGCCAAGCTTTAAGGCTTGTATAAAAGTACCGTTACTATTCACACTGATTGGATTCAAGCCCTTTGTCTATGAGAAGGACATGCACTTCGCAATAATAATTAAAATGTAATTATTAGACTTTTTGATCAAATAAATCATTCCTTTTCTTATTTTAATTATTTAGACTGACATGCTTGTATTGCAAAGACTATTTAATATCCATTGACAAACTTAATATTGTAGCTAGTGGCATTTGATTAGACATTTTTTTTCTATTTATTGTGATTCTATTGTTTTTGATACGAGTATAATATTAATTTGTAAAATGGAATTATAATAATATTGTAATTGATATTTAAAATGATATTAATTGATTATGATTTGCATGCCCATGTGACGGCAGAACATGGAGAACTAACTTCTATGACAACATCTATGTCCCAATTATTTACCCATGTTTGCAAATAAATTAACGATTTGTTTTTTTTTTCTCAAAGGAGTAGCTCTTATATTCTAGTACATGCCGACTTTGTAATGATGTTTTCTTGAGCACCGTGTTGCGAGCTATTCATAAAAATATTTACGAAATAAGTGGAGTGCCTAACCGGGTTCGAAGCCACGACCACGGAGTAAGTCGCGGCCTTAAACTACCACTGGCCCATCTCCGCTCTCCTGATGATAGATGGAGGATCCGAAACTTTGAGAAGGAATAAAGCAGCCAATGAGGTGATGGTGACAAGCAGTGTAGGACATGTATGTTTGTAAACTTAAAAAAAGTAACAAAAAGGTTTGCTCACCCATATCTCACGTTGTGCGAATCGTCTGTCGATGATGGATCTGAAATCACCAGTCGGTGAAATATTAAAATACCAATTCTGATCTGAACCACCCAATAAAATCTATTTCCACACAATTATGTTCTGATAAAATCACAGACTCTTACTAAAAACGGGGGCTAATGCCTTTGGGCCATAGATAGTTATGTTGCATTTTAATTGCCTGAGCTGCAATATTCGATTTAGCATAATCAGCCCATAATGTTGCCACTGGTGGATCTCTATGAGGGAATGCGCTGTATGCACGACAACCACTCAAGCTATGAAAAATCAAATTAATTTGATCTCTTATTGTACGGGAAGCTCATACAAAACGAGGTCAGATTGTACTGGATATGTTTAGTTTGATTTGTTGCCGTGTGTACTCTTTAAGTTGACGAATATCACAAAATAATGTTTTCGAATATTTGGTTCAATGCCATGCCGGTTTTCTTACGATGTTTTCTTTGGCCACGTTTAGAGGATGGTGATAAATTCTTTAACTATAGAGTAAAGTACCTGCTTGGCTTAGAACCCACGACCTAGAACTAGTTTGTCGCGGGCGATACCGCTCGGCCATCAGTCCATCTGTCCTCATTTTGCGCAAATGATGTAACTTACAAAATTAAATGTTAGTTTTTAAACACCTGTAAGCTAACCATCTTATTTACCCAACCACCTACACTTATATGTAAATATGCCTAGCAAAACTTCCCAAGGGTCATCATCTGCCGAGCCTTTTCCTAATTATGTTGTGGTCGGCTTCCAGTCTAACCGGATGCAGCTGAATACAAGTATTTTACATGGAGCGACTGCCTATCTTACCGTCACAACCTATTTAATACTGGGTAATACGGCACCCTTTGGTAAGACTGGCTGTCAGGCTTTCGGGCCACTGACTACCTGTGACGGCTGTAAAAAATCTACAAGTGACAGCCTGGGACCAACGGCTGGACATGCTACCCGAGGCACGGCGGAAACTCGGTATGTATTGGGTGGTCCATCCAAGGACCAACCCAAGCAAACACGGCTAAAGATCGACCCGAGCGGCTGTTATTATTCAGCCTCGAGCTCCTCCCAAAACTTCCCAAGGGTAAATAATAAATTATAGAGCCATAAATCAACTCAAAAACTATTTTCAACGCCCAAAAAGCTGATCCCCCGAAACCCTCAATGTAAACTGTCAGCCGTTTCTACCATAAATCAAATGCTCCCGTTAATTTTAACCCGCCCCTAAACATTTCATCCAATACAATGCAAAACAACAGACCCACACCACAATGAAAACGTTAAACCTACGTCAAATGGGGTAACCTAGTTGTTCACTAAAACTGGGTTGGTGGGCGTGCCACGCAGTTTATTTGTGGGGGCGTGAAAGATTTGTGAAAGAGATTGTATGGGCAGGTCAATGTACGATTTACACCGACGCGCTTCAGGCAAGGTCAAAGGAAATTGAACCGTTTACGAAGTAGTTAAGCGTCATATCTGCATGGATATGGCACAACTTGGAATCCGACCGAACCCACGCGCATGCCGAAATAGCCGGTGTAGTATCCAAATTAATTATGACGTTAAACTGCAGCATATAAGGTTCGATTTCCCTTAACACCTTGATGAGCACCAACGGGTGTAAATCATACTTAACTGCTGAGGGGTGGACACTGAACCATAAAGAACAATTGCGAATAAATTTGAATTGAGAACGGTGTTGAAGCGCATGCCTCTTTTGTTGGAGTCGTTTTCGTTCTATATACGAATAAAATTTCATTTGACGAACAAATATGGCGGTGTCTGGCAAGTCCGTTTTTTATCAGCAAAGACGTTATTATTATTAGTTTGTTTCATTTATTTGCAACAACTATAAGTTTAGCCTCGATAAGGACGGGGACACAACGCATTGCAAAAGCGACCCGCCTGTAGTGAGCGATGGATTAGATACAAAAAGTACGAAAGTTAAAAGAGGATCTTTGAATGAAACGCGGCCCACCTGTATTTGCGTGAGCCTACCCATCGATTCCGGTGAATACACTCGATGTCAGCAGTTAACTCATACAATTGTTGTGATGTGCAACGCCGCCCGTATAGATAAAAGCGGTCATGCTAAGATACTACATGACCTAGTCATCAGTATTACTTGTGGGAGGAAAAATCACAACTTTCCAGCTAGCAACCGGGGTCGTTTACAAGCTAAACCCGGCGCCGGCGCCGTGCCGGGTAGAAGCCGGTCATAAACAAGGAGGCTCCTTTCGAAATTCCGAAACAACCTGAACCGATAACACGCTACATAGACCTAGCCCTTCGTCCCAGTTCGGTTCTACAAATTATAGTACACGAATACACTTTTCGATTCTTCAAGGTTTCCTAGAATGTAACAATCGTTGGCTATTCTTCTCTTTCATTGTGTAATGTGTGGTTAGTGCCTAACCTAGGTCAGAGTTTTTATGCCGCCCATGGGCCTCTGACTTGGCTTAACATGCCGTCGAGAAATATCTCTCAGGCATGCTGGTTTCCTCACGATGTTTTCCCTCACCGAAGCAGGTGATAATTATACAATACGCACATGAATCCGAGAAATCGGAGGTGCGTGCCTTGGGCTTGGCCGTGTTGGCTGTTAGAACGGTTCGACTGTATCAATGGTTATGCTTCAGACAGATTCTCGAACACAGAAAAATAATCAAAACCTTACCTTTAGCCTTGATCTGCAGCGATATGATCGCCTTAGCCTCCCCGTGCACGTTTCTGGCGACCACGGAGTATGCGCCAGTGTAGTCCAGCTTGGCGTGAGGGATCTCAAACCGGTACTCCGGGCCCTCGCCGACGCGCTTGAAGTGGGATGCGTCGCGGTAGTAGTCCGGCTAAGGATGCAAACATCATATTTTTAATATCTCTTAACTGGTCACGCCTAACAACTTACGTAAAAGGTCACGTGGGGTGCGTGACACATTTAATAAAAAAAATAAGTTTCAAGTTTATACCTTTTTTGTTATATTTGTGGCTATTTTTAATGTCATAGTTTTTTTAACTTGTTTTTAGGCTTTTTATTTTTATTATTTTGTGTCGGCGGTTTTTTAATTTAGTTTTAAGGTGTTTTCTTTTGTTTCAATCCCAATAAACACACATTTCTATCGTTTAAATTAGTATTTTCTCACCTTAAGGAAATCCCTCAACCAGTACACATCAGGTTTGGGGTCCCCGATGACCTCACAAGCGATGATGACGGTGTCCCCTTCGCGGGCCTCGCTCGAACGCGGCTTTCGGACGAACATCGGCTCCTTCGAGTACCTGAAATGGTGATAATTACGTATTTGTTTAGTGTCATCAGAGGGGTTACCATGGACTCTTATCATAATCATAATTTTCGCCGGAATCGGCCATTGTTGGGTATAGGCCTCCCCTTTTTTTTGCGATACTTCCTGGTTCTGAGTGCCATCATCGCTCTGTTCCCGCGATTTTATCGAAGATATCGTCAACCCCACGCACTTTTGGACGGCTATGATTTCTTTGGCCAAACTCTTATATCAGACCAATATTTATTGACAAACACTGGGGGCTCGTGTTGTGAAAAGCTTGTCTTGGTTTTCGTGTTACTCTTCTGGACTTTGAGGAACCTGTCCAAGGCAGCTTTTAACGCGGTCGATAGCCATTTAACTTTAACAAAGGAATCAGTGTAACTCACGGTTCATCCGGAGTATTGATGACAACAGGTGGCGTCCTAATCTCTCTCGGCTCAGCACCTCCCTCCACAATCACTTTTCCGGACGTGGTTGCCTTTCCAACCTCATTGGAAGCCGTGCAGGTGTAGACCCCAGCATCCCGATAGGTCACGAAGGCTAGTGCCAGTTCTATCTGACCGTCTCGGTCTAAGGTCATGATGGCGCGCCGACTTGGGCGAAGGCGGACGCCGTCACGGTACCAAGTGACTCCCACTGATGGGTATGCTTCTACCACGGCTGATATCCTGAGTTCTTCACCTGGAATAATGGGTGAATATTTTCTCTGGGAATCAGTTTTACACGTTAAGTTTAAAAAAAAAACAAAATGTAGTCCACATTCACGACGGCACGGTTGGCGCAGTGGCTGAGCGATTGACTGCTGCGCTGCGTGTCGCGGGTTCGATCCCCGCACGGAACAAATATTTGTATGGCCTACAGATAGTTGTTCCGGGTCTGGTTGTTTGTGGTTGTTTGTGTATGTGAGTTTAAATGTTTGTAAACGCACCCACGATACAGGAGAAATTCCTAGTGTGGGGCAACGTTTTTTTTTTTAAGTAAAAAAAAAAATCTTCTTATCTGACTTAATTACACTCACCTCTGAAAAGTGCTGGCTATATAGATTTAGGGGTCAAGGTGTATTTAAAAGTCCAGATACTAAATATTAAAATGGCGATACAAAATGTGGGGTAGAATCCGGTTTCGCCTTTTGATGAAAGTACCAGACACAGACAGAGTAAACCTGTTGAAGCAGACGGCTTACATGCATCAGACATTGTGTGTTCAACCTTCAGATATTGTAGGATACAAAGACGTTTCTTGTTTATGACCTTAAACTGACAGATATGCAGGGAGCTTATGCTTATGATCATGAAATGCGATTCTTTTCATAACATTATATACGTATACATTTAACATGACGCCTGTAATCCCCGAAGGGCTGGGCTGACGTGTACCCATTAGTACACCCACATCCCATGTAATCGAAAGTGAGCCTTCAACAAGACACAACTCGACTCCGTGGCTGCTACTGAGAAATTCCTGATGGAAGAACCCAATAACACTTTGCCCGACCTGGAAATCGAATTCGGGACCTCATGGTCAGCAGTCGCGCTTGCCGCCATTTGACCGACGAGGCAGTCAAATTTTAATAGTTGCAGTATTAGTACTAGCCCGCCTACCAACCCCTCCGTACCCTCCGTCCATCCCCAAACCGGATTGGGCCAGCGATTTGGTCAATGCTTGTACTTTCTCAGAATAAGAAGAGGTATCCGCCTCGAAGTATAACAGTACTTTCACAAGTTATTATGCCCTGTGACTGGGACTGTAGCTTAGTTTTTTTTTTGTGTTTTGACAGTCAAAAGTGCCTGTAATGGTCTAATTGAAATAAATGCTTTGAGTTGAGTTGAGTTGAGTAATAGGCTAGTGCTAATACTAACCATTTGAAAAGCTCTAGCAATAAGTCAATGTACCTTCATTAAGTCTGTACAGCGGCTCCAATCCACAACAGAACTCTGGTGCCACGTACGCCCTGATGCCCTTGTCGACAACCAAGCTGCAGCGGCAGCTGACCGCTCCGGAGCTGTTCCGGGCCATCGCCTCGTACACCCCTCCATCCTCCAGGGTTGTAGGGGCGATCTCCAAGGTATGGAAGTGCTCGTCCTGGCAGGTGTTGCGGCGACCTTGAAAGTTATTGATGAAATTATTAGTTTAGTAAAACAGATCATGATTTTCTACATATACTTACCTATATTATAAAGAGTTTGTAAAATATATATAATTTTTTTTTTTTTTTTTATTTTTTTTTTTTTATTTTTTTATTTTTTTTTGCTTGGATGTAGGGGCTAATCTTCGGAACTATATTGAGAAGGTGTAATCTCCGACCATAATACGAGCGAAGCCGCGGGCACAAGCTAGTTGGGTATAAAGTAATAATCATCGCTGTGACATGAGCGTGCAAATTGATCCAAAATCATGGGCGACCATGACATAGCAGTATCAAATTAATCTTGCATCAGTGTGGCAAAAAGTTTTTTCTTATATTATTGGACCTACTCTTGACCTCGATCTTATCCTGAAGACAGAAATGAGGCCGACGATGGAACGAGCTAAAACAAAAGAAGCCTATTAACTGGCGACTTAAATATATTGGGGTCATATGAACACGGGAACACCGTCGCAGGCAGGAGATTCCACTCCTTGGCTGTGCATAATAAAACACAGCCTCCTGTACAGCTGCATCTCTTTCCTACACAGCAATAAGATAAAAGGTTTACTGTCACCGTCAGGTGTACAGTCCCCTAACTTTGATTCAGGTATAGTAAAAAATTCAGGCGCATGGTTTACCTTTGAACAGAAAATGGCGATGAAATATAACCTTGAGGGACTCATCAATAACCGTTTATACACAAATAAATGTACCGCGACGAAACATTGCGAAAACCGGCTTCGTACCCCTTTGGGTTTGAACCGTTTTGCCATTTGTCTATTTGCAAAGGGGTCCTTTGAGTTGTGCCTAGATATAATGGATGTTATTACGTCGCACGCACTTCTTTATGTTGGCACTTGTAGCTTACTAAAATTTAAAGTAATCCACAAAGGAATTGATTATGTCTTATAGAGACGTATTATATTGAACTACCAATATTTTGCTTTCGAAATAATCAGTGTATATTAAATAACATCTACTTACAATATTGAGTTGTGGGAAGGGAGAGTCTTATTTTTTATTTTTTTATATAAAGGCCAGACATCTGACCAGAACTTAATTTACTTTCTTTACAAAAAGATGCAATAATACTCTCGAATTAAAGATAAATAATAAAACATAAACAAAGCTACTGACAAAATAAACAAGGTATTAAGAAAGGTATTTCCATTGTTTCTATTATCCTAGTTTAGTCACCCCCGGCAGATTAAAGGTCTGACTCTTCGAAACGTTCTATCTGGCAAGTAATTTTTAAATGCAGTGTGCATCTACACGGCGCCCGAAATTATTTTATTGTTACACATACATACTTCTGTTTTTTTAATAGGAGAACACACATCATTTTTTTGCTCTTGTATGATTCCTTACATTGGATGTAGTCCGCAGTGTGTAGACCACACTCATACACAAGGTTACATTTGGCATACACACAAGGTGGAGGGTACACCGACGCTAAAACGGTTACGACGTATTCAGAACATCATTCTAAAATTCTATTTTTTTTAAAATTACCGACGAAATTTCTCATGAAAAATTCTGAAAAATTACTCACCCTATTAGTGAATGTTGATACGGCGCGGTGGTTGACAGGGGGGAATAGACAAGGTCAGAAAAATGAAAGATCTACTTACTATCAAACACCAGCGTTTCGCCATCTTTGAACCAGGTGAGCGTCGGGGGCGGGTTGCCGACAACCTGACACGTCAGCCGGACCGGGAAGGTGGCCTGCACCCGCCTGTCTCGCAGTCGCATCGTGAACTGGGGCGGGTACTCGCCTTCCGCGTCTTGTGATCGCTCTCTGGAAATCGCGAAAAATGTGTTTTATTTAAAGGCAACGGAAGAAATAAAAAAATCCAAATCAAGGACTTTAGTTGTCTACGTACACACAGCATTGATCAAACAATATTTTTCTGCATTATGTTGGGATCATATTTTGGCAGCTTACATCTTGCATTTTTGTTTTCAACCTTTGTGGGTTGTGGACGTATGATTCCATTACCGTAACAGCCGGTATTAATTGTGCCGTAACTCACATTTGGGCGGGCCGCCACACAATGCAAAGTCCTCCTACATCGCTTATGTACATTTTTTATGAATCACTGCACATTGTAGGCGGGCCGCGCCACACAATTTTGTACTTAAATGCGATATGCGACTGCAATGCGTCAGCTTTAGATGAGCGGCTCGTGGGAAAGGCCGCTAATTGCTACCGCGTTGTAATGCTATTAAACACTCAAAAAAGCATGACCTACTTTAGAAAATGAGTCTACCTTCTACATACAGGACTAGTTATTGCTTTTTTCGTTCTCGCTCGAGATTGGCTGACAATCACAGCGATTCTATTGGATTATCACATTTTTAGGTATGTAAGCCAACAACAGTCTAACTTATCAATAAAAACTATCATTTAAACAACTAAAAAGAAGCTCTCAAATCACTAATTAAAACATGATTTTACCATGGGCTTGTTTCTTGCTTTTATAGGTTGAAACCGCGGCCCACTTTAGCATAGCCAAGTCAAACCCGCTGAATCACCCCAGATAGCATAATATCATAGTATCAGACGATAGGTGGGAGCAGCTGCAGTCTGCAACAGGTCGTGAAACCGACCAATCAGCTTTCAAGCTATTGAAGCATATTTTTTTAGCTGAAAACGATTTGCGTGCAACCTTGGTAGATATAAACTGCAGTTTTAGCATCTACAAAATCTTATCGTATCTATGTTCTAATTTAAATTGAATTTGTTTCGAATTTTTGTCTGAATTAATGATTATTTAGATACAAATATTATAGTGTCAAGTTTTCAATTACAGTTTTCAGTTAGGGACGAAACACATTTACAAAAAAAAAACTCGACTAGGTAAGGAATTATTTTACATTGTAATTCAACGTGGGAAATTTAGGAGTGCATGTCGGGAGTAAAACAGCTGTATTGATTAAATAAGCAGTTCCTATTGCAGATGCATCATTACTTAATGAATGTTTGAGATATTTTAACGTAATCACCAAGGTCAAAGATTACGACAGAACCTTAAATATCAGCGTGGTATTTCTGATATGTGGTCCATGAGAGATCAAAATTGCTACATTTTCCAACAAAAAGTCGGTAACACCGTAAACAAATAACTTTTTATAGATCAAAATTACGTTATCGCTGGCTATCAAGAGGTACCTTTTAGTTCAAATTTTCAAAGTTATACAAGCTAGTCTAGTACTTAGATTTTTCCGTCTGCATTTAATGCAAGTTATAGAGATGGTGAAGAAATACATCTCTCTCAACTCTGCACACCGCGTTGGATACCATCCAACCATGGCCATTGATCTCTTCTGAGAACGACTAACGAAATCTTCACGTCAAGTTGTTTGAGCTATAATTACTATCACCTATAAACAAACAATTTAGGTATCTAAAATTAACTAGCAAACAATAAATTTTAATAATAATAATTGAATCAGTAGAAGGCTTCGCATTTCTACGACTTCCAACCAAGCTTCCAATTGGATTGACTTGAATTAAATTCGACTATATTCGACTTATAGAAATTTGAAATGCAATTTTGTTCAATCAGTGTAGTACCCTACGGTTGTCATTCATTTATTGGAACCGTGACAAACAAAAAAGTTTCCTATTTACAAACAGTAAAACCAAAACATTGGCTTGAGATTCTTGTTTCAATTTTGTTCATGGAATAAAAAGCTTTTGGTTCAGCTAATCACTGTTTCTCATCTACATGATAATTACCTGAATATGTGGGTATCGAATATCTTTAATAATATTTAGAAACTGGAGTTTCGAGGCATAATTGCCACAGCGCCAATAATTGTGAAACACCCAAAAACAAAACTTAGGTACACTATCAAAAAGCTCATGCTAATCTAGTTGAAAATCGTTGTAGAAATACAAAACACGTTCAAAGTGATTGCCCTTTTATAAAGCTGTAACTGTAAATTGTGCAAAGCAGACAGCCTAATTCGTTAAAAAAGTTCGCAAGCGCATTAAGAATCACATTATGCTCTCAGTTTAAAAATCAAATGATTCTGTCAGTACCTATTCTTGTTACACATATTTGTTGTTATAACAATTACTTACCTCTTAAGCTTTGCATCAGCTTCCCAGATCAGCCGGTCAGTGACGACAGCCATCCGCGCGTACGTGGACGCCCTTCCGTGCACGTTCGACGCCTCGCAGCTGTACCGCGCCTCATCCTCAATGCAAACGTCCTTGATGGTCAACGAACAGTCTTGACCGTTGTACAGAGTCGTCATCCGGCTCTCTTCCTCAATCTCGTGCCCATTCTTCATCCAAACTATTTCAGGCAACGGCTTGCCCTTGACGCTGCAGCTGAGGTTCGCCGTCTCGCCAACCAACACCTTCAGTTGCCCCGGCAGGATGTCCACAAACTCCGGCCTGTCACCCGCAAGGCCGATGCCGACCGGTGAGGACGTCTGCACTGCCTCTCCCCACCCGTATCGGTTCTTAGGTCTGACTCGGAAGTGGTATTCCTCTCCTTGTTTCAAATTGAATGCGTCGAAAGCGTTTAGAGGCGTGATTCCTAGTTCCACCCAGCGCGCGCCGCCTTCTTTGCCAACCTGCCAGCTTTCTACCTTGTAGGCAAGGACAGGCGCGGCGGTCTGAGGTTCGGTTTTCGGCCAGGCGAGAGAGACCCAGTTGTTGCCTCCGTCCACGACGCTCGGCTCACCCGGGATGCGGTCCGGCACGGCTAAAACGAGAACCGATGCGGCACTGACCTTAAAGAATACTTGACGATATGCCAGCCGAGACTGCCAGATGACTTATAGTATTGATTTGAGATTGACCGCGCCAGAATTGGCAGGTTAGGCTAAATGTATAGCGAATAATTAGTGGGTATGATCTAATGATTTGTTGCTGAGTGCCTAAGACAGTTGTCATCGTAACGATGAATGATTGACGGATGCGTGAATAGGTTCCTATTGACAAGTCTGTTACGTAATACTATAAGTTGATCTACCGGCAGACTTCAAGTCTGGCTTATCAATATAATTTGAGGTAACCAAAGCAGGGCTTAACGATAAACCTCTAGTTTCCTGTAGCATAGATATTTTGTTCTAGAAACTGACAGTTACATATGCTTGGAGCGCGCTATTCACTAGAGCGGTGAGCTTACAATATCAAGGTTTACTTGGGTATTATTTGTTAATTTCAAAGATTTGTTAAAATATTTCGGTATACGAGTGCTTGTAGAGTACCCATGACTACTTACACTCGCATTTGGTTTATTCCAAGTAGTTAAGTAACATTTAGTTCTACAGCACTACTAATTGGAAAAAAAATATCCATCTAGTTTTCCGGATAATATATGTCTGAATACTTAGTGGAGTATGTGAGTATTATATTTTGCCTTTTAACAAACACCACTCTGGACTCCGTGTTGCACCCGAGAACTTTGTAATGCAAACAGCACGGTCTGAGTTTCGAACCAAAGCATTCGCGTACATACAAGTTGTAAACGGACCCTTCACGAAGCCGTCAACCAAGCATTCTATACATTAAAAAAAGTAACTCTACGCAAAAAATTATGCTGGGAAAAGACTTTTTATTTAAGGGTGAAAAATTCCGTTTTGCGGATGGACTCAAGGTAACGCACTCAAGACATTGTACTGATGGACGTATTGACAATACTACAAGTATCATGGAGGTATCTATAGTACAATAACAACATTAAAAACTAGTATTTAAAAAAAAAACTTGTGATAAAGTTGGAACTATGACCCCCAACATCTCAGTAACTATACGTATAAGGTTACCAGGTATGGTCCAGAACAAAAAAAATAATCGCAACGACGGGAAGTGCCTTTCGCCTTCGCTAATGGAATTTTACACCCATTATACTATTCAGGTACTTACATCTAAACCTTCTTTCAGCGATGGACATAGTAGGATCTTCCTTAGGATAAATCCAGTCAGATATTAGGTCTTCAGAGGAAAATCGCTGTCTTACCTGTGAAAAAAGTTATAAAATACACATCAAACGTGACGGGTATCAAAAACAATGATTACTGGCAGTGTTTGCTGGTAACGTTACCAATTAAGAGTATCGTTTCAATTATTTGAGTATTTTTTCCATTGAAAGACCAATGAAGTGACGCGTTCTGAAGTAGGAGCCCGCGTTAGATAATCCGGACCTCTTCAGTGTTAAGGGTTACTCCTTCACACCGAAGGAGCGCCAGGGTACCCCGCGAAATTAAATTTTTCTTACGTTTTTCGCAGTGTCGGGTTATACGTTGATTAAAATATGATTAGCGGCCCTCACAATATGGTATTACAGAGAATGATTATTTCATGAAAAAGTCATTCAATGGGATTAAATTGAATTAGAAGATTATATTGATGATTTTAATTATTATAATTCTGCAAACTATGTGTTTACAGAATTATAATAAGGTAGGTATTACGGCCGCCCGCCGCGGGAGACGCACCGGGCGTCGGGGGCCACCGTAGACGCGGGCCTGTGGACGGTGAGCTAAGGGCTAGCTCGCCGTCCCTCCGTCTTAGGACGACAGGCCGTGTCGACGGCGCGTTCGTGTTCCACGCGCGCCTCAAAGAGATGTCAGCATAAGGAAGGGTCCCACAATGGCCGATGCCTGCCGGGTGCTGCGGGTTGTTCGAAAGAGATACCGCGGCCCCGGAACACAAAGGGCGATGAAGGAACATGGGTGGGTTTTAGTCAGTAAAAGTCTGACACCCTCCCGCTCAGCCCAGAGCGGGAGAAGTCATTTGATGATTTACCATCCGAAAAAAAAAAAAAAGGTATTACGGCCGCAAATCATATTTTGTTCAACTTACAGCCTGACACTGACCGGTAAATTGCAAAAACATAAGAAAATTTGAATTTCGCGGGCTACCCTGCCGCTTTCACCTTAACGTCACATGACGTCATACTATAATACACTTACCACTACCGTGACAAAGGCACGGTCACAGCCGTACGCGTTCCTAGCGAGTATGCAATAGGTGCCAGCGTCGGATACTCCGGACCTTTTCAGTGTAAACTGGACATAGTCATCTGATGTCATCTTGCAAACTCTCTGGTTTGTCGTGATGTCGCGGATGCCTTTCATAAATATAACTGTGGACAAACATTATTGTGATGATAGAAATAATGTTCTCATAAACAATTAAAAAAAAATTGGCTACAGTGGTGACTATTTTACAGACGACTTTTTCCCATAACTTTCAATGTCGTCAATGGTGTCCTGATATGCCCGCTTTGTGCTTGCTTTTTTCGGTCAAAGTTGGAAATGCTAGTCATTTGACCGCACATTAGAAAGCAGCACGCCAAAGCTCTCGATAACTACCCTAGAAAGCCATTGAACTTTATGGACATTGGTTTCATTTGCAGACAAGTTTTTTATTTTACCCCTTTTAGTTAATTCCCCCACAAATTCTTGTCATGAACTAATTTTATATTGTAAGTACCTAGAAGTTATTATGGGAATCATGTCATCAACATAAAATAACCTAATACCTACCTACATACGATACGTTACACGTATCAAAGGGCCACCACTGCGCTAAAAGAAACATTTAAATACTAGAAAAACTCTCACCTTTAGGTTTAGGCTCTCCTTGAACCCTGAACGAGATATTGATATCTTCGCCAACAGAAATGAGGATATCCTTTTCTGGTCTGCCAGCAATGATGGCAGGCTTTCCCTCCAGCTCGTTAGTCACCACAGTAATCGCAGCGTTCATGTCAACCTTGCCATGAGTGCTCCAGGCCCTGCAGGTATACATCCCTGACTCTTTTTCCGTGACATCTGAGAGAGCTAGAGTATACAGCCCCTTTTCGACGAAAGTTGTCGCGTTTCTGTACACTTCGGTAACGGAACGACCCTCTCTCAGCCATTCTACCCTGGTAGGACAGCCCATGATCTCGACCTGGAGACCTATAGTGCCCCCTTGGGCGACCTTGTGGTCGGATAACACATTGGTGAAGTGTGGTCGTCGGGACTCTTGGCGATAAGGTTGGTAAGGGCGGCGGTTAGTTTTTGGTTGGCCGCGTTTTGCTCTGGCTGAAATTAAATATTTAAGCGTTATATTTTGATATAAAGGACGCATCAATTGAGGTACGAAAAGTTAGTAAAGTTAACCTGACCGTCATCATTTTTGAACTTTTGATGAACTATCAGTTTCACGAAATTGGCCTATCAACCTCGTTCGTGCGATTTGATGCTATAAGATTATTTTCACTGGAGATATGTAAAGTTGCATGTCTACAACGTAAAATCAGAATCTGTCTCACTCCCGGGCCAAAGATAAAGATAAAGATAAAGATAAAGATATATTTATTTCTAAGTATATGGTACATTGAGATCTTACATTATACATTGTTTCACATATACTACCATAGCTGGTGTAGAAATATTAAATTAACTGAGTACATGCAAATAATAGTCACTACAAGAATTTTAATAACAAAAAATTACATCATTATGTCCAAAAAATAATGTTATGTCAAAAATATAAGCTATAATGTCAAAATATAAATTATAATTGCAAAATACTAATAGAATAATGTCAGAAAGTATGATTTAAAAATTCATTAACCGAATAAAAACACATGTCTAAGAGCCAAGCAAACATTTTAAATTTGAATTTGATAATAGGTAATGTTCTCAGGACAGGTGGTAATTTATTATAAATTTTAATTGCCATACAACTGGCATTTCTGCTATAAAGTTGCAATCTCTGAGGAGGTACTAATAATTTCCCGGCATTTTTTTTATTTAATCTTTCTGAGACTTGTTCATTTAATTTGAATAAATGAGGATATTTTTTAACAAATAAACAAACTTCAAAAATATACAAACACGGGAGTGGGAGAATTTTTAATTCTTTAAATAACGGCCTGCAATGATCTAAATATTCTGCTCCGGTCATGGCTCTGATACATTTCTTTTGTACTTTGAATGCCCTGTCTATATCCACTGAATTACCCCATATCACTAGACCGTAACGCAATACCGATGAAACATACCCATGATAAGCATTTAGAACTGTTTTTTTACTAGACACTAATCTTAACTTGCGAAGAGCATATACAAACTTATCAAGCTTGCTGCATACTCTTTCTACATGCTCCTTCCAGTTCAGTTTGCTGTCAATTATTATACCTAAAAATAAAGCAGATGGTTCTGGTTGCAAAATCGTATTATCATGTCCAATTGTTATTGGTGTTAATGACGAGTTGCATGTTTGAAATTGAACTATTTTGGTTTTATTAATATTAACATGAAGATTATTGTCTTCCAGCCATTTTATTACATTCATTAATTCAGTGTTAGTATTATTTTCTATGTCAGTTTTATTGAAGCATTTAATCGTCAAAGTAGTGTCGTCTGCAAATTGTATACATTCATATTTTAAACATTTTCTGAGGTCATTTATATATAATATGAATAGTGGCGGGCCCAGTATGCTTCCCTGTGGAACGCCAGAACTATTAGTTTTTAATTCTGAGCAAAATGTCGTCCTTTTATTTTTTACTATTTTAGAGATAACAGTTCTCTGTTGGCGATCAGACAGGTAGCTTTTAAGCCAATCATGCGCCTTGCCTCTAATGCCGTACCTCTCTAATTTGTACAGTAGTCGTTCATGTGAGACAAAATCAAATGCTTTGCTCATATCCAAAAAAACAGACAGAGCAGACATTTTATTGTTAAGAGCTTCGGTAATTAGTTTTACTAGGGAAAAACAGGCTAGACTTGTTGAACAGTTTTTCCTGAAACCAAACTGACTCTCCACAATGATGTTATATTTGGTTATAAATTGATTTATTTTGTCATGCATTGCTTTTTCAAA
Source organism: Standfussiana lucernea (assembly GCA_964057025.1). Classification (NCBI taxonomy): domain Eukaryota; kingdom Metazoa; phylum Arthropoda; class Insecta; order Lepidoptera; family Noctuidae; genus Standfussiana; species Standfussiana lucernea. Next base: position 24,531,875 of record OZ059784.1, read on the forward strand.
AATTTTTGCAAAGATTGGGATCAGCGTAATGGGCCTATAATTACCCATATCAGAACAGTTGCCCTTTTTGAAAAGTGGTTTAATAATAGACTCTTTTAGTTTAGATGGAAAAACACCTTGTTCAAATGAGAGGTTTATAAGGTAGCTAAGTGGGGGTGCTATAATTTTCGCGCTTAATTTAATAATTTTAGTGGTTACTTCGTCATATCCGGTCGAATTCGTGTTATTTAATGAATTAAATAACACGAATTCGACTCCCTCAAGAGAGTTTTTCTCAGGGGTTATTTGTGCTTTTGAATGAGTTAAACCATACATGGAGTTTCTTGCCCATTCTTCTCCATAGAGATCTACGCTTTCGAATGGGCAACTACAGTACTTTCACAAGTTATTATGCCCTGTGACTGGGACTGTAGCTTAGTTTATTTTTTTGTGTTTTGACATTCAAAAGTGCCTGTAATGGTCTAATTGAAATAAATGCTTTGAGTTTGAGTTTGAGTTTTACAGTATATAAACAGTAACAATCAGTATAAGGGCACAGACAGGTAAAACATTGGAAAATAACAAAATTAACTGTGAGAGTACCACTGGAGGTACGCGGTTATATAAGTATCGGAATAAGCTACAGGTGGTCAGGGCTCCAAAGAGAGGAACCACCTAACAATACAAGCCGTGTCCAGAAGAACCGCTTTCTGAATCAAGCCCTTGATGCAGCTGCCTAACGAGAGCCTCTTCAGCTGTTGGTCGAGGTTCTTGCAATTAAGCACTGAGACTGAGACTGACTTTAGAGAACTGGGTCGGGCATATGCCTATTGGTACGACAGTTCCGATTACACAAGGCTGTATTTTAGAGCAAGTTGCTGATGGATAATACTGGCTACAAGTAGCTCCCCATTCGCCAGACGAGAACACCTGGAGATAATGTGACGGATTGATTCACCTGGATGGTGGTATGCCCGACATAAATATGTTAACTTTCACAATAAGTTTCCATAATTGCACAGGCAAATTTTTCGGTTTCTCCAGAGAGGTCCCAAGAACGTAGCCAGGCTACGGACACTGACGAAAAAGGCGCCCGTGAAGCTCCTTCCTCAGCCATACCTCCCTGTGATCATTAGTGTCAAGCACTACATGTTTGCGCCAGTTCTATTTAGACAAAGAGAGTGGGGTGAGGCCCTTGTTCACAACCACGATCTCATCTCAATGCATCTTTACGTCGTAGGCTTCTAGGAAATGTTCCCTGAGGCTGCATATCTCTCGATTGTGGAGAATCTTAGCATTTAAAAAACCTCACCTCTGTGCTCCACACCTCTGCGGGATATACAGTCTCATAACCAAAGAATATGGGTGGTGCATTCGATATACCGTCAACAATGTAAGGACCCTTCTATCCAGGGCGTCTAGTTTTGGTTGAGTCTATTTGAGTATGCCGAAAGAGTACATCAAAACCGGTATGACTCAACCGTTGAAGGCGTGCACCTTATTTTTGCCTAATTAAAAGACCATTCAATACTTTTTTCAAGGCGCAAAGAAATGTATGTGAAATGTCCATATACTTAAAGGTTTTGGTTGCTAAGACAGATCTTATTTATTGAATCCGAGAGCTGGGATCTCACAGATCCCACAATCTTCCGTCACTTTACATACATGGCCGCACATTCATTGACACCAAATTCCATCTCAATGCCGCTACTGAAAGTTTCATTTACCTTCAGTAATTTCCTAGCAAATTGTTGGGGCAAAGAATTTCAGGTCGTTCATGTAAATGAGGTGAGATACAACCTGACCACCTCTCCTCAACCGCTAGCTAACATCTGAATCCTCCAGAAGCGTACTGAGAGGATTTAAGGCTAAGCAGAACCAAAGTGGGCTCAAACTGTCGATGTCGCCTTGAAATATACCTCGCTCGATTTTTATCAGCTCGCTAAATCCTCTGGATATGCCGATATCTTGGATAGCGAAGGAATGTCCTCCATTGCCCCATACACGACAATAGGAACGTGCGCAGAGTTGCATTAACTTTATAAAAGTCTAGCACCCTCATTTGCCAAATATGTGGTACCGAGTCATAGGCCAACATGGCAACAGATCCCTTCGGAAACGGCTAACCTGCTGGCCAAATTGCTCATATCATTGAGGAGCAGCGTCTTATTATCGCGGGCTTATTATATATTTTGAGAAGCGGACATAATAGAATTGTCGAGCTACACGATAACTGACAAATGCCTGCACTGACTGGACAGGTCCACTCAATTCTGTGTAGTTCTTTCTTCAAAAGAACATCTCAGACAATTTTCTGTCTGGTCCTCATGAGACTTGTTCAAGATTATGTTTAGATTTTAAAAGAGTCATTGACCTCTGAGTTTGTTTCGGCTGTTTCTTCTCAGAGTAATCAGGCTCGAAACACATGTGGCGTGTAAAAGTGTTTTCTAAAACCAACTTACAGAAATAAATATGATTTATGATTTCAATGCATTATTGTAGAAATACAGCCTGATTTACTGCAGAGAGCGTGTCAATTGGACCTCCAGTTTACGCCATGCCCGAAATCACATTCAACACACATGAATGGCATAAAATCAGTTAAGTAAAGTGAACTTCACGGATGTTAAAAAAAAATGTGTGTTATACACATCCGTTTTTTATTTAAAGAGCAGAAATGCTTAACATGAGCATATTATTATGTTTATTACTAGCAACTCACCCCTAAACGGTATTTACGACTTGAAAAATAATATAACATAACATAACAACACGCCTGTAAGCCCTGAAGGGCAAAATTTACGCGCCAGAAACGGTAAACATGAGTTTATTTTCGTTATTACTTAAATCTTCTATCAAAAGTTGCTAAACTACATGTACTTTTCATTACTAAGTACGAAGTTATTGATCGCAAAGGGCTTGTTGGTACCTTCACTCGAGTATTGCATATAAACACATCTATAACTCTTCCGATGCATCAGGACAGAGAGAGGGGTGTTGTAAACCATATATATACATAACAGGCCTTCATTCAAAATCGGCTCAACAATCAAAAAGCCTTCATTTATCTCACAGATATAACTAGTAATATTACGTACCCATGAAGTTCCAGTAATACATTATTGAACTTAGTACGAACGATTTTATACGAAACACAATAAAAGCTTTCGCGGCGAACGGGCAACGTCCGGCTAGTGCCGTGTTGCTCGCGAGACTGGTTCGGGACTCGGGTGCCTTGCCACCCCGACAGACTCCCGCCCTTGAGATATGACGTGATTTTAGAACGCGCTCATTGGTCCTTGTTGTCATGGATACAATGAAAGTTACCCCTGGTCGGAGAACTGTCTAGACAAACTTATTGGTTTCGGAAGTAAGAGTAAGCGAAAGGAAAATATATTTTCACTATCTCCGTCGCGTATGAAATTTTTGCCAGGTGCTTTCTAACAATCGAGGCCGAAATATTACCCGACTAAATTAGATCGGTAGTAAAATATCCCAATAACACACCAAGACTGTCGACTGTCGCACTTGGTTATAACCCTTCAGTGCAGCATGGTTTTTGTGATGCGTAGCCGAAGACGGATTTTCAATAAAATTTCGGCAGAAAAATTGCTGAAGAATGCTGCACTGTAATATTGAATCCAAGCAGTAAGGTGGGTGTACCATGGAAGGCCACTCTAATAAATAAACAGTTATTATTCGTTCATATACTGGATAAATGAAACGAACGAATATTTAAGTAATACTTTGTTTTATTCCGTAAAATATAAACCACTTTTTTAAATTTCAGATTTGATCAATATTGATTAAACTTAAGTTTCATTGAACTCTTAAAAATGGCCTTGCTAGGAACAAGGCTCCTTAGAAGGCCATTATAATAAATCAGTCATTTAACACTAAAAGTTAATAAATAGCCATTAAATCTACAATAAAAAGAAGTGGTTTATATATTACGTAATAAAACAAAGTATTACTTAAATATTTGTTAGTTTCATTTATCCAGTAAATAAACGAATAATAACTATTTATTTGTTACAGTGGCCTTCTATGGTACACCCACCTTATTTTGACGTCGCCGATTTCCGATATCAATGAAGCAAGGGACCGTACTGCCAAAATAGTGGCGCGAGCGATTCACCGCCGCGTCTGTGATTTCTAGTTCGATGGATGTTTATGTAGATAGAAGGAATTTGTCATCACATGGCAATAACTACGAAATTTTAATAATTGGCCTTCGAAGGAGCATGGCCTTCCATGGTCCACCCACCTTAATAACTTTTGACTCATTCTGGTTTGCATTTCTTAATTGTTAGAACATAATGATCTGCGCAATTACAACATCTTGCAATGTATACCTTCTTGTAAAGCAATAAAGATTAAACAAAGAATCATGCACTTCCTACGAACTTACCAGTAAAGCTAACTGTGTGAGTGATTTGATCTGACCACACGGAGTTCTCAGCCTTGCACGTATAGTTTCCGTTGTCCTCAGGAGTGGGTGAGCTGATTGCCAGCCTGCATACTCCGTCTGCGAGGTAGTAGGCTTGGATCCTTTCGTCATTAGACACTGGCTTGTCATCCTTCAGCCAGGTGATTGTAGGAAGAGGCTGGCCACGGATACGGCACTCGAGGACTAACTCGTTTTCGGCGAGATGGTATGTGTCTGCGTAGAGAATAGAAGGGTTAGTGAAGATATCTCATCAGGCATCGGATTTTGTAATAGGTACACCGGAGGGTCTATCCAAGTGCAAGCGCTTTTAAACCGTTATGTATTTCCACCTCGACGCGACGGTCAAAATGATTTACATCGATTTTATTGGCAGGTTTCTGAAGTACAAATAATAGCATTTATTAAAAGTAAATAATTGAATTTTAGGACTTTGAAACTTGTGCGGAGTTTAACATCTACATAAGTTTAAAATTTGTATTTGAGTGTTTCATTATGGTTTTATTAGCGTTGTCCGCGACCTAGTTCGCGTGGAAAATTTGATGAGAAGAAACAATGTAAGTAGCATGACTGTGTTATCTATCTCTGTGCCAAATTTTATCCAGATTCAGAAGGAACAAACATCCACCCATTCATCTTTCACACTAATTACATTGAAGGATTTATGTAGGTAGAGTTTCACTAGTTCTCTATTCAAACACCTACTTGAATCATAAATTTTTATGTGCGTTTCCACATTTTTGACTTTTCTGTCATCGTTATCCCTGATGTCAGTTTGTCCAGCTCGTTTACTCATTTTTATTAGTACTGACGTAGTTACTAGTACTGTCCACAAAATAAAAAGTGCCAGTCGAATTCACACACAAAGGGTCCCGTAGAAGATAGAGTGAAGTCATTCTGTTCGATTTCCAAAATTTAATTTTCGTTTTTGGCACCTTAGTAAGTTTGTGTAGTAGTAGTTGTGCATTACGTTTTTCCTACCATAATACTTTCTATAAGCGTCAGAATTCTCTTTTTCCCGAAATTCAGAAATTTCAGCGTGAATTTAATAGTAATAATTTAATTTCATACATGATTTGGGTCGAATCAAAATAATGATGTTGTCTAAATAATAGAAGATAATTTTGAATGTTCCCACTCTTACACCCGTATTTAGAAACAAGTCAAAGTGTTTACTTGAGTAAATGACATTTTTTGAGATACGATTTTTATTACGTGGTTTAGTAACTGCTTAAGTTACAACTGTAAAACGATATAATTCAGAGTTTTGCTTTCTTTTACGGTTCTTATTTCTTTTAAATTCTTGTCTATTGCAAAAAAAATGCAGGTAAATTACTTAAGCTCAAGTAATTACTTCAACTTGACTATAGATACGGGTGTTAGTGTTACCGACGTGAACGTAACTGTTCTGCCACCTGTAACGCTTGCTTCACATTAGCCTCGAAACTTACAACGTAGTTCATTTCACATTTTGCCGATAGAGGGTGACTCTATCAATCTTGCAGTCATTCTAAATTCAACTTAGTTTGTACTCTAATAAAATTGACATTTGTCCGGCAACAACGTCAGTTGTAAACAAGGTTACCTGTAGTTTAGTTCGGCCTTGTAAACAACAGATGGCGCTTGTGACTGCGTAAGGGGAAAATTTTATGAGTCATACTGCCAGCATACGCAAAAGTGACGCATTTAAGGAAAGGGCTCGGGGAAAAGGTGTCTTACCAGCAGCACCTTTCTTGTATAGTAAGGCTTATTTTTCTTTACATGTTTTCCGCAACTGGGGCCCTTTTGCTTACGGCAGCTGTATAAGGCCGTGACCTTTAAGTAGTACCGGGAAATGTTATTATCTGTTTGGGTACATTTGGCGTGAGTCATACAACGTTTGTTTTGGTGAAAGTTTCAGGAAAGTAAAGATAATGAAGATTTTCAATAATCGATATTGAGACTTTGTTAAAGGTCCAAATATCAAAATGCCCTATATCCCGGGCTGTAAAGTACAACTGAAGTTATTAAATTTTCTTTCTTTATAGGACTAGGTATGTAAAAATTCTTTCCCTATACCAATGCGTTTTATAAAAATAATTATGGGATGTTTTGCCACACGCATTATATACGAGTAGACCACACATTTAGGCGTTTTTTAAAGTACAAAACCAAAACAATATTTACATAGTACGTACTTATATTACAGAAATTCTGGTGTTTTGGCAGATTTTAACGAATCAATATTAAAATTAAGTATGTAACAGTGTAACCTGGTTAAGCCTGCCTTGGATATTAAGTATGTGAGAAACCTCCTACTATTGATAGTTAAAATGAGGGAGTGGAGAAGGCCCTTTTGGGCGACACGTTTGTTTACAAACATTTGACCTGTCTTGGCGCAGACCTCTGTAAATAAGACAACTGTCATTTAAAACCTGACTATATTGGAAACTTGGTAAATGTAAAGCCTTTTTATGTGATAAATAATTGTAGGTGTCCTTGAAATTACACTTATCCAAGTTAAACATGTATTTACGCAAAACTGTTTCGAAATTTCAATAAGTAATGTTCAAAAAATCTAAGCAACCAAACGCCTAGAGTAGCTTAGTCTGATACTTTTTTGCAGTAGAAAAAAGTTTGACCAGAGTTTTAAAAAAATAGGGTAGCACTTACTGCGAATAGATCTCGTAAAGGTCGGCGGAATGGGCGATGCTTCGAAGCTCGGGTAGACCTTCAGGTTAGCAGAACTGTTCACGGAGCCATTTTCATTCTCTACTGTGCAACTGTACTCAGCTGAGTCACTGACAACTGCATTTAAAACCTCCAGGGTTATAAGTCCATCCATAAACTTAGTTCTGAACTTCAATTTATCGTCCAGAAGCACGCCGTTCTTGTACCACGTGACCTTAGGATCTGCTGATGATAGTACGCTGCATGTCAGTTTAACTCTTGAGCCTTCGACAGCAGTTCTGTCTGTGAGGTGAGTAGAAAATACTGGTTTCCTCCTAAGATCCCTAGAGAGTCCTGAACGTTTTTCGGAGACCAGGCTCCTAGCTTCGCTTAGAGCTTTCGACCTGTGCCTTTCCACTCTTCTCTCAGAATCGCTTCTATCGTACCTCTCTGTTCTCCTTTCTGATTCGCTTCTATCTGGCTGCGGTGGAGCCGAAGATCTGAGTTGAGAGTCCAAAACAATCGTCTGAGCTTTGTATATTGCAGCATTTCTGCCTAACGATTCCCTTTCAGTAAATCTTTCATGTTCAAATGATTTTTCTCTGTAGCCAGAAGGCCTCATGAACTCCATGGTGTAATCTCTGTGGTTGTGGTCAACGAATTTGGTTCGGTCAACAGACTTTTGTCTTGATGGTTCATAATGGTACTCTCTTATATAATGATCTTCTCCGTCCGTGCCTCGGATTGCAGAAACGTCACCATTTTGTTTTCTTTTTGGTTTCGATTCACTAAACGTGTCCTCTGAGCTTGATGAAGTCTTCTGTGTTGTTTCATTTAAATCTTTCTCTATTTGTCGTCTTCTATCTTCTCTTATTCTTCTCTCTGTTTCTCTTATTTCTTCTTCACGTTTTTCGTATTGTTCTTGTTCTTTTATCTGACGGAGTTTATCTTCTTCTTTTCTCTTTTTAGCAGCGTCTTTTCTAGCTTTTTCCGCTTCATCGGCTTCTGCTTTCATGCGTACATCCTCTTCTTCCCTTTTCTTTTTAGAAATCATTTTCTTTTCTAGCCTGGCTTTTTCTTCCTCTTCACGTAGTTTTTCCTCTTGTTTTTCTTTTTCAATTCTCTCAAGTATTTTCTTTTCCCTCTCTCGCTTTTTGTCTTCCTCCTGCTTTAAGAATTCGTATTTTTCATCAGCGTCCCGTTTTTCTTTTTCTTTTAACTTTTCATCATCCTTGCGTTTTCTTTCGGCTTCTTCTTTTTCTTCAATAACTTTTTCAGCCTGCTCTTGTTTCAACTTTAATTCTTGTTTGCGTTTCTTTTCTGCAGCTTTTGTATCTTTTTCCCGTTTCACAGCTTCCTTATCTTTTCTCAGCTTCTCATCTTCTTGGCGTTTCTTTTCGGCTTCTAATTTCTCTTTCTCTTGATCCTTAATTTTAATTTCTTCCTTCTTTTTAAGTCGTTCAGCTTCAATCCTTTCTTTTTCAAGTTTTTCTAATTCTGCCTTTTCTTTCCTTGCTTTTATTTCCTGTTCTAATTTTGCTTTTTCTTTTTCTAGTTTAGTTTCTTCTGCCTGTTTAATTTCCGCTTCTTTCTTGGCCTTTTCTTCTTCTTCCTTGCGCTTCTTAGATTCTGCCTTTTTAAGCTTATCTGCGTCATCTTTTTGCTTTTGAATAATTTGTTCTTGTTTATTTTTTTCATCTTGTGCCTTTTTTTCTTCTTGGCGCTTGTTTTCGAGTTCTTGTTCTTTTTCACGCTTTTCAGTTTCTTGTTTTTCAATACGAGCTTTTGTTTTTAGCTCTTTTTCTTCTTCCTCCTGTTTAATTTGTGAGTGTTCAAGTTTTAACTTTTGTTCCTCTTCTTCCGTACGCAACTTTGCAAATTGTTCTTTTTCGGATTCCGTTTTCATTTTTTCTTCTTCATCTTTCTTCTTCTTCTTGGAGGGTCTTTTCTTTTCAGTCTGTTCTTTCTCTTTCTTTTGTTGTTTTTCTTCTGCTAATCGTTTCTTTTCCAACTCTTCCTTCTGTTTGCCTTCAGCTTCCTTTCCAGTTTTTTCTTCTTCCAATTTTTTTCTGGAGAGACCTGGCTCTTGTTTTTCTTTATCTTTTCTATCTCTCTCTTCAGCTTCAATGTGCTCCTTCTCGAGCTTTTCAGCTTCTTCCTTCTGTTTTCTTTCGGCTTTCAGTGTTTTACTTTCTTCGTCGTTTTTCTTCTCTTCGGCGAGTTTTTTCTTTTCAACCTCTTCCTTTTCCATCATTTCTTGCTTTTTCAGCTTATCTGCCTCTATCCGTTTCTTCTCAAGATTGTCAGCCTCAACTCGTTCCTTTTCTATCTTTTCTGTTTCAATCCTTTCCTTCTTTTTCTTTTCAGCCTCAATGCGTTCTTTCTCAATCTTTTCAGACTCTACTCTGTCCTTCTCATTATTTTCAGCATCAATGCGTTGCATTTCTTTCTTTTCAATCTTGGCTCGCTTCTTTTCGAGCTTTTCGTCTTCGACTAGATCTTTCTCGAGCTTTTCAGCTTCAACTTGTTCTTTTTCAAGTTTTTCAGCCTCTTCCTTCTGTTTCCTTTCGGCTTCTAATTTAGCATTCTCTTCATCTTTTTTCTCCTTTTCGGCGAGATTTTTCTTTTCGCTTTCTTTCTTTTCTTTAATTTTTTGCTCTTCGAGCTTTTCAGCTTCTAGCCTTTCTTTTTCAAGCTTTTCAACTTCTATCCCCTCTTTATCGAGCTTTTCGGCTTCAATCCGCTCTTTCTCGAGCTTTTCAGCTTCAACTCGTTCTTTTTCGAGCTTTTCAGCTTTTTCGAGTTGTTCAACCACAATTCGCTCTTTCTCAAGCTTTTCAGCCTCTTCCTTCTGTTTCCTTTCGGCTTCCAATTTGGCATTCTCTTCTTCTTTTTTCTTCTTTTTGGCAAGTTTTTTCTTTTTGTCTTCTTCCTTTTCTTTCATGTTTAGCTCTTCGAGCTTTTCTGCTTCTAGCCGTTCTTTTTCAAGCTTTTCAGTTTCTACCCGCTCTTTCTCGAGTTTTTCGGCTTCAACTCGTTCTTTCTCGAGCTTTTCAGCTTTCTCGAGTTTTTCAGCCTCAATTCGCTCTTTCTCAAGCTTTTCAGCCTCTTCCTTCTGTTTCCTTTCGGCTTCCAATTTGGCATTCTCTTCTTCTTTTTTCTTCTTTTTGGCAAGTTTTTTCTTTTTGTCTTCTTCCTTTTCTTTCATGTTTAGCTCTTCGAGCTTTTCTGCTTCTAGCCGTTCTTTTTCAAGCTTTTCAGCTTCTACCCGCTCTTTCTCGAGTTTTTCGGCTTCAACACGTTCTTTCTCGAGCTTTTCAGCTTTCTCGAGTTTTTCAGCCTCAATTCGCTCTTTCTCAAGCTTTTCAGCCTCTTCCTTCTGTTTCCTTTCGGCTTCCAATTTGGCATTCTCTTTTTCTTTTTTCTTCTTTTTGGCAAGTTTTTTCTTTTCGTCTTCTTCCTTCTCTTTCATGTTTAGCTCTTCGAGCTTTTCTGCTTTTAGCCGTTCTTTTTCGAGCTTTTCAGCTTCTACCCGCTCTTTCTCGAGCTTTTCAGCTTTCTCGACTTTTTCAGCCTCAATTCGCTCTTTCTCAAGTTTTTCAGCCTCTTCCTTCTGTTTTCTTTCGGCTTCCAACTTAGCATTCTCTTCTTCTTTTTTTTTCTTTTTGGCAAGTTTTTTCTTTTCACCTTCTTCCTTTTCTTTAATTGTTTGCTCTTTGAGCTTTTGCGCTTCTAGCCGTTCTTTCTCGAGCTTTTCAGCTTCAACTCGATCATTTTCGAGCTTTTCAGCTTCAACTTGATCTTTTTCAAGTTTTTCAGCCTCTTCCTTCTGTTTCCTTTCGGCTTCTAATTTAGCATTCTCTTCATCTTTTTTCTCCTTTTCGGCGAGTTTTTTCTTTTCGCTTTCTTTCTTTTCTTTAATTTTTTGCTCTTCGAGCTTTTCTGCTTCTAGCCGTTCTTTTTCAAGCTTTTCAGCTTCTCCCCGTTCTTTCTCGAGCTTTTCAGCTTCTACCCGTTCTTTCTCGAGCTTTTCAGCTTCAACTCGTTCTTTCTCGATTGTTTCAGCCTCAATTCGCTCTTTCTCAAGCTTTTCAGCCTCTTCCTTCTGTTTCCTTTCGGCTTCCAATTTGGCATTCTCTTCTTCTTTTTTCTTCTTTTTGGCAAGTTTTTTCTTTTCGTCTTCTTCCTTTTCTTTCATGTTTAGCTCTTCGAGTTTTTCTGCTTCTAGCCGTTCTTTTTCAAGCTTTTCAGCATCTACCCGTTCTTTCTCGAGCTTTTCAGCTACAACTCGTTCTTTTTCGAGCTTTTCAGCTTCAACTCGTTCTTTCTCGATTGTTTCAGCCTCAATTCGCTCTTGCTCAAGCTTTTCTGCCTCTTCCTTCTGTTTCCTTTCGGCTTCCAATTTGGCATTCTCTTCTTCTTTTTTCTTCTTTTTGGCAAGTTTTTTCTTTTCGTCTTCTTCCTTTTCTTTCATGTTTAGCTCTTCGAGTTTTTCTGCTTCTAGCCGTTCTTTTTCGAGTTTTTCAGCTTCAACTCGTTCTTTTTTGAGCTTTTCAGCCTCAATTCGCTCTTTCTCAATCTTTTCAGTCTCTTCCTTCTGTTTTCTTTCGGCTTCTAATTTAGCGTTCTCTTCGTCTTTTTTGTTCTTTTCGGCGAGTTTTTTCTTTTCGTCTTCTTCCTTTTCTTTAATTTTTTGCTCCTCGAACTTTTGCGCTTCTAGCCGATCTTTCTCGAGCTTTTCAGCTTCTACTCGCTCTTTTTCGAGCTCTTCAGCTTCAACTCGTTCTTTTTCGTGCTTTTCAGCTTCAACTCGTTCTTTCTCGATTTTTTCAGCCTCAATTCGCTCTGTCTCAATCTTTTCAGCCTCTTCCTTCTGTTTTCTTTTGGCTTCTAATTTAGCACCCTCTTCGTCTTTTTTCTTCTTTTCGACGAGTTTTTTCTTTTCGGCTTCTACTTTTTCTTCTATTTTTTGGTCTTCGAGGTTTTGCGCTTCTAGTCGTTCTTCTTCAAGTTTTTCATCTTCGACTCGTTCTTTCTCGAGCTTTTCAGCTTCAACTCGTTCTTTCTCGAGTTCTTCAGTCTCTTCCTTCTGTTTTCTTTCGGCTTCCAATTTAGCATTGCCTTCGTCTTTCTTCTTCATTTCGGCGAGATTTTTCATTTCGCCTTCTTCCTTTTCTTTTATCTTTTGTTCTTCGAGTTTTTGTACTTCAGATCGCTCTTGTTCAAGCTGTTCTTGCTCTTGTTCAACTCGCTCTTTTTCGAGTTTTTCAGCCTCTTGTTTTTCAGCTTCCACTTTGGCTTTTTCTTCGTCTTTTGTCTTTTTCGTGAGTTTTTTCTTTACTGCCTGTTCTTCCTCTTTCTTAGCTCTATCTTCACTCTCTTGTGGTTTCTTTTCTTCTTCAACTTGTTCGTTCTCGCGTTTTTCTTCCTCAATCTGTTCTCTTTCGATCTTTTCAGATTCAATTCTGTCTTCATCAAGTTTTTCAGTCTCTAACCGCTCATTATCGAGCTGCCCAGCTTCCAATTGCTCTTGTTCAAGTTTTTCAACCTCCAGTCGTTCCTTTTCAATATTTTTAGCCCCAACCTTTTGTTTCTTTTCAGCTTCCAATTTAGTTTTTTCTTCTTTCTTCTCCGTTGAGAGTTTCTTCTTTTCAGTCGGTTCTGATGCTTTTTTAGCTTGCTCTTCATCTTCTAGTTGTTTTGTTTCAGTCTCAGCTTCCTGTTGCTTGAGCTTTTCAGTCTCAATTCGTTCTTTCTCGAGCTGATCTGCATCCGTCGGCTGTTGTTCGCGTATCTCTGTCTCTTGTTTTTGCTTGCTATCCAATTCGACTTTAGTTGTATCATCTTCGAAATGTTTATTTTTATCAAGTTCCGCTTGTTCGAGTGCTTCCCTTTCCTTCTCGAGAAATTCTTGTTGTAATATTTTTGCTTCAGATTGTTTTGTTTCCGATTTTGCTTGTTGCTGAGTTTCTTCTTTCTTGGTTTCCGCGATTTTGGCGTCTTTCTTAACTTTTTCATGCGCTTGAGTTTCACTGGCTGATAGTTTCTCATCTTGTTTCTGCTGGACGTCCAGTTTTGATTCAGTGTCATCTTTTTGTTCCAATAATCCTTTTGATTCAGTTTGTTTGACTTCTTCTTCGTGCTGTTGTTTTTTATCGTCTTTTGCCTTAGTTTTTTTCTTAGGCTTTTTAGTTTCTGCCTCTTTAGTAGCCATTTCAGGTTCACCAGATTCTGTTTTTAACCGATCTTCTGTTTCTTCGAATGCTTCTTCCTTACTCTGATCCTTTTCATTAGAAATAGCTTGATCATCTTTTTTAACTTCTTTTGGTTGAGTTTGTTGTAGTTCTTCATCTTTGACTTGTTGTTCAAGCTTAATTGTTTCTTTTTCTTCTAAGCTAAGTTCCATAGTAACTTTTTCAGCCTGTTTTATAGATTTCGCACTATCTTCTTGAGATCTTCTTTCAGATTCTTTTTCCCCAGTTTCAGTCTGTGTTTTTTCTTCAAATTTGCTGGTTTCTTCTTTTTCCCTTTCAAGTTTTTCTTGTTCCTGCCAAACTTTTTCTAAGCTCTCGCCTTCGTCTTTTTGAAGAACTACTACTTCGTCTTGTAAGAGTTTTTCTTCTGTTTGCTGCTTTTCTGCTATTTCTTCTAGCATTACTTGTTTAGCCTTTTCGATGGCTTCCTTTTCTTTAACTTCTTGAAAATCTCGCACTTCTTCTTGGCTCTCTACCTGCTGTTCCTTTTCTTTCGTTTTAGATACTTCTCCTGTAGGGAGTTCTTGTTCTGGCTGGATCTCTTCATCTGACTTTTCTTTTATTTCATTAGGTTGCTCTATTTCCGGTGTCTGTTGTTTTTCAGCATCTTCCTGTTGTTTATCTGAAATTTCTTCAGAGTCTTGTTTTTTACTAGTGGAAGGAGCTCCACTTGAAAATCCGCCCGAAGCAGCGCCTTTTGTTTGTTTTTCCTCAACTTTATCAAGTTTTGAGGGTTCTGTTTCAAGAGGATCTTTTAATTGTTGCTGTTCGTCTTTTTTCTTGTTAGATATTTGTTCTTTCTTTTCTATTTCACCTTGTTTTGAGATGTCTTCAGAAACTTCTAAAGATTCTACTTGAGGCTTAGATTCTTTGGCCTCTTTTTCAGTTATTGACAGCATGGTTTCAATATCGTCAATTTCTGATATCTTTTGTTCATTTTCTACTTCAAGCTCTGGTTGGTCAGATTCTCTTACATCTATTTTGGAAACAAAGGGTTCTTGAACCTTAGAAGAAACACTGGCTACCTGTTCATCTTCGATAGGTAGAGAGTCTTTGGCTTCATCTAGCTTTGGTTTTTCATCTATTTCAACTACAGCTGAGGTTTGTTCAGCGTCAGGAACAGGAATATTTTCATCTACAACTCCTTCAATGATTTCAGAAACTTCAGCCTCGTGCAGTTCTTCCACTTCAAAGGATCGTGCCATAGCCTCAGGCAATATCGCTTCACTCGATAAAATACCTAATTCCTCCAAATTTTGTACGGCAGCAATAGCTTGTGCTGCTATTTCTTCTATAATTTCAGAAGCAACTTGTTCTATTTCAGTCTTAATATTAGGTTCCTGGATCATTACTTGCTTACGTACTTTTCGCTTTTTCCCTTCGTCTTGAACTTGACTTGTGCTTGGTGACTCTGCTGTTTCTTCAGTTCTTCGAGAAATTGATAAGACATTTTCTTCTTGTTGTAATATTTTTGATTCTTGTTCTACTACTCGCAGTTCAGTTTCTTTCGATAGTTCACAAATTTTGATTTTTATGAAATCGGTCACATCAAATATTTGTGAAGAAAGTTCTTTAAACACTGGAATTTTCTCTTTGACCTCTACTGTAGACTTCAATTCGATGTTGGTAAGATACTTATTAACACATTCAAGGAGATTGTCCACCTTTTGAATTGCTTCTGAGCATAATACTGAAGCTTGTGGTACCATTATTTCACAAATACTAGATTTCAGTTCTTCAAGTATAATCTTAGTAAATGCAGCATCACTTGGCAATCTAGCTGTTTTATCAAGATTAATATAAAACTTTATGTCCTCAAAATGGTTTAAAACCTTGCGTAATGATTTTTTAAATGCCTTCCAGTTTTGTTTATCTGCTTCGTTGATTTCAATAATTCCTGATACATTCTTGATAGAGCGTAAAAGAGTTTCTGATGGTTTACCGTAGTTTTCGAACATGTAAATCTTTTGTATGCTTGAAATAGTCCCTCGCATGTTAGATATACTTCCATAAACAGAATGGACTGCTGTAAGTATTTGATCTCGTGTTTCTGTTGTCAGAGTAACTTCTGCTAAATCTTTCTCAAGCATAAATACTTTGTCTTCTAATTGATCAAGAATTTGTACTACCTCAACGCCTTTTTCTATCAAAACATCAGCGCTATCCGCAAAGCTAAGCTTAAGTGTTTTTATTGTATCCTTAAGATTGGTCAAACTCGACACAATACCAACTAAGTTACCTTCTCTGATATTTACTTTAGACGCTTGTTCTAACAGTTTTACTGTTTCATCTGTTTCAGTGGAACACTTTTCTAGAATGTTTTCATTTTTGACTTCTACGGGTAATGTTTCTGCAACTTTAACCTCTTGCGTTTCACTCATGTTATTGACTAGTAGTTGTAATGTGGCACATGCCTCTTGAAGTAACTCTGGTGGACTGTCTTCATTGATTTGGAGCTGGACACTCCTCACGCTGCACTCTAAATCTTCAAGAGTCTCATTAAGTGTGTCATTAGCAGCTCCATCATAATCCCGTTTCAGTTTAATGATAACAGTCTGTACTTCATCAAGTGCATTTCTCAGAGCTTCATTGTCTTCAACCTCTCTGACCGTTGGTAGATTTATTTTATCCGTCACTTCTTGGAGCAATACTTCCAATTGTTTCATTGAGTTTTCTTCTGTTTCAGGAATTTCAACTAGAAAATGCAAATGATTGTTTTATATTAATTTTTATGCATATGATAAAATGAATAAAATGAGAATGATATTTCATTGTTGAATGAATAGTTTACCTATCTCCGCTGTTTTGAGAACAAGTGGCACCCCAGAAACAACTGCTTTCTCCAAATCTCGCTGCAAGTGCGTGATGATCTCCGACACTCTTTGAAGGGCGTCAGGTTTTACTATCGGCGCAATCTCCTCTGCACTCTCCAATGTTTTAGTATGCAGATTTGATAAAGCATCTTGCAACTTTTGTGCCAATTTCGCCTGTTCTACTTTAGCTTCTCCCAATAAAACAGGTTCTTCAGCCACGACAAGAAATTCTATACTTGCTCTCAAGTCTTTAGCCATTTCAATCGACGCATTCAATTCTTGAGAGTTGGTTAGCTCCGTAATGACACCAACTAACTGTGTTATTTCATCAGAAATAAACTCATCAATGTGCTGAACAATACTTCCTTGTTCTGGAAATAGAAAAAATAATATTATTTATAATCGAATACTGTTGGTACACCGAAAGCCAGTCTTACAGCTGCTATACATTATTAAATGCGTGTAAAAGTGTTCGTGTATCTGTGTGTGCGTGATAATGTATGTTATTATATTGGTATGTATTAAACTACCGATTGTAAAAGCCGGAAGATTAGGACTGATTTTAAAACTACATTATAACGTATCTACCTAATAGGCCACGCAAAGAAGTAGATGGAAAAAAACATGTTAAATCCTGAAAAAACGGAAGATAGGTTTTAAGAAATGTCATGATGAATTGAGTGTGATGAAAAACTTCAAACAGATGACTAAATAAATTATCAGGTTTACCGGTTCCTTTTACCAAACTACGCATCATAGTATCATAATTTTCACGTTCTCTTGGTTTTGGACCTATTTCTACAGACTCATTGCTAAATGGTTCTATTAAAACGGTTTCAAGTTTTTCTGAAGCCTTACAATCATTGTTTACGTCTTCAACTATTAGTATAGAGTCTTTTAACAAAGCTTTTTCTAATATTGGAGCTTTAATCACCTCTGATACACATTCATTTATGCCAATGTTGTTTGAAAGTTCTAATTTGATAGAATCATCAGTTGTCATTAAATTGTCTTCTTTTGCATACGCTACGCTCACTTCTTGTGTTGGTGATAGTAGTTCTAATTGAGTATTAGTAGGATTCAACATTTTGTCCAGTGGAGTGCTAGCTTCTAATACTAAAGGTTGATCGCTTTTGTCTAAGGTATTCGCTGACACAGTCTCACTTTCAGAAACAATTGGTTCACCTTGATCTGGAGTAGCACTGTCAGTGTGTCTTTGCGAACTGAGCAGGTCTAAAATTAAAGGGTGTGATATTTCAGTTTCAGTTGGAACTTCTAATTCAGAAGTAGTTGTATCGGCTGATGATGTTAGTACCGCATTGTGTAATACTTTAGACTTTTCAGGGACACCATCATCAAATTCTGGGTTCGTTGTGATAAGTTCTGATGCTTTTTCGTCAACCATTGTTGCAGACGCAAAATCATTCGTTGTAATACTAGTTATCGCAGCTTCATTTAGTTTTAAAGTGTCTCGAATAATTGGTGTAGCTTCTTGAGATATATTAAATATATCTGTGAACCCCGATACTAAAGAAAAAGCAGTATTAGATTGAACTTCAGCACTTTTGACATTTTCGAGTATATCAAATCCATGAAATTCTCCGTCAGATTTAATTTCTGCAGATTTTTCAAATGATATGATTTCGTATTCAGGTAAATATTCAACAAGTTTTGGTTCAATAACATCTGTTTGAGCATGATTTTGTAGGACATCAGAAGGCTGACGTTTCTCAAAAATAAGTGGCGGGACTTTTTCATTCACAGCGTTTTTCTCATTTTCTACAGTTTTGATGGCATCTTGGATAATCTCCTCAATTTGTCCAAGGACCATCAATTCAGCTTCATGGCTACGAACTAACCTTTCTACTACATTATTTTCAGTTTCTAATTCTGTTGCTACAGCTGATTGTATTACTTTTAATGGCGAAGGAATTTCTAAAACAACAGGTTGTAAATCCTCACTTGCCACTGTTTTTTCATCGAAAATTATTTTAGATTCTGTTGCAAAACTTTCAGTTTCATCAGAACTGACATTTTCTAAGCAAACTGGTTCAGTTTCCTGGCAAACAACAGCCTTTTCAATATTTTCTATAGATAGAGCTGCAAAAAATTCAAGCTCTTTTTCTTTTACTGGTGTTAAGGATTCCAAAATAAGTGGATGGAGATTCTCACTTAACATTAATTTTTTATCGGTTACCTCTGTTGTTTCACTAGTAACACTGATATCAGTAATTTCTCCAGAAATACTTGCTTTTCCAAAAGGTACCACTTGTTCTAAAATTGGAAGAATGTCTTCCTTAACAGCAATGGTTGTAAAAAATTCTTCTACGCTGTTAACCACTATTTTGTCGTTTTTATCAATTTGCTCAAGTATGAATGGTTCGACTTGAGTTGGAACAATCATTTGTGTTTCATTATCATCTGATTTTAGTGATGTTGCAATAACAGGCTTAACATCTTCGATTGGCATTAAAGTTTCTAGAAGTTCCGGCATATAAGATACAACTTGATGGACAGGTGCATCTGATAAGGTGTCAGTAACATCAGTTGGATATATTACCTCTGCAAACGTATCGATTGAAGTCTCTGGCTCTAAAACTAGTGGTTGAGAGTCTATACTGAAAGTATTTTCTACCTTTCGATCTTGTTTGACTACAGCTGCAGCGGTTGGTCCTTCGTCAATATTAATAGATTCGGATAAAATTACTTCATCTACTTGAATTATATTTACATCTTTGATAGATTTTAAATCAACGTTTGGATGAGCGAATTCAGTACTTTTTTCCTCATCAAGAGTTAACGATCCTAAAAGCATTGGAGACAAATAGTTATTGATTGAAATATGTTCATCAGTTGTTGTCGCCAACATTAGTTGCATTTTTTCAATTGGTGCTATGGATTCTAAAACAACGGTATCAGTCGTTTTTTGAAAAGCTAACGCTTCTTTAGGTGCTCCACTTTGATACGCTACCTCTGCAAACGTTTCAATAGGTGTCACAGATTCCAAAACGAGAGGTTGACAGTTGTCACTAAAAGCGTTTTCTTCCTCTTGGTCTTGTTCAATAACAATTGCAGTAGTTGGAACTTCATCAATATTTACAGATTTTGATAGAATTACTTCATTTGTTTGAATTGCATTCATTTCTTTTACCTTTGTCGTGTCACCTATAACATCGATATCAGATATTTCTTCAGAAACACTTGCTTCTTGAATTGGTAGTACTTTTTCTAACATAGATAGAGTGTCTTGTTTAACAGCACTTGTAGTTAAGATGTTTTCTACGCTTTTTACCGCTGATTTGTCGTATTCTTCTATTTGCTCAAGTATTACTGATTCGACTTGAGTTGGAACAATCTTCTGTGTTTGATCAGCATCCAGTGGTATTGCAATAACAAGTTTTACATCTTCAATTGGTGTGAGAGTTTCTAGAAGCTCCAGCATCGAAGATTCAACTTGACGGACGGGTACAACATTTTCTAATAAGTTTTCAATAGCATTATCCGTTTGATACAGTACTTCTGCAAACATGTCAATAGGTGTCACTGGTTCTAAAATTAGAGGTTGAGAGTTTTCACTAAAACCGTTATCTACCTTTTGGTCTTGTTCGATTACAGTAGCAGCGGTTGGAATTTCATCAGTATTCACCGATTCTGATAGAATTACTTCATCTGTTTGAATTACATTCATTTCTTTATGAGAGTTTTCCTCGATCTTTATTTGAGCGAATTCAATACTTCTTTCATCAACAGGTGTCACCGACTCTAGTAATATCGGAGACAAATTTTTGTTTATAGCAATTTGTCCGTCAGTAGATTGTGAATCAGATGTTATTTCCAACACTAATTGCATTTTTTCCATCTGTGCTATAGGATCTAAAGCTACGGTTTCAGTCGTTTCCTGAAAAGCTAATGCTTGTTTACGTGCTTCAGTTTGATAAGCTACCTTTGCAAATGTGTCAATAGGTGTCACTGGTTTCAAATCTAGAGGTTGAAAGTATTCACTGAAAGTGTTTTCAACCTTTTGGTCTTGTTCGACTAAAGTTGCAGCGGTTGGAACATCATCAATATTTACAGTTTCTGATAGAGTGATTTCATCTGTTTGGACTGCATTGAATTCATTTACCTCTGTTGTGTCTAAACTTTTAATCGCTATTTTGTTGTGTTCTTCTACTTGCTCAAGTATAACTGATTCGACTTGAGTCGGGACAATATTCTGTGATTGATCATGATCTGATATCAGTGGTGTTGCAGTAATAGGTTTAACATCTTCAATCGATGTGAGATTTTCTAGAAACTCCGGAATGGAAGATTCAACTCGATTGACAGGTCCAATGTTGCCTAATAAGTGTTCAATAGCATCAGTTTGATAAAGTACTTCTGCAAACGTGTCAATAGGTGTCACTGGTTCTAAAACTAGTGGTTGAGAGTTTTCACTGAAAGCGTTTTCTATCTTTTGGTCTTGTTCGACTAAAGTAGCAGCGGTTGGAACTTCATTAATATTTACAGATTCTGATAGAGTGATTTCATCTGTTTGAATAGCATTAAATTCTTTTACCTCTGTTGTGTCACCGGTAACATTGAAATCAGTAATTTGTTCAGCAACACTTGCTTCTGCAATAGGTTCTACTAGTTCTAAAATTGGTAGAATGTCTTCTTTAACAGCAATTGTAGCTAAAGCTTCATCTACGCTTTCAATAGCTACAGTGTCGTTTTCTTCTATTTGCTCAAGTATGACTGGTTCGATTTGAGTTGGAACAATCTTTGGTGACTCTTCATCTCCTGACTCCAGTGGTAGAGGTTGGGAGTTTTCACTGAAAGCGTTTTCTATCTTTTGGTCTTGTTCAATAACAGTTGCAGCAATCAGAACTCCGTCAATATTTACAGATTCTGATGGAATTACTTCATCTGGTTGAATTACATTTACAGATATTTCAACGTTTGGATGAGCTAATTCATTACTTTTTTCCTCAACAGGTGTTAACGACTCTA
Organism: Standfussiana lucernea; assembly: GCA_964057025.1. Classification (NCBI taxonomy): domain Eukaryota; kingdom Metazoa; phylum Arthropoda; class Insecta; order Lepidoptera; family Noctuidae; genus Standfussiana; species Standfussiana lucernea. Next base: position 24,553,006 of record OZ059784.1, read on the forward strand.
ATAGCATTAGAGTCAAATGGTTGTTGATTAAAATATGTTCATCAGTAGATTGTGCGTTAGTAGTTGTCGTCAACATTAGTTGCATTTTTTCAATTGGCACTACAAATTCTAAAACTACGGCTTCAGTCGTTTCCTGGATAGCTAATGCTTTTTCAACTGTTTCGTCAGATGATTTCTCTAGTGGAGATATCTCTTCTTGGCTTGATGCTCTTCCATCTGAAGGAATAAGTGTGGTTGCCATTTCAGATTTATTTTCTGTTAAAGGCATCACAAAATCATAAACAATAGGTTGTAAAGTCTCATCTATAGCTAATTTTTCATTAATAATACTTTGAGGACTCCTATCAGTATCAGTAGTTTCGAGTAACAAAGATGTATTATTTAGACTTATTGCATTTTTTTCAGAATCAAGAGTATTTTCTATTACAGGACAATCTCCTTTTATAGGTGTTAAATGTTCTACTACCATCAGCTCAGAACTTTCACTTAAGGCTAGTATTGTAGATCCTCCATGGTCATTTAAAACAGTAGCCTCAGTTTCATTGGTCACTATTTGTTCCAAAACGATTGGTTCATTTTCAAGAACTGGTAACACTTTTTCTGATTCGATTTCAGTTGATTGTTCTGCGATTATTGGTTTTATTTCATCTTTAGGTGTTACAGATTCTAGAAGAATGGGTGGAGATGTTTGACTTATCGCTATTCTCGTATCAAGTGTAACTTTGTTATCTCCAGTTACGGTATTAGCACACTCGTTATTGGTTTCAAGTATAATAACATTAATTTCTTCACCAATTTCCACTTTACTGTCACTAGATTTTTGTAAAGCAGCCTCTTTCTTATCATTTTCAAAAGATGTAGTAGATTCAAAAACAGCAGGTTGAAATGATTCACAAATAGCTCCATGTAATCCAGCAACTTTTATCTCCGCAATGTTTTGATTAGTTCCATCGGTGACTGTTTCTATTTGAACTGGTTTAATTTCTTGAACAGGGAGTATCTTTTCATCAATTGTCTGTTTTAGTTGAATGTCAATCACAGGACTTAGTTCCTCAAGGGAAGTCAAAGGTTCTACAACCATGGGTTGAAAAGTTTCACATAAAGCTACCTCTGCGTCGGGGCTATTACTATCTAGCTTTAAAATTTCTGGATGAACAATAGGTTCACTAATTTGTATACCAGGCTCTGTGTATTGAGCATCAACAATTTCTTCAATAGAAGAAAATTGTAACGTTACAGGCTTTTCGTCGGACTCAAATACATCTATACTTTGGGTGTGTTCGAGTGTAGTTTTAATATCATCATTTGCAGTTGTAGCATCATGAACTAATAGAGATGGATCTTCTAATGTCGGCACAACGCATTCACTGTGTATGTCTGAAAATATGTAAGTATGTGTATTTGAATATTTGTGTAATGTGCATGCGAATGTGTAAGCGTTATCTTCTCAGATAAACAAAGTTGAAATTGAAGAATTAATTAGGTAAGAAAATGTTTAATTGTACAAATCTATATTTTTTTAATAATTATTCAGATTGTTAATACATCTAATTTACGAGTTTATTTGACCGTTACAAAACCATATACGACTTAGCTTTAGTGTTTTAAATATTTAGCATATTATTTTGTTATTATTTATTTGTGTTTATTTCTATGTTTTAAGAATAGTAAGCCATATTGGAGATTTCATAAATTTATTTTAATGTACCGTCAATGTGAGCAACAATTATTTGTTATTATTTTAATCGATGTAATTTATTATGCTAACTACAATAAAGGAGTTAAAGAAATAATATTATTCGTCTTTTACCGTCTTGCTTTTTCATTATTTCTAAAACATCGCAAACCCGCTCTATTTCTTTTTCTTCGATTTCTGGAGAAGTAACGTTCGGAGTTTGAGTTTGAACTATTACATCACCACCTATAACATTGACTTCTTGATTATTATGACGTTCGTTAGCGCTAGTTGAAGGTTCCGTTGTAACTGTGATTTTTCTTTCGGATTCGTCGTTAATTTCTTCAGATTTTTCTTCAATTAGAGAAAGGTTCTCAACTATGTCATCAATATGATGATCTTCACCTAAAACTTGGCCTTCTTCTTCACTTTCTAGTTTAGCAAGTGCCTCCTGCGAAATACGCATTGCTCTTTGAGGTTCTTCTAAAGGTTCACCAACATCATTGACTGATTGATTTTCCAAATCAATTAGTACTTCTTTATCTTCCTCACTGACGTCATTGACTAGTTGATTGTCTAAATCAATTACTGCTTTTACTTCCGCCTCTAATGCACCAAGTGACCTTTTGTTTTCATCGTATATTATACTTGATTCTGTAATCGTTAAATTTTCATAAAGTTTTGATTAGTCTGTGTTTTAAAATGTTTTAATAAACTAAATCTTGATTAAGTTTTAAAATAGCCTTTTTATTGATAGTTATTAAAAACGACTGAGGAAGAAGATGTAGAGTTATTATGAAACGTGTTCAAAAGCCTGTATTAAATTATTATATTAATATATAAGAGCTATTATGCTAACTGCATATTATTTAGGTCGTATGATCAACCTGTTGTCAGTGATGCTATTTATTGCACTTGACGGTCACTTCTCAGAAGCTTTATAGTTTAAAAGTTTTTAGTTAAGTTATGGGTGTTACGTATTATTTCGTATCAGCTGTTTTAATTTACCGGTAAGCTTGAGCGGATCCGCTGTCGGTTCTAGAACCAGCAAGTTGTGGTTTACATTCCCACCATTGAACTCTAGACCATCAATTTCTTTCAAAATGTTTTCATCCAGAGATTTTTTGGTTTCAGCAGTACCGGCACTATCTCCATTAATTGATTCAAAAGTAGTTGGCATCTCTTCTTCTTTAATAACGTCACCCACTGCGGGAATTATAATAGTTTTTGTAGTTTCCATATGTAATGATTCTATAACATCATTTCGAACATTCTTACTGATTTCTAGAACAATTGGCTCATCACTTTTTTCAATGGTTACACATTCATTTTCTTCGACATTATTTGAAATTATTTGTTTATCATTAGTTAGTTCAACAATGATTTTGTCTTCTGCAGGCACTGCCACAGCAGTAAAATTATCTTCTGGTTTGGTACATTCTGTTGACATTATGACCACAATTTCGTCTACAGATATGTCTTCTTTAGATACTAAACTAATATTTTCGCTACTTTCAGTGAATTTGGGAATTTTATGATGAGCATCTTTTTCAAAATCTTGTGTCTCTGAAAGGTCCATAAAAATAAATTTCACATCATCTTCCTGTTTCGCCTCTTCATCCAACATTTGGGCACCCATTTTCGGTGTAATTTCTTCTGCATCAGTAACATTTAACTCTTCATTGAATTTGTCAACCGAAAGTAATTCCGAACGTTGTGATATTAAGGTAGCAAGTGTACTTGCAAAAGATTCAGCAATATCGAAAACTTTAAGCAATACTTCTTTGCTAATTACTGGATCTGATTGTTCTATATCTTCAAGAACTACTAATTGCAATGCCAATAAAGCACTATTTAAGTCTTGTAATAACGGAACTTCTTCTTCACCAATTTGTATATTTTGGTTAGATGTTTCTTGAAGAGCTATAATATTACGTAGCTGTCGAGCTACTATGATTGATTGAAAGAGCTCAGGGTTTCCTGAAGCAACTGACAACATATCAACTATTTCAACTATATCATCGGATAAGTATTGATCAATGATTTGTAATAGTGTGTCTGTAAAAAAATCAAACATTATATTATTTTAATGGGATTAATAGAGATTTTTTGAAAAAACGTTATTTTTGGAAAGTGTTGTTATTTTATATGACAATATTCTTAGTGAAATACAGTGAATTTTTGTTATTTCAGTGTATTGTTTTAATAACTTTTTTTTATTAATACAGAAGATGGTGACTGTTTAAGGAAACTGCTCTAAAATTTTTTTTTTACAATCCATGAATCCTATAAAAGTGATAATTCTAGTAGTAGTACTTGTTGGACTTTTTTATTTAGGTCAATAAAATGTATTCAATGATTAATCCTTGTACCGTGATCTTTATGAGATCTTTGTCAATTTAAGATTTCGTTTCTTTTAAATTTTTTTATTCAAATTTACTCCTACCATGTATTGATATTATTTTTGGTTTATTTTTAGTTTGATTTAAAGCATATTATAAGCGAACTTATTGTTGGTAGTAGGGGTACCCCCACCGATCCTTATAAAAGCGAGCGCTCGACAGAGCCGGGTCTCACACAGATTCAGCCTGTCCCTTTGCTGCCCTCCCTCCCCCAGCAACGCCCTAAGCCAAGGCCCGTAAACCCACAGGGGGTGCTCTTAGCGTGTAGTCGCTTAGTTTGTAAGTTTTTTGCCCTGGCTGGAGGCCTTAAACTCAAGGCATCCACATGATAGACCGGTTAAGCAGACGACAACCTCCTAGGTTGAACTGCGAGATGCCATTCACAAAAAAAGAGCCAGGTCTTTTTCGTTGCTGAGGCGCCGAGCGGTAAGGTGGTACCTAAGCTACTATACAGTAAGTCCGTTCCATATTTTGCTTCAGTGGTTTTTCATATTATGTTGTGCCATATTTTGTGCTATATTTCTGTGTTCTGTTGTGTTATTACTTTTAATATTAACGGCTGTTTGCCCATGATTGCTTAAATTCTGATGATTTATTAAATTATTGTTTGATCTAAGTCCAGTAGTAATAAATTAGTTTTAGGTTGATAAAGATTGTTTTTTTATTTGTGTTTCACTTCTGGTTCCTAAAAATATTATATAGTGATTATTCAAACCATAACACGTGTTTTTATAAAAAATATCGTTAAAATCTACCAGGCAATAAGAAAGAAGCGGTGTGACGCTGTATGTTAAATGTGTGTATGTAGGCTTATATTGCAATTACCGTTATTATGTGTGGACATAAATACATTTTCAACATGAAATGTTTCGGTCATCTACATAAATCTAAATATGAAATTAATGATTCAGTTTTTTTGTCTGCAAAATGGAAAAGCGTTACTATGCTTCAAAGAAGTAAGAATTTGAGTATTTACACTGATATAAAACATTTTACATCAGCCATGCGATGTGGGACTTATTATTTATGTGCCTTATGAGTTGTATAAGATTTTTCTCTTTTTACAGTAGGTATAACTACACAGCATGGAAGGAAAATTTTTAAAAGGCCGTCATAACAAACAGTCCTATTCATCCGACCTCCGATCCGAGAAAACCGGATGAAATGGGCCAAAATCTACTACAGCCTTCATACAAATCCGTATCCTTTCGTAAAAATCATGAAATTCGCCGTTTTAATGTAAAAATTACAATGTAGATATTTTTATCAAAAAAAGATAAAAATTTCAACATATTCGAGTGCCGTACTGTGCAGCTATTAGCGTTTAAGAGTAACATAAGCTTTTTTACGAAATTAAAAGAAGTGGTTAATACTAGCGTCACAACATTTATTATTACCGAGAGTAATCTTTGCTGTTTCCGTTGATTGAGTAGCACTATCACGTTCAAACTTTTGAGAATCTTCTATAACTTCAGTTGGTTTATCTTCAGTAATTGCTTCAAGTACTTTAGACTCTTCAGACTTTTCTAGAGTTATATCAACATTTTCTACTTGTGGCCGTGCAACTTTACTGACTACTCTTTCTTGTTCTAACGTTTGAGTGTCTACAGAAACCTCACCTTGCTTAGCTTCAGTAATTGGCTCAGAAACTTTAGGCACTTCAATCTTTTTTGAAGTTATATAAATTACATCTCTTTGTAGTTTTTGTGAATCTTCACTAAGTAGCTTTTCTTGTTCTGGCTGCTTTATTTCCTCTTCTACAGAAACAGCAGACGTTTGGGTATTTTCAGTTGCTGATATTTCTGTACTTTCAGTGTCAATGAGTACTTTTTCTTTTTCCGGTGGTTCTATGACAGTGATTTCAATTTCAGTTGCCGGTCCTGTACTTTCTGGAACTACTTTTTCTGCACTTGAAATAGTTTTTACGTCTGTAGGTATTTCAAAACTTTCTGTACCAAATTGTGATTCTGTTTCAGTAACCTTTGGTTCTAGTCCAGTTTCTGTCTCTTCCTGATTAAATGTTCCAGTTTCCTCCACGTCAATAGAAGTAGTGGTTTCATTACCAACAGCTACATGTTGTTCTGTTTTGATGGCATCACTAACTGCTATATCTTGCTCTACTCCATCAGTAGCCCTTCTTATTTCGGCATTTTCTACAATAAACTGTATCTCAGTTTCAGTAGCCTTCGGTTCTTGCTCCATAGATTTATCTAAATTGGTATGCTCGATAACTATCTCTTCTTGAATTAATGGTTCACTTTCTTCCACATAAATAGAAGCAGTAGTTTCCTTACCAACAGCTACATGTTGCTCTGTTTTGACAACATCACTAACTGCTATGCCTTGTTCTAAAGGTTGAAGCTCTACTACATCAGAAGCCGGAGTTATTTCAAGACTTTCTGTATCCAACTGTGTTTCAGTTTTAATAACTTCCGGTTCTTGTTCAATAGATTTATCTATATTGGTAGGTTCGCTAGTTGTCTCTTCTTGATTTAATGGTTTGGTTTCTTCCAGGTCTTGATACGCTATAGTTTCTTTGTCAAAATCGACACGCTGTTCCGTTATGACGGCATCTTTAACGAATATGTATTGGTTCACAAGGTTTTTCTCCTCTGACGCAGCAACAGGTTCAACGCTTTCAGAAACTCTTTGTTCAACTTTTATCGCTTCATCCGGCTCTATCTTTTCCGTTTCCTCAGGAGTTATAACTGTTTCAGTCTTGATAATCTCACTATCAGATTTTTCAGGAGGAGTTACTTCAGATTTTTCTTGATCGAGTGGTGTAGTCGTATCTGCATAAGTATCAGTTTCTGGGCTTCTTATTTCTAACAGATCTAATGAAGCATTTGTTTGTGCCACTGATTCTAAAGAACTCTCTTCAGTTACTTTTACATCAACATGTGCAGTGTTTGTAACTGATGGTGCCATATCCTTAGACAGTTCTTCAATAATCGGTGAAGATTTTTCTAAAGATTCATGAACTGCTATTTCTGCATTTGTAACATCAGTTGTTAATTTACTTGCTGTCGAAGATATATTTGAGTCAAGAGCTTCTTCTTTTTCTAAAACTAAAGGCTGAATTGCTTCTTCAGCTATTTCGATAGCTGTTTCAACTATTTCGTTGGCAAGATCATTTATAGCAGTAACAGAAGGAAATATTTCTTGTTCTGAAGGTTTTACAATGTTTTCAAGTGCAGTGGTTGTAGTTACGGTACTAACACCATCTGGAATGGGCTCTACATTGGGCTCTGAAAATGTAACTGCATCTAGTTGTAGCAAAATTCCTTCCTCAGTGACTAAATCAACGCTTAAATTATCAACGGTAATCTGATCAACAGCAACTTGCTCTGATTGGGCTTGTTTGTGGGGTGTTATTACAGAAAGCTCATTATTTACTGAGTCTGCACGTATTTTTTGGTCTGCGTCTTGTCCTATATTTTCGAGGTCATTTTGAACTTGTTGTTCGTTAACTATAGCAGAACATGTGAGAACATCTTTAGGCAGCTGTTCAGTAGGTGTAACTTGAGTTGTGACAACAGTTTCACTTATAGTTTCCGTTACCACTTCTGGTTCTAGCAAAGAACTTTCTACAATCGAGTCACTTGCAGTAGCAACTTTGGATGTAATCAATTTTTCAGTATTGTTATCTTCTTCCAAAAGTCCAGGTCTAGTTTGTTCAGTTGGTGCATCAGCTTGTTTCAATATGCGTGCATTATCTTCTTCAGTTGTTGTATCAGTGGTGACAATAGTTTCCGCCATATTTTGAACAACATTTTCTTCGGAAGGCTTGAAACTTTCTGTACATTTGACAGCAGTAGCATCAATAGTTTCTGTCATCGCTTGTTCTACTACTACTACTTCTTGGACACTTTGGTCTTGGAACGACTTTTCATCACCAGCTTCAATAACTGCTTGTTTAGTATCTTCAGTAGTTTGTTCTGGAAGTGCTTCGGTAGCTCCTTGGTCTACTATTTTAGTTACATTAGAACTAATGACATCTTCAACTGTTTCTGTTGCAGGCAATTCCATAGTTTCTGCTGTTATATTCTTTGCCAAATTATCCTCTACTACCATTTCAGCTTGAGAGCTTATTTGTTCCACATACTCAGATGGATTTTCGAAAATGTCATCGTCATAAGATGTTTTAACAGCTTCGTCAATATTCTGGGAATACTTTTCTTCTTGCGTTCCTTGCTGTATGTGAACGTGTGTCATTACAGCTGCAAGTTCCAAAGATAAATGTGAACTAGTATTGGTGAGTTGTGCCAGTGCTTCTTCTCCAATCGCTTGTTTTAGTTCGCTGGAAGCGTCCAATACAACTGTTTGTACCGTAGCTATAGCATCTTGTAGTTTTTGAAGTTGTTCACCGTTTGCCGAACTAATTTGTGTTGTTGTTTTGTCTGTAGTTGTCTCGATACTCTCACGTAAATCGCAAGCAACTGTTACCGATTGTTTAAGTTCATCAACGTTCACTATAGCAGATATTCGATGAATGGTTTGAACAATGTTGTCTGATAAGAATTCGTTGATGTTTTGTAACAGTGTTTCTGAAAATATGTAACTCTGATATAGTGTACAGTCAGTTTTACTTAAAATAAGATGTAAGATGGAGGGGATATGTAAGGTGTTGAATAAATGATTATATCCTTTAGTAAATAAGGTCACATTTCCATCTCTTTATACCTTTGTCGAACTTAACCATGATTATTTTCAGACAGTAATCCAAAAATATACTGTATATAAGACATTAGAAAAGCAGTTTATTTAACTCAAAAATTGAAAAATAACATTGAAAATTGTTATATACGTCTCGGTAAGAACTTAAAATGTAGCTGGGCAGTAAAAAATAAGTGTAAACTGACTTAATAAAAAAAACTTGTTATTATCTTCTGTAATAATGTTTAAAATTACCTTTTGTTGCTTTTCGTAGTGGTTCCTCAGATTTCTGTATCGCCTGTTCTGTAGCCACCGCCTTGACGTCACTTACTGTTGTTACTTCTTCAAAAATTATAGGTTCAGTTTCTGCAGTAACTGCTGAAGATTCATCCACTTTAGTAAGGACTTCGACTGCTTCTACTTCTACCAGTTCCACTGATGGTTGAGTAGTGGATAACAGATCTATTGCTTCAGCTTGATGTTTCATACCTTGCAATTCAGCAGCTTCTTCAACTTGCTGTATTTCTGCAGCCGCACTTTCTTTATCTTCAGACACAGTAGGCTCTACCGAAGCAACTTCAGCCGTTTTAATATCTATTTGTTCGGCTGATACAGTTGTTTCAGCTACTTTGGTCTCAGAAGGTTTCAATTGTGCAGCATCAGATGCAACTTTCTTAAGCTTTACGTCTTTGAGTTGGTCAAACAATTTTGGCTCTGTTTTTACTGCGACAAGGTCTGCGCGCAGGTTTTGAGTGATTGTAACAAATTGCTGTAGTGTGTCTTTGTTGATTGAAGGGTTATCAGCTAAAGTGTCCATTGAAAGAGTTTCTAGTGCAACCAGAGCGGTGTTTAGTTGTTCCGCTAGTTGTGCATGCTGTTCATTCATTTCTTCTTTCAGAACATCACTAGTTTCTGCTTTTAATTCGACTTCAGAAGCAGCGATGTTCTCAAGCTCGCGCATTTCTTTAGCAATACTAATCGATTGCTTCAGTTCTTCAGCATCGTTGACGTTGGCTAGTTCGTTGAGCACTTCTGTTATATCGTCCGATATAAACTGATCTATATGCAGAACTAACTTTTCTGAAAAAAATAATTACCGTCAAAAATTTTCAAAAGTTCTTTAAAAAACAACAACAACAATGTCACATAATTAGCAGACACAATAATAAAATATTAAAATAATAACAAGAAATATTACCAATAGTTGCTTTAGGAGCTTCTTGAAGCTCAGCTTTTTGACTTATTCCTACATCAACGTGTTGCTCATCAGCGGCAATTTCATGCAAAACTGGTCCAAGATCTTCAATCACAACGGCACTTTCTGATTCTAATTTCAATGTCTCTACAGATGCCTCTTCTCGGGCTTGATCTCCTTCAACTACACTTAAATCAACATCTTCTTTGGGAATTGTTTCTGTGTAAGCTGCTTCAGTTTGTTCCAGAAGCACAGCTTCAGTGCCCTCAACAGCAAGAGCTTCTACCAACTCGGTGTGACCCGACTCGATTACCGTTTCTGATGAAATAAATTTGGTGTCGTCCGCTGTGACAATTTCTTTAATTTCAGCGATTGATTTTTCTAACATTTCTGTTGTAGCAAATAAGTGATCAGAAGATGATACTTGTTCGATGACACCAATTTGTTCTAAAATAGTTGTTTCTGATCCTACAGCTGCTGTTACCAATTCTGGTACAGTGGTGGCAGCTTGGCTCTCTACAGCTTCAATTTTCTTTAAACCTTCGGTAAAAGGTTCAGCAGGAGCTTGTAATGCCACTCTGATGCCGGTGACAGCGACCAAATCTGCTTGCAACTGAGCAGTAACTCGGGCAATTCGCTGAATGACTTCTGTGCTTAATGCTGGTGCTAGCTCTTGTACGCTGTCAAAAACTTGTACTTGCAAAGCAGATAACGCTGTGTGGAGTTTTAAAGCCAACCTATTTTGTTCTTTGCGAACTTCTTTCACTCGTTCAAGGCTTTCCTCTCCATGTGCAATAGTTTCTGAGGCAGCAATGCTTTCACGTAACTCTTTTGCAATCTCCATTGTCTCTTTAATGTCATCAATCTTTATGATAGCAGATATTTCTTCCACTATTTCTATTAATTCTATATATTGATCAATATGCTGAATGATTTGTTTAGCTTTTTCTGAAATAGAGTATTTTATTTAGTTACATCGTATTAATGATTTTATAATATTCATATACATGAGAAGAGTGAAGCATTTAAAAAACACTATTATTGTAAACTTGCAATTGTAAAGAAATACAATGTTGTTTATAACATAGTTGGAGACATATTATTAAACACGAATTTATGGATATGTTATTGAACTGATTTTGTTGATCACTATGATTTTTTTAATCATGTTCGATTGGTTTTTAATTAAGTTAGACTTGATAAAATTATTTATTTGACGAAACAAAATGACACAAAAGCATAATATTTCGCTTTGGCGTCATGGCGGCGTTTGTACAAAGCTCTGATTAATTTCGAATAAGCCAGATTATTGACATCCACTCCTACTTTACCTTTAACTTCTATATTTTCCAATATATCAACTTTTTCCAACTCGACCAATAGCTGATAGGCCGCAAGGAATACGAGCTTCATGTTTTCAGTTTCTAATTGGTTCTTTCCATTGTACGCATCGGTACATTGCCAATCGAATTTCGACATGATAGCTTTAAGAGACTTTATTTTTTTGTTTTTTAAATCTGATATTTTGAAAGAGTTCAGCTCTTCGGGATTAAGTGCCAATAGTCCTTGTAGTTCACTTGCAATAGTTAAGCTTTCGTTCAAATCAGCATCGCTAAATGTACCTGATGCGACTAATAAATCCATTTCAATACTTATGAAACGGTCTATTGCGCTTTCCAAAGTATCGATATTTGAATTGACATCTATAAAAATATCGATATAAAAATGTATTAACAATTTTGAAAATCATTCTGCACCAAGGTAGGTAAAATCAATAACCTACTCTTTTAGCAATCATAAGTAGACCCTAATTGAATTATTTTAGGTTGGCTTCCATTCAATCTATTGATTTATTTCAATTGAGAAGTGCAGTAATAAAATTCTAGTAAAATGATAAAACTCACCTTTAGGAAGTTTATCCTCACTGTAAATGTTGGCCTTTTCTGAAGACAAAATACCTTGCATCGACTTTTCAATATCTTCCACAGGCTTGGCAATTTCCTTGACAACCTGAGCAACTTGTACATTTTCTATTGATCGTAAGCTGTCCTGTATCGAGTGTATTTCTTTATCCACTTCCATGATTAAAGAAATCTCCTCATTAGCAATAGCTTCTTCTGTTTCCATCCTTTCCATGATTTCTTTATGTTTTTCAGTCATTGTGAGAACAAGAGATTCCGTAGCTGTGATGTCGACGGATATAGATTCTTCATCAACACCTCTAAGAACTTGTTCTTGAACATTTGTTAATTGACTATGTAATGCTTGTAAAGGTTCTAACATTTCTGTCAAAACTGCTTTCAAAGGACCTTCTTCCAACTTTTGTTTTGGAATCTTAACTTCGAGAAGGCTCTCTTGTAATACATCCGTGCAATCAGACAAACATTTTAGTAGAATCAAAGTCTTGCCTGTGCCACTGGCATCTTTGAAGTCATGTTTCTCAATAACAGTTGAAATTTTATCTAACATTTCTTTTGTTACTAAATTGATTTCTTGCGTTTTGATTTCCTCAACAAATATTGCAAATTCTTCAATCATATTAGCCAAAGTACTGTCTTCAACCACAGTAGGTTTAGAAGTTTTGATTTCCTCTAAAATGTCTGCTTGAACATGTTGCATAGAAGGTTGAGCTATTTCCAATATTTTCACGAATTTGTCAACTGTTTCAAAGACTTGTTCATCATGATTAATTTGTTTTGCTGCTTTTAGTACTTTCGCTGAGTTTTCAAACTTTGCCAAAGGTGCTTCAATCAAAAGTTCTGCTTGAGAATCAACTATTTTCACAAGAGAAGCTTGAACATTTTGAAGGCAGTCATCAGCATGAATCAAGAAAGTAGCCAGACAGCCATTAACATCATCAATCAAGTTTAATTCAGATCTCTTGGTTTTGAAGTCATTAATTGTACTTTGCAATGAGCTAAACTCTTGTAATAATCTTATTATCTTCTTATGAGTTGTAGCTTTAGATATCAGACAACGCAAAATGGTAAATTCATTTTTGCAGGTCTTAAAGAAGTCTTCCACTATCATAAGGTCAGCTACTGGCATATCGTTTGTGGAGTCTTGCACCACGTGAACAGCGCTATCTACAATATCTTCCATTAACATCAGAGAGTCGGCTTCCATTTCAACTGCAATTTGTGGTGACGTGCAAGTCAAGTCTGAAGCACGAGAAAGGTCAACGAAATCATATTGCTCTAATACAGCAATGTTGCTTTGTACTTCATCAATAGTTTGAATTAGTTTTGCCTCTTGAGCCAACTTCTCCGGGGCCTGTGTAGTAAATTGAATCATCTCTTCTTGAACAGTAGCTACTTTTGTATATAACTCTTCTGTTATCGTCTTTACTAGTTCAATCTTGATTCCTTTGGAAACATCTGTAGCATCAAGTAGACTGTCAACTGTATGCTCCAAAGCTTTAACTTCTTCTGGCACAGGAATATTTTCTGCAGCTTTAGTAGTTTCAATAATCTCTTTTAAATGCTCACACACTTCTCTAAGTGCGCCGACTTTGTTCGCTATTTCAACGGTGTTGTCAGCGGTGTGCATGGCAGGGAACACAGCGAGCATACACTTATCTAAATGCTCTTTAAATTCAGATACGCTCTGAATCACGGAATGTATTCTTTCCGTCGGCATCTCTAACAAATTTTCATATATTGGAATGTTACTTGTGTCTAACACCGACAAGCTTTGCTGAAGATCCTGCATCGGCTCAGCAATAGCTGTAAGTTTGGATGGGTTGATTAAGTTTCCTATCTCATTTGATCCCTCCATCAGTAGAGGGTGTAGAACCTCTTCGATTCCAGAATGCAATTCACTTAAGCCTATAACGAATGACTTTAAACTAGAATAATCACTGACCTCAGATAGCGTATCTAATGCGTCAATAATTTCAGGATTTTGTAATACAGTAATGTGTTCGTGCAATGTTTGTAGTACTTGTGCCGTGGCAGTAGTTTGTAGTTCCTGATTGAACGGCAAGATGGCTTGTTCTACCGCAGTTTCTTCGGCAGCTGGCAGTACTAAACGGTCGGATGGGATAGTGTCTGCTGTTGTCTTTATTCCCGATATATCTTCCAAAGTAGACATATCATCTGCTGCTTCTACTCCTGCTTGTTCTTGTATCATTAAAATGCAACTCTGTAGGTTTTGGACTGCGCTTGCCATATTAACACTAACATCATAAGGAGTAAGATCTTCCCCATATTGAGAAATAACATCTTGCTGTAATATTTCAAGCGTGGTGTGGAGCTCGTGAATAGGTTCAGCGATCGTAGACATAACTTCACTGTTTTGTTTCAAACTTTCAATGTTTTCGACAATTTGTTGATTTAAAACAATTATATTATGGTTTAGTTCACAAAGTGGTGTAGCAAAGGTTTGGGCAAAGGATGACACTTCTGAAATATCAGAAATATGTTCTTCGCCAACTCCACTAGTTTTAAATGAACCTACACTTCGTTTTAGTTCCTCTAAAACTGGACAAATGCACTCTAATGTAGGGGCTAAACTAGTCTTGAACTCCTGTGTTGATTCTATTGCCTTCAAATTTTCTATTGCGGCTATCGCGTGGTCAATATGTTCCATTATAACTTTAGCTTTTGTTTCGGCATACTCATGCGGGGCTATGGGTTGTATGTGTTCGGATTCAACATGAATGCTGACTTCTTCAGCTGTGTTGATAGCCTCTTGAATATTAACCAAAGTGTCGGAGATATTTGTAAGAAGAGAACAATTTAGCTCAGATTCAAAAACGTTTGTAATGAACTGATCTTGAATAATACGCAAAGTGTTGTTCAGACTAGCAAGAGACAAAACGTTATCAACATCTAGATTCTTGATTGAAGCATTAATTCTATTAACTGCATCACAAATTTCCATCAGGGCGAAATATTTCATAGATTCATTGCTTTCAATTACATTTTCTAAAACTTTAGTTAAGTTTTTGTGGAATACAGTCATGTGATTCTTAATTTCTGGCATTGGTTCTAACCTCAGTAGATTGTTTTCTAATGCTATAAGAATCTGAGCCATTTTTTGTAGAGCATCTAGTTTATTTTCGCTCTGTAAAACATCAAATGTACCAACGTTCTTTTCAATGACCTCAATTTGTGTTGAAATTTTATACAGATTGCCTTTGATTGAAGCGACGGCCTGTTTCAGCACGGCTTCATCTTCGCCTTCAGAATCAATGGATAGTTGCTCAAAAGAAGACCTCAGTTTGACCACAGACTCCATAACAGTTTCAATGATTTCGGTGTTGTATTTATGTAAGGGCGTAGTTGCTTCCTTAACTGATAGTGTTTCAATTTGTTCCAAAGCTGTTTGCAGATCTTGAATAGAGGCTGACATATCATTGAGTATTACTTCGCTATTGCGCACTTTAGCGACATCTATTATTTTTCCACTGTCAGCAGATTCAGCTATAGACATTAACGAGATAAGAGGACTTTTTAAATCAAACACTGCTTTTTGAGTATCTCTTAGATGCTTCACCTCAAGAGAAGGTTCCTCCACTATAATTTCACTCGCTTCGCTAAGAAGATTCCGGGCTTTGATAGTATCAGCTGAGAATTTGATAACTGTACTCATCTCGTTATTCAACGATTCGATTTCAGTGAGAACTCTATCTTCAGTTAATAAGTATTCTTTGGAAGTAACGGAGTTGATATCCGAGACCAATTTTTGCATTTCACTTCCGCATGTTTCTACAAATGCAACACAAGTTTTCCTAACAAGTGTTTTACTGTCACTTTCCATATCAATACATTTTTCAATGATAGTCAGCGACTGCTGAAGAGCTTTCAACGGTTGAGGCAAACTATTGAATAATGTACTGCTAGCCTCTTTAGATTCTGAAGCAGCCTCTTTGGCAGCATCTGCAATACTGTGTATTTCCGACAGGGGAGATATTAAACTACTAATAATTTCCAAACTTCTCGAAGCAGTTGCTGCCGATGACATCAGTTCTGACTTAAGAATTATATCTCTTTCAATAATTTGAACATCGTTTATGACTTTGGACAGTGAAGTACTGATGTTGGCCATTTTCGTTTTGAATTCTTCATCTGTCATTTTGGGTTTTTGTGGCATTTCCATTTCAAATGATTCTTTTTTCCGAAGAACTTCTTCTCTTGATTTGCTGACAGACTTCTCACTTCCTGAGCTGGATCGTCGAGAACTACGGCTAGTGCGACGCTCTCTCTTAGGTATAACAATTGGAGCCGGTTCAATGTCCAAGTGTTTCAACGCTTCATCTTTGAATAGAATAGTTTTTGTGGGCTCCGATGACTCCTGACCATCTTCTCCTGAAGGTTTTGAAGATTTCGACTTAGGTTTACCAGAACTATGTGCACTCGCAAAGCTTTGCATATCTGATATAGCTTGAGTGTCATCGTCTCTCTTTTCTTCCGACAACGATTGATCACGTGATAAACTGAAAAAGTCATCGGCACTCCTCTGAGAATCTGACTTTTTCCTACCTAGTTTGATATCCGATCTTTCGTCAGACAACAACGCCATAGTTTTTTCCAAGTAATCCTCTCCAGCAATCTCAAAGTCTTGATCTAATGATAGCTGTGGTGGACCGTTTTCGTCCGCAATCGACAAGTCTTCGAGATCTGCTTCTGTACGCATATCTTCATCAGGAGACACAAAATATTCTGGTGAGACGTCGATTATAACTGCCTCCATCAACAAATTACCTGATGTAGATGTTTCTTTTACGAATCTTAAAGGTGGAAGTTCAACCACGTTGTGTTCCGTAATGTTTTCTGATAATTGATCGGCGTACATTTCTACAATTTGTAAGGCTTCTTCTTCGGTTAAGTCAGGTGTTTCGTAAAGAGACACAGAAACTTCTTTACCATCGAATGAGAAGGATATCTCTCCTTTATCATCAAGTGTGGTGACGTCACCAACTGGGGTATCATACATCTGCGAGGTTCTTTCTTCGTGTATGGTGCTAAGAGAAAGATTCCTTTGTAGAGCTTGTTCTTCAGCTTTCTTCTTCTTCGCTTTCATTGAATCATCAAATCCGAGAAGTGAAGCAGAACTGGCGGCAATACCCATACAGTTCTGTGCTTCACAAGTGTAAGTACCAAGGCAGCAAGTGCCGTCTTGGCCGGATATTATCCTGTGAATATCGCCAGGCTTTAATTCTTCTCCATCTTTGTACCATTTGAGGACAGGTTGTGGGACACCGATGACCTTACACTCAAGATTGACGGCTCCCTCTTCAGATAATATGGCTTGGAGGTTTTCTAGGAATCTCGGTTTTTTGTAGTGTCTAGGTATGATTAGTTTAAGGAAACATGACGTGACGCTGTGTCCGAAGTCGTTCATAGCAACGCACTTCCACTCGGCCTGGTCGAGGAACTCGAGGCTCTGTATGTCGAGGAAGCAGACGCCGCGCTCTTCCCGGCCGAGGTGGCAGCGCGAGGACTCGTCCACCGGCTGGTCGTCTCGGTACCACAGTACCGACGGTTCGGGCGGAATGGCGACTGAAACATAACACAAATAAATCAGAAACTAGTGAGTTTAAAAATTGTTATTTTTTCTTTTTTATTAGGTCTGACTCAGATTTGAGTGTACCGAACCGCATTGAAACATTCTACTGCATTACTTTTGCACAATTTGTAATAAACTATTGCGCACTACAGGACGGCTGCTCTGCGGTTTTCTGTTTTAAAATGCGATGTGATGCGGCTCCTTTTGCATTTGATAAAGATTGATGATAAGGTTACCTTTTCAGTCCAATACACACAATAAGCATTAAGTAACCCTAACTAACCTTTAACTGTAAAACGGAATGGCTCATCAATCTTCGCTTCGACGCTCTTCAATCCCTGAATAAACTTTGGCGCCTGATTCTTCGAGAACAGCTGCAGCTTTTCTTCCTCATTCAGCTGGTTCTGGATATCTTCCACAGTCAGCTCAGCAGAACTGCTGGCTTGGCCCATGCAGTTCCTGGCTATGCAGCAGTAGGAGCCCAAGGAGTTGGTTCCTGTGAGCTGGTAGACGTCTCCAGGCTTTAATTCCTGGCCGTCTTTGAACCAGCTGAGGACAGGAGTGGGGAAACCCACGACTTTGCATTCAAAGGAGACCAGCCCCTCCTCAGTTAGTACTGCTTGCAAGTTCTCCATGAATCTTGGCTTTCGGTAGTTTTTGGGCACTGTGGAAGGAAAAGATAATCTTATTAGCATATGGCATAATATGTAATAGGCGAAAGCTTAGACACATAAAAGTACTCCCACATTTTGCCAGTTATTTTTAAAAACAATGGAACAGGGGCGAGCCTATTGCCGTCAACCAATCGCAAATTCTAACTTCGGGCTACTATTGAGAAATTCTTTGTGAAAAAATCCAATAACACTGGCCGTTGTATATTTGAACAAAATAAATTCAAAAACATGCTTTCGACGAAAAATCTCTTAATAAGTTAGTTTTATTAAAACCTTTGTTTTTCTAGAATTCATTCGAAATTCAGTCCAGTGAGCAATATTTTAACACACCTCAAACCTCACTCTAGTGAACGCTCACTTGCCAGAGTCCTGAAATCCTAACTCCATGGCTGCTACTGAGAAATCGTTTTTGGAAAAATTCAATAACATTGCCCGACCTGGGAATTGAACCCGGAACCTCATCTTCAGCAGTCGCGCTTGCCACGCCTAGACCAATGAGGCAATAGCATTTGCATAATAATCGGTTTCTAATGGAGGGGTATCTTACCATCCATGGTGACATAGCAAGTGGAGATGCCGATGCGGCCCCCAGAGCTGGTGGCAACACACTTCCACTCGCCTTCGTCAGGCCACTCCGCGCAGCCCACCTCCAGCAGGTAACCACCTGCGCCGTCTTCTAGTACGTGATACCTGAAATGGACAAGACATGTCAAGCAAAACAGCACGATTATACAGGGTTGCCACAAGACTGCAATACCTACACGATCAAAATGTATGGAACACAGGTTTTTTTTTTTAATTACCAATTTTTATGTGGAATTCAGTTGCAGCAGAATGATACTGAATACGTGGTAACCGTTGTCGGGGTCCCTTCCACCCTGTATTTTTTTTTACTATTATTTGATTTAAGTAAAAAAAATAAAAATACATTTTACGGTTTAAAAGATACAGCCTTGTTACAGACGACAGACAGCGAGGCCTCAGTAACAGTCCCTGTGGCACCCTTTGACTAGGGAAACCGTAATAACAATCTGACAATATTTAATGCTTTGCCGTGTGAGAAGTGCCTTTGCCAAATTAGTTACGAACAGCCGTTTCTGTAACTTTTATTGGAATATGATAAAAAAAATTGAGTGTTACATTCTATTACATTGCTAGAGCATTTTTCAGTCACAAAAACATTGTTTTTTAAAACTGTGAGTGTAAAAATACGAGTGACATTTTTTTTTTCCCAAAACCCATTTTTCCGAACATTCAGAACCAACAAAATGAATAACATTCTCCATATCGGGATACAAACTAGTCCGCTGTCTAAAGATGCGTTTCCAAAATTGCTTTGAACTTACTTCTCAATAGAGCAAATATAGACAAAGAGCACTAAATACGACAACAACCCTTAACATGTACGGCTTAAAATGTAAACATGGTGATCGGAATACATTTCTAGTGGTAAATTTTCGGTAGAAACTACTCCACCGAAGCGGAGACGGCACGAGAAATGAGGAGATGTGTTTTAACCACGAATCGAATTTCGTTATTTGCATTTCTTGGCTCCGCTTAGCTTTAGTGGAAACGGTTGAACAGAGGGGAGAGATGTCTTGCAATTATTTAGGGCATATCGAAGACGAGAAGAGACGTGAGCGGCGTGCGGTGAGCGTTGTGCTACGAGCGGCCTGCCGCTTTGCACATCTCCTGTCCTACACGCTTGCACATCTCCACACAGCTTCGGATGATACATCCCAGCTTTTACACATCTCCTGTCCTCTCCGTTCATTTCCACTTTGGTGGAGTCCGGGCCTTAAGCAGGCTTATATAGCTGCTATGTTGGTTACGAATTTGAACACAAATACTATTTAGAACGGTGCAGGATTAACGGCCGCGCAAATAGGAAAACGCGTTATACCAATGCCCAATTTGTATTACCTAGGTGCAACATTTTGCGAGGCACTACTGATTTAGGACTGGTGTTGCAAAACAAGCCTTAAAGTAAACTGTATAAAGACTAATTAAACATGGAAAACTTGAAGTTGTATTGTATCCTTAGAGATAAATCGACCAATGAGCTTCATGATCACTTTCGAGTCACGAGAATTTCGAAGTTGTTTCCACTTGAAGAAAGCCATAATTGTAATTACATGTATTGATCAGTAATTACCTACATAAATAAACCATTTTCACTCATCATCTGCCTAGCCTTTTGCCAACTATGTTATGGTCGGCTTTGAGTGTAACAGGACGTAGCTGAATACCAGTATTTTAAATGGAGCGACTGCCTATCTGACCTCCACAACCCAGTTCGTACAGGGTAATTCGGTACCCCCCGGGTAAGAATGGTTGTCTGACTTTCGGACCACTGACTACCTGTAACGACTGTCTAAGATCTAAAAACGACAGCCGGGACTCAAACTCAAACTCAAAGCATTTATTTCAATTAGACCATTACAGGCACTTTTGAATGTCAAAACACAAAAAATAAACTAAGCTACAGTCCCAGTCACAGGGCATAATAAATTGTGAAAGTACTGTAGTTGCCCATTCGAAAGCGTAGATCTCTATGGAGAAGAATGGGCAAGAAACTCCATGGACACTCTTTTAAATCATTGTTGTTACAAAGTCTCGGTTACATCATTCATGTCGAGACTAATGGCTTAACGTGCTTTCCGAGGCACAGAGGAAACTCGGCATGTAATGGGTGGTCACCCATCCACGGACCAACCTAGGCATGCACGGCTTAACCTACAGATCAACTCGAGCGGCTATTATTATTTAGCCACGAGCTCCTCATAAACCAATTTTCACTGTAATCGCAAATTATGAATTCGAATGGTTATTGAGAATCTGACGGTTGATAAGGATTAATTGCACGAAAAAAAGGGGTCAATTACCTCTCGCTGGGTTCAATCTTCCCCTCCTTGTTGTACCAGACGACGCTGCGGGGCCAAGGTGGGACCACGATGTGGCAGCCGAGTGTCAGAGGCTCACAGATCCTCACGTACTGATCTTCCAGCTCCTTCGTGAAGATCGGAGGCGGCTCAGGTGTCACACTGCTAGAAAATGTAGAAGGAAAAATGTTTATTTTGTGCGAAATGTCGACACACCTTTTTATTTAAGTAAAAAGTAATGTTAAACGTCGACGAGGAAAAAAGCGCTTGAATGGCATTCTGTGGTTTCTGCCTACTCCATGTGAGGAAGGCGTGAATTCATATAAAGTCATAAGCTTTTTATTAGGACCATCCAACAAGTTGTCATAATTACAAAAGTTCATTGGTAGTTTCGGTATCAAAATCGGGGCTTAGCAGTGATGGCTGCTGCGCCGGATTCGATTCCCAAGCCGGCCAAAGAGTTATTGGATATTTCCATCAGGAATATATCAGTGTCCCACGGAGTCTGGATTTGTGCCCGATTGATGGCAACAGGCTCGCCCCCTATTAAATGGGACTTTAACATAACTAGCGGAATGTGGGTGTACCATTTGGTACACCTCTGCCTAACCCTTCGGGGATTACAGGCGTCTTGTTATATTTTGGTAAGACCTTGCAAGCTAGCTCTTGACCTATAAAATCTTTTATATTAAAACTGGATCAAGTCTGTGTCAAACTGACAACAACCTAATAGGTACGCAATAAGTATCAGTTTCAATTTGAACCAAACTCGATGTTGCGGGATTTACATGATTTAATGCCAAATTTCAATTGCGATTCTGCATCAAGCGTAGTCGATCCCTTGGGAATTACAGGCATGATATTATGTTACTGACTGTTGTCTGCCTCGTTGGTCGTGTGCAAAGCATGAGGTCCTGGGTTCTGTCTGGGAGTCTGGATTTGTGCACGGTTGATAGCAATAGGCTCGCCCCTATTACATGGGACTAAAACATAACTAGCGAAATGTGGGTGTACTATTAAGTACACCTCTGCCTAACCCTTCGGGGATTACAGGCGTGATGTTATGTTATATTATGTTACGTATGTCTTAAAATTCCACAATATTTCGAGATAAAATGAAACTTACCTTGAGCTAGGTCTGGCAGACCCCTCCCTGCTGCCGCGGCCGACGACGTGGACCTTAGAAGAGGAGTAGGCCCTGCCCATGCAGTTGACAGCCTCGCAGGTGTACGTCCCGAGCGACGTGGGGTCCTCGGCGTTGGCTGTGAGCGCGAAAACATCTCCGGCCTTTATCTCGCGGCTGTCCTGGAATTTTATGAGAGGATGGGTTACCATTAACTCAAACTCAAAACATTTACTTCAATAAGACCATTACAGGCACTTTTGAATGGTCAAAAACAAAAAGATAAAGCTGCAGTACCAGTCTTCACAAGGCATTGAACTGTGAATGTACTGTAGTTGCTCATTGGAAAACGTAGATCTCTATGGAGAAGAATGGGCAAGATATGGGCACTCTTTTAAGTCAAGATATTGTAACAAAATCTTGGTTATCAGATAATTATTGCGAGATGAGGTTAGTTTTAATGCTTACTGAATGGTAAAACTAGTTAAGTAAACATATAACGAAGCCAGAAAGGTATATTGATTACCACGTATTCAGTAGGTAGGTACATCATTCTGAACCACCCAACATGGAATTTTTTCATCGGTAATTTAAAAAAAAAACAGCTGTTCAGTACATTTTGACCGTGTAGGTATTGCACTTTTGTAGGAAACAGCAGATGATTTTTCTTTTTCTATGTGGAGGGGTTCAGTATGATGTACTGACAATGTGGTAACCGTTTTAGGGTCGGTCTCCCTTCCACCATGTATACACAGTATTAATGGCTTTTTACTGACGAATTCTCCGTTTTCCCGAGGGCCTTTGGCGCGTTTTTGCGCACGGAGGCCGGGCGCTCTAGGGGCAAATGAGAGTCACATAGTATTTCACTATGACGAGTCTCTAAAAGTGATAACCTTCAGGATTGGAAAGGCATTTCTTTTCAGTGTTTGATAGTTCGGAAAAGAAGCTAATAAAAAAAAAAAAAACAAAGACGTGTAAAAGCGTCTCGATCTATTTACTTACAGAACACAACACATCTACACACAACACACAACATATCTATTTATATCTAATATAAGGTTCCTCAGCTCTCAAACGTTTCAATTTTAACAAAAGCGACTGCAATACCGCTTAAAAGCACCTAAAGTTCAAGGCAAGTATCTCGAAGGAAAATGTCAAAGATACTTAGGTAAAGATAGATGCTCGACGACTCCATTCAATTTACTTTTCTTTCATGCGTATTTCTTAGTATTTCCACTAAGCTCAAGATCGTAGTCAAAGCACTAAAGATTATTAAAAGAGTGAATTTAACTCTTAATATTATTATAAACTGGCGACCCGCCCAGGCTTCGCACAGGTGCAATGTAGATAACAAGGACAGGGCAGGACAGGACAGGACAGGACAACGAGCTTGCAAAACTACACCTTGTCTATTGAGACAAGGTGTAGTTTTGCAAGCTCGTCAAAATTCAGGAGGTTGTCATAGAAGACGTAAAAATCAATATAAATGACGGTACCTGGCCAATAATAATAAACGCTGCTTTTTTTAGTTGTTTTAATTTGACACTATTTCAGAAGGAAGCCCTTTTCAAAAGAAGAGAATCACCCGTTTATCGAATAAACGTCTGCGTTTGTTTGTGTGTGTGAAATCGCGGTTATAGGGCTAGTATTAGACGGGCCGCGTTTTAATACGGGTGGTGTACACTTATCGATTTTCGATATTAAGAAAAAAATTACCTACCCATTTTATTATTGATTCGGGTCGAGAATCATTAGCATAGTTACCTCCTTGAATTTGGCGAGGATGCAAAGCAACACCTTGTATAATATGCATGTATTATACATATGTATAAACCTTACTCTTGAATCACTTTGTCAATTGATGGAAACCGCATTTAAATCCGTTGTGTAGTTTAAAAGATCTAAGCGAACAGACGGCGGGAAGCGACTTTGTTTTATACTATGTAATGTAAAGATGAGGAAGTTTGGAGGATGGATATGCATGTTTGTTACTCTTTCACACACGGAACAAGGAACTCTTGCCCGGACGGATTTTACATTAATTAAGTTTAAACATCAGAATAGTGCATAGGCAATAATTTATAATGATATTGTTTTATATATAATAAATTACGCCGCAGCCACCGAAGCCGCGGGCGGAACGTAGAATACAATAAACTAATTCATAAAGTTGAAGTAAATAACTTATTGTTATATTTTATGTCATGGGTCGACAGACTCGTGGTTAAATAATAATAACTGCACGGGTTGATCTTTACGGTAAATAACCCGCCTTCTGGCGCAGTCGGGTAAAAAACCAATAACCCTTGCTTTTGGCTTTGCCGTAGTTTAATCAAAAATGAAACCAAAACATTGAGGAAAGGAAAAGTGGTATTTTACTAGAGAGGTAGATAGGTTTTTTAATTCAATTTTTTAATGTTGTATAGTATTGTATTGTACATACATTATAACACACTACACACATTACACTATTCTTTAACTACCTCCATGACCCCCGTACTATTCAATGCATCCATCAGCACAATGTTTTGAGTGCGTTACAAGGAAACGTATACTAAAAAAAATGACGTTTCCCAGCAATAATTTTTGCGTAGAGTTACTTAACTTGATGTACAAAATGCTCCTTGAAGGATCCATTTACACCTCTTAGCTACAGTCCATGTTTATTTGCAAAAAGCCTTACCTTGAACCATCGCAACACTGGCGTGGGGACACCGACCACCTTGCATTCAAGCGAGACGGTCCCCTGCTCAGTAAGCAGCGCGCGTAGTTCCTCCACGAATTCTGGCCGCTTGTACGCCTTCGGTACTGTTAAAAGAAATTGTAAGAAATAAGTCTTTCTTTCAACTTGCACAGCGATTAAAATGAAACACCTCGTTCGTCGAGTAGTCGCAAGCGCGACTGCTAAGCGTGATTTCGTTCGGTTCGATTCCTGAGTCGGGCAAAGTGTTATTGGGATTTTCATTAGCATCCAAGGAGTCTGTATTTGCGCCCGGTTGATGGTAATAGGCTCGCCCCCTATTACATGGGACTTAAAAAATAACTGGCGTAATGTGAGTGTACTATTGGGTACACCTCTGTCAACTCTCCGGGGATTACATGTTATGTAAAATGAAGCACAAAATATTTACGAGCACTAAGGCCCCGTTAATGACCTCAGACTTGCGACGCGACCTAAGACAAGGCGAGTACTGTCAATTGTTGCCTTCACGTGAGTATAATTGCATCCCAAGTTAGATCACGTCTACTAAGTACTAGTGGTGTTCTGTAATCCATTTCATTTGTTTTCAGTGCACTCGATGTCGCAACGCAACATGTGTGTCCTTGAGTAATAACTTTCAAAAGCCATTTTCTTATTGTAATTTTATGTTGTAACGAACATTTTAATACATTTTTCTTCTTTATTTTTAAGTTTCAATCGTTATTCGGTGAGAAAATCGCTTTTCAATTTTGCCAACTATCCATAACAAGTATAAGTTTTAAAGACAAAGTATTTTATTTGTTATACATAGGTGTACAAGGTGTAAAATTGAATATAAAGTACAGAGCCTCTATGTTTTGCCGTCAACGGCGCACATACGAGTATTTGCATAAAAAACCTGGCCATAAGTCGAATATTCAAAGTTTGGCTAAACTCATTGCAACCATCACTTTCTGATAGCCAAATAACCTGTTCATAACGTACCGCACCCCCCGCGCCCTTATCCCTTCCCCGCGAGGCACACAAGTAGTCGGAACTCAGTCGTCGTCCAGTGCGGTCCATTGTTTTCTCGATAACACAATTTTTCGTGCTCCTAACATTTGCTGTTTTAGTCGTTTTGTTGATAGTTGGTGGGAAAAGCACTTCGAATATGGAAGTTCAAGGTATGTAACAACATTAATAATATAATTTCATTTATGTTATAGACTCATAAATGCTTATTGTTTAATTTCGCAAATGATACTAAAATAATCTCATTGTCTATTAAAAAAAAATAAAACAGAAAGGGTTTTGTATGTGTTCCGAGCATTTCCGAGTAATGATCTATTATTTTAAATAAAGTTTAGACTTTCCTAAAGAGAATCGTAAAAGAAAATATTCCGCTTTGTTCCGCCATTTTGTTTAACACTCATTCAAACAAAATGGCGAATTAATTGAAAACAAGATTATTTACAGTAAATACTCTTTTTATTTTTAGATTCAATTGGGAATGTCAAGAACATGTCTAATAAGCAATTATATGATATCGTGCAAGAATGTCCTGACAAGAAAATTGATGATAAGATGCTATTTTTGGAAAAAAAATTATACAGATAACAAAATGTCCTGAAACTGAGCTGGAGACATTAAAACATACGTTGAGCCATTTCAAGTGTGAATTTAAACGAAAATGGGTAGCAGCAAACTACAAGCATGACCGTTTTATAAAAAAAAATGAACAGTGGCTTCAAAATACCCTCAAATTCGCCCTCTGGACTATAGGAAAACCGGGTCGTCCTTCAAAGGAATTCGGGGAATCCAGTGATAGATCCAAGCGAAGAAAAACAAAAGATCTACGAGATACCGTATCGACAGATGAGTTGACTTATGCTGCTCAAATGAGTCAACGTGCCGGAGGAAATAAGGATGCATCTAAAATAATAAAAGACGTCACTTTGACTCCAACAAGAGCTACAAAGTTTCGAAAAGTAATTTCTTCAAATAGTCAAAGTAAAATAAAGAAACATTCACCATCTGAAGCCTTAGCTATT
Source organism: Standfussiana lucernea (assembly GCA_964057025.1). NCBI lineage: Eukaryota > Metazoa > Arthropoda > Insecta > Lepidoptera > Noctuidae > Standfussiana > Standfussiana lucernea. The sequence goes on from OZ059784.1 coordinate 24,579,856, forward strand.
TTCGTCGAAGGAGATTTTAGTAGAAGACAGTGGGAAATTTTACACAGCGCAAATAAAAATATATACCCTTGCTACTCTTTGATAAAAAAAGCGAAAACCGATTGCTATCCAGTAGAACAGTCAATGAGAGTTACAGAGACTTGTGCGGAAGTTCTCTTACAAGATTTACTCAACCATACATGTTTACGGTTGTGTAAATATTTGGAAGATGTAATATACAGCTGTACTGAAGAAGAAAAGAAAAATTTTCTTTTAATTATAAAATGGGGTTGCGATGGATCTCAACAATCGCAATATAAGCAAAAATTTGAAAATATTGCGGACAGTGACTCGAACATATTTCAGAGTTCTCTCGTACCATTGCGATTAGAAACTACAAATAATGGAAGAAAAAAAATTATATGGCAAAATCCACTGCCTTCATCTCCAAGATTCTGCAGGCCTATTAGAATAAGATTTAATAGTGAAACCAAGGACATAACTAATGAAGAATTTGCATATGTAGATAATCAAGCAAAAGAACTAACAAAAACAGAAATACCAACATCCAGTGGAATAATTTACATAACACATAAATTACTACCAACAATGGTGGACGCCAAGGTATGCAATGCAGCTACCAATACGTCTTCAACTATGAGGTGTTATATTTGTGGGCTAACTTCCAAACATTTTAATAATCTAACCAGAGGAATGGAAGTAGACCCAGAAAGTCTAAAATTCGGGTTATCGATTCTCCACGCAAGAATACGTTTCTTTGAATCCTTATTACATCTCTCTTATAAACTTGGCGTTAAAAAATGGCAAATAAGGTCAACAGAAGATAAAAGAACTGTAAAAGATAGGAAAGAAGTTATACAAAAAGCATTTCGGGAGCAGATGGGCCTTTTAGTGGATATGCCGAAAGCAGGTTTCGGAAACAGTAATGATGGAAATACATCGAGAAGATTTTTTTCTGATCCCGAAACAGCTTCTCAAATAACTGGAATAGATTCCACATTGATCTACAGATTCAAAATAATCTTAGAAGCAATTTCTAGTGGTCACGCGATTGATGCAAAGAAGTTTGAAGCCTACACATATGAAACTGCTACTTTGTACGTGCAGTTGTATGAATGGCACCCAATGTCGCCTACCGTTCATAAAATTTTAATGCATGGTGCAACAGTGATATCGCAATCCATATTACCTATTGGGCAGCTCTCTGAAGAAGCTGCCGAAGCTCGAAATAAGCACTTTAGGCTTTACAGACTAAACTTCTCGCGAAAATTTGACAGAGAAAAATGTAATAGGGACATTTTAAATAGACTGTTACTAACGTCAGACCCATTTTTAAGTAGCACTAGAAAACCCCCACGGAAGAAAAGTAACCCATTCTGTTCGGAGACCATAAGTCTTTTGCTCCCTGACGCAGAAAATTCATCACTAGAAAGTAGTGACGAAGAACACAACACAACAGCAACAGATGAAAATAATGAATCTGATTTCGATGATTAATTTTTTGTTTTTTTTTTTTATAATAAACGTTTGAAAACCTTAATACATTTATTTAATAGTTTCCACGTCACAAATGTCACGAAATAATATTGGCCAGGTTTTTAGTACAAATACTCCTATGTGCGGCGTACAAATATTAAAACAAAAGTAACAGAATTTAATTTTGTTAAAAAGTTATAGCAGCTATCTACCATAAATTATTTCTTAAGAGCGTTTACGCCGTCCATGCGCTGTTTGACTCCAAAACAGTACTTTTCAAACCCTTTAATACCATCAACCCTTTATTTTACAAAAATGATAATTACTAATAACTTTAGGAAATTTCGTTGTCTCAATAGTTGGGGAGAAAAATATTTCAATTAATAGAGTATTGGTAAATTGTATCAAGATAACTCAACAGAGGTTTTCTTAATTTCCCTTTTAGCGTCAGTTTCGACGCTCTAATTATAGGAAACCACTGGCAAACCTAATTAGATTTATTTTTTTTACCTATTGCTAAGATCCTAAGGAATATAGTTGGAGAAGAAAATTTTTTGATTTAGGTTTCTTTATATAAGAAATTAAAGTTCAAACAATGTAAAATATTAAGGAATTAAAATGATTTTTTCACCGATATATCTTACTTGATTTAATATAATAATAGCATAATATAATAGAAGAACATATGCTTTAAAACATCCAATTTAAAATTTCAAATAATTTACAGTGATTATTTTTCTATGAATATTTGAAAACTACTATAAATCACTGCGCGCGAGCAATTTCAAATCAGACCGCCGCGAGGCTTTCTAGAGAGAGGACATGTCGCTCGGCGCTCTGCCTGACCCGAGTTGACCTTAGTCGTACTTGGAAGGATAGCGGACGTTTATAGTGTGATTAAAAAATCTTGGTACTTTGATGATTAAATTTTTTTATTATTATTTTTGATGACTGACAATATTTTTAGTGACAACCAATATCTACCCAATTTTTTTACATACGAATTTTATTTATTAAAACTTTTACTTATTTTTTTGTAAATAAGAACATAAATTGTTTTTAAAGTTAACGCCAACCTATTGTATTTCCCTCATAAGAGGTGTCACTAAGAGGAACATCGCGTCAGGTTAAAATATAATATAAAATAAACGTAAGTAAATCCGTATAAAGTGATTTATTTGAATAGAATAAGAAATATTTATTAATCAGTCACAAATCAATAATAATTAACGAAGTTCGGTTTCTTTCTAAAGTTTAGATCAACAAATTCATGTTTGAATAACTAAAAAACGACTTTAATATTAATCATAATTATAGCTATACTTGCAATATATTATTGAATACTTATTTTATGCACTCGTACTTTAGTAATCCGTGTACGTTCAAATTACATTTCAAATTAAATTTTACTACAACAATTGCACTCGAACGGATCATAGTGGGTTAGTTTGACTATAGCGCGCGAGAGCGCGCCAGCGCTATACACACAGGCACGCGCGCTTCTGTGTGTGTAAAAAATGCATTGAATTACCTAAACTTGACTTCGCGCGATAGACGTAAACGCTCTTAACGATATTTCTTACTTCTAGGTAAGTTTCGACGTACTAAATTATTTTTTTTATAAATTATTCTTAAAAAATATATTAGCTATAAGTAATTTCAGACACTTTTTTTTTTAATAATAACTTTTAGAAAAAAAAAACGTTTCTTTGTTGTTGGTACCTACTATTACCTAAAATACCTATTAACTAACATTTTCATAAATTAGAGCTCGTGGCTAAATAATAACCGCCGCTCGGATCAATCTTCAGGTTAAGCCGCGCTTGCCTAGGTTGGTTTGTGGATGGGTGACCACCCATTACATACCGAGTTTCCTCCGTGCCTCGGAAAGCACGTTAAGCCGTTGGTCCCGGCTGTCATTTGTAGATCTTTGACAGTCGTTACAGGTAGTCAATGGCCTGAAAGTCTGACAACCAGTCTTACCAAGGGGTATCGTATTACCCAGTACTAACTGGGTTGTGGAGGTCAGATAGGCAGTCGCTCCATGTAAAATACTGGTATTCAGCTGCATCCGGTTAGACTGGAAGCCGACCCCAACAAAGTTGGGAAAAGGCTAGGCAGATGATGAACTAAAATTTTCATAAATTACTATCTAATCTACTTAGCTTGAATTATCTTCTAGGTACACTTTAGTAGAGTAGGATACCTTTTGAATTTAAAATATGTTTAAGTTTTGTTTACATCATTTAATTAATGTTTATATCCTATAGGCTTCTTGTGACTGTCCAAAAATAAGACGTTGGAATAATTCACTTTCGCTTTTTTTTTTCAAACTAAGGGCTTTTCTCGCGATGTTTACCTTCGCGGTTTTGAGTACAGTGGCGATAAAGTTAATAACACAATTACTATGTGCTTGCTAAGATTTGGGGCTAATAAACCAAAGACGTTACTTCTGTAACGCTGTGACGATGTTTGGTGCTCATATATATGACACAAATGCCATAGTGGCAGCTAAAGACATGGTAGAATTGACAGAAAGAGTATTTCATGTGGGGTTCACGGCAGATTTTTTTTTTTATAGTAAAAAGACTCAAATAATGTTATTTGAAACTACAGCCCGTAACAAAGATAATTTAAATGTTGCTTTAAATTAGGTCGAAATTGAGCTCGTTTCCGAAGTAAATTCTTTAGGTATACGTATTGACCAACTGTTAAGCTGGAAATCAGAATTAAAAGCAATTGATGCATTGGTGTCATCTGCGTGTAAATTCAAATTACTTGTTTAAGAATAAATGACTATGACTATTTCAGGGGAATAGCGTAAATATAAGCAGCCTTCCAAGCCTTTCAACTGCTGGCATACGGACCTCTCTCTGAGTGAGCGTACGTGGGCGCAGTGCGGGTTGCTAGATGTACATATATGTATGTATATGATCGATTTTTTGGTTCAATTTTCCCTCAACTCGTCATCTTTCTAGCTTTTACCCAACTATGGCTAATCCAACCGGATGCAGCTGAATACCAGTAATGAATGAAACGACTGCTTATCGGATCGCCACAAACCAGTAACTGAGTACGATACCAGTGACGGAGCCTACATACCAAAACCTTCTTATCGGCAAATTTCGTAGTCGCGTTCATTTGACATTTTGGCTTTGGTGTGTAGTATCCAGTAAGACTCCTCAGCTAAAGAGCACTTACCAAGTACATTAAGATGCGCGGAACAGCTGGCTCTGCCGCCAGCATTCTCCGCGGTGCACGTCCATCGGCCAGCATCGTCCACGCTCACTGCCGCTACGTCTGCGCACCAGAAGTTGCCATCCCGGGCCAACGCCACCCGCTCCGCTTCTAGCAGGCGCCGTTCATTGCGGAACCATGTCACCTGGGGAAATAAAAAGGTAGAATTACTTTAGACTTCCAATCGTTTTGTTTCGGCGCGAGCTTAGCCAGCAATTGTAAGTCGTGAGCGTCGCTCGTCCGCGCGGTCGGGCGGTGTACCTACGTGTGTTAGGCATCAATGGATTTCATACATGCCAAAGCGTCGTGAGATCCGCTTCACCGCCAGACCACATGGACGAGCGGTGTCGTGTGATAATCGCCTATAATACAAGCGATATTTTATTTAAATCTCAGCGCTATGCCGAGATACGCTTCGGCCTGCTTTTCGGAACAGGACTATATTATTGTTTTTATTTTTACTTATGTTTTTTTTTCTTTCTATCTTTCTTCTGCATTATTAGCTTATAATGTTTATGGGTTACAAGCCTGGTGCTGTGGCATCATCATCATCATTTGTTTAAATGAACAAATATTTAAATTATATTTCCAATTATCTTTGCAAACAAACCAGAATTTAAGAATGCAAAATAAGCCAGCACATATCTATATAAAAATATCCGAAACCAGAATTTTATGCACAAAAGCAACTGCCATAGCTGTGAATTCATTCGCTAAAATGTAGGTTCATTATAATTATTCTCGACTCTCGAAATTTAATATTCATCATTTGATTGTATTCAAAATTGAAATCCTGTTGAAGAGCAATAGTGAATATTCTATATTCCGGGTAAATTTTAATTGCAATTTCCCGACTGCCGAGTATTAATACTCAGCTTAGGAAGCGCAAAACATTTCTACTCCCGCTATAATTTCAAATTCGCTACAGCATTTCAATCAAATCATTTATATGTATCAAGTCATTTTAGTCAACAATTGAAATCATTAGATTCTCCCTACCCTGTTGAAAAATGATCACATTATTGGTGTACTCGCTCACACTGAAACCTTGGGGTATTCCATTTTGCGCACACACAAAATGCGCATAGTGAACTCCGCACAAAAAGTATTCCACATTGCGCCCAGTTAGAGACGGGCATTGCATTGACTGTCAATAAATTAATTAACGTCCACCAACCGACATTGGACTAGCGTGGTGGTGCAAATCCCTCTTAACAAACTTTCAAACCATGACAAAACAACATAACCTCAGGATCCAAGTGTCCGGCCGCTCTGGAGAACATCGCGACACTGACGGTAGTCAACTGGTCCTTCTGGGAACACGTTGACTACCGTAATTGTTAAGAATCCCCGGGTAAGATCGATCCTCCGTCATCAAAACCAAGCAACTACGAAAATGGACTCCGATACTAACCTAAATATCGTGACTTACAATGTACGCATATTAATGCAAGATGAGCGATGCACTTACTGAACAACAGAAGTCAAAACATGGACAGGACGAATCCGTAAGGGTTCGCTTTTGCCATTTGGCAACGGAACCCTAAAAGTAACCACATCTCAGTAAAAGAATCCGCACAAATCATTTCCAAAATAACTTTCCTAATTCGCGCGTTTTGGCCGCCATCTTTGTTTTTCCGGGAGCTGTGAAAAGAAGCGCGGGAACTGTATAACAGATTATAAATACGCACAACGGATGTGGTATTGAAATAGACGAATTATGTCACGAGCAGTGTTGTTGGACATTCCGATGTATCTCAAGGTTCTTGCGTGGCGTTAATGAAAATATGTTACTGGTAAACGTGGGTTTGTAGTACGCTCGTCGAGAAAGAATACTCGACGATTTGTTAAACTTGCCAACTAACAGAAGTTCTATCTATGTATCCATTGAAGACTACTTTAATGAATACATAGATTCAGACAGTACTTTTTCTTGCCTTATTCTGTAATGCGTCCAGGGGATGAGATATAGATGGCGCTAGACAGCTGTCTAGCGCCGTCACTTTCCCACTCTCGGCATACTCATAATGTTTTATTGCACTTTTTCTCGAATAAACGAAACACGTGGGTGCAATGTTAGATATTTGTGTATCTCAAGAATGCTTTTTTATTTAATTGCAGCAAAACTGACTCAGTTATTGTTTTCAACATAAATACATATTAACGTAATAAAAAATCAATTGAAACGACTTTTAATATCCTCCTCGAGGTTCTCAATTCAATGATTTCATAAAGTAAGACTTCATAGAGTGGTCGTGTGTTCGAACCCCGTTCGAAGACCAACCCGCGCTCATACCACGTTGTGGATCATATGAAGCCCTTCCCCTCTCATAGAAGACCCGAATCCCAACTGTGGGATAGTTATATCTACGCTAAATATGCTTTATAGTAAGTAAAACATTATTTATTAGAACTTGGTGCAAAATTAAAGGCACAAAAGCACGCCTTGTGTTTTTGTTATATTTCGAAAAAATTAAATATCGAAAAAAGGTTATTTCTTTCAACACAATTTTTTGTACTGATATTCCCGTAGGTACTTACCATATGTTTTTTTTTTATGAGCCACCCTTTCTGTTTACTTTTCATTGGAATACAAATAAAACCTTTACTGTAGGCTATATTCACGAATAAATTGAGTGCACAGACTCATTAATGTGTGGGAAAAATACCCATCCCATGGATAAAAATACCAAATTATCAAAAGCATTAATTTAAATTTAATGAAAGATAGTTGAATTTTCGTATTTCTGATTTCTGTGTTTCACCGCAACGCAAAGCTACGCACAATTCTATTTTCAATGCCAACAATAAATTTATTTTTAATTGAACTAAAAACATTATTTTAAGAATCTCAGTTATAAAGTTATCGATTTAATGGAATGTAGCCCTTAGTAGTGAATTAGGGGATAAAAGCTTTTATGTGCCAAAATATCGGCCGCAATCACAGATTTTGGCTCAAGGAAGGCAACAAATATACATACATAAATACGTATGTAGATATATATATATCTTTCTATTTATATGTATAGTATTACTCCATTTTTAATTTTAAAGCCCCAGCTTTGCGTGCGGATCATTTCCAAGCAGAGTATAAAACAATGTGAGTTCTATTCGCATGCGACTGAGTTCTAAACATCCTTAAACTTTTAAGAAGTAGTTCTGGCGTTTTAGCCCGAAAAAAATCAAATTAAAAAAGCTCTGGTAACTTCCGTCAGCAGATATGTTTATTACAAAACCAAATAAAATTAATTTACGTTCCTTATACTTTTTAGGTTACACTATTAAATTATACCATTTACTATGTACATTTTGATGAAACCTATAAATGTGCAACATATTTTTTTATATATTTAAACTTTCATGGCCCTGTGTTCAGACATATTTGCACCACCATTTGACAAACACTTTTTAATCCTGTACATTACATGTACTTGGGTACATGATGATGTAATATAGTGGGGAGAAGGTTGGCCTTTTCCAAACAATATTGAGGTCGGCTTCCATTCTAACCACATGCAACTAAATACCAATAATCCCAGAACCATTGCAAACTATACAAAATACACACATTCAATATAATTTAGGTGTAGTTTAATATCGGAACTATAATGAACAACCATGTTTCAATATCGCATCATCTTGCAATATACTGATATTGTAATATAGATAGCCTAATCACTTAAGGTCAATAATAGCCTATTATGTATAGTATTTAATCATTACCTATTATTAAAAGGTAATGATTACAAGAACACTAAACGCAGGCTGTTTCCATGAGTCGATGTAATAATATGTTTACTGTTAATGTGTATTTAATTATGTGTAATTACGAAATGGTTTAATTAAACCCAAAATGGTTCCAAATCCTGGTACACAGGCCTCCTAGCTATGAAAGGGAGTGATCGAATTAAAATCAAATACAAATAAACAAAATAGAAATGTCTGTTTGTAATTTCAAAATAACAGCTTTTTACTGAATGCGTATGGAAACGGATTAGGGTTCTGTGCAAAAAAAAACCCTTGAAATAGTTCACAAAATCCGATTCTAATAGGGTAGTAATATTTTTATAATAATTACACGCGGACGGACGTCGCGGGCATAAGCTAGTTCAAAATATTTTATTTCACACTAGCTTTCCACCCGCGGCTTCGCACGCCTACAACTTGCCTTGTTAGTTATGTATTGGTCAAATCTTGCAACTGAATTTCAAACCAGTTCACCTCAACCGATTGAGCAGAAATTTTGCTCACACCTTTGGTTCTGGTGACAATACATTTTAATAACAGACATGATTTGATCCTGCAGCCAGGATCGTCTCCTCATAAGAGAACTCCTCACCGGTTAATAGCACGTCACGAAACTATGTATACGCGTTCAATGTTGATAGATAAAACTAATTTTCTTCTTTTCATTTTAATAAAACTTCCTATTTAAACAAAAAATGGTTTAAATTTATTATGTATAACTGTTTTCGGGGTGCAAGTTGGCAGTTAACACTTAACTTTAAATTGTTGGTTCTAATTAAGTTGTTTTACTCAAAATAATGCACTTTTCTGGGTTTGGTATCCTTGATCTACGTAACATAAGTCAAGTGTGCTGACTCAGGACTACCACTGGTCCTAAACCTAACCTGAATCCCTACCTCCTAATCCGGACAATAATAATCAGGTAAGCGTGCTGGAGTCCTACATCATGTACTCGTATTATACTATGTCTACTTCTATTAGCTAGACAAATTAATTATTAGTAATTGTGCATTTGATTGGCTATAATTAGGACAATGCTTTCGATTTAGATACGTTTCAGGCGTACATAGTAGATAATGTTGGTGCTACTACAAGAGAGCGAATCCAATGTTTATATGCTCGATATTATTTCATATTAAAAAAAACTGTTTTGCAAAACAATACAAAGGAAAAGGCAAAAATAACCTTAACTTTGTAAGTCGGTTACTCTTGTTACACTCGCGGTCAAAATAATACAGGTTTACATTTTTTTTTTTAATCTCTGTAATTTATGTCTTTAAAATTCTCTGTAATAAAATTCTCTGTTATATACTTTATATTACAGAGAATTTTAATATCGTGACGTCGCCTCATGTGTGCCATTACCTGGCCGGGGGAGTGTCACAAACTGGGCAAGTACTCCAACTTCACGTTCAAAAGTTGTGGAAGAACACCGTGTGGTTTTAGTCAGTAAGAGTCTGACAGTCCCTGTCACCCACCCCAGGGCGGAGGAAATTCATGAAGATTCAACAGATGCATGGGTTGCCACCCATGCATCTACCCTCTTCACTCTTTATGACCATTGGTACAGGTGCAGCAGTGGTAGAAGTGTTCGTGGAGTTGGTGTCGTTGACTAAGCGTGCCGTGGCAGCTTTGCGATGCTCCCGAAACCGCCTTGCTCACTCTACACCAGGCATTGGTGTTCGTCAAGACCTGTATATTACCTTTATATTTTCAACTGTCACTTGCACGGTCTGAGGCCTACATATTGAATATCTATATTTTAAAATTAATTACTTGATATTTTACGTATAGGAAATAAATATTATGGGGTTGTGGAGGTCAGATAGGCAGTCGCTCCATGTAAAATACTGTTATTCAGCTGCATCCGGCTAGACTGGAAGCCGACCCCAACATAGTTGGAAAAAGGCTAGGCAGATGATGACTTGTTATTTTACGTATATATAAATATTTTCCGAATTACATAAGATTTTGCTTAAATCAATCAGTCTCGATAAACTTTATACACGCAAGAACGAATCACCGCGCTATCACATCTGAGTCGTCAGCTATACAAAATAGCAAGGACTAAGAACGCCGAGTTCGGTCATCTGCGCGGTGCTCTTTTACTGCCAATTTGCCCAGCCGCGACGCAAACTCAATGCTGTAACAGCGAGCTGACTTTATAAACTAAATTATGACACTAGATATACTCGTACATATGTCTGTAGGACTCATAGTTTTGTAATTAAAAAGGTAAGACGATATAACATAAAATAAGGTAAATCGATAATATTATGTAGAGGAAAGTATGAAAGTTTAGACGTAGGAGGTAGTAGTAAACTTGAACGCGTTTCAAGCTGGCAAAGACAAAGACTGAATTTAACACATGTTTGAAGAGTTAACAAGTCGAGGTGGGCAAAGTTAACAACACGTATTATACATATACGTATTACCTTAACTTTGGATCCGCTCCGCCAGGCGACTTCGCCAGGATCCATATTTGTGCATGGTTTAAGGGAGATTTGAGACCAAGGAACAATGAATTTTCAAAGAATGTTAAGAAAAGTGTTTGGTACAATATTTGCAACCGAACAGCTCACCACTTTTGCCTCCGTGCATTTTCATAAATGCATGTATCGCAAGTATTACCGAGTTAGTCCGTGTTCGATTACCAATCGCGTAACTCAACCAAACCATCTTAGTGCTAATTTAGCTTAAATTTAACATTTTATAACCAGTGTCAAAATAAAGTTTAAACCATATAATTTTTTATAATTTAACCAGTGATCAACCAGATATCAACCAAACCAGGATTTAGAGCTAAACCAAGCAAGTGCTAAATTCTACATGGTCCTTCGAGCCGGATCAGCTGTTCCTTACATTTTGAGCGTGTAGTTTTTGCATTTTTTGTATACTACTGGGGGATCTAGAAACATGTATTAGATTCTGGATCTTTGGTAAGAGGTTGAGTCACAATGTGTCTTACTAGATTCTGCCGATTTCATCTGGGTGGACTTTAAGAACGATACACCTCTTGCTAGTCCTTCGAAGATTACAGACGTGACGTTATTGATATAAAATTAACGAGTAATCCTTAACATTTTTAAACATCAAATCAATAGAGAAAGCACCTCACTATTTTTACCAGACTGCGCCACGCAAAGGAGGGTAATGTGTTTATCAGTCTATTATGTCATGTATGTTTGTTCGTTTGCGGCATCCTAGAGACCTCCGATTTCGATGATTCTTATGTCAATCGATTTGCTTTAATCTTGCGAGCGTCATTAAGACGTGGGAATAATCACTGTTAAAAAGAAAAAAAGTAAATCGATAAACTATGTTACGTGTTACTGATATGGTAGGTTTCTGTAATCATATTTAATTTCGAATTAACATTTGGGATCAATAACGAGTTAAAGTTGATTAGCAACCATTTTCACTATTGATTTTTCAATTCCTAGAATAAAACTTTGATATAGTTTTAATAAAATCGCAAAATAACGTGTAATCAAGTATGATGTATTTTTTTAAAGTACACACATCAAAAGTATCTAGGGATCAACATATATTTTTGCAATAACTTTTCTCCTGATTGATATTAATTAAAATTTTCTTTAAGGATTCATCAAATAAAGTGTTTTCGTTTGTCACAGTAACGATAAACCAAGTCACCTTTGCATTAATAAAGAAATTTGCCATTTTCCTAATAAAGGGATTTTTGACATTTGAACCACTAACATTAAAGTTCGAAAAAAAGACTGAAATAACAGTTTTCTTTAAAATTTTATTGGGTAACTTAAACAATTAATAATCCGTGTTTCTACCGCGAACACTAACAACACAAGAACATCGGTTTGGCATACTCAAAATGAGTTCATCCAAATCACGCTGTGGAATGGCCGCCCATGTTCGTTGCAACAACAAAAAAAGGTCTTCTTGCGACTGGATACCCTCCATATTCGGCAGAGCTCTTCTCTGTAGCATATCCCATGCATGCTCAATCGGGTTCAAGTCTGGCGACTGAGCAGGCCAGGGCAGGACATTGATGTTAGCTGCGGCGAGAGTCTGTCTTACAACTCTTGCGGTGTGCGGTCGTGCATTATCATGCATTAACTGAAATAAGGGACCGATTTGCACTTGTAGAGGAACGATGACGTCTGATACAATCGTCTCAGCATAAATTTGAGCGTTGAGGTTGCCTCTGATCCAAATCAACTCAGTTCTTCCGCCGATCCAAATACCCGCCCATACCATGATAGTTCCACCACTATAAGGATGGACTTCCTGGCAGGATTTTAATCGCTGTTGGCGTCCAGGGGTTCTCCAGTGTCGTATACGTCTTGTATCCGGTCTCATACCAAAACGAGACTCATCAGAAAAGCACACGAAACGCCATTGTTCTTCTGCCCAATTTCTGTGTTCAAGAGCCCATTGATATCGAATCCTACGATTGTGCATTGCTATAGGTGGTACCCGTAGCGGTCTTCGGGAATGAAGGTTCACTTCATGCAAGCGGTTTCTGACTGTTTGGTCGCTAATTAAGTTCCCTGAAGAGTGATGAAGCCTCACGGCTAACATCATGGCGGTTATTGTTGGAGCTCTTCGAGTTAAGATTTGAATGTATCGGTCTTGTCTCCGTGTGGTGCAGCGATACCGTACTCCATGGCGCTCAGCCACGGTACCAGTGCTTCGGTAACGTGTCCAAAGTCGACTGATAACACTCTGACTTGTATTCAGAGCTAAAGCCACAGTACGTTGCCGGGAACCAGCTTCTATCATTCCCACGGCTCTGAGCATTTCTTCCCTGCTTAAATGACGTCGCCGCTCCATAATAACGTTGGTTTTAATCAGTAGTAGGGAAACAGTAGCACTAATAATGTCTTCAATGTGTTGTATGTTTTTATAGGGAAAATATTGACAGCTTATTTTCATCTTTTACTCGAATTTGATTGAGAGTTCCTGATTCAAATTATGAAATGCACCAAAAAGGATCCATATAAATTTATAAAATCATAAATTTATTACAAAGCCACATCTCAATCTCAAGAAATCCGCATAAAAATGCTTGATCCCTAGACACTTTTGATGTGTGTAGCTGAATTGACTCTCCTGAATGTCTTATTACATCGTAGACTACGCAGTATGATTGCAGATTGCACAGAGGGAACTATTCTATCAATGAACACCAATTACTAAATGAAGCCCTTTGATAAATTCTGTGGGCAACTAGTTGGCTTAATCTGACTGACATACGTAATAAAATGTGTACTGTGATGTGTGTGTACTGTCTTATAAAGCTACGTCTGCTCATAAAACAAAATCCCGTGCACACGATGACCACATATGTTTATCGCCGCTTTTTGTGCGGATCAATATTACTAAAACAAAAAAAAAAGACTGAAAAATATGCGATCTTTTTTTACATTAGTACTTCAATTTTAAAAATCTCAGGCTTCTGGCCACTGGTTCCTGTCAGCCTGCATCATCCCACTGTTGAGTAAAGGCTTCCTCCAGACCGCTAGCTATTTTGGGCTAGTTTTGTTATTTTAAGCGTCTTCTGTTTTTTTATCCATTCTTAATGGAAATGGCTTAGTTTTTTTTTCTATAAATATGGCAAAGCGAACTTGACTGAGCTATTAACTTTTTTTGAAATCTATCTGAACACGTCTATTTCGGATTTGAATTTGTCGATATTTTTCTTTTTGTACAGACGGCACATAGTATGGTATCATCATCTGCCTTGCCATTCCTTACTATGTTGGGGTCAGCTTCCAGTCTAACCGGATGCAGCTGAATACCAGTATCTTACATGGGGCGACTGCCTATCTGACCTCCACAACCTAGTTGGGACTATACCCATCTAGTTAATAACTCCAAATGGCTGGTGTTATAAGTAGTAACTTAGGCTACTTTTATTAAAAAAAGGATTAGGGTTCAGCGCAAAAAATTTATAAAACCCTTGAAATCTACTATATAAAAATCAATGACTCTTCGGATGTTCGTCTGTTCGAAATCTATAGACTCCTAAACTAGTGAACCGGTTTCGATGAAATTTTGCACAGTTGTTACGCCAAGGAAGGTTTTTGAAGGGTAGGTAGGTGGGTGGAGTAGTTAAAAATACAAGGTAGGGAAAAGTGCATTGCAACGCATGCTGGGTACAGCTAAGCGGACGAAGTTCGCGGCAACAGCTAGTTTACCTAATATAATATAACAGATCTAAACACAAATAAATAATACGAAACGTAAAAGTCTTTCAGAGCGCAGTCAACTATCATATTTCATGTAGTTATTTCCATTTCAAACGAGGGTTGTTAAAGTAATAAGTAAGACTACAAAGTTTCCAATAGAAATGATTACACCGATTCAACGTTGAAGAAAGAAAATTGGAACATACGAGAGGAATATGAGATTATGTTTTCCAACATTTTTAAATCTTCGTAAACATAACTATTAGCAAGCTTTAAGTAAGTACTAGTTTTTCGAGATGTCGTAGTGGGGCTTTGAGAAAAGGGTTTAACAATTTCGATAACATTTACACCCGTATCTATAAACAAGTCAAAGTGTTTACTTGAGCAAATGTTTTTTTTTTTAATACGATTTTTAATAAGTAGTTTAGTAATTGCTTAAAGTTACAACTGTAAAAAGTTAGGATTCTTAGCTCTGCTTTCTTTGATGGTTCTTACTTCGTTTAAATTCTTGTCAATTGCATAAAAAATATGCACAAGTAATTAATTAAGCTACTAGACAAAACAAAAACATGGATTCCTTCTCTTCAACGTGGTTCAACAAATAGTAAATCACGTAGTGAAATTATAAAAATAGCTTCAAATTTCTACGCAAGCTTGTATAACGAGCCAAACTCAATACAAAACATAGACAAAGCAAACCAACTAAAGAATAAGTTGATTGTAGTTTTTTTTTGTGAACCAGAAATATTTAAACAAATACTAAAATTAAATTCAGAAAAGTTAAGTCCGAGGCCAGACGGTATTGCGAAAGAATGTATTATTCACACCAGAACTCCTCTAGTAACACTTACACCATTACGCAACAAGATCCTAGTTGAGGAAGTGGTGCCTGAGCAGTGGACTGAATCAGAAATAATTTTACTGTACAAATAACGCGTATACAAAGTACGCGACCCAGCAGACATAGGTAATTATCGTCCGATAAGTCTAATGTCCTGCTTTTATAAGTTATTTTCATCATGCCTTCTCGACAGAATATCTTCGGAATTAGACACATTCCAACCTATGGAACAGGCAGGTTTCAGAAAAGGGTTCAGCACTCTAAACCATATACACGTATTAGATCAAGTCATCGAGAAATATCTAGAATATCGAAGGCCGCTCTACATAGCTTTTATTGATTATAAAAAAGCTTTTGACTCTATCTCGCATCGCAGTATATGGTAGGCACTAAGTAACCAATCGGTAAATTCCAAATATATAAATATTATAAAAAATATTTACTCTCAAAGTACAAGTCTAGTCAGGCTAGATAGAGCTGGGCCTGTAATCAATATCAACAGAGGAGCCAGGCAAGGTGACCCTATCTCACCGAAATTGTTCATAGCTGTCTTACAGAATATAATGACAGATTTCCCTTGGTCGAAGAGGGGCATTAATGTGAATGGAAAACATCTGAGCCATTTACGTTTTGCTGACGACATTGTTGTGCTATCGGAAAATCCTTTGGAACTAAACATAAAATTAAAGGACTACAAGAAGCGAGTGAATATGTGGGCTTAGAGATGAACCTTAGCAAAGCAAAAGTCATGACCAACAACGAAATGACTCCTATCTTGGTTAACGACATGCCGCTCGTATACTTCCAGGAGTACATATACCTGGTAAGCAAATTTCCTTCCAAAACTTCGCGAGCGGAAACAGCGAGTTTCGTGTATCGGGGGCAGAATTGAGTTGTGTGACAGTGGTAGCGGTACCGAGCACGAGAAACGAAAAAGAAAGAGGGTAGATCGATTTGTGTGCTCATAATTTACCCACCCGCAATAACTTTACCTAACATCATCAAAATTTTTGAACAAAAAATATACTGGGGAAACCATTTTATTTTGGTGTGAAAAATTACGGTTTACGGTAGAGCTCAATGTATGGCACTCAAAACATTGTGCTGATGGATGCATTTAAAGTAAAGTTATAACATTATTTTGTAACTTGTGTTTTATATAGACGTGTGAAAATGTTGGTACTTTGACGTGTTAACAATATCGGTGTTACTAGAAGGTTCCCAGGTATGTACGAGTACAAAAAAAAGATCGCAATGACGGGAACAACAAGTGCCTCTCGGTTTCGTTAATGGTGTTAGACACCCATTATTCGGCGCTTAGCTTTAAATTATAAATAAATTCTTTATTTCACCAAACGCCATCACAAAAAGCGCAGTACACACCAAAGCCGCTGACCCGCCCTATGTCGGCGACATTTTTACTGGCGGGCTAGTTTGGTCAGATAAGTAGTATTATGTTTTTAGGCCGCCGGGTTGTGTCGGCGGGCTGTGTAAACGGGTCGGCGGCTTCGGTGTGTGTTGCGCTTTACAATATCCAAAAAAGTGAAATTTAAATGTCGACTTACCTTACACTCCGTGGAGCTGACGATCTCAACGAGGAACCGAGTCCTGGTGCCCACCTTCACGGTGAGGTCTTGTAGACGTCGCAGGAAGGTGGGGGGGTCCTCGCCCGTCGGAGCCTCGTCGGCGCAGACCTCGAGACGAAGACGACTGGTGTCACTCCCGGCGGCATTACTTGCCTAGTAACAAAAGAAGTCTTTATGACATAAAAAAGTTAGGAGTAGACAAGCTGAGAATTATGAGGTGGACACAAAATAAATGGAGTAAAGAACCTTCTGCTTATTTAATGTTGTATAGACAATAAACATAAACATAACATCACGCCTGTTATCCCCGAAGGGTTAGGCAGAGGTGTACCTAATAACACACCAACATTTCGCCAGTTATGTTTTAGTCCCATGTAATAGGGGGCGAGTCTATTGCCATCAACCGGGCACAAATCCAGGCTCCGTGAAAAATTCCTGATGGAAACACCCAATAACACTTTGGCTGACTTCGCCATCGAACCTCATGCTCAGCAGTCGCGCTTACGACCACTGGAACAACGAGACGGTCTTAATACAGGGTGTAACAAATACTATAATCGGGTAGAAGAGACGCAATACGTCTTTGGTGGTGATTCAGACCATCAAACTGGACGACTATACAATAATTAGGTTGTTCCAGCTGTCCCCTCCTGCCCCCCTGCCCCCCTGCCCCCCTGCACCCCTGGCGACGCCTATGGCCGCACTGCCATGGGCAAATTGAAAAGTGGTAGTAATTATTTACATGGGCACCCATGTAAATAATTTCTAGTCCTGCTTGAATCAGAAATGGATTCCCACGAAATGGAAATTGCAACTAACTATAAGAGCTGACGGGGACACACACACATGTAACACATTTCGCTGTAAATCTACACAACAGTACAGTCAAAGTCAAAGGATCTTGACACATGTATGTGACTGGAGGGTAACGAGGTAAATAGAACCTAGTGACTTAATTAATATCGAGGTATGTAAACTCTTGGCCACAAACCACACGCCCAGGCAACACGCATCTTGCGAAAAACAAATGAAAGTAGCTTGGAGTAAAAAACCATTTTTAATGACAAGCTTTTAAATATAGGTGTGGCGTCATTTTTTTTTCGTATTCTTTCAGAAAACCCTTTTTATTGATATCCTTATCATGGGGGTGCATAAAAAATAACTATTCGACCATCTTTGGGAGCCCGCCATGATGCCACTTAACTAACCATGCATTGTCATCCAAATTAAACGTGTATGCAAAATTTCAGCTCAATAGGTTGGGGATAACTGTTTTGAAATTGATTTGCAATGTTTGATCTACATATACAAGCATTGCCAGTTAAATAAAAAATAGGGCATGCAAAAAGCCACCGCGACGCGGCGCGACTTGCGACGTGTCGTACTCACGCGAAGGTAACAAGTGAGGCGAGCGCGTTTCGCTTAACGCACGTCGGTGTCGCTTCAGCCGAGACCGTGAACGAGACCTAATGCAATCCGACCTCGAATACATCGAACTGGTGCATTTACACTTGGTCGTTCCTCCGAATTCGATAGCTTATTGAATTCGGACAAATAAACAAGTGTATGATGTGGACGAATACGCCCGGCTGCGGAGAATCTCGCCCGGCTTCAACGTTCGCATATCCGACGCCAATGTTCCTTCACTTCGATAACTTTATTCACTACTCGAAGTCGTTGGGTCGTACTCCATTGCGATGACCAGAGTAGTCTTGCTTCATGTTTCCCTTCTCTACCAACAATACAGTAACACTGTAAGGCCGTGACCGGTTAAGCCGTATCAAATTTCTCATGCATGTGGTAGGTACGTCTCAAAGGAATTACAACACCTCGGTGTGACCCGTACACGACGTGTCAGTGGTACAATGGATCTGGGTTCGATTGTTTCGCGAAACTGGATTAAAGGAGAACTGTTCCAACTCCTCGGAGGTGCAACTAAGTAATTGGCGTGAAATCCTTCACGCCAATTACTTAGTTGCATCGTCAAGCTCTTAGTTTGAAAACTGGATATTAAATTTCGATGAAAGGGAAACATCAAAATTGTCTAAAATTCATTTAAAGCACATTTTATGAAAATTGTTATAGAAGAAATCTTAAGTCCAGGACTAAGCTAAACATGAATTAAAGAAGTAAGCTCACTCGTTTTGCTATGTTCAAGATATTATGCTCCGTTTTAAAAAAATAACCACAGACACGCTCAAAATAAAGCTAGATAATATCTGTAAGCCAGTCTAAGGCGAAACTAAATGTTTTATCACAAATAAAAATTATTTTAGTCTAGTTACCACCATGGAATTGAATCCTACTTACTTAAGGCGAATGACCTTGTGACGGATGTCCTTTTACAAAACAAAGTGAGACTAGTCTCATTTGTTAACATTGACGCGTAAGACGTTGTAAGAAAACAAATCATTTAATTGTTGAACAATAAACAACTTGATAGTCTGCCTAGCCTTTTCCCAACTATGTTGGGGTCGGCTTCCAGTCTAACCGGATGCAGCTGAATACCAGTATTTTACCTGGAGCGACTGCCTATCTGACCTCCACAACCCAGTTCGTACTGGGTAATACGATACACTTTGGTAAGACTGGTTGTCAGACTTTCGGGCCATTGCATTGGCTACCTGTAACGACTTTCAAGATCTACAAATGACAGCCGAGACCAATGATTTACCGTGCTTTCCGAGGCACGGAGGAAACTCGGTATGTAATGGGCGGGCACCCATCCACGGACCAACCTAGGTAAGTGCAGCTTAAGCTGAAGATCGATCCGAGCGGCTGTAATTATTTAGTCACGAGCTCCTCACCTTAATAAATGACTTGATAGTATGTCAAAAAAAACAACAATTAAAAGCTGACACACACAAATCGTGAATCTCAATAGCCTTCCATACCCAAAATAGTCAAGTCAGTAAGGAGTCTTCAACAATGATCACGACCCAACCGGATCAATGACTCAGAGAGGTTACTCGAAACCATTGGTCTGGTTATCGGAGAGAGAGAGCACGCTACAACACATTTTGAGAATCGCCGAACAGCTACAATGTTATCTCACTTACAAAGACAAAGGAATCTGTCCCAACCTCGACGATAACCGAGAAGAGCTTGGAATTATTTGAGAGAGTTCTCGCCGGCAGTGTGAACAGTTATTATGACAACATGTAACATAAATGTGGTCATGGTAAAGAGTACCTATGATACAGTGCATCAAACTGAAAAACTTTCTCCAAGAGACCAACATCGATAAAAAAATAATCAGCGGACCCACGTTGTTCCCATGGCGAAAATTGATCAGTGACCACACATTTCTGGTACATGCCGTGTTTATTTTACCTCTTTACTGACACAGAACGCACATGTATGGTACGTTTCTCAAAGGTGCGATTAATCGGAGCTGGACAACGTATTTGGGCGACAGATGTACTGAAATATCTGTCCTAGCCCGGTATCCACCAGCCAGTCCGCTATTAAGTATTCAGCAGGTAGCTACCCGCTGCTTCTTTAGCGGTGGTACAGGTTTAAAGGGTCATACTCACTTGCAAGGTATACACATTTGTGTCGCCGGTCCGCGCCGCGGATACCGTCAGTCGGACTCCGCCTGCATCGTCGGTCGCCGCGAACCGTTCGTCTAGCGACGCTCCTGCTCTGCTCCTGTGTGTCGCACAAACATATTTTATTATTAGGAAAAGTTTTTAAGAAAGGCTCGTTTTGATTTGAAACGATCCGTGATTTGATGAAAAATACTTCACTGATGTCTACTACAAGTTTTAAATAAAATAATGCAGTATTTTTTTTATAAATGAGTCGACAATAATAATGGCGAATTACACCAATGAAACTTAATACGATCAGCACATGAAAACAGCATTTCATATCAAGAGCCGTCAGTGTCCATATTCCGTAACAATTATGACACTGGCAACTCTTAAAAGTGTTTTAGACGATTGTCATCGCGTTCTGATTCATTGGTGATAGCCGCTCTAAGAAAAGGTATTGCCCACTAATTTGTTTTAAAATGTTCTAGAGAATTTTTACTTAAAATAATAAATTCACTTCATTTTTTTACACCATTCATGACAACAATTCTTCTAAATTTAGGACTACTCTATGGCATTCTATGTTCCACATGAAAAACATTTAACATAAAGATGGAATATGACATGGTACGCATGAAGTATTTGTGTTGTTAAAATGACCCATGAAAGACACAGACACTAAAAACTTACGTACTGAATTTTATTGACACATTAAACCAGCGAAATAGACACAAACAAAAACAAATGGTTTCTTAACTCATACGGTGTATAGAAACTACAAACGGTCATGGACCATTAATTTAATTTATCCTGTTTAGACATCATTACGTAAAAAAAGCTAATGGAAACCTTGAAATATAAACCAAGCTAACGAGACCACAACTTAGAGAAGTCACCGATGCTTTCTCACTAATATCCGAAAAAAAAAATCCACAGACAAGATACACATAAAGATAACACAACCAATACAATGCAAATAAAGATACAATATGCAACCTCCCTTAGATCAATGACGACCAGGCTCGCGTAGTGCATAGAAGATCACCGGCCGTATGAAAGACAAAGGGCAGAAACGTCTAGTGGATAAGGTTACAGAGAGGTCGCTGGCTTGTGATCTAGCCTACGCAGACTAGATAACAAGCTTAGATTAGGAGTTAAAGTATGAAATTGCCGAATCCTGCCGCAAAATTAAAACTCGTCGATTTTCTAAGATGTAAAATAGTTATATAATCAAAATATTTACCCTCATTATCTATACATTGCTGCCATCTATTTGCAATAGAACTCTAGGGATTTAGATTCGACAAACTGTGTGAAAGCATTTTGTACTGCCTCTTGGGAAGAAATGTTTTTACCACGTAGAAAATTGTCCAAATCACGAAAAAATGGTAGTCAGGAATGGTAGGTGGTGGTTGGAGCAAGGCCTGGCGAGTACGGAGAATGACGTATGTTTTCTAACTGCAGCTCGTGTAAAGTTACAACGGTGTCAACGGTGCAAAAATCCCCAGGATGTTGCGTATTTTTTTATATTTAATTAGGAGTTTTTCAGTCAACCTACAAAATTATATAAAAATATTGGCTCAACACCAATTATTTTAAGAGTTGTGGTCATTTGAACATAGTCCCGCACCAGCACATAGACTCCACAATGTCGCAGGTACACCGTAATTTGCTTGAGCAGGTCTTTAAGTCACCAAATTTACGAGTGGGGACGGACTTACCGACAAAATAAATACTGGCTCCTTATTTTTCAACATTTATTGCGCTAGCTCCATTAATCTAGCGTAATGGATGTGATATGATGAATGGGTCAAATAATTTTAAATTGTTTATTTTTCACAAAAGATTATGTACAATTTTTTTTCTATTGAAAATGGCTTTTTCCGTTATAGCCGTTACATGATTCTCTGAAAATTTTTCGTGTACGAATAGTTAGACCTTATACATATAGATCGATGAAGAATACAGTGACTGGTTTTAATGCTGTGATGTTTTGTGTATACAACATTAGTTTTACTATATGCGAAACCTGAAACACGTGTCTAGTATTTTTGTGTAAAGAATCTATGTACAAAATTTCGAAACTGTATCATGAAAAATCACAAAGTTATAAGCTTGTTATGTTACCTGGATGTCCGTACAAAAATATACTTACCGTGCGCCCGCGCCTAATGCCTGTGTTGTGCGCGTATGATTGCGGATAGTTACTAAGTATCGCTCGGTGTCCAACTCGTAACCTTTTTTAAATATTTTTGGGACAAAATATAACATGATATAAACATTATTGGAATCGATTCAGTTACTTATTCCGAACAAATTATATTCTGGTTTCGCATCAACTAAAAATAATGTTGTATACTAGCTAATGGCTAACAGAGTGTAACAGAAGAAGTACAATACTACTTATGAGGTGATTCAGACTATCTAACCGGGCAGCCTTTTTACCCTAAGAAAGAAAGGTCGAAAAATAAAGTTTTGGTCTCTTCATACTGTTATTTTTATTTATTGATATTTTGCACGAAGGGTGACTTTGAGTAGTAACATAATTATGACTGAAATTTAAACTACAGTACCTGCGCATTTTCTAAATTGAGACCTTGACAAAAATATTTAAAAAAATATTTTCCTATTTATTTTTAAAATAGATGTACAATAAATATCCTATTCCATATCTATATACAATTTTCACACGATCCAATGCTACATATTCAGCGTCAAAAAATAGCACTCGAGAGCGTTTCGATGGCGAGAATGGCAGGATCGTAAGAATTATTCAAACACTTCGATCGTACACTCCGTTCATAATATGCTGAATAAAAGATTCACAGATATCACAATTATTTATAGGTAATACACGGTGAAACAGATATCGACGCGCAAATTATCACCATGATAGCGATAATTTTCAAACACGAATTCAGTATCTATCCTAGGAATATTAGCTGCCACTGCTTAAAAAAATATTATTTTATTTTTAATTATCTTTTTTATATCTTTACGATGTACACTTTTAGTGCACGTGTAATGAAAAATTTGACTGGTAGAGAATGCCTTGTGGCATTAAGACTGTCTATATACCACTATTGTACATGAAGTTTAAATAAATCGTGTAGATACAGATAGAACAAGCGATAACATTTTCCGACAACTTTCCTTACATTATACAAATTTTTCCATAAATAATATGGCTTCTTCGTTCGGATAGAAAACCGCTCCATGTAATACTGGTTTTCAACCGCAATCGGTTATTCTGGAATCCTGGAAGCCAATACTAACAACATTGGGAAAAGGCTTGGCAAATGATGATGAATTCGCGTTGTTTTTAAAGAGTATAACGTAATTAGGGTACCACTATCTTTTATGGGCGCTATTGATAACACTAAACCCGTAGCTATAACTATAATGATATTTTGAGTGTGACCTAAATCTGAATGAACTAACGCCGCCATTTTGTGCTATTTACAAGATGTCGGCGTTCCCCTGTCAAAGTCATTCAATATCCAAGAGCACTTTACGTTTTCACTGACACAATTTCCATAACCATCGACAAAAAAGAAAAAGACTAGTCACAGATTATGCAAATAGTCTCAAATAGCGATGACGCGGTGATGAATGGAAGCGGTTGGCTGGTAAAACTTTATTTCTCGTTACGCTCGACAGTCGTGTGAAATTTAGATTTGACGGCCTACAGACGCGGACAACACTGAAAACGAATTGGCCGCAACTATTCTGGGAATTTAGAGTGCACAGATAAACTCTTTCGGACAGCGTTCATGTTATATGACTATCGATTAGTTTTTTAAATAGTCTAGCTGTTGGCTTTGTCTGCTTGTTTTTGCATTAAATCATCTTATGTATAAATTAAATGCAGTTCGCTGGCCAGAGCATAAGTTTTAATAAAAAAAATAGTGTAGGTTTCTCGAGGCGGGATGAGTATTTAAATAAATCCCAAAAACAATCTTAATAATGCACTTGAAAACCAAGTTCTGACCAAAAAAAAGTTAACCCTAGCGTCCAATAGTGTTAAAAAATACATACCAATGGATATAATCTCTTCAAGAAGAATAATTTAGTATGTCCACTACTCTCGATTCATAGTCACAAAGGAGCTACATAGCTCAATGTGAGTAATTAAGTATAATTCAAATCCTGTTAAAATAAGATATAGCGACGAACATTTCAAAGATGGTAAACGATGGTGCCTTATTTTATTTTAACTAAGTCCTATATACGTCAGTGCATCTCTCTCTCCAATACGTACATCTTTTATAGTCGCCTTTCAATAAAATAAATTCTTAATTAGTACTAAAAATATGGACCCATATAAAAGCTACCGTATACCGTAAGCAAATTTTACTCTAGACGCAAAATTACAGGAAATATGAACAATGTCAATTTTCCATTAAATCTCCGCCAATATTCTAAGTAATTAATTGCAGGTCCGTATTAATTATTTAATATAAAATTAAATGCTGCTCGTCGGTAAGAGCATCATTGGTGCACAGTTGGAGCAATTTGGTTCGAATTAAGTTATACAAGGTGTTGTTTTGCATCCTCGTCAAAATTCAGGAGGTTGTCTTAGAAGACGTAGGTAAATAATCAATATAAATTACGGGAGTTGGTCAATAATAGTAAACGTTGCTTTTTTTAGTTGTTTTAATTTGACACTATTGAAGCCCTTCTCAAATGAGGAGAATCACCCGTTCATCGAATAAATATCTGCGTTTGTTTGTGTGTTTGACAGCGCGGTTATCTATAGGGCTAGTATTAGACGGGCCGCGTTTTAATACGTGTGGTGTACACTTACCGATATTAATAAAAAATATAAAAAAGTACCTACCCATTTTATTATTGATTCGGGTCGAGAATCATTAACATTTGACGAGGATGCAACACTACACCTTGTGGCGCGATTACACTTGCTCGAATGACTTTACTCGAATTCGGGCACCCGATGCATTTATCACAGTGGCCATCGTTATGGAATACGAGCTAACGTCTACTTATTTTTGAATGAAGTCCTGCAACGAACGAGATTTTCCGAAGACGGGCGTACTCGACCCCGTTTCGACACTTGGTCGTTTGTCCGAATGTCATAGGTGATCGAATTCGGGCAAACGACCAAGTGTAGTCGCGCCATTACCCTCATTTCTAGAAAGACCAATAG
Organism: Standfussiana lucernea; assembly: GCA_964057025.1. Classification (NCBI taxonomy): domain Eukaryota; kingdom Metazoa; phylum Arthropoda; class Insecta; order Lepidoptera; family Noctuidae; genus Standfussiana; species Standfussiana lucernea. The sequence goes on from OZ059784.1 coordinate 24,605,616, forward strand.
CCGGCCAGCACTACTAGAACTTGGAAGCGAACCCCTGACCTTGCGTCCCTTACGACACGCTGCACGCCGGCTCAGTGCGTCCCGAAATAAATATTATTGCGATATATCTAGTGGTCGCCAAAATCGTAGCCCTATTATTGTGTGTATACTGATTGGAAGCCGATGGCCTAGTTATCTGATGTACGATTGCTTTTTGGCTGTCAATACTAAGAATAAATGTTAAAATAGACCATTACTAGTCTATTGCGTGGAGTTCGGTAATTGTCCCATGGGATCGTACTGCTGAGATAAATAGAATCCAGGGTATAAATTATCCGTGGATCAAATTTCAGTAGTTTTTGCGTGAAAGAGTAACTAACATAAATCCTCACAAAATTTCGCATTTTTAACAGTAGTAAAATACATCACTCAGCTTTTTTGGGCTCTGTTGTTTTTGTACGTTGGTGCAACGAGTTTATCAAAAGATAGGTTCTTTAAAGATAATAAATACGTGATAACGTGTAGATATTAAATTAATCAAATTGAAATCTGTTCTACGTAAACGTGAAAATTCTTATTATTAGTATGGGTGTAATGTTGTGTTCCAAATCATTGAAATTAAACTAATTTCCGAAAGTGTTATTTACTGGCCAGTATAATTGGGCCTTGGCAGGCGATAATTATACGCAAAATTCACGTATTTGATTAAAATTTAAATAAAACAGACATTACCAAGTGGGGTAAAAAGCTTAGCACACCTACTATTTGCTTATTTTCAACTGTAAACTACAATAGGGCAACACGACAATAGTATTATAGTTTGAACTACAGCACTACTGCATTTAGGTCTGGTAATACCTCAACTTGTGAAAATTTAATGGCGCTCGTTTAAATATTACTGCAGCTTTCACTTTGTGATTAATGTACCTATAGCAAAGCTGCGGACAACTTCTAATAATTATTTTAGGCGAAAACGTGATTCCATAAAGTTCTTTCGACAGAAAGATACCTAATAAAATCAATAAATAGGTAATATTAAATTTAAAACTTGAAATGGGTAATTCAGTTGGTGTAAAAATTATTTTCATTTATACAACATCAGTTTTAGTACATGCGAAACCTGAAACACGTGTCTAGTATTTTTATGTAAAGAATCTATGTACAAAATTTCAAAACTGTTCCATGCAAAATCACAAAGTTATAAGCTTGTTGTGTTACCTGGTTGTCCGTACAAAACATACTCACCACGCGGCGCAACACTGTGCGCCCGCGCCTAATGCCTGTGTTGTGCGCGTATGATTTCGGATAGGTACTAAGAGTCGCTCGGTGTCCAACTCGTAACCTTTTTTAAATATTATTGGGACAAAATATAACATGATATAAAAAATATTGGAATCGATTCAGTTACTTATTCTGAATAAACTATATTCGGGTTTCGCATATACTAAAAATAATTTTGTATAGAAACTTAAAATAATAATACAAAATTACAAATATGTACATAGATAAAAGAAGAAAAGCATTAAAGGGCGTAAAAAAATCAAAATCAAATTAGATTTTAAAATTTTGCAGGCTAATCGAACTAAGTATGTATTAAAAAGGTCGGGCGGCAAAATTGAATATCTATTTTGCCGCCCGGCTGAAGTAGTAGGACATCGAAACCCGGTTTAGCCTTAGACCCAGTTGTGGAATGATATGGACTAACAGCAATGGTAAAAAGATCGAAAGCATAGTATAGAGAAATATTGCGCACGAGTCAATGTAATAGCTGAGTTCGCCACACGAAAGACCTTGAATTCCACGCACATGCGTTTGTGGAGCATAGTAGACATGTCATGTACCTACGCATTAGATATATTATGTACTATAAGTCTGACGCCAGCAAACGTCAAATCACTAATCATTGCCAACATTTATTGTCGCAGTTGTTTTAACTTGGCGTTTTGTTATAATTTTTTTATTTTATTTAATTGTTTATTTCGGCCAATAAACCATTGTGCTAGTAACAAAAAAAAACTTGGAAATTTTGTTCGTACATTTATTTACATTTTATTTAGCATATTACGTTATTATACTATACTTTTTTTTAGTTACTACTTTGTTTTGTCCAGTGCGAGACTAATAAATACTTTTTCTTTCTTTCTTTATTATGCACTGATTTATTTAATTGTTAAGTACATAATTTGACTAAATATAGTTTTTTAGGCGTCCCCATATCCTTCCAGATACTTTTATCCTGCGCCACCTCAAAATATAGTTACCAGGTAATTAATATCTTGTGTAAAAACTTGTACTATTGCAGGCTATGTAGGTATTGGCTAAACGTGTGTTACTAAATAATTTATATAAGAACTTCATGTCCCTACCATATACTTGATGCAATAAATGAATTGAAATTCAAGATGACACCGCTTGATTTGATTTAATTTATTTAACACTTTAAGCACAGTGAACAGAGGCGGACATAATGCCACTGGCATTTTATACCAGTCAATCTTTGGATAATACAGAGGCAATTTTGTGGTAGATGTAAATCTAAAAATTGAGGGAAAAAATACTAATATGGTTGGGGTAGATTTTAACGGATTTTGCAATAAAAACTCACGTAGGTACTTAAATAAGACGGCAAATGAATTGAAGAGAAGAGTACACATAATTGGTTAACTAATCTCTGACAACGTATCTTAGAATAAGATAAGAACTATGCTACAACTGTTCTAGTCTTAAAACTTTTAACAGTATCATAGCTTTTAACAGAAAACAATATCTGCCAATTTTAAAAAAAGCATTAAATAATAAAATTCCTGTTTAAATACATTATTTTAAATAAGCATGAAAGCATTCCAAAACTTTGTGCCTATTTCCGACATTTTGAAACTACTATAAACGTTTAAATATCAGCATAATTTATGTTGGAATATCAAGTATATATAGATCTGGGCATTAAATAGGTCAGTGAACCCGCCTAAATAGATCCCCATGGATCTAAACAAACAAGACGGTGGGAATAATAATTTACTGGCGTCGAGTGTGCCTTGCCTATTTGTAGATGAAAACTAAAAGATGGCGATGTATCTTTAAATCTATCGCGGCGATCAAATAACGACATGAAACCATTGAGATAAATATTGTGGATTACACTATTTTTAGGACAAAAATGTGGCTACGTCTCCGCTAGCGTGGACAGATATCAAAATCACTTCCATACCCCAACTATCTATTAAAGTTCGCATATTAATCATATCCAATCTATCATACGAATATCATTCTAAATGAGGTATTGCAAAATTCTCGGAAAACAGAACTAAACCATTGAATACCAATAAAATGTTAATTTATCCGTCTTAATACACAGGTTGTCGCTTTTGTTAACAACACATTTTTATTATTTAGTATACCGGGAATTTATATGGAATTTTGGGCCCACGTCCACTCCAGTTTGTGGTAAATCCGTATCATTAGGTTGCTTTGTTTGATAATAATGATAGGTCAAATAAATTAATAGTAAAATATTACTATTAAGCATAATCGTTGATACTACGTTATACACTTGTTCATCATGATCAGGTCTTCAAAGCTGAGCCGCTTTTCCCCGAACGTATCCTATATCTAAATAGGCCATGTCACCTCCCAGCTGTGTCGAATTATTTCGATGCGAGCATGGTGCATCTCTTACAGTTGATATTCCAATACCAAACAGTTTCCACGAGATCATTAGTATCGTATTTGTCATAGGTTTTAGGTTTCCACAAGTCAGGAAAATGTCACACACATCATTAGGACAACAGACAATGTTTCCAAGAATCCAAGTTGATTCCTGCTATTCAATGCTCTTTGAATTACCAAGAATAATAACCGAGAAATATTCCAAGGTTTTGTCTGCAGCTCTACCTATGTGGAAGTCTGAAATTTCCCACGGAACTGCACTACAAGGAGAAAACCTATTCTACCCTACCAAATCCGCTTATTCGTTAAATATAACAGACGAATAGGTAGACGGAGTTACTTTGTCGTTCATCAACTATTTAATCGTGTACGGTTGTGATATTATGCTCGTTTCAGAAGCGACGCGCAACAGGTTCCCTTTGGAACCAAATTTGGATTAGTCCACCGACTGATCCAGCTACAAGTATCCTTTGTGACTAAATTGAAACCAAAAAGCTCTGTTTTTAAAACTGTATTATTTTTCAGCCCGGAGTTTTTAATTTTTGCCTGGTTGATAACTTTGCACTCACCCCCTAGACTAACTTTGACATAGCCGGCGTAATGAGAGTGTTTAGTTGTAGGTACTGACTAACCCTTCAGAGGTTACAAGCGTGATATTTATGTTTTAAGAAAGTTTTCAAAATATGCAACATACTTTAATGATTCGTCAACCACAATAAACTTTGTGTAATGCAAAGTTATAGGACAATGAATTGTTTATTTGCCAGTTTTGTGTGTGATTTTCAGACAAAACCCTTTGTTGTATACTAAAGGTTTAGGTAAAAGATTTACTAAAATAAAATATTTACCTAAACATGACCAGAAAGGTAACTTTCAGTAAAACTATATTTGAAGTTATAGTTTTACTGAGAGTTTAAATGGAAACAATTTCCTGCTAACATTAAAACCGAGAAATATCGAAATACTTGGAGACAAAATAGGTTGTCAACTCATGATTTGTGGCTAAAAATATATTTTAAAACAGAGCATAAAATGGGCATACAAAACACTACATTAATCAATGTTTAACATCCTTAATTTAACGTTACATTATTTTATCTTCTAACGGATCTGAAAGCTTATTTATTTTTGAAAATAGATCAATGTAAACAATTTCAACGGATGACTGCGACAGTTTCCGTAACTCTGATATACTAACATATTGACTGTGCACCGAGAATAGTATAAAACAATATGGACGCCTGAAAAAGTTACCTACACTTATAGCATTTTACTCCGAGACTATTAATACCACACAGTTGAAATTTAGAGGCTACCCTCTAAATTGTGTCTGTTATGAACCGCTACACAAAAGTGAAGTAAAAATGTGAAAAAAAAATAGGGGTGACTGTCGAATTAGGTTTATAGAATGTATAAAAACGTTCAACGAAAATTAGTTTGTACATGATTAGATATTCAGTTTTTGAGATATGGGACTTTTAGTTTTGCTGTTGAGAGTAAATTTACATCTGAATGAGCGCAAAAATATTGTTAATACATATATTTTTTGGTGCTACGGAACCGTGTGTGCGTATACGACTCGCACTTGGCCGGATTTTTATTTAGGATTAGACAGATTGAAAACAATCATGATATGCGTATTTATTCAAATATAACAGCAACGCCGCATCTTCATTTTGCACTTTGCTAACATAATCGCAACGTAGGTATGAGGAGAGCCCCTCTATTGTCATACCAACATGGCGAATTTATGTTTGACAGTCACGTTAATAAAGGTTGATTTTGAAACATTTTTTTTCCTTGATATATCCTCAATCAAGGAGTAGGTGTACATTCCAGTAAAAAAAAAAACATTTTCAAAACTGCTAAGTGTGGTTTGAAGATGTTATTAGCATAGAGCATATTAACTCATTCCTGACTCTATCCATTCTTGTCACACCATACATCTACATTCTAATCTCCGCTACATGCAATCTTTTTTCATCCATCTTCTTCACTGCCCAGCATCTTTTCTCGTTTAATCACTTGTATATTTTTACTTTTAACTTGCGGAGCACCGTGGTCGCAAATTGTTCCAGTGATATGTCGCCATTTCATCCATCCTGAGTTGATCCGGTGCGTTATATATAGGTCTACTTCGCCATCCCCTTGGACAAGTGAGGTACCGAAAATCGGAACAGCCATATTCACAACGCTTCGATTTCGGAAAGTCGTGTGTCTATCTCTTTTTGGCATAAAAAAAAAACGGGCGAGATAGACATACGACTTTCCGAAATCGAATCGAAGTGTGGTGAATACAGGGGCTGATCAGTATGGTCGTTCCGGCAAGAGTTATGGGCACAGGACTGAAGAACAAACATTTCCGGGATTTAATAAATGTGCAGGGACTTGAAAGAACAGATAACATTTAAACTTTAATTGAATCTCAACATCTAGTTCAATCTTGTATTCGTCTGTCTTACTTTTACCATCATGCAAAGTTATTACGAACTTTTGTAGTATTTTATTGGCCTCCGTTATTGCCCCATCTTGAATTGGAAGTTGGAAGCCTTTTCTTAAAGCTTAATTTGAAAGCAAATGCTCTTACCTACACACAATCCTTTTGCTTGGGGTTATTTCTGAACACATGAAACAGCCATGACTACAACATATGTCTTCTGAGCATATCATTATCTTGCACTGCTCCTGTTCGTCATCTACAACATGGATCATCATACGAGTGTTGGACTCTGCGCGGGTGCACGGCACAATTTTTGGAATTTCACGAGTAACGATACTAAAGATCATAGATTTTTGTGACGTAAATTTCTTTATCGCTAGGTAAGTCCACTTTGTGACGCTGTGTTGATAAAACGACAAAGAGTTATTTCTTATTTAGGTCATCAACATTAAAAATTTAAGGAAATTAAATCAAAAGATAAAGGTAGTCTAATACCGTAACAGGTGGTATTGTTTTTATCACAATATACCCAGCTTTATTGCCCCATCAGATTGCCATATCCTATCCTCCAGGTGGTGAAACACTGATCTAGGACGATATCGTTCTGGGTTATTGTCAACTGTAGAAAAGCAGATGCATCCAAGGAAAACAAAGTAGCACTTACGTATTTTATGCAATATTTCAACAATAGTTTACAAATCTCAAACTTACCTGTTTTAGCAGTTGGGAAATAAACATTTCTTCATTATTATGATTGACAAGAATTATTAATAGCACAGTCAGTCGGTCCTCAGATAGCGTGAAATGGACGAAAATTTTTTTTCGCAATTTATTGTTAGAACAGATACTTTAATGTTATATTTTTTCAAAACAACATTATATGAGCTTTGTTAGCATATTTTTTATTTGCAAATAAAAACACCAGTTTATTATTCACGGTTATTTAAAATTAAAATAAGTGGTTGAAAATTTTGAAAATTTGTGTAATTTTTAAAGAACTGCTTAAGAAATTGCAATTTTTATACCAGAAATGAATTCTACGTTATTGATTTATTCGAAAATCATACCACACTTGACCTATTAGCTAAACATAGATAGTTATAATTTTTTTAATGAAGCCGGGCGGAGCGTTATTTTAAACCCCCTCCAGAGGGGAGTCCCAAAGGCTACCGATCTTAATCGGCTTATTTTAATTCACGGAACGACTGTCAAAAAAAGAATGGTTAAGGACTTTTTTGTCTCTAAACACCCGTAGGTACTAAAATTTGAACCATTCACTTTGAAAGATGCAAGGATGTAAGAACAATTCCGCATCGCGATCTGCACATACAGCAAGTTTCATGAGAGCTGAAATTGTCTATTGTGAAATATTGGTCCAACAGCACACTTGAAATCGGTTTAGATTTACTACTGACCGCTTAAAGACTGATAGGTAAAATTCGCCCGTATGTACATAGGTCTCAAGTTCAGTCAAGTTTACTTGGCGTAGGTACATGGCGATTTAAAGGTAGGTATACATTTATATTTTTGTTAAACTACATCCTCTCACCGCTGGGCAAAAGGTCAACCATGGACCACCAGTCCTCTCGATGTCTTCACCGCAGAACCGGACATAAGCGAGTCCAGATCATCATGTCATTTCCGGACAGGCGGATATTGAACACCCGAATACAGATTCCAATCTGCTACTCAATTGCAATGATACGCCTGTCACAGTCTGTCTGTTACATCTCCGATATTCCAAGCAATGGACAATTTCCGATCATAACATATTAGGTACCCACAAGTTAATGAATGATAAATACAAAATGAATTTTATACTATCAAAATAGATCTGAAGCTAATAAACACAGCACCAGAATACTATGAGTTATATGTCATGGTAGCTACGTATTTGGAAAGAAAAAAATTAATTTGTTCCGCACAGGACAAAATAAAATGATTAAAATAACAATTAATGAAAACGATATAAAAAAGTAAAAAAAAAAAAAAAGTGAGAAAAAAGTTAAATTAAAAACAAAAACATGAGGCATATATTTAACTAAATTGGTCATGTACGAGGCCAAAAGGCCTCTATCTCAGCAAGACGCTGTAACATTAAAAAAAAAGTCACAGCGCTGGTATTCTGATAGGGTCCAAAGTGATGAGTGGTCATATGAATAAAAAATTACCATACTGCATGCAGAGGACATGCTGCGCCGACCCCAAATAAATTGGGATAGCGGCAGGTGAATGAAGTAATGTTTATTTATACAGATACAGGTGAATTTCTGCTAAAGTTGGAAACCCAGTATTAAAACCAAGTCTATATAATCAGAATAACCTAGGATCGTCAATTTCATACTTTAAACTTTGACGTTTTTATCGCTTTGTAAACCTAAATCCGTGTAAACGGATATAATCAGTTCTAAGGCTATTTCTATTTTACTAAAACTTTTTTCCACTTAGTTGTTTTCCATGATATCTGAACGAAGCTGAACTGGCTTGAAGAAAAATATTTTTCCGGAATAAAAGTGTTATTCGAGCAATCCCGTACCGATTTACTGGTATTGAATGTCTATTCGAAAAGTTTTTTCTTGCTTTACATAAAACAAGACTGCCTGCCAAGTCTAGTGGTTGCAAGCGCGACTGCTGAGCATGCGGTCCTGGGTTCAACTCCCGGGTCGGGCGAAATGTTATTGGGTTTTTCCATCAGGAATTTCTCAGTGGCAGCCACGTATTCTAGATTTTTGCCCGGTTGATGGCAATAGGCTCGCCCCTATTACATGGGACTCAAACATAACTGGCGAAATGTGGGTGTACTATAAGGTACACCTCTGCCTAACCCTTCGGTGATGTTATGTTTATGTTTATTGTCTATACAACATTAAATAAGCAGAAGGTTCTTAACTCCATTTATTTTGTGTCCACCTCATAATTCTCAGCTTGTCTACTCCTAACTTTTTTATCTCATAAAGACTTCTACTGCAAGTAATGCCGCCGGGAGTGACACCAGTCGTTTACCAACAGAGGATCGATTATATTCATTTCAGTAGGCCTGTGCCTTAATGTTGTTTTAAGCTTTCACAGTTTATAACTGAACTTACACTATCACTTACGGGATATCTTCCGCGATTAATGTTTATATAGAGCTCCCGATATTTCGACGCTGTTGCAAGCGCCATGATCACGAGATGACTGGAGAATGCGGGTGGATGGTAAAAACTTGTTAGACGCAGACAAAGCTGTCTACTCGCTTTCTTTGTCTCATCAATCGCGGAAGATATCCCGTAAGTGATAGTGTAAGTTCTGCCTTTATGTCGATTTTGTTTTTGAGAAAATTTTATATTCTAAATGAATATATGTAAAACAAGACTGTCAATAAGTTTAGCGAAACTGTATGACTAGTAACAAATAAGAATGAAAGTTTTTGATTTACAATATCTTTTTTTTATAACACAATACAAAATGGTATTCTATATTCGTTTACTTTCCTCTACCTTCACACATTTTATTATTATATTAAAATTATGTTCCTGTGCACCCCGCACGGTGGGCGGTTTCGATTAATAAGAAGGAAATTCTGCAATATGTCCTTGGTGGGTGGTATGGCTAATATTTCATATGTGCAAAAGCTGACCTGATGCTTCCCTAAGCGGCGTTGACATCGCGCTATGGTTTCGTTACACGGCAAAGTATTAAAAGTTTTGGATTTTTTTTTGTACGCTTGATTCCTTCCAAAATAAAGTGTCCTAATTGATACAGTTTGTAAATTTCATCGGGTGCTCTCGCCTTCGGACCTTGAAATCCTGTCCCATCATCCTACGGGTCACGATACTTGCATTTGTATCGATAGTTAAGTTTTAAAGGATCGAGGATATCGTATCATAGTATCATAGTAGTATATCTATATATATCTATTCTATTCTATTATATATCTATTCCTTCTAAGACTCTAAGCAAAACTCATAAATGTGTAAACTCGTCAATCCTTATAATAACTACTCAAGTTCTAAGTGACCGCATCTGTCAATTCGCGCTGCCACCAAATACAAAAAAAATAAAAAGCATTTTGTTTCATATTGACTGATCAAACCATTTAAGGCAATGTGATAAGATATATATATATATATATATATATATATATATATATATATATATATATATATATAGATATATCTATCGGATTGAATGAAATGAATTTAATATATATATATATATACCCATTACCGGTACTTTTGTATCGATCCAAGCATTTTATCGTACTCGTTTGTATCTATCCAAAATATTGGAGTATCGATACGATACTGCCGTAGACTTTTCGAACGTGGGCGATAGTGAACATGAGTGTTTTTCGTAGCACGATTTTTAATTACGAGTACGTGCAATGGCATCAAAAGCTCGGTTCAGTAGTTATTTTGATGAAAGGGTAACAAATATCCAAGCGTGCCTATGCGTGGATGATTCACGACACCTTTTATTTTTTTTGTAATAAACTTATACTACTGAAAAACGTATGTTCAATCACTACTACTTTGTAAACGATTGACATTGTCATACATAACAAGACGTGTACATCTGCATAATGAATATGTACTTACATATATTTGCCTCACCATGGAGCCAAAAGGTACTTTTGCGACAGAGTACATTTTATTTCAATGAAATTTAAACACATGGTTCCAAAAACGTAAAATAAACATACTGAATCAATTCTATTATGGGACGAAACCGTAACGCCACAATTCGTAAGAAGCGATTCGCCCAAATGAAAAAGATCTACAAACAATAAGGAAGTAACAAAAAAACACCATCTCAAAGAAATTAGGTCGCATCGCAACTGCACATCCGCTTCTCGGGTCCTTCCACGCACATATTGGATTTTTACCGCTACAGGACGTGTCCACATTATCGACGCATAATCCCTTGGAGTATTAATACATTTGTCGCATTTACTTCGGCGCGTTGGAACGTCGCGTCATCCGAACCGTATCGGGGCAAGTTACGTTTTTTCCGCTTTTATGCATGAACATAGCTCTTTCTGCTGCTGAGGAATGAGGAAAATGTTGTAAGGAAAGATTTCAGTATGAATGTGGATGGGTAAAAAAGTAGAGGAAGACTAAAGAAACTATGGCTGGACTGTGTGAAGGATGATATGGCTACAAAGGAGGTAACTGAGATAACGAGTAATAGAGAAGTATGGAAGAAGACATGCTGCACCGACCCCAAATGAATTGGGATACGGGCAAGAAAATGATGAAGATAGAGCTCTTTCTGACGGTTTGAGCCGATGCCGCGCTGAGTGTAGTAACTCCCTTATTGCCTGTGACTGAACTAAAAATAACCAATGATGTTATTGTATGGTTTACACATCATGTTGCACGCATTGTTAATTTGTTATTAAATCCGACTTTGTACTGCTTTACCGGACACGTTCCGCGTTAGGCGGAAGCTCTATTTCTGTGTTTTCAGGAATCTTAACAGTTTTCGTGCGTGTGTTTTTGGTAACCAGTGTTGGCTTCGTGGTGTCGGTTCCGACTTACAGCTTGGCCACGAGATACACGCTCAAGTGATACGCGGCGGCGGAGAAAACAAATACAAGGTGTAAACGGAACCTTCACGAAGCCGGCAACCAAGCATTCTCTACATCAAACTAAGTAACTCTATGCAAAAATTATTGCTGGAAATCTACTTTTTTATGTCGAATGTCATGTTTTACGGTAGGACTCAATGTAACACTCAAAAACTGTGTGCTGATGGATGCATAGAATAGTACGGGGGTCGTGGAGGTATTTCAAGTAAAGTTACATTAAAAATATGTATTTAAAAAAAAGGTGTGTACAACTTGGAACTTAGACCCCCAATATCTTCGTGACTAGAAGGGGAGGGACAATGACAGGGAAAACAAGTGCGATCGGCTTCGTTAAGGGTATTTTTACACCAATTAAATGAAATTGCTTAAAGCGTGCCTTTAGTACCATGACGCCTTAAAGCAGTATTGTTTAATCTTATTCCAGAGTGGGAAAGAGATGGCGCTAGACGTTCTCTATAGCTCCGTCTCTTTCTCACACTGGAGTGACATTAAAACAGTACTGCTTCAAGACGTCATGGTTACCCCCCAGTCCTGTGTCCAAACCCAAGCATTTACTTTGTGTAATTTATTTCACAAAGTGATTACCACTGCTCTCGCTGCTCTTAAAACGCTAAAGGAAAATATTGTGTGGGAACTGGTAAGTCTTTGAACCATAAACTTAGACATAGGTTACATCTGCCGGGTGCTGCGGGTTGTTCGAAAGAGATACCGCGGCCCCGGAACACAAAGGGCGATGAAGGAACATGGGTGGGTTTTAGTCAGTAAAGGTCTGACACTCCCTCCCAGCTCAGCCCAGAGCGGGAGAAGTCATTTGATGATTTCCCATCCGGAAAAAAAAAGACATAGGTTACATCCACCAACCCGCATTGGGCCCGCGTGGCGGATTATACCTTACTCCTTTTCACAGAGAGCCCGAGGCCCGAGCCCCAGAAATGGGAACTAGACTGAGTATGCTGTACCATAATAAGAGATATTCCTCAAAACTAATTTATCCTTACAGCATATACAAGCAGCAACTTTTAAAGGTGTTTTTTTCTTGTTACTGTATTGATTAAAGTGAATAGTCAACAAGAACAGTTGAGGCGTAAAGTTGAAAATGTGCGAATTTGGTGCAGTGTGTTGGCGTTTTTTGTGTGCCGAATTTTTCCTTCGGGGGCGTGTCGTGTGTCGCAAGTCATTTATTCAAATTAGGCTGATAATCAGCACTTTTCGAACGTCTAGTTTACAAGAGACAGTCCCCCAAAACGCCCGCCTTTCGCCACTACCTAGTGTTTTAGCTGGGAAGAAGTGGCGGAACAAACTCCCCAGAAACACATCTGTCTGTTAGGTTAGTTGGTGTAGTGTCACTTGTGAAGGCACTGTGCATGACATGGTACGCTGTTCGGTTTTCCCTCTAACACTAGTTTTCTGATCAGTCGAGCACCATGCAGACACATTCACGTATTGCATAGAGTGCCTATATAGGCACCTGTCTGTGTATAGATAATATGCAAATAATATGTTTTTTTAATATTATTTTATTGCTTTTTATCAGCGATGGAAGTCATCTAGGACTGACATAAGTTACCCAATCGAGTTGAGTCGAAAAACATAACATCACGCCTGTAATCCCTGAAGGGTTAGGCAGAGGCGTACGTAATACTACACCCCCATTTCGCCAGTTACGTTTAAGTCCCATATAATAGGGGGCGAGCCTATTGCCATCAACTGGACACAAAGCCAGACTCCATGACTGCAACTGAAAAATTTCTGATGGAAAAATCTAATAACACTTTTCGAGAACTGTTAATCGAACCCAGGACTTCATGTTCAGCCGTCGTGGTTTCGTCGAAAAAGTCGATGCAAAAACTCATGTAGCCAATCATCACTGATGTCTAGGCTTTCCAGTGACCCGTTAATGTTCCAAAATGATTTTAGTGGCAGTTAAATATAGTCGGACAGGCACGTTTTATAAATAACTGCTACATAGTGCAGATCTAAAGGCCGCTGCAATCTGTGCCGTACGATGATAAACAAATACCTATGTACGATTAATTGATTCTGTAGTTCTCTGCAAAGGGTAGCTACGTACAGTCAATACCATTCTGTTGGGACTTAGATTACAATGACCTATTCATTCTGTGCACAATATCATCTTCCTGCCCTTGTCCTATGTTACATGTAACCACGTTTTTTATTCATCCATTGTCCCCTGTCAACCGTCACACCATCATTTACTTCAGTTTTCTTTCATATCGTTCACACAATTTCTTTTGGCCTTCCTCTCCCTCTCCATCCATCGACATTTATATTCATCACTCTTTCAGTCACATAGATAGGTAGTCGCTCCATGTAAAGTACCGATATTCAGCTGCATCCGGTTAGACTGGAAGCCGACCCCAACTTTATGGGAACAGGCTAGGCAGATGATGATAATGACTCTTTTCGACACATGCCCTTCATCCATCCTCATCACACGTCCATACAAAGATAGATGGCTCCCTTTCAACTTCTCTCTAACTGGCATACATTTTCTATATTATTAGAGAATGTATGCCAGTTACTCTAATGTACCAATTTCTTACTTCATCCATTCTTGTCACTCCACACATATACCTCAACATTCTGCACCCACTCTATCAATAAATATCTGTGTTAATAATTTTTCGCTATTATTTGAATATTTACAAAAGTATCAAGAATATTAATAAATAGAATCTATTTTATTAAAAGACAAAGTTTTTTGTCTGTTTTTATTAAACACAAATTCGCTTGTTCGGGATTTTTATTCATCATTGGTGAAAGAAAACACGTCATACAGTAAATTGCATATTTTAGAGCCCGCCCTTTTAGAGCCTCACGTGATTAGAGGACGACCCCTAAGGTAGTTACAGTTCAAACCTCACTCAATGAGGCTAGTCAACAATATTCTCGTATAAGAGAAATTATTTTATTTTACTAAAATATTAAATTTTAATGTGACGTCTAGACTTTATAAGGACAAACTCATTTTCCTCAGGAAGAGATAAAAAGCATAATTCATTAATTTACCTATTCCATTAATTTGTTGTTACGTCAAGTTTTGAGAACCAACAGTCAGAAATGTAAGTTGGGTACGAATGAATAGAATTCTAATCTTCCCCAGACTTTCAACAAAATTATCCGTCTCAAAGACTACAAATTACTATGAGAGTTACGAGTTCTTATTTCGAGGATAAAAGAAAGAACAAGTAATCTAATCACTTCAGCCCGCCGAAAATTAGTCAAAAATACTTCACAATTAATTATAATACTAAACTTGTAAATATGGCTCAACTATTTTCGAATGCGTTGCTCTAACATGTGTACCTAACGAGATCGATTCCCGCGCGAAGCAAGTATTTGTTAGACAAAGATTTTATTTGTTAGGTCAGCCTTACTAAAAAATTTACAAATTTTTGTGACGTTGACCATGTATTTGAATAGTATTTTTGAGGGAGTTCACTGTTCTCTGTATTCGGGTTTCGATAGAGTTTAGTACAGTGAGGTAACTATTAAAATCTTCGCTTTCAGGCCGGTGTTCTAGGCCTCGTGGTGTGTATGTAAAAATGATCATAAACTATTCAATCAGAGACCATCTGTTAGTAATAATAAAATTCTTCAGTACTTGCTCATAATGTTTACATACAATAAAGAATCTTTAAGCTCGTTTATAACTACTCTCTTTACGTCATTCAGTATTTGTGTCATAACACGACTTGGCATCGGTTACGAAAACATGTGATAAAATATTTACTAAACGAAACATCACGCCTGTAACCCCCCAAGGGAAAAGCAGAGGTGTACCTGCCTGATAGTACGCCCACATTTCGCCAGTGTAATAGGAGGCGAGTTTATTACAATCAACCGGGCACAAATCCAGACTCCCTGACTATATAAATATTAACTATGGTCTTTAATACAGCTAACTTTTCGTAGACTATGCCCAAGGGCTTAATTAGCAAATTAACTGGAGGGAATAGAGTGCATGTTGACGAAAAGAAACTAACTTTTAGTCGCAAAAAGGCAGTCTGAGAGTCGTGTTTGCCCGTGGCCTGCATCACGCTCACGAGTCTTGCGCCAGTGACTGTGTAAATAAATTAAAGAAGCTGTCTGGAGTAAAGGCCTGACTCATTATTCGTCAACTTTTATCGACTATCTCGTACCCGGCTTACGCGCCAAATTAAGCGCTTCAAAAAATTTTACGCGCGTTCACATACTCTTAAAAGTGTGTTCGCTTGATTAAACTGCCAGGTGTCAGCAAAAGTAACGATTTTGTTCGCGACCCGTGCTTATTCGAGCTTATACGCGCGTCAACGCTGATCAAGTGGTAACGTGATTTTTACTTGTAAACAACTAGAATAAAATCTATTTCTTTGTTTTTGCATGAAAATAGTTCAGTTTTGACTTCCATCCAGCACGCGATTTTTGAGCGTAATAAGCAAGTCTGAAAAACTAATCCGGTATGTCATGTCCTTTTATGCGCTTCTGTTAATCCTAGTCTAGTTATGCACTCCGACCACGTGTCACGTTAATCCGTTTAATGTCGACCCCATTGTTAAATGTTACTGGCATCTGAACGGCTAAAAGTCACTCAACGGTCCTTCAAAAATTTAATGTACCTACATATTTCACGGAGTCATTATCTATACCAATCATATAAAGCTGAAGAGTATGTTTGTTTGGTTGAACGCGCTAATCTCAAGAACTACTGGTTCGAATTGAAAAATTAGTTTAGTGTTAGATCGCCCATTTATCGAGGGAAGCTATAGGCATATAACATCACGCGCGCTGCGACCAATACAATAGGAGCGGAGCATAAATCTAAAATGTTACCCAGACGAAGATGCGCGGGTCAGCTAGTGTGATCTTAGAACTGCATTTTTTATTTGTAAAATCTCATATTTAAAGTTACCTGTTCGTGTCCTTTGTATGAGAAAAAGTATTTAAGCTGAAGCATGATGAAAATTGACTAGTCTTGGCTTACAAGATAAATTTGTACCAACAAGGTTGATTCAAAAACCTTTACCATACTTAGAACCTTGTCATCCTATAATGTTGCAAATTGCTAAGCGGAAATGGCGCTATAATAAAAACAGGGCTCAATTTACAAGTGCCCAGTTTAATGTGACAAGGTCCAATGGTGATCAGTTTTCGTAAGATGACACGAGCTGAGCAGTACTTAGATTGTACAGGTATGTATTGTTTCAACTTAATTTAATATCGATACACCGTGTATATGAAAATGGTGTGCTCAAGGGTGCTGTACAGACCAACAAACTTTACAATTTGCTCCATGGGACCAACATAGCGAAAGATAATAATACATTACAATACATTTGGGTCGAACAAGCATTGAATTTTTGTATGAGACTGCAATTTTTTTAAATGTTTTTATTTGTTTGTCTATAAAATTTAGAACAAACAAAAACAGTCTCATAAACGGGACGGTTACCAAACGGGATGTAGCCATATCTACACACAAGTAAAAGTAATTACCTACTTAAGTTTAAGTAATTACTTATGCAATAGACGAAAATTTTAACAAAGTAAGAACCGTCAAAGGAAACAAAGCAAAAATTCTAAGTTTTGACAGTTTTTACTTCAAGCAATTAACTACACAATAAAAATCGTATCTTAAGTTATTACTTTTACTCAAGTAATCACTTTGACTTGTTTATAGATACGGGTGTTAGAGGCTCTAAATCTTCGAAACACGATGTTCGATCCAGTATGTGCTTGGAGCCGTACTAAGGTATACGGAACCACGTGAATGGCCATGTTTACCATACTTGGCTAATAATGAAATGATATTTACAAAACACAACAACTGTTCTAAGTACCTATACGCTGTGGGAAACCTCACATCACCTCACTGTTACACAAGTATTTACATTATAAAGTTTATTTTGTGTAAGCGTCTGAAACCCTGAACCAGTAGAGATATTTAATGTTTAGAAAATACCAAAATGCACTACGTTTTTGCTACTATTTGATACCTAACTTCAAATATTTAGTACCTCGAATGACAGCGATAAACGCTTAAAGAAAGTGGTCAGACAGTCTGACATCAGGATGTCTGGACCAGGGTTGTTGCGAATATCAGCATCAGCATCCGCAACAGTCAATGCTGATTTTTTAAGCTGACATTCAAGTCGTGACGTGTTCGTTGAAAGCGGGACTTAGCGCGAGCCACGTTTGTGTGACGTCTTTTATTCAAAATCTTATTTCACATTTACTAACAATTTTATAGTGAGATACGTTTTATTTAAGTAATTTATTAATATCAGCATCAGCATCAGCTGATATTGATCTGAAAAAATCAGCATCCGCGGATACAGTAAAAACTTGCATCAGCAACAACCCTAGTCTGGAAAACTTTAATTTTTTCAAAGTTCGACACCACCAACTAATTTATCTCTTTGTAAATATTTACTACTTTATTAGTACCTCAATAATATTTTTTAAATTTATTTTAGCTATGTATATGTACTTTGCTAGCTATGTATATTCTCCCTCTTAAATTACAGAATAAGCAATAATGTTATTAACAATAAAAAATATCAGTGCTGTTGCTACGAACGGGGTAGAGTACCGATTTGCGCTACCGAACGGCAATCAATGTGGCCGCTGCAAACACACTATTCAGTAGGTACATCACTCTGAAACCAACACAAAAAATTTTACGTCGGCTATTAAAAAAACCGCTGTTTCCTAAATTGCAATACCTACACAATCAACATGTATGGAACGGCTGTTTTTTTAAATAACCGACACAAAATTTCCATGTGGGGGGTTCAGAATGATGTACTGAATCCGTTGTAACCGTTTTAGGGTCGGTGTCCCCTCCACAGTGTATAATAAACAAATATAATTATATAGAAGAAGATCCTGCCAGCACTTGAACCAAAATTTATAATAATTTTATGTAATGAACCAACTTTACTTTGAAAAAGTATATTATGCTGTAAGGTAGTAACAATTTGTGTATTTACCTATCTGTGGAAGCTTGTAAATAGCAATTTAGTTATATACTTATTACTGTTATTATAATGTTGTTAGTCTGTAAGCTTTCGTAAAATGTAAAAAATAAATAAATAAAATAAAATAAATAAATGTATATTAAATGCTTACATGTCGCTATATCAAAAGATAATTTAAGGAACATACATAAGTTATGAGCTACCAATTTCAACACATCTGTTTTCTACTTAAAACATCGAAATAAGTAGTTAACGCTAAGTTGCCCTACATAAATTGATACATCGCCTTTATTTGCCTGAGAACCCCCCACCCCTCGCCTTTATCTTCCTCTAACATTTCAACATCGCTTACCAAATATTTTGCCTTAACAAAGAAGTGCTTTAAAAACTCTCTCACATAATATAAAATATTTACACAGAACCCTTTTAAAAATGAGTAAACATTGAGTTTCTAGTAGAATTTCTTTAGCACTATGCAATACTAATTTTTTATTAGTGAGTTAGCCTCTCTTTAAACAGTAGTTCGCCCGCGTATGAATTAAAAGTCGGTTCGGTTGACGAAATCGGGTTAAAGGACTTTCTTTCTTTTTTGTCTCTCAATGTCAAATTTAACTTACAGTAATTTTATACTTCTCTAGTTTTTATAAAGAAGGGTTCTACAATACAAAACCACTTCATTCTCTTGCCCTTATTTATTTATTTAACACTTTAAGCACAATGTACAGAGGCGGACTTAATGCCATAGGCATTTTCTACCAGTCAACCTTTGGGTGATGCAGAGACAAACAGCGGTAGGTTTGTTATTTGAAAATAACTTTAATCAAATACTAAACTAAACTACAAGGATGTATAAATTACTATAAATACATATTAAAATACTATAAATAAACTAAACACTTATCCCTAATTGTTTGGGGTCGGCGCAGCATGTCATCTTCTTCCACACTTCTCTATGACTCGTTATCTCAGTTACCTCTTTTCTAGCTAAATCATCCTTCACCCAGTCCGTCCATCGTTTCTTTGGTCTTCAACTACTCTTTTTTATTTATTTATTTACAGTAAGCACACCAACAACACTGTCACTTGCAATTCAAATAAACTAACATCTAAAATCAGCATTTCAGTAACCATGCAAATAACAGGTATGCATGACATTGACATGATGAATACTAGAGACATATATATATTATACCTACTCATCCACATTCATATTCAAAACTTTCCTCAAGTTTTCCTCATTCCTCCGCATCACATGCCCATACCAAGCCAACCGATTACCACACAACTTTTCAGTCACCGGCGCCACTATCAGACTTCCTCTTAACATACTCATTTCTTATCTTAGAATACAAACAACCTGCCAACAAGAATTGACTTGACAAGTATTTTAGAATGATAGTAGAGACACCTGCCTATCCTTTTCCCAAATATGATAAGTTCGTTTTAAGTCCAGCAGAAAGCTGCTTCTATCTCAGTTTAATGAATAAAACTCAAGATGGTGCAATAAACATACAAATATTACAGTTGGATAAGAATTGTGTTAACGGTGGCCACGAGTTAAGCGCTCAAGGGACACGCGTTTGGCGTTGGCGAGAAAACAAAAGAAAGAAATATGAGCATGCTACGCTACGCCATGACACACAGTGAGTGACGCGACGGTACTCAACCGAAAGATACAAGCGAAGCACGCGCAAGTCGCTTGACGCAACTCTCAGTCGCATCGACTGAGGTCTTGGACGGACCGTAAGACAGTGTTTGAAAACTCCAAGAGATTCCTAACTAATTGATACTAAATATGTCTAAGTCAATGGCTCTGAAAGTACACGGTATGTAAAATATTTATAGCGTGATCATAAAATATTGTACGCTTGTTAAAATATTATCGATGTTTATTGAATGTGTGAGTGTGTTTGAATTGATCTTGTTATTTAGATACCTATAAAAATGTTTGATAGACGTTTGAAGTCTGGTCACAATGATTCCAGGGACTTTCCTCCTATAAGAAGATTTTACTTAACTTGCCTTGATACACATCTGCTTGTATCGCTATAACGTGCTTTATTTTTGTTACTGGCATCTCGCAGGTCAACGTAGGAGGTTGCCATCTATTTAACCGTACTATCCTGTGGGTGCCGTAAGTGTAAGGCCTCCAGACAAGTTTAAAAACTTACCCACTACACGCTAAGGGGTGTGGGGTAGGAGCCTCGGCTTAAGGTTTCGCGGGGGAGGATAGCCAGGGACTGACTGGATCGGAAAAATGTTATTATTAGGGGAATTTAAAGCTACAGGCTCAGCATCGCGAGCTGGTGCGAGCAAAGATCGGGGGGCATGGAATTCGACATCGCATCGGACTTCGACGGCGACGCTTTAACGCCGTGCGCATAACTCAACAAAGGAGGGCACAGCATCGGAAAAATGCTGAGATTTAAGATATTGCTTGTAGAAACTCTAAGACGAAATGTCATGGAGAAACTGCGAACTACAATTCATAATGCTGATTGCGTCTGCGACCATATTACGAATTGTAATGTAACATGATAACGCGGCCGTTTTAGGCCCCCAGTTCGGCTTTTGAAAGGAAATTACGAAGTTGTACCCTACGTCCCGTTTATCGTAAGTATTTATAAAGTCTTGCAAAAATGATTTACGGTTACCTACCAAATAAATCTACCTCACGTGAACGTCCACAAAAATAATTCTTTTAAAAGTAAACTCATGAAGACCTTGCTCGTTGGATACAAGGAGGAATCCGACATAGTGACCCAAATACAAGAAGCAAGGTTACAAAGATGTGATATAAAAAGCCATGATGACATGTTAAAGTGCTTATTTTTAAATTGGTCTGATAGCATTGTTAATTATAGATGTTGGTTGTATTGCCAGCCGCAGGTGGGGAAACGGGACATTGACTGATGGCCCAGAATAGTAACAAAAATAATTGGTAAAAGATTTGAATGGAATAGTGAATGGTATAACCGATATTTCACTGCATAACTTTGAATAAGCGAGTTGTGTTTTTTTTACAACACAACTCACGACAAAAACGGGTGGGCCTCACTCGGCTTTTGTCTATGTCAGCGAGTCGATTTCAGTGTAGCCATTGAAAAATTGAAATACCAATCTGACACCGAATAGTAACAAAAATTATTAGGAAAAGATTACAATGAAATAAATAATTAATGGCAGCTAACGTTTACGTTTTGAGTATGAATGTGGATGGGTATAAGAGTAGAGGAAGATCAAAGAAGCGATGGATGGACTGTGTGAAGGATGACATGTCTAGAAAGGAAGAAGAAGACATGCTTGTCTAACCCCAAATAAATTAGGATAAGAGCAGATTAATAGGTGAAATTACTTGTATGAGTATTTACTCTAAATTGAATTAAACAACTTTCTTTAATAAGATAGTCCAGTAACGTAACTTATTTTACTTCGATCAAATTTTAAACAAATCGGTCAAACCGAAAAGAAATACTTAAGTCGTATTTCAACAATCAAACTGAACGCGATCTGTCATGTATATCGCGTTCAAGAGTCGCCAATGTCGTCACTGTTGTGGAATACTGGCTAGGCCATCGAAACCCGGTTTCGGTGCCATAATAAAACCCAGGAAAAACGGGTTTTACTATAGGATCGAAACCGAGTTTCGCATGCCCTAATACCGACACTGCAGTCAGTTTCATCGTTGAAGACGATATAACTCACAAACGTTTTAAAATTAAATCATTAAAAAACAGTAGTAGTATTTATACGTTACGACAAAAGATTGAGCTATAAAAAGCAGTCAATGATGTTTTGCTTCGTTCAGATAGAACAATGTTCACGTATGTCCGCCCGCCATAGCTCTCAAGAACTATGAATCAAATATAATCGGTACTCGCGTTCAGAAAGATTTAATGACTTCGGCTTAAAATAATTCTTAGTAAGCTTTTGTGTAAATAATATGTTGTGACTGCTATAAACTAATGTATTTTATATACTAACCGTGAATAAAGCAACTTATGTTAAAAACCCATTCAATCTTTTATATCGTGTAACCTGAAGAATCAAAGAAGGGTTTTTCAAGTAAATAATTCCTACGTCAAAAGCTTTCCAGAAATCCGTTTCTTTGATAATAAACTCACTATGGTGAAATTCACTTTATATTACATAACAAACTTTTAATATAAGTCTCCATGCCATATCTCCAGCGACGAACAAAACTGTCCAGTGTATACCACGAGTAACAAATCGGCCACATAAATATGTGTAAGTCAAATTATCTATAAAAATAACGCGACTCTTAAAAATAAAAAGATGAATTCATTAATTTATGACAGGAATATAACTACGCTTTGACAACAATCTGTAGATAGACACCTATGGCATTCAAAGGTTTATCGGCA
This sequence comes from Standfussiana lucernea, assembly GCA_964057025.1. Classification (NCBI taxonomy): domain Eukaryota; kingdom Metazoa; phylum Arthropoda; class Insecta; order Lepidoptera; family Noctuidae; genus Standfussiana; species Standfussiana lucernea. The sequence continues at coordinate 24,628,638 of OZ059784.1, forward strand.
AAATTTTATGACACATTAAATACCTCAAAATTCGCTCAAAAAAAAAAACAAAAGCCAATCGTAGCACACGAAATTCGAACTCAGTTTGAAAAATGTTACCGTTCGATTTCAGCGAACCATGCTTTACTTTTCACTATTACCCGACCTTAATTACATAACAAAAGCTACATACTACCTCAAGCACAACACATCACTGGTGCACTATCACTACACTACGTACGGGCGTAAAGGTCTGAGGACCCAAGGTACGCCGAAGAACTCCTGCAGTATGGTTATAGCCAGCAAGAAATACCTGCTGTAGATAGAGGAGCTAGACCTGATAGGTCTACCGCCGGCGTCGCCTTTGCAACAGTTGCTGCCCATAATGAGGGCGCATTTCGTTCGAATACCCGCGGAGCCGGGCGCTAACTGCGCAAGAGCAGACTTATTTTCGTGTGAGCGATCGTAGCGCCGCGCGTACGTTTGAAACAGGCGGGCTGCAAGCGGCCGCCCGTTTGACGTTAGCGCGACAGACAATGTTGCCTCATTCAACTGTCTGACCGATTCGGGTTTATAGTTTTATCGTTGCGCGATTTTACGATCGTTTGTTCAAGTTCCGCGTTTTGAGGGTTCGATGTTTGGATGGACGTTCAAACATCATATTGAGGATTGAGGAGATCTTATTTATCTAAATGCGAATAAATGCGGATGGATGGGTGAATGGATGTTTGTTAAAAGGATAACAAAGGCGAAAAATTTCTACGTGACAGGTCACGCACAACAACAGTACTGAACGGATTTGGATGAAATTCGGCACACAAATATGTAGTTTATAATCGGCAAGTCTCGTGCTTAGCATACTAAAGGCTAACTTTGCTATGCACTACTGCTGGAACTCACTCACACACTCACAGGAACGAGGAAATGGGCCATGACCATGCGAGCCCTGTGCAGGTTGCTGGATGTCACATGGTTGTTCTAGGATGTCGTCTTCCAGAGGTTTTTTTGAAATAATTTACACTAAGAGCCTAGCTGGGCTCGAAGCCCAAACTTACGCAACAACTGGGAAGTTCACGCAATATCCACTGTGTCACCACGGCTCTACCAACTAAATACCTACTTTTATTTTAAACTAGCTTATGCCTGCGACTTCACCCGCGTGGAAGTCGGTTATTGTCCCACGGGATCGTACTACCGGGATAAAAAGTAGCCTATGTGTTAATCCAAGTTATGAACTATCTGTATGCCAAGTTTCATCCAAATCCGTTCTGTAGTTTTTGCGTGAAAGATTAACAAACATCCATGCATATAGACATACAAACTTTTGCGTTTATAATATTAGTAAGGATATACTTCGAACAATAAGGTAAACTTCGAAACTCAGCGCCGTCTGAGTTTCGAAGTGATGTTTATAGAAAGACTCCAGAGGGAGCCATGTTCTAATATCTAGTTTTGATTTAACGTCAATCAATGTCAGAAATTAACTTCATACAACTACTCGTAGTTTGCACATTCTCAAAATTCACTCTGTCTTCTGGTTTTGAAGTTGGTGAATGCCAAACACGTTAATAGGATGCGTATCTGGGGGTCTACTCTCTAAGCACGAAACCCGTACTTTCGGCCGAAGTTGCGGGCGTTTCCTACTCCGTAGTACCTACGGACATAAGATTAGTTCGGGGCCCGAACTAAGAATGAACTGCAACCCGATTTGACAGTTGTCCCTACTCCCTAAGTGTTTTTGCCCGTCCGTAACTTTAAATTTGACACTTGTTTCGACGGACGTTATGTCATATCATACGACATCAAAATAGTTATCGTGCTGCCGACGAAAGATAGTGTTTTTGAAAAAATCGATACTATGGCTGCTTTTTAATGCTCGAAGATGCTCTACATAAAGATCGGAGGCGACGCCGATTATACTTGCGCCAAAACTTTCGACTGGCGAGTATTCCCGATGTTGAGTTCAAACTCTACTGGCTCACACGAATTATTCGAAGATTTGTGTGAGGATCTATTACCTCCAAGAATGTAGGTAAGTAATGGTTTGATCCAAGAATTAAGTACATACTAAGGGTAAGCTATTGAAGATTCTGTAAATTATTGAGTCAATCAATAATTTACAATCTGTACCACCTATTTACTGTTGTTTTTTTTATTATAAGGTCCTTGCTGCTATCAACTCAATTTTCATCAAGCTCTTCAGCAAGGGCAAAGAGTGAGAGAAAGATTAGTGCAATTGCTGGATAGAAATAGGTACCGATTCCTATGCAGTCCAATAAGAAAACTCTTCTAATAATACAAATATCAATGAATAGCATAATCGACACCTGCAAGGAATAATATCGTAACTCAGTTTTAGGCAATTTTGAGTTACAATCATATTCTTGCTGTAAAAAAAAAACGTTTTTTTTTTTACTCACCCCTGCGGCTAAATTCCTTTACGTAAAGATTTTTATAGTGTCAAAACATTGTAAGTGAGAGTCAACTGTAGTTAATTTTTTAAATCTTTAACGCGCTCTCCTCTAAAGTTGCTAAAGATTAGTTACGATGTTATTCCTTGCAGGTGTCGATTATGGTATTTGTATTTATACATATTATTGACTAGCTGTTGCCCACGACTTTGTTCGCGTGGAAATTTTTATGTGTATGTGTGAGAACAAAAATTAACTTCAAAATTGACCAAGTTTCATACAAACTTTCAATGTCAGTTTTAACCCCTAGTACACGCTTAAGTCATATAAGGAACATTTGTGCAAAATTTAATGATTCTGGAGCCAGCAGTTTCATCTGTGCGTTGATCAATCAGTCACTGAATCAATCAGCCAGCCAGTTTCATACTTTATTTATAGATTAGGGTAAAATGAATATTTTACCAACTGTTTATTTTGCTTTCAGGACATAATGGGTGTTGGGACTGGTGGAAGATTCTGATTTAAGTGAAATAATGATATACACAAAAAAAGCATTGTTTTTTTATGAACATAATGTGTTTATTTTGCACTAATCAAATTGAAAAAGAAAACACAATTCACAATAAACCATTACAATCAAACATATTTCCTTTTATTTATCCATCGTAGTCTTAAATTATTGATAAGTATGACTGGAATACCTTGCCTGTGCCACTCAAACCTTGTCCACTTTAAAAAATTTGGACAAAAATCACTACCTTTTTCCATAAGCATCACTATACATGGTTCTTTGTTCTTGTTCAATGATTATTATGATTATATATGTATAAATTAGTACATGCTTTATGTGTTGTATATTATTATGTAAATAGTACACCACAAACTACCTGCAGTATTGTCTCTCCCTCTTCCCCTAATTCATCCAAAGGTTCTCTTGAAAATATTGCTTTTAGCGATAAGACCACCCATTGTAAAATGTCTTCTTTTATGTAAATTGAAATTTGTATGGTGTACCTAATAAAGAATCTTCTATCTATCTATCTAGGCACTTAGTTTCAATCAATCAATCACTTTTATTTTCAGGCATTCAAGGCCCATAGATACAATACACAAAATAATCTTATAATTGCAGTAATAAACTAATACATATTGGACACATTTACAAAACACTATTAACTATGTTTGGTCGGCCACATATTTTGCTGAGTTGAGGTGTCATGTAGCCTTCCGCGAAAACACACACGTACACGTCTTGAAGCTAATCATGTGGTGCGACTGTAACCTCTCCACTCTCAAGGTGAACTTGATCTTGCTCCTTAAATACTCCACGACCTCCTCTGGCGTCGTGGTGTGATGTAGTCGGGACACGTGCAGCTGCAGCGTTGATGGAATAGCAAGACGCAGCAACATGTGTAGACCTTCAATGCGGTACCGCACTGACTGCGAGTAGGGTTCTTTTACTTCTTCTTTTCCACATGGATGAAGCCTTCTTCATCGGCTTGTTATCGGTGGCAACAAGTTTCGCACATGCTTGGTTGCCGCTGATGTTTTGCTGGAGTGGCAAAAACGGCAGCCACGTAAGCACATCCCAATGTTGATGTGCTCACATTCGTCGGAAATTATTATTCAAATTCAATTAATCATTCAATTTATTACGGAAAGTTTCCGCGTCGTATTAAATTAATAATGCGAATTATGTTTAAATGTTTATTGTAAATAAAAAACTGACATTTCATTTGTCAATTGTTGTCAAAGGAAAAAAGCAAAGGTATTAGCAGGATAAAGCCACAATATGGAAAAAAAATGCTAAAAATAGTTAAATTCTATATAATAAAGACTTAATAAAAAGTATATTGTTAAATATTTGGTCATTTTAAAACAATAACAATAATATTTTTGGTATAAAGGCTTGAAAATTACCAAATCCGTAAACCGGTTATCGACCGATAAAATAGCGCACCTCTATCGCCATTCATCATTCGTTCACTAATATTGTCCATGATTCCGTCCGCAACTCATGAGTCCGTAATCATTAAGGAGTAGGGTTTAGTCCGTAGTTACGAACTAACTTTGGACGGGCCCGTATCTTCGTTGACGGACTTAGAGAGTAGACCCCCTGTAGTATTACTAAAAAGGTATTTTTGTTTGTAAGTTTTAGAAAAATAATAGACACATGTAGTACCTTCATTGTACTGGCAACTTCGCACTTATTAAAATATTAGGGTAGATTGAAAAAGTTCCCTGCTGGCGCTGCGCCCAGCCCGCCGCAACGGCGGCGAGGCTCTTCATTCTTTAGAGTCCTATTACGAAATTTTTAGATTAAGGGCTCTGGGATGGGAGGGACCTTTATCTTCGAATGAGACGTACTCATATAATCGGGATAGAACTTCACGAACAGGTAAGTTCTTTTAAACATCAATTATATTACGTACGTTTCATTCTTCAGATAAATCATAGATTCATGTAGGTAGATGTTTAGAGATTAAAAATGTTGTAACTAGATAGTATTAAATAAATAACATGTGCAATAACATAATTACTCAACACAACTCAAACATTCTTAGATTTGCACAAAACGAAAAAGGGTTTCAATAATTTATAACATTATAACATTCATTTAGACACTTTTAAAGAAAATCAAAAACTATCGGACAAATGAATACTCTAATACCAGTTACTGGGTTGTAGAGATCAGATAGGCAGTCGCTCCATGTAAAATACTGGTACTCAGCTACATCCGAGACTGGAAGCCGACCCCGACATTGTTTGGGAATAGGCTAGGCAGATGATGATGAATACTCCAATAGCAGCTAATAAAATCCCGGTTGTTATCCAGGGAGAAAAACTGATCGTGCGAAAGAAGCATCATCGCTCATTGGACGGTTATAGAATTTAGCAAACGTCTGGGATGATTGTGACCAACCAACAGTCTTCCTGATGACGTCAAGCGAGACGACTTGCGTGCGCACCGTGGATGTGGCAGCGTATCGGGTGCTGTGCGCACCGAACGCCGCCACATCCACGACGCTCTCCGCGAGCACCAGCTTTATCCATCAGCTGATAGTTTGTGTGCAGGTGGCCTTATTAGGTCGCTTGTATATCGTCCGAAGGTTCAACTGTATTTGGCCTTGAATTTTTTGTAAGTGACAAATAATCTTTCAAAGTGGTCGCTGGACAATTATTAATATTTTATTTGAAGTAGGTAACGCAGGAAGAAAATTGGTTGTTCACAAACGGCTGCAGATGTTTAATGATATCGGAAATTATAATGTTGACTCCGTTAGGACAAAATGGATATTTTTAATTTTAATAGGTGCAATTGTTTGCTATCTGTGAGCGGCTAGTAAGATAACAAGCTTCTGGGAAATCTTTTTTAAAGGTAATTCTATATTAGGGCCCCATCGAGCGATGTGTTGTAAAACTATTTGAGGGTTCCACTTAGATGCGTATTTTGGTTCCTTTTAATAACCCTTTGATCTGTTCATGAGATCCTAAATCATCACCAAATAGTAACTATTAAGAGAGCCGTAAGCTGCACCTTATCAAACTGTTCCGTTAAGAATACACCACCACCGTTTTGTATACACTGACGGTATACAAAATTTGTATGGATCTATTTCATTGTTAAGGCAATACTGCCACCAATGTTTTAAGGCCACACTATATTGTTTCAAAGTGTTGTTGGCTAAAGATCCATCATTAAATCCAGAGAGGACATGGGGACACCTCGTTTTATGAACGCGTTCCTAAGAGCTTCGCTGCACCCAGGGTAACTCCTTTGATTTGTGGGTTCCTAGAGGAAGACCATATATTGTTATTTTTGTAATTTATAAATAATACTAGCTATTGACCGCGATTTCGTTCGCGTGGAAATTTTGATTTGTTTATGTGGGACTGCCTCTGTCACAAGCGCGACTGCGAGTGTGGAGTTGTGCCATGTTGATGGCAATAGGCTTGCCCCCTATTACATGGAACTTCAACATAACCAGCGAAATGTGTATGTACGATTAGGTACACCTCTGTCTAACGTCTCGAGGATTACAGGCGTGATGTTATATTATGTGTGAGAACTGACAGCCTGATCAAAATGTGATAATGTGGCTGATGACTACAAAAGGCGCCTTTTTAAGCGCTGTTATTCTGGGCGGCAGAGGTCCGAAACTAAATAAAATGGCGTTGAGGAGACGATAGGGTTTAAAAACTGGATCATTATGGCGCTATACCACTTTTTTTTTCAAAGTGAACAATCAAACGCGTCGTATGGCGCTATTTATTTATTGATTCCAATATCGTTCTGTATACAACATTAGGTAAATGACTTTTATTTTCCGTCAGCACGTAAACTGGAAACACTTGAACAACCAACATACTCGTATAATAATTTACCGTGTGAGAAGCATGCATATAATGGGATTTGTTGATCGTCATTGTAAAAGCCAATTTTAAGGAAAATTGCAACCTCTCAAATTGAAATGGCAAGTTATTTGGAATAATGGGTATGCGAGAATTCAAACGCTCTCTCCTTTAGCGGAGCCTGTAATAATTGAGATGTACATATGTAATGTGTGTGTATTTAGTAAGTAAGATCTATGCTATAAAATATATTGTATTAGCATAAGATGGGCAGTAATAAATGGTAACCGATCGGCTTCAGTCGTTTCAATAACACTAGTTCCCTAAATGGCGAACCTGCCATTAGGGGCGCGTTACCCGATGATACGAGTACTATAGTGTTACGGCTCCAAACGAAATTAGTAAAAAAATACGATGCAGTAAATATATCTTCGTTATATAAAATCGTAGTAAATCTGTGGACACCACTACCTAATAATAATACATTATGTGTCATTCAAACGTGGCAAAGGAGACGGTTTTCTTAAATCAGAATGCTGCAGGCCATGTCGAGGAAATGAAGACGCACATGTCGAATATCAGCAGTGTGCTGCTGATAATTTGTATACTTTTGGGTCTCGGCGTTATTTATTTTGTATACAAGCAGTACAAGAAGTGTCCCTACATAATAGTGGCTTTTATAATATTACTGCAGCTCTGGTCCCGTTGCAAAGTCTGGGTGAATCAAGGTTTCGCATCAGCAGAACTGAAACGCAACTTAAAGCTCCAGCTTGTGGGACGGCACGCCCGTTGACCGGAGCTGAAAACAGTACTATCCTCATTAGCCATCACAGTGTCTATGATACGTATACTTTTGAATCACCAATGATCATTATAGTGATATAATTTTATATCACTTCATTTGACAATTTTACTCAGAATAGAGTTCATAGAATTCATTTATTTGTTAGAATATTGTAAAAAGCTGTTGTGTTGTGTATTATGATCATAATATTCTGCTGTCTCCGGCGTACAAATATGTTTTTTATAATTATGGGTCATCGTTGCATTAAAATTAAGTGATTAATCATTAGAATTACAAATAATTACATTAATTAAACAATCACAATAAACACATTAAAGATTTACAAATAATTTAAATAAATTGCACAATAGTTGTAAGAGAGATTAATTATATAAGTCAAAATTCAATAAAGTCAAGGAGATGCAAAATGATTTATAGGCAATAATGTCAAATATTTAGGTAATTTTACGTTCATAAAATCTTGAGTCGAGTAATAACATTTGTTTAAAAGGAAGTTAAATAATTTACATTTAAATTTTCTAAGGCTGAGAGTTTTGAAGCCATCCGGTAACTTGTTATAAACAGTAATGGACATGCAGTATACATTGTTACAAAATAATTTAATTCTACGCCTAGGAACATTAAGCATATGCACTTTGCGGCTGGGTCTGGATACAACATCATCATGCAAGTCAAATTCATGTCTGTTTTGGTGTACAAAGATTCAGATTTCAAAAATGTATAGTGCTGGAAGTGGCAGTATTTTAAGTTTTTTAAATAGTGGAACACAATTATCCAGTGGGTACGCTCCACAAATTGAGCGTAAGCATTTTTTCTGAGCTCGAAATACTCTTTTCAGTTCAACCGAATTACCCTATATTATAATGCCACTTATTAAGCTAACCACCTCGATTCTCGACGACGATCTTTCAATTACCTACATATCTTCAAACAATAATATTTGTCGGAGCAAAGTTAAAACCTTCTAGATACAGATTAATGATTGTCATTACCTATCTGATTATATTAAGTATTATGATGATTATCTGTATAAATAAAAGCCATTTGCGGCTTGTATGAAGGATCATAATTTAAGAACGGCCCGACCGACTCGGTAGATTTTTTATATTGGGTTTTTTTTTATATTGAGGGCTTGTAAGAAAGAAAATTTTGATATTTTACTCTTTTTTTTTGTTAACATAATATCTCATTTTTTGTTCATTTGTAAATGGCACCCAAGACCGGGGCGGGTCGCTAGTTTGTTTGTAAATTTATCCTGAGCAAGTTTGTTTAAACTTACATCAAAAACTTTTGAAATGGATTACACCAACATCGTCTGGTACAAAGTTATTAGGGGATCTGACTTTGACGTTCCAAAGATTACCACGAAGCCAGTCCTGCATTTCCTCTTGAATTCAAAGTTTGTTTCGACACTAATCTCAGTCTGCATTTCTAAATACAGTTAAGTAACGTGCACCTTTCACAACTCTATCCTGTTCGTCTAAGATCGCTTCATCGCGCTGTTTCAAAATGATAACTTTATATAATACTAGCTTTTGCCCGCGACTCCGTACGCACCACGCTTACGAAGTCGCCGGCTTAGAATCTAGAAGAAAAAGAAAAGAAAAACAAAAAAAGAAAACCTGTGGTGAAATGTAGCCTATAGTTTAAGTTAGGCATCTAGCAGTAGAGCGGAGAAAACTGCGTTCAAATCCGTGCAGTAGTTTATGCGTGATGCGCGTACAAACATACAGACAGACAGACAGATGGACAGACAGACAAAAATTCTAAAACAACAGTTTTTAGAATTTTTGTCTGTCTGTCCGTCGGTCTGTCTTTTGGTTTCTGTTGTTCTAATAAGGCACTCATATAATTTTTAGTATTCCATAGGGATTGAAGAATTCCATAAGGATTTTTTATTTTACCGTCATCGATATCTCTGATAAATTGTCACTCTGTCTGGGCCCTATGAGGATCCATCGACACCATCAATATTTATTTAGTTTGCAGTTATACCTAACACCTTCGTAGACTCGAAACTGTCTAAGATTCTTGTCATACCTACTTTAGAAATTAGGTTCAGTTCAGTAAACATCAAATGTAAAACTTACTACGATATTCGCCATAATTACCTGTTGGACATAAAGTCGCTGTCAATGTGTTGGGTTTTCTGGAGTGCTCAACGGTAAGTGCGCGTGCACAAGTGCGCGGAATCCTGTTCCTTTTCTAAAAGTGGAGCATGGCAATGGTTTCAAAAGTAAAAACAGAAAGCTTTTCGAAGAAATCAAGCTCCAAAATTATATTGCCTAACAATGATCTGACTATAAAAATAAACTGCCGGGAAACTAGTTCATGCGCGCGCCAACAGATGGCATTAAACAAACAAACATTTACTAGGTCACAGTCCTAATGCGCTTCCGGCGTAACGAACTAGATGGCGCTGCGAGCATCGCGACTCAGGAGTCTCGCATTTATTTTTGGTTATAAAAGGTAAACAAGTTGGCAGGCATCATTCTAATTTAAACGTTTTATATTAGTCCGATAGTCCGGGGGAAATTAGGGAAGTTCAGTTACCTACAGCTATGTTTGACGGTGCTTTAAATTAGATAAGATTTCTGGCTGGGATCGAAGGAGCCAGCTAATTATTTTACGCCGGGTGGGGTATGCGCGGATTTCGGTGCGGCATTTCTACTAACAATTACTTCTATGACTAACGAAGTTGCTTTCAACTGGTAGCTACATAGGCGCTCAATGTATTAAACGAATCTGTGGTGAACTTTTTGTGACGATTGCTAACCTTTTGATAATATAGGACATTATCCGTTGCAAAATATACATATAACCGATTGTTGCGTTAAATGTAGAACTTACTTAAAATATAACGGTCGATTTTTTGCTACGACTTTCGAAGTCGCCTTTTTCAATCTCATTCTGACCAAAACAAATCATGGCCATTCACGCCTGAATATATCTCCCTGATTGGTCATGTTTTTGGCCAGATTCCACACACTTTTCGTATTAGCAAACAATATACAAGGATACTGGAATAAAAATTTGAATGGCAGCATCCAGTTAGGCAAGTGTAATTTTCATAATATTAATATTATAACGTTTTTTTAATTATTATACTTGAAAATAATATCGATCAAGCGACCAGTCATTAAGTTGATGCCAATTTGTGCTCATTTTATGTTTTTTTTTAATAGTTGCAAAACAATCTGAAAATCTGGCAAATTAGTGGATTTCTTATTGAATGTTGGCTTTCAAGACTTGCAAGGTTATGGTATGTTGTGGTAAACGCAAGATTTAAAAAATCCGTACAAGGAAGTAGCCTGGCGCCACAGATCTGCATGCGTAGCATGACCACCGTAGAAACGGGTTTTGTCGACGGAAGAATAGACAAAAGGACAGATTGTAGAAAGATTTCTATTGCCAATCTATTAATCTGTCTATTCTTCCGTCGACAAAACTCGTTTCTACGGTGGTCATGCTATACGTACAAAGTTCGAGTAAATAGGTTCCTTCTAGGCAAGCATGGTCCACCCTAGGCGGCATCATCGCTTCACATCAGGCGAGTACCAGCCAAACGCAAGCCTATCTAGTGTAAAAAAAACATCCTGAACCGATGGGTCTAGCTAGAAGCTTAAAATTTGCACGAAACGAGGAAGAGCTTTGAGAAAAGACGACTTGTTCATAACAAACAACTATTTATTTAATTAGACATAACAAACAAACGGCAACTTCAACCTTTAGTGGGGGTTAAACAACAATTCAGCTTCAACTGGGAACTTTACAATACCTACCTGATCGTTCGCGACGCCAGCTTTGTGTTTATATTGAATAATTACTTTTGCAGACAATTAGAATAGAGAAGATAATTATGTTGTGTTATTAGAGGTATTGAAACCGCAAGATTTTCCTGCTATCCGCTTATCTAAACAAGCCCGTTCTTTGTTGGATAAATGAAAAGAAAAAGTCATTAACTAATTGAATTGAGAATATTAAGTCGATTGCATTACATTCTGCAGCTAAGTTATCGTTATATACAAAGCCAAGTTTGAAATCGTTATACATATTCACCTTGCCGCGTCAATGAATGTTCACATTTATGTTTTATTCGATAATGACATTTTAGTATTATCTCTCTTACACTTAAAAGCCGTAGCTATCGTTCCATGCGGGATCTGCGAGATCACTCTTATCAGTATTGAAAATTTTATCTCACTACAAATAAATGCGAAAGTTTATGAGGGTGGATGAATAGATGTATGTTACAGCTTCACGCAAAAACTAGAGAACGGGTTTGGATGTATTGGCACACAGATTGGCACAGTTTTTAACCTGGATTAGCACATAGTATAGTGATTACGGCGTACTCGGAACGGAACTGTACGCACGTATGCACGGGATCATTATCCCGTGGACAATTACCGAACGCCACGCGGGCGAGGCCGCGGGCATAAGTTAGTAAGTAATACTTAATGTGTTTGAATTAACCTCGTTTTTTTTTATTTCAATTACACGGTGTCAGGGACTCCGACGCGGAATCTGCTGCCGTTAATTCAGCAAATAGTTCTAGATGACTAGCTGTTGCCCACGACTTCGTTCGCGTGGACGAAGTTTCATGCAAACTTTCAACCCCCATTTTAACCCCTTAGGTGACGAATTTCCCAAAAAACCCTTCTTAGTGCACACTTACATCATCTAAGGAACGTTTTGTGCAAATAATTCATGCTTCTAGAGCCAGCGGTTTCAGCTGTGTGTTGATCGATCAGTCAGTGAATCAGTCAGCCAGTCAGTTTCTTACTTTAATAGGAACAAGCTGTTTCTCACATAGGTAAGTGCAATTCATTCATCATGTAATGTTTTTTTTTTTTTGTTCATTTATCATGTTTACCGAACATGACAAACACTGCTTTGCACCGCGCATATCCATCACAGATAAGCAACGTAATCAGGTCTATTTACGTGCCCGACGGCCACAAGATGGCGTGCGTGTTGCGCGGTTTATTTTCAATGAACCAATAAATAGCAGCTGCAATCGACACGGGAAATTAATGTTTAATGAGTTCCGATTGGCTATTCGGAATTCAGAACTGAATGCATAAAGATTATTAAGGGTATGATGAGATTTGGGTCATTAAGAAAGTTTAACTGCAATGTTAATGCATTAACTAACCTAATCTGAAGGTGTTCCTCATTTTTGCTAATGACGTTTTACTTTGTCAAAGTCAAATGTCAAGTCATATTTCCATTTTCGTATTTAATTCATCACTAGCTTTGATGAGTGTATGACAAAAAAAAGTAGTAGTTGTCTATGTACCTACTATTCCAGGCTATAATCTATGTCTGCGCCAAACATCATCTAGATCCGTTCACAAACATCTATCCATCCAAACTTTCGCATTTATAATAGTAGTAAGATTCATCGGAACATCACGATCATTTATAGGAAATTTATAACGTAAAACAAAAAGAATTTATAACAGTTGCCTTAAAGTTGCATCTTCCAAAAGACATTTTCGCGTGGGTAAGAAACTTCCATAAGTCCTACTCGGTACTTTCAAATGACTGAATTAATATCTTTAAAAAGTTCAACTGTTTATGGACGGCCTCCTAAATACATTTTAAATGTGACATTGACGGCGTCACCCCACATCATCTTCCGATCGAGACTGACCTATTCTAGAACGCAATTTTTACACCAAAGACATGCAAATATACGTATCTATAATAGACAAGACATAACTAACAAGATCGTCATCTACCATTGTACATACACAGACACCATACATATTTAGTCGTTTAGAATTTACATTCCTAAGTGTATTATAAAATCTGTTTAATTAATCTTTTAAACTAATTATTAGGCACCGATAACTGATCCTGATCATCATCTATGATCTAGTCTTTCCCCAACTATATATAATTGATAACTTAAGTTCCCGTATAGCTAATATTCAATTCATCATAAAAATACTAAACGATGATGAGATGGACATATGAGAAAATTATTTTTACTAGTCTGAAAAAATTATCAAACATCTTGAACTTAAATAGACAGTTTCTGGGAAATAATATTGTATTGATCAATGTTGTATTGAATACTTCTCTGTCGTAAGCTCAGGTTTGATGCTCTGAAACAGTGCCACGGGGTCACGGGAGGCCACGAAGGAGATGGCGGGACGAACTGGATATCTTCCTTGAGAATTGGAAGAAGTAGCATAGAATCTTGACCGTTGGAAGGAATGGAAGAAGCCCTTTTCCCAGCATTGCGACGGAATGGGCTAGCTATAATAATAATAAATCGTAATCAATTAAAATTCACTACGTATTTCAATCCGGAGCTATCTATTGTGTACCACAATAGACTTTGCGTCAATGGTAACAAAACTAGAACTACATTTTATTGAAATTCTGCACAACGAACGCTAGACCAGAACATCGAACGTTTTTATAATGATTTATTGCTTACTCACAGAAACAGCAATTCTGTCCCGATCACAATTATTCCCTTTGACTTCTGTAGCAGTATTCCGGCACATATGTAGTTTGTCAAAAATATCATTCAGAATTTAAAAATAACCTTTTCAATTCATGCTTGTTGGGTTTTCATTCATCAAACGAGTAAATAATCAATATTTACTTACGAAATATGTACAGTCATGAGCACCAATATGTAAACACTTAGCAACTTTTAAAAAGTGATTTTCTGCTACTGTTCTGATTAAATTTTTATGTTGTTACGAACATAACATTTTGGAACTCATATTTTTATGAAATAGACCATATCTTCAAGTTACAATCGTTATTTCTCGCAAAAATTGCTTTTAAATTTAGGAAAGTGTATACATATTGGTGCTCGTGACTGTACAGCAGCCTACCATGCGAATGATCAATTAATGGCTGCGAAATGGAATCATCATCTTCCTGCCCTGGTCCCATTCTACTTGAGGTCGGCGCAACACGTTTTCTTCTTCCATTCTCTCCTGTCAACCGTCACTGCATCATTTACTCCTTATATATTTATTTTATCCTTTCTCTTTCATATCATTCCGCACACAATCCCGCGAAATGGAATACGAAAAAAAAAATGGCATGGCAACCATTCCCCTTTGAATCCGAAAATTAACAACACACTTCTGAAAAATATTGCATCGCACGACTGTAGCAAGCCACGGATGAATCGATCCTTAAATAATAACAGCTCCACGGAGCAGTTTTTTAAGGTTAAGCCGTGCTTGCGGAGGTCAGTCGTTGGAAGGGTTACCTTTAGATATCGAGTTCCCTGCGTACCTCAGAAAAAACGATAAGCCGTTGTTCCCGGCTGTAGATCTTTATCTGAAGTGACAAGTAGTCCGAGGCTTGAAAGTCTGACCACCAGTCTTGCCAAGGCGTAACGTATTTTCCAGTAACTGGGTGTGGACGTCAGGTAGGCACTCGCTCCATGTACAATATACATAGGTATTAAGCTGTATTCGGTTAGACTAGGAGCCAGCTGACCTCGGGTAAAAGCAGAGGATTTTCGTCGGAAGGGTAAACAAAGAGATTTTTAAACCAATAACACTTTATATTATTTTTAAACGAATTAACGAATGAAACCCGTGCAACACGAATATTTTAGTGAGGTCATTGGACCTTAAACGGGTATGACCTTGACCTCGAGCGTCATGACCTCGCTCATAAGATCATTGATCTTGACCTTTGGGTCATTGACCTTGACCTGGACCCCAAGGTTACTGAGCTTGATAGAGATCCCATACTCTTGAAGGCTTAGTTATAGTCAAAATTCGCCGAACACTTGCACATCCTTCGCTTAACCAACGAAAAAAAATTGTTAAGTTACCAAAAACAAATTATACTCAGAGGCATCAGCTAGACCGCGCAGTGTAACGCAAACGCAAACGTAACATCAAAAAGATTTTTCACATTTTGTGACTCGACACAAAAAACATAGTCGTTTCATCTTTCAATCTATCTATGTACATATATAGATAAATGTAGGTATAGATGAAACATGAGTATTTTCAGTTTTAACATCGTTCGTATTTACTTTACGTTTACACTGTTACTGTCACAGTACGAGTAAGCCAGATAAAGAAATGCACAGATAATTTTCGAAACTCTCATCAATATTGGTTACTAAACATGTAGCAGATAACGCCAGTTCTATTATACGGGGTGGAAGGGACACCGACGCGAAAACGGAAACCACATACTCAGTACATCGTTCTGAACATGCCCCCACGAAGAAATTTTTCGTCGGTTGTTTTAAAAAATCAACTGTTTCCCTTCCACCCCGTATATTCTGTGGCAAAAGGATCATAGGTACGCTCGGAGGCAAGTAGGCCACTAATTCTGTACAGATGGCGAGGGTGGCAACATTACCCCAAGATGCTGGCAACGTTTTACACAATCTTTAATTAATTTTCCAAGTTTAATAAACTTAGCTACCTACTAGCGTGAACTTCGTTAATGGTCCCGCGGGAACGTTCAACCGAGATAAAAATTATCGTACCTGTTAATCCAGGTTCTAAACTATCTGTGTGCCATCATTCATCCAAATCCGTTCAGTAGTTTTTGCGTGAAAGAGTAACAAACATCCATCCATACATTCTCACGAACTTTCGCAAATACAATAGTAGTAAGAATAAAACTAGCGCTGAACTAGTTTTAAATGGATACCTAAGGCTCACGACATTTTGATCAACGGCATTCGACGGTTTGTTCATACAAAAACAGCACAAAGTATGGGATACCTTACTCATCTCTTCGCATCAACGTAACGAACGCACTCCCATAGTCTGTGCTCTTATCGTATGGAGAAACCGCCGAACACCGACCCTAAATAATATTGCATTTTCCAGTAACTCTCGGCGCTGACCGTTCAATAGCCTGTTGGGGTAGTATAGCTAGGTTTGTGCCCGGTCGGCACAGCCTTGCACGAAGATTAATAACTAACATTTTGTCTATGTTACGTCCGATAGTTTTAACAAGGTGGAAAAATCCTTTTTTCACCTTGTTAAACCCCCGCGCGTTACGTAGCAGACCCTCTACGAGATCGTAGATCGTAGAGGGTCGGCTACATAAGCGTGCTACGCGCTACGCTGCTACGAATGCTAGAACTTGTAATTTTAAACAATAACGACCAGTTTGTACAATATAGCATCCGGCAATACTTCATGCGGAATTTCACCGAATTAATTACGAGACGACATTCCTTGTCAGGTCGGCTGTAATAATTGAGAATAACTATTAAATACCTGCAGTTATAAGCTTATTGGACCCTCGCTATCTACGAATCAAACCAATTAGTGTTGTCTGTACAGAGACTGTCATCCGACTTTTGTATTCAATTGTTTGTGGTGCATACAAGACGGATTTAAAAAACAAAACTACTAATAAAAATGTCGCACCCATTCTGTTCGCGTGATTTGAATACACGTTGCTTTATTATTTTCATTCTTGTAAATATCAGCCCACACAGCATTCCACAAAACATTTTTATCATACCATTCGTGGGTAACAGGATTACCGTTTGTGGAAAATATTTTCCCCCTTTCCCCCATACCAGTTCCATGGAAACTCAGCAACCGTGATGGAAGCCGCTGTCAAAAGTCAGCAGCCGCGATGGAAGCCGCTATCAAAACTCAGCAGCCGCGATGGAAGCCGCTATCAAAACTCAGCAGCCGCGATGGAAGCCGCTATCAAAACTCAGCAGCCGCGATGGAAGCCGCTATCAAAACTCAGCAGCCGCGATGGAAGCCGCTATCAAAACTCAGCGGCAACGACTCTGTCGGACAAACATGGCTTCTCCGAAAAATGCACGTTGATAATATCATTCGTATTCAATCATTCCCGGAAGCAGAAATGCAACAGTAAATTCGTAGAACTCACATTTTCTAAAAGGGGAAAATGTTATTTTAAATTAAAATGTCAAATGTAGTTTTGAATTCGAACTAACTTTTTATTTGGTTTGTCCTGTGTGAGACAAATAAATATTTTGTCTTTCTTTCTTTCAGTCTAACTGATTTCTGCGAAGAGTATTAAAGAATATAGATACATACTTATATACCTTTATAAACCCACGCTTCTGCCTACGGAGGCAGACAGAAACTACAAAACACCACTTGCTACTATCCTTGCACACTCCTTTGGCTTCCATCAAAGAACATCGAGGGAAATAAAAAAAGTCCCAGTTAATTTTATTCGATACTAGCGAACCCGCCCCGGCTTCGCACGGGTGCAATGTAGACACTAATGTTTTCTCTACTATAATATGCATGTATTTTACATATAAACCTACCACTTGAATCACTCGATCTATTAAAAAAACGCATCAAAAACCGTTGCGTAGTTTTAAAGATCTAAGCATACATAGGGACAGACAGACAGACAGCGGGAAGCGACTTTGTTTTATACTATGTAGTGATTTACAATTATTTATGACAGAAAGGTGCGCGACAGCGGAATCACTACGTTCACTCGTTAAAAGAGTTCATTCAACCGGAAAACCAGTTCATTCACCAAAGTTTCGAGCCAATGATACCGGCAAACAACGAATAAATTACCCGGTGCTGGAGATGGACCTTAAACCTATATGAGTACGTTTTAAAATGGGAAACTACGAACACAGTGAGACGATTGCTGAAATTGTCACGTGATTGTTAACTCTAAACGAAGTATTAAAAATGAAGTATTATTTATTTAATAAAAAGGAATATTTTTACGCACAACTACGTGCTTGTGTTTCTATTTTCAAAGTGAGTCGCCTGAAGTGATCAGAGCTTGTTTACGGAACATAGTATACCTGTACAGGTCAACAATTTCATTGATTTTGGAATCTTTCTAGATGTTGTTAAAAATTGTACGGCTGGAAAGGGGGGAATGCCTACTGAAATGACGATGAAGAGGCAAGCTTCGGCGCCTACCCCCAATAAATTATGAAACGGATATGTTGATGATAATGCATAATTATTTTGTGAGTTGAAAGCTACATTCAGATTCAGATTTAATTAATAATGCTGGTAGGCACATGAAATTAATTTACATTCGTGTATTTCGTAGTATTCGTTTGTATTACTTCAACTGTAAACTATACTCACTGGAACGGTATTAATTTTAACAAGCAATATTATTTCAGTACGTATTGCGACTTGTTACTATATTCAATTAAATTGTTTCGCATGCTGATTGTGGCACCGTTCGGCCCACGTTACAGAAGTAGACATAGCGCTGAACGATACCTGTCGTATTGTAAAAGGGTGCTCAAAACCCACCCCTCTTGCGATGTTGTATCCGTTGGCAGGTATAGCTCCACCAGACATCATCTGCTCAGCCTTTTCCCAACTATGTTGGGGTCGGCTTCCAGTGTAACCGGATGCAGCTGAATACAAGTATTTTACATGGAGCGACTGCCTATCTGACCTCCACAACCCAGTTAGTACTGGGTAATACGATATAGCTGGTAGCTGGGTAGTCTGGTGGAGCTATACCCAGTATTAACTGGGTACACCAGACGTTCGGTGCAAAATAGCTACTCGCATAGAGAAGCGAAAACAGGGAGGAGATAACCGTCACCCCCTGTACGGGCTTCAACTGCCACCTTCAAGTTTAAAAAGCCGAGCCAGAAGCCAGTGCGTCAGATGAAAGATGTTCTGCAGTGGTCTATCTGGATATCTCTTAACCGTTTTGCGAGCCCAGGTTGTCCGCTTGTGTGTTTAAAAGCTAATTAATTGAAGGGACTGATTTTAACAATGAATTGTGTGAAACTTTCTGCTGTGTGTCGGTCCATTCTGGTAACAAAAAGTATTTAGATGATGAAACGCTAGGAGGTGAATTTGACACTGTTTTGAAAATAATTATGCAAGAATGCTAAACAAAATAATGATTCATCATCGAACAACAACTCCATGCGTCAAACCGTGGTGCCAACTACCACTGCCCACCCATTATTAGTGGCAATAGCGCGAAGATAGCCCGTAATACATTTCCATTACACAGAGATGCATTTATGCGCAGAGAATGTCGATGGAGCATGATTCCGGTTGTAGGTATAAGTGTCGAGCATTACGAAGCCAAGCGATGGAAATATTATGTAGGGAGTGGGCTGTAGGGAATGCAATCAAGTTCCTTTACTTTTCGAGGTATCGATTTTGTATTATCGATGTCGTTTTATTCACAAATACTGGGTGGGCGACACCGAAGCGAAAACGGTTACCACCATATGTGGGGGGGTGCAGAATGATGTACTGAATATGTGGTTAGCGTCTTCGCGTAGGTGGGCCACCTATGTAACACGAAATAGTCTAGGTGAGTTTATTTTTGGTTAATAAACGCATTGTTTAAATGAAATGTCGATCTCAATAATCTTCTACGAATGTTGGCCACCGACTGTCATGCGACAACTCTAGTTGCCAATCTCGACGCGATATTACATTCCCGATCAGAGACTATTAAATTTTGATATTAAATTAATTGAAGTCCCTTGCATTTCTCGAACTATGTGAGTTCGGCTTCCAATCGAACGGGACGCGCTATGCAGACGCGCTATGAATACGTGACGAAATGAACCGAAATGAAAATAAAATAAGGCAAACCAAGTCAAAGCCTTGTTTTTCATTCATTTTTGTTGCTTGTCAGATGCACAAAAATAAATGAAAAGCAAAGCTTTGAAAATGTTGAGTTGTCCCAAAACAGTTACATGGATTTTAAATGAGATAGCCCCATTGATAATACTTGTGTTGGGGCTATCTCGGCCTTCCCTAAGTTATTAACAATATTGAGACTATTTTTACAAAAGGTGACTTAAAAGTTATATAATTAGTCATATAGTTAGTTCTTCGTATTTGAATTAAAATCTAGCTCAAAGCTTATACGTGCATAGAGTTTATGAGTTCGAAAGGCAAATAAAAAAAAACAGTGATTAATCCTTTGTGCCAGTGGTGAAACTGAACCTTTATCTGGATTCTAGGAAACCGGTCCAGACAACGCGTTTGATAGGACATGTTCATGGAACCAAAAAATTACTTTGCATACGCGGAATGATATTTCTCTGTTACGGGGTGAGGGCGAGTGGGGTGGGTGGAGTGGTAAACTCGTGTAGGTAGCTAGTTAGAATTATGATTAATCTTAATTATACACTGCTGGTTTGTTTGATATGAAATCAGACGACTATTCCAAATGGGATTTGAGGAGTAGAGTATCACATAATGTAAATCACAATAATAACATAATCACAGATTACACAAATAAACATAAATAATTCCGCTTTTGGTTTATGGGGTTGGTTGATCGATGTCCATAAAGTTTATTGACCGTCTGTAGATAAAATATCTAAACTGCCTGCAAAATGTACTTGTGTATTTTTTTCCTGCTGTAGTCAAAACATCTTGATTGGAAAAAAAACAATTTCAGCCAAAACTTTGTATTTTCGAGATTTGTTATTTCCATTGAAAACTGAAGAAGATGTTAGAAATACACTAATTAAAGAAGAAATATATTTATTAATATTCTGAAGAAGAAAGATATTTATTAATATTAATATGCTGGTCCTGCTCCACAACCGTAGGGGCAAACTGCTGTGGAAGCTGCAGAAGATTGTAAACATCTCTTTGCATTGTATAGATTCAATCTCTTAGTATTGTATAATTGCATAGCACATGTGTGAGTACTATGTACGATAAAGCTACCATTTACATCTTTTATTGAGTCGCATTTTCCCTGGTGGCTGAGAGAATGTCATGCTCACTAAAATGTCTCGCTGATGGTGGCGCGTGTGTCGGGTCGTTTAGTTCCCTTCAAAATGGTTGAGTTGAATGATGGCTGATCCATGCGTCATGTTCGTGAACGGGCGCTGTCAGTAGGGACTGGTCATCTCGCAGCTGCCATGGATTATTGTATTTTTGAATTGTTTATTATATCTTTTTACTCTGGACGCTCTTAGGTACTCGCACGTCTTTCTACATCGTTCTCACATGTATGTATAATCTCGACATGAACGATGTAGCCAAGATTTTGTAAAAACATATTGATTTAAAAGAGTGTCCATGGAGTTTCTTGCCCATTCTTCTCCATAGGATCTAGGTACGATTTCGAATAGGCCACTACAGTACTTTCACAAGTTATTATGCCCTGTGACTGGGACTGAAGCTTAGTTTATTTTTTGTGTTTTGACATTCAAAGGTGCCTGTAATGGTCTAATTGAAATAAATGCTTTGAGTTTGAGTTAATTCAAGATACTGTCCGCAATGTTCATTTGGTAGTTTTTACTTCTTATCCTGTTTCGGTACATTAATTAATTTATAAAAGCCCCTAAACAAAATTAGATTTAAAAAAAAGAAACCTGTTTTGGGTTTGTCGTTGTTTTTCCAAAAGGACAACATTCGATATAAGACAAATATGAACATGAATCTCGATAAAGATTTAGGCATTAATGTAGGTGTCGAATTATTGTTTCCATAATTCCCAATTCCCGAATACTCTCTTTTCCTCATTTTTATCGTATTTCCGGAAATACGGTAAAATATGGCGAAATGAGAGCAGGGCTCATAGTAATTTCAAGAGATTTTTAATTGTTCAACGGTAGGCTTCAAATGACTGTAACAATATCTCCATTAATAGAATTCCGATTATAAAATGAGGAATGGCGTTTCCTGATATCAGAAATAACTTTATTGACAATGAAGACTGGAATGTTATATTCCGTTTGTCCATGGTTTTTTTTTAATATGTCAATGTATTATATCCAATTTATAGAGAACTAGCTTCAACCTGCGACTTCGCCCGCGTGTTTAACACATTTTATGCAATAGTGCAGTTTTCCGTCAGTTCAAGAATTTTCGAAATCGGATAAGTAGTTTCAGAGATTATCTACACCCTACTACCTACATCATAGATTATCTACATCCTCAACATCGTATTAGTATAGATTTAATCAATCAAATTGTTTTGATCGTAGGAGCATTTTGATTGAATCCACTGTTTTTAAATCATTTACAAATTAAGATCGACCACGATACGCTAGAAAGCATTTAGCTCCAGTACCGTTTGGCAAACGACAGTATTACTCATAAGTCATACATCACATCATACATGTAGTTACATACACTCTAGACGCTTAAACATACCTATACATAAGCAACACATGTATCTTCCGATCGATGGCTAACTGACATTGACAACCAAAAAAACATCGCCGTTAAACAGTTTAATAGCTGCATTAAAACTTAAAAATATATTAATGCAAAAACATTCTCCTTCTCATCGAGCTAACGGAAAGCTTTGCATCACGTTTTATTTTATTTTTAATAACACCTTCATACAGTACACACATTTTTCTATTACGAAATGCCCCAAATTATTATAACAGTAAGCGCCGAAGTGTCAAGTGTCTTTGCTAGCCTGCTAGCTTCCTGGTGTTGTATTTATAATCGACACACGAAAAACAAACAACGCTTGCCGGCGGCGCAAGCGCGGCTCCCGTCTCATCTAACCTACATGCTCTCGCGTCGAACACTGCGCGATCTATTGTGATCGTAGTACAGGACTAAATTATAACCTAAATCTGTTCAGCTGGATGAAAAATTGATGAAAAACGTACCATTGATAGTTAAAAGGTGGTGTGCCGGTGGGTACAGGCAGGACGAGGGTCGCGTCGCTCCCGGGTGCCGCCCGAACCGTGGCCAGGCCGCTGGGAGGGAACACCGGGGGCTCCATAGGGCTCCAGTCCTCTCAGCCCGCGCGCGACTTGCCGTGTGCGCGCGACGACGCCCGCCCGCCGCCTATCTAAAAATAATACGGAAAAATGTAACGCGCGCGCCACCGAAATTCGTACGACGCGAATATTTTGCCGATACCACTGGTACGCTCGAATTTTGTACGCGATCAGCTGATCGACTGAGCATTCGGATTTTTGGATGAGTGTCGGGGATTTTTATTCTTGAAATTTTTAGGCACTTGAAACAACTACACAGTTATTCAACACACTTATCGAACTATAGAACGTATTTCAATAGTTTCTTAGTAGGAGTTTTTTATTTTGACTCTTATTGAAACTTATTGCTAAGGAGATGAATCAAACTGACGCGTGACGTTAAGATAGCATACTCTCATAGACCTTCTTAGAAGCACAAAATAATGACTTTTCTCCATTACTTGCAATTTGCTGGAGGCACTAAAGTTGGTTGTTTCTTATTTTCCAAAAGTCTTTTCCTTTCTTAACTTTTAATACCATACGATGGAAATAAGTTTTGCAGGCATATTTATTTTTAAACTAAAAACCTAGTCAAAGCTTACTAATACTTAAGAATACTGTTTAAAGTAAAAGTGCAAAGAAAATGAAAGTCAATTTAATAAGAAAAACAAAACCGAAGTTACTCTCCTCAAACCTATACTGAAATTGTAATTTCATCCATTTTTTGCCTACAGTTTTGAATACAGTTTGTGTCAGATGAACAACTTATTTCTCGTCATTATTTGCCAGGCGCCTATTGTGAAGTTTAAAAATCAGCTGTTCCATAATTTTGACCGTGTAGGTATTACATTTTTGTAGGAAACAGCAGATTTTTTTTTAATAACCGATGAAATTTTTTTATGTGCGGAACTTAATACGTGGTAACAGTTTGTGCGTCGCTGTCCCTTTCACGCAGTGCAATTAGACAAAAAATACTCAATAGGTGGAACGAAGTTTATAGTGGTTGGTTTTTCATAGCTTCTGCTATTACGACGATTTGAAAATCCAGCCACGAAGTAAAGATACTTCGTAGTCAAACTTAACGCAATTACTGCAACGTTTTTAATTCCAAACGAATAAAATATAATATTATTTTAGTTACCTGTAGCTTGACTATCAAGACGTCTTCTCGCCTGCTGCACTCGATGTGTATTCCTTAGTCTCCCACATCTTGTCTGGCTCCGAACCTTACTCCAGGTCATTGCTCCTTCATAGCTGGGGTCACCTGCGCTACGCGGGCGACTCAATTTCTGATCCATGCATTGAAATATGTAAATGATATGATATGAAATTTTTCGTCGGTTATTCAAAAAAAATTCAGCTGTTTCCTACAAAAATGCAATACCTACACGGTCAAAATGTATGGAACAGCAGATCTTTTTTTAATAACCGACGAAAAATTTCTATTTCGGGTTCAGATTGATGTACTATGTATGTGAGTATGTGGTTTCCGTTTTCGCGTCGGTGTCCCTTCCACCCCGTACGTATGCGAAATGTATGGAAAAAGATTTTGCGATTTCTGACTTTTCTAGTACTGAAACGTGGGCCCATAGTTTTTTTATCCTTATAACTTTATAAACAAGAGGATCGATTGTGATCAAAAAGTTTGCGAAAATTGGCCATTTTGTTGCTGTTCAGTTGTTTTTCCAAAATGTGTGAATGCAGATATAAACTTCTTAAAAAGTTGGGGTTAGTTTTCTAAGATCGTTTTCCGGTAGCTGCAACGCTTAAGTAGTAACACTACCCCATCTCACCACACTATATACCATCGAGGCGTGGTATACAGGTTGATTGGTAATTGGGTGCAGTCCTTGAAGTGGGTGATATTACGTATAGAGCTAATTTACAACAAATTTGACCCGATAACTAGGGGTCCAATCTGAGCGGTTTCGGAGTAATCAAACCTTTAAGTTTTTGGAAATGTTCCTCCTCTTGACCTACTCTCTCGACTATGTATATTGATAATTGTGATCAATCTTTGTCGCTCAGTGCATTGATATGATACTTTTCAGATATCGCATAAACGTATTAATCTTTAGAAAATCGTTTTATCAAAAAATAACTCGAAGTTTTGTTTTAACAGCGTCATAAAGTTCATAATATGAGACAAAGGACTTCAACCAAAATGGGCTAACCGTGAACAACCCTATTGGGAAAGAAGGAATTCATAAATAATTTAGTAATAATATTAACTGAACATTGGTCCCTATTCGGGAGTGTCAATATAAATAATATTAAAAATGAATAAAAAAGATTTTTAATTGATTTGTATTTGTATGGTGACAGTGGCGTTGAGTTAGGGTTGCCTAAAGAATAAAAACACGGAAAAAATAATATCGATATTTTTGATGTTTCGATTCGAGAGCTTCGAAAAATTCAAATGTTTTCCTGGAAGACCAAGCTTTGCTCTGGCCGTTGGAGGGTTCATTACCAGCATCACCATCATCATCTTAACCTTACATGAATAAAAAGATATACTTTACGTAGAACAACATTTTTTTTTGAGATGGTAAAATCATCCATTTATTTCTCCCGCTCTAGGGTGGAGCGGAAGGGCGTGTCAGACTTTGACTGACTAACACTGTTCAAAGAGGAGACTTACCGCCATGATTATAGCATGCCCACGTAGAACAAACGTTGAAAGTCGTTTAGCCTATATCGGGGAAAAATAGTAAGAATCGTTCGTAATTGGTAATTCGTCTTCGTTCGTTTGGGTTTTGTTCGTCGTGGTAGCGGGTATTATTAACACGTGCTTTTCTTGAAGATTCTTATTGGAATGCGGCGTGGTCCATAACCAAAAGAATTACGCAAAACAAAACAGCACAACACGATGGAATCGATTTCAAATCGAGTGTTCGACTGACAGTGCAGAGAACTGGCAACACTGACCCAGACCCGATTGTCAAATTGTCAATGTCAATGTCAAAATGTCATTCGCTTATCACTTTGCGTTTGCGCTCTTTTTCGTATCGTATTATGAATATTATTTCGACTTTAGCTATTTTTGACGACTTGTGCTGTTCAAAATGGATTCTGATGATTTTCTAAACGACGACCCCGGCTCACTCTCGGACTCAGTACCCGCTTCAAACGTTAACCCTAGCATTTCTCCGAATAATGAACCCGCTTTACATGGACTTATTTATATTATTTAACCAATTTGATACAAAACTTCTTATATATATGTTTTCTTCCTACTGTAAGCCACTCAATAAAATCAATAATAGTGCAATATATTTATGTTCATGTTCAAGCCCAATCGCCATACAAAGTGGTTGATGTCCTTTGAAACTACCCTTGCTTTTCAAGGCAGATTACTCAAAATAAATGTCACACAAAACTTCCTTGTCTTTTCAGCTTTCAAAATTACACACACACACACACATCGTTCACAGAACACACACACACCCACTTCGAGAAACATTATGGATAATAACAACAAATGTTCCAGACAACAATAGTCCGAGGTGACCGTACTGGCTATTACGCATTTCTAGATCTATATAAATTTTTGGGAGAGAGGAGTTACTCCGAAAACACCTAGATTGGACTAGTTATCAGGGTCCTAAGTAAACGCTAGTAGTATAATATACTTACTGTAATAAACAAACATCCAATTGTGCATGTTCCCGTAAATAATCTGCAAGCTCAGGTTGATCTTGTGGAATACTTTCAGCCTAAATGTGAGGCTGATATCTTCTGTTGTGAAGCCCACGCTGGCACATAACACAATTGGTGTGGTGTTCATCCATGACTAAAGCAGGACGTTTTTAAGAGCTGATTTCTGAGTCCGATAAACAAAGCCAAAGGTCGTAGTCGAAAGATACATTAAAAAAATGCTGAAAAAATTTGCTCAAGTCTGGCTTTATTGTGCAATAACTTGTTCCACACAGCGATTTGGAACTTCCTGCCATAACAATGATATCCTTTGTTGCAAATTAGCTCTAGTATCACCCATTTCAAGTACTGCATTCAAATACCAATCACCCTGTATATTTTTGTAACCAAATAAAATTACTATTTATTATTTAGTTTTTGTTTTCATGGAGTAAAATTTTCATGAATTCAGCATATTATTATGATTCTAGATTACCCAATGCGCAACGAAATCGTGGTAACTGTATGCGCGTCGATATTCCTTACACCCTGTATAAAGTGATTTTAGTACAATACAAATTTACAGGATTTTTCTATTTAATTACTTCTTGGGACGCTCTTTATAAATTCATCATTAGCATTTAAGTTCTTTTGAGTAGAATTTTATCTGTTTTGGGCAACCTTGAGGTTTTAGTTCAAGTCAGAATAATAACTGAATATATTTTTTATTTATACTTTAATTGCACTTGTGAATTTAATTTTGGAGTGAACTTTTGTAAAATGTGCGTGTGTGTGTGTAGAGGATTAAAAGGTGTTGGAAAAAACACAAAATTATTGATATATTATTTATTTCTCATAAGTCAAATACATATTTGAATACACTTAAACTTAAGTCGACTAGACCACAAATTAGGCTAATCTATAATTATAAAACCAGGGCCGGACAGTGTACTCACAACGTAGCAAACTATAAACATAGTGGACTTAAAATTAATGTGTCTTGGGACATAGCTGGTATGAAAGGGCCCTGGTGGAATAGAAAAATGAACTCAAAATTAAAGTTTGAAGAGTACCGTGGTTTGTTTTTGCGACAAACGGCCTTGTAATGCTGCTTCCTCTCTCAAGTTTAGCCTCATTTTCGGCTGCGAGATCCCAACATAAAGAAAATCGGGTACTCTTCAAAATAAAGGGGTTACAAACATTCTTAACCAACTATCGCATCTGCTATAAATACTTTTCCTCTAAAATCTGAGCCGTGTGTAAAGTTAACCCGGCAAAAGCGACACGATAAACTTTTTATGGAAGTTTAAATTGTCGTAAAAACTCTGAATATTACCGGACGCATACAACAGACGTTTATTTTTCTATTCAATAAAAATATTTTCGTCGAATTGCATTTTTTGTGACAAATATGAAGTTAATTTCGACATGATGACATGTTTATTTTAGTGATTTCGAATTTATGAACAGGGCATTTAATTTGTTTTATTTTTGTCTGAAAAGTATTTAGGACAGAAGTCTCACTTCACCGTACGCTAAGTATTAGAGGAGGTACAAAGGTTAGCTATAGATTGACAAATTGGCACTGTGTGTACAAGTAGATAAAATAGTGACTTGACCGTCGGGAACAGTTTCGAAAAAGATTTGATTAATTTATCTTTCATTTCTAGAAAACTTTTCGTTCGTTATGGCAGTATAGAAAATTCGTAAAAAAAAAATCGTACAAATTGTTGGTGCAAAATACTTTACTCGGCAAAGTTGAACATTTAAGAACAGTGCCAAAAGGTCATAGGGGGGTTATAAGTTTACAGTAAAGTTTAAAAAATATGTTCAGACTCAGTGCAGTCTATACATTCGTATCGAAGTTAAGTAAAGTACAAAAGCTTTCTTGTGAAGCTTGTCAGTGGGTTGAGTTATAGCAGACGAATGAAAAGAACAACAGTGACGATCTTTGGTTTAGTACTTGTGTTGACAAGGTGCTCCTGTCAACTTAGTTGAACGATATCTGTCAACTACAGCAAGGTAATTCCCATCCACTCTGATACAATCAACTAGTATGTTTACAAATAAAAAATAACTACAAACTAAAATGGTGCAAGTCACACTCACACCGTAAGTTCCGCACAATCACAAACAATCTCAAAGTTTAAAAATAAATGCAATGAATTTGAGATCTTTAATTTTGGACCCTCACATAACTCCTTAGATAAACTTAATTACAAAATATAAAAAAGTTGAGCACTTATTTAGAATAGTTACTCACTAAAGTGCGGAACCCAAAAATCAAGAGTACAAAATAAAATAATTAAAAAACGCAATAATAATAGTTTTACGGTAACATATTTTTTGCTTCTGGCAAGTTTTAGGTCGCAAGACATAATTACAAAAAGTAAGTAATTCACTCCTTATTCGATCCTAATTTTGGTTTGAAAGCGGTCGGATACACTCCTACTTTAATTTTTTTTTTAATGTTTGAGGTTTTAAACGTGTGTGTCACAAATAGTCAAGGTTACGGGGGCTAACAACGGTATACATCAATGAGGTTGGTTGTTCAAACAGAGAAGAACACCGCGCGGCACGGGGTAACCATCCCAGACCCCGTACTCACAAACGATTCGATTCGGAAAGTCATATGTTTATCTCGGTCGCCTTCGTAATGCCAAAAAAGATAATCATACGACTTATCGAATCGAAGCGTTTGTGAATTCGGGAGCTGTTCAGTCCCGGGCCACTACCATCAAACCGAGGCGAAAATGGCTTTGTCTTTTGTAGGCACACACTTTTAAATGCAATTTAATCTAAAACTACGTCGTCAAACGTGTGTTTTACCAAAAGTTACTAATAAAGGTTTTTTTTGGATGACAGAAATGAAATAAAAATATATTGAACCCTTATAATAAAAAAATTACATCCGAAAGTCGACGTTTGCTCTACTCACATAGAGATAGCGTTTGGTCGTTGACTTGATTACCCGACCGTTTCCAATCGCTCATTTATTTAGGTATAAATGAGCGACAAAGCTCTTTAATACAGCCGCTTATTCCTAGAACTTCTAC
The DNA here is from genome assembly GCA_964057025.1 of Standfussiana lucernea. NCBI lineage: Eukaryota > Metazoa > Arthropoda > Insecta > Lepidoptera > Noctuidae > Standfussiana > Standfussiana lucernea. Next base: position 24,658,551 of record OZ059784.1, read on the forward strand.
TGCCATGGTTCCTCAAAAGCATGACCTTATTTAAAAAATTTAATAATACTTCATTTTCTTTTCCTATCCTCACTGATCCCATCCATCTTCCAGCGTTAATGCGTCGAGCGGAATACAACATAGTATTTCTATGCCTGTTTCACTACTCAACACTAAAAAATTATCTGAATTGGTTCATATCATTTCATATTGAGATTGACTAAAATAAAACATCTACAGGCATTTTATTTTGATATCACGTCTAGAAGCGAAAAAAATATAAGTTTTCACCTTTTGACGTATGTTTGATTTTCAAATTGCGGGTAGTTCGAAAATAAGTTTGTATTGGAAACAAAACATAGTTTACGAGTTAGCGTAGTTCTTAATCTTCAAAATGTCACGCGTGTGTGTTAATAGTCCTGATTTGTTTTGTTATATTTGCGGCGAATTTACGCCAGAGTCGAAAAAAAAAACACTTTCTGACCTAAATAAACAGTGTTATTTAGCTTATGAAATGGGATGCATTATGTCATTAAAATTGTATTTCTTTCATTCACATTCGGACTTTTCCCCGAAAATATGGGTTCAGTTAGCGTTGAACATAGGGAACGCTTTCATCAAGATGTAGCTGCAATCGAAAAACGTTTCCAAGGAAGATGGGAGCCTGCTATGCTCACAAATTACTGTTGGAGCCTTGCCCGAGATACTCTTGGATCCCATTTCAAGAGGAAAGCAAGCTGCACCATGAAAAATTTGCCTTATTAATCGGAACATCAAAAAAAATTAAAGTGAATTCTTAATTTTGAAGAAAATCGTAATTTTTGACTTGTTTTACTCTATTATCTTGAAAATGAGATGTGATGGAAAAACTTCATTTACGAATTTCTATTAGGTTAATAGCAAGGACTAATAATTACGTAGTAGGACCTCAGATAAAAAAGAAAGTTTGAAATTTGTTGAGTAGTGTTTTCGAAAACAGAAGGCACTCAAATTCATTACTAAATAAAAGCACACTGATTGATTTTCAGTTTTCGACGCTATGCGGATCGCTAAAAATCCTAAAAAAAAAATTGCGTTTTTCTTTTTGCTATTAGTTTACGAAATGGAACCTGGAAGGATATTCCCTGCAAGTGCCCTTTCCTTAGTCTGAACTAAGATCGACCGTAACATCAATATTAAAAAAACTTTTTCAAACAATGTCTTCAGGAACGGAAGCTCTTAAAGGGTCATTGGTTAAAAAAAATATTTAGTATCGAAACTGCGGCAATAAAGTACATACTCGGGAAACAAGGACGCAAAATGTTAATTTGAATCGAAAATAATATGGTAATACTATGTTGGTATTCCTGCCGTCGATGCGAACGCAGTACGCTTAGCAAAAAATATGTTATAAAAATATTACTTCTCACTTGACATTAATATTAGGATTTTTTTTTACAAAAATAGGGTAGAAAAGCTAAATGAGGAAGAGGGTACTCACACCAAGCATCGGTCCGTGCAACATTTTGAGTACCTATGACACATGTACCTGTGTTTCACCTATTTCATTGGGCCAACAGTTGATGCACCCCCCACCCCACCCACCCTCTTCGAAATAATCGGTTTCCTAAGACAAAAACCTTCTAAATAACAAAATCCTTGAAAATAAAAACAAGTAGTTTTAGGCCAGCTAAAACTGTTTAAAGTATTTTTTTTAAATAAATTAAATCCTTATTGTATGACATTATTTTGGGTCATAATCATTAACACTTAAATAAACGTACCTAACGCAAAAGTCTTACAAAGTGTTTTTTTTTTTTTCGTTTATAATTATCAATGTATTCGCGACCTGCTTTTTGATTTAAGGGATGAAATATGAAGTTGAAATACGTAGATGTTTGAAGAAGTTCGTTGAATGATTTTTTCAGGTTCTTGCTTCCATAATTTTGTTGTAGCCTAAACGTAAAGTCACTTATATTTTAATTTGATCTTAATATGTGTATGTGAGATTCCCACGAGTATTTACCAACATAAAATGGTATTTTTAAGCGTCTCCTGAGCCTATTGGCTTATTTATTAGTTTGAACTGCAACATGAGCAATTGCGATATCGAATTGCAGGTTTTATGTTTAGTAAGCGAAACATAAATTCAATTCGAACAACAGATCAGATTATTAAAAATGATAATAATATACCTACATCATCTACAACTTACATACTAGACGCAGACTGAAAGTGTTTAAAAATTCTGTAGTGAGTTCGCATTTTCTTCATGCGACATCACTAGAGCTATAAACCCCTTTTTAGCGAGCCAATCGACTTACATATAAGAGGGCTTTGGGGGGCTTTTTTAAAATAAAAATATATATGTGGGTTTGGCCGACCTCTGACGTGCTTCTCAGAGGTAGGCAAACTTTCAGTCTGCTACATGAAGCAGGAAAGGATCTTTTTTTTTTCAATTTTAATGGAATGTTTATTCACTAACGAACTGTAATACATTGACTTATGTTTAAGGTGTAGGAGGCAGATGCAGTTGCTCAGATTTGTAACAACCAAAATGGCCGAAAGACCACTGTTCAGTTCGTAATGTAGCAAAACTACCCCCTATCATACTGATTATGGCATAGACATTTAATAGACCAAGAGATGAAATTGCGAGATCTTTGGCTTGAAACTCCGTATTTTAAATCTTCACAGATCAAAGAATGTCATCTCCTACCCTAACAACACGAACATACTTTTTTTTTGTTTTTTTTTTTACATCTGCTACAAGGACAGGATAGAAGAGATTGCCAAACATAGATCCTTTCCTCCAGCTCACTACGAAGAGCGGGCATTGCCTCGCAAATACCAAATGGACTCACTAATTGAGCTACTGAAGACCATCGAGACGACAAGGGTAAGAGCAAGCGTAAGTAAGAGTTTACACGTGAGCGATGTCGGGGATCTTGTGATGGTTATCAGTGCGTCGTCGGCCTTTCCGCTTGATATCAACGTTCCCGTTCTGCTCGACGACGGTATCTTTCATCTTCGGAGCAGGATTGTTATTCTTTTCAATCGTGGTGTTTGTACCGCAGACGCAGGTCACATCCTTTATGACCGTGTTCACGGCGTTCTCCGGAACAGCTACGGAAACAGTCTTACGATGCTTCTTCTCGTCGAAGGTAACTACTACCTGTGCAGGCTCCTTCTTGGTGACCACGCGGCGGTCGTTGGCCGCGTAATCGGATGAAGAGCTCGAGGGCTGGTAGTGGTACTTCAGCTTATTGCGTACCCCGCAACGGCAGGCCTTCAGAGCTGTCTCGCGTCTGTAAAGAAGAACTGGGTTAAGCTGGGAAGTGAACTTATCGATTGTCGTCACAATAAAACGGGAATAGACCTCGATACAGTTACATTCATTCTAATAGTTCCTGTTTTCATTTTGCAGTGACCAAAAATGCAGTGATGGTAGAACGTTAAACTCAAACTTCCGCATAGGCAAAAAAACGCTAGCTATTTGCGGCCTATAAGTGCACTAAGGCTTAAAGCGTCGCCGCCATCTATGTCCCGCTTCGCTTGCTATTGCAAGATCGCTAAGCTTTATAGTATGTATCAGTTGCTCAGAAGTGGAACAGTGCAGGAAAATATTTAAAAATAAAACAGTTGATTTCTGAAAGTACATAATTTCCTGGTTCAACTGCACAACTGATTTAATAACATTGACAAATATATTTTGTGAACGCAACCTCTATACACATTACAAGTCTTCTCTTTCATTATAAAATTGCACCACAGATAATTCTTTTAATTACCCAAAGTAAAGTTATTTTCCGCTTTTTAGTAAATTTAACGGACGAGCTTCCCCGACCAAATGAAAAAAGAATCACATAAATCGGCCCCAGTAATCGCGGAGTAAGCGGTGTACAAACATGAAAAAAAAGATACTGCTGGAAAAATGAACTCCTTTAGAAGTCTGTTAAAAATAAACAGGAATGAGATTTTAAAAACTGTGCGGAGTACTATTTACATTAACCGTGATCAAATAAATGCAAGAGATGCTTTGAGCCGCCAATGTATACAAATGAGCAAGAGGAAACTTAGCGTTCGACGAAATGAAGTTGGCGCATTGCTTCAGGCTTAAGAAGAAAACATCGCGATGTTTAGACATGTTGTTGGTATTTAATTAATTAGCTTATGTCCGTTTCTAATGGTCGGAAATGAATTGGCTATGGGACAAGTTATTTATTTAAGTGGAGAGAATAGTTTTACATTTAACTAGTGTACGCAAAATCTAATACTCAAAATTTATCTGGTTTTTATCTGGCCTCATAAAATCTTGAAAGTTTTCCATCGTGTTTATACCAATCGGAATTAAGTAGACAAATTGCGATTGCAAATAAAACTAAATGAATACAATGAAACAACTATCACAAGCATCGCAAAGCACGTCAGCTCAGTTTCTTTGGTAGAGACATTCCTAAAAGAACCGCCATTTCATATTATTAGGTGCGACAACGGCTGCATATTATGTTGAATGTTGCAAGGGTTCTCCGGCAAAGATTTTGAGTTAAGTTTATTTATGGAGAACTAAGATGTTCAGGTGTATGTCTAACTGAACATTGGTTGAAAGAACATGAAGTAGCGTTAATCAATGATGATTTTTATACCGTACAGAGTGCATTTGTGAGGAAAAATGCTATTCGCGGTGGACCTTTAGTTTTTGTGTCGAACAAGTTAAAATGTAAAAAACGTTTAGACTTAAGTTAATCTTTCCACTGAGCGCACTATTGACTTGTCTTGTGTTGAACTCGAGCGATACTTTATAATTTGTGTCTATAGACCCCCTTCTGGTGACTTTACTCGTTTCGAATCTGTAACGGAGGATTCACTTAATAAGTTAAAATCAAGTAATAAATATATAATTTTATGTGGAGATTTTAATGTTAATATTTTAGATGTTACTCTATTAAGTATGAGACTTCTCAATTTGTTTAGATCTTTTAATTTAGTTAACTTGTTTTTTGAACCAACAAGGACCACGGCTCCATCGTCGACTTGTCTTGATAACATGTTTAGTGATTGTGATGCTGGAAATATATTAGTATTAAGTGACTTATCGTCTGATCAATAGCTAGCTCCCCTATCCCATTAAGTAAAAAGCCGCGAAAAATAGAATGCAGGCCTTATACAGCTAGTCGTTGCAACTAGTTTAAAAATAATATAGCTCTTAAAGTTACACCGTCAATAGTAGAACACGAGACTCCTAATAAAATCTACGAGGCCCTTTTTGGTGTTGTGCAAATGAGTACCAATCTATTTTTAAGTCAAAAACTACTAACATTAGTGGGCCTTCCGTTGGCTTCAACCAATGGGCTACACCAGGTATTTATAAAAATCGAACTATATTATATGAGTTGTATGGTCTGGAACAATACCAGTTTGATACAACTTTTCTAGAGTATGTTAAAAATTATACTAAATTATTTAAAAAGATTTGTGTTACTGCAAAATCAAAATTTTTAAGCGAGACAATGAAACGTTTTAAAACTAAAGTAAAAGCCACTTGGAAAATCATAAACAATGAAACGGGTAAATCTGTTAAACAAGAAAATCAACTTGAAATCATGGTTATAAATTAGTTAATAATGCAGCCAACGTAGCTGAGGCATTTGATGAGTATTTTGCCAGCATGCCCATAGCTACGACTCGCTCCCTAAGTTCGTCGCCGTCTAAACCTGAAAACCTTTTGCAGTAGCGTGCCTAAATGTTGTCACGTATTTAGTTTTGAACATGTTACACCTCGTGATGTGGTTAATGTTTTTAATTCACTTAAGTCTAAAAACACGGTTTAACATGAAGCCCTAAATGTAATAGATGCGTATTTACAAAACAGATTCCAATGTGTAGAGGGCTACGGGCTACCTGTTCAGCTAGGCGTGCCTCAAGGCTCAATACTGGGTCCGTTTGTATTTTTGGTTTATATTAATGATCTACCACATTATTTAAAGGTTATTTGTGACGTTCAACTAATTGCAGATGATCTCTCTCTTATCTTTAAAGAAGATAGGAATAGACACGATTTTGGTGACGTAAACAGCGTGCTATCAATGGTCACGGATTGGTTAACAATAAATAACCTTGTTCTTAATGCCAAAAAACTAAATGTATTATGTTCGCCTTACACAATGTTAAAATTGTAGGTCCCAATATTGTCCTCGGCAACGAGAACCTTGATACTGTTGACTCAGCTGTGTTTCTGGGTATTACGGTAGATTCAAAATTACAATGGGGTCCACACATATCAAGCCTAGCGGGAAGGCTTAGTTCCTAGGGCTTAATTTCAAGCCACCATTTAACTGTAGTGCTGGATAATATACATATAATGATTCTTCAGTTTAATAACTTGTTAAAATATACAAGGTGTAGTTTTGCATCCTCGTCAAAATTCAGGAGGTTGTCTTAGAAGACGTAGGTAAATAATCAATATAAATTACGGTACCTGTTCAATAATAATAAACGTTGCTTTTTTTAGTTGTTTTAATTTGATACTATTTCAGAATTAAGCCCTTCTCAAAAGAGGAGAATCATCCTTTCATCGAATAAACGTCTGCGTTTGTTTGTGTGTGTGAAATCGCGGTTATAGGGCTAGTATTAGACGGGCCGCGTTTTAACACGGGTGGTGTACACTTGTCGATTTCCATATTGAAAAAAAATATATAAAAAATACCTACCCATTTTATTATTGATTCGGGTCGAGAATCATTAGCATAGTTACCTCCTTGAATTTGACGAGGATGCAAAACTACACCTTGTATAAGGTATATCTATTCTATTCATACACGAAATCTCTTAAGAGGAAATTGTACTCATCATAATGAACAACTTTTACTATGGGACAAACACTGAATGTAAAAAAATAAGCTGTTCCCTACAATTATGTTCGCGTAACTCGTCAAAATGTATGGAAAAGCAGATTATTTTTTCGCAATTTTAGGGTTGGTACCATAGTAAAAGTTGTTCATAATGATAAGTACAGTAAACCCTCAAAGGATATAAAGAATAAATAACCCTTAATAATAATATCTTTTTCATTACAAATAATGTTACCTAGTTATTCATATGCAGAAACTCATAATATATTTTTATTTAAAATAAAAATATATTAGAAAATTATTTTAAATATATAAATCGTAATTAAATGAATTTAAATTTAAACAAATATCTCAAAAGCAAAAAATTTTTTTTTTTCCTCCTGTAATGGGAATAATTCAAGGTCTGGTATGCTGGTATGCAGTACGCTCCACCAATGATGCGCGCGCAGGTTTAACAATTGAAAAGCGCTTCAAATCTGGCCAGTCGTGTCTGTTGCGATTGCAGCGCAACGCTCTATCTAGACATGTATATAATCTAAGCCTCGACTATTGATTTTAATTTATCGTTTTTATTTTAGTTTCTTTTCGTTTTTTTGCAATCTGGTCCTAGTTTATCATTTGTGACTTCAAGTTACTGCTATATGTATAACCCAACATTGCACGTGGAAGCGGACACGCCCTTTATGCCTGTAACTTTATTTATGCTTGAGTATATATATATATGTTAATGCTTTATTTTATTATTGGTGTGCTAGCTGACATGTCACAATTATTTAATGCAATTGATTCTTTGTTTATATATTTTACACGCTATTGTATAGAAACTGGTTCTTCTAAACTAACAGACAGATGTGTTGCTGGGGAGTTTGTTCCGCAATCTCGACGTTCGAAAACTGCTGATTATCAGCCTAATTTGAATAAATGACTTTTGATTTTATCATTTTACTTCTTTCGTTTTTGAACGAATTAACGGCTTGCGTTATATTTACTAATTGGCGTCTTCACTTTTACCTAGGAACCTGATTCTTAGCTGAGCAGCTTTTTCCCAAAGTATAGCTACATTATATGGGTTTGTACAGACCAGGCCGACCCGAACATACTGTATGTAGCATCCCTCAGTAGATCTTAATTGTTGCCTTAAAATTACTATTCCGGAATATTGGTGGGTCAATTTTCTAAACAATAGTCATCGCTGAGGTGCAGGTACAGACAGATATTTAAATCTTAATGGGAGCCGTCAAATCGAAGACTTCAATTGATTACATTAGCTTAGTCTAGGTCAGGTTGGGAATAAATTTTACATTTTTTTTCCAAATTCCTAACGTAACCCGCTACCGGGTTAGCTTTTCGGGTCAGGATATGAATAATCCCATACTTCCGAGGACGACTAATTATTACCTACTATAGCATATGTGTAGCAGTAAAAATGCGTAAAAATGTTTCAAACCAATATATGTTTCGAATAAAATCCACCGTATTTCGCTCGAGTGGACAGCCGAAAATTTACAACTCACAGCAAGTCGCTACATTTATGCTTTGTATCCACTCTGCACTATTAAGCAGAATATTAACGTGTCAGTGGAGCGAGAATTTAAAATCAGGGTTGCCATTTCGAAATTTGGAAAGCCAGGACTGAGAGCTGGGTATTTGCACTGTTAATAAAACAGATCTTTTATTTTTAACCCTACGTTTTCAATTCCAATTCTGGAATTGGCTTTGTGAAAACTAATAAGAAACCTTACTTCGACAAGTTCGGATAAATGACAAAACCCGACTAATTCCGGACGGCAAAAGCCGGATACGTCCCGAAATAATCGGACGAATGGTAACCCTATTAACAATGTATTATTACTTTTGTTATTTCTACCAATTTAACTGTTCAATGTAATTGTGAGCTGGTTTTCGATGATATCAGTGAACTTGTTAAAATTATTGTTAAAATTAATTCCACGTATCAATCGTCATGGATGACATTCTACTGATATATTCGATGTATCAAAAACCCTTCAACACGTGAAAAAGTCCGTCAGACTTTCGCATTTAAAACATTATTATGGGTTCATTTTAAACGAACACAAATAAGATGCTGTAGTTCGTTCATAATACACATAGACGGAGTGAATACAAGCCCGCGGGCGGCTAATTGTCAGCTATCAGGTAGCTAGCGTTGAACTTTACAAGACTAAGCTCACTGGTGCAATGGATTGGAAAATGAACAGTATGTATGTTATGTAATACACAAATCCCGACGCGTATTTATAACTACCGAATGAAATCAATGCTTTTATATTTTATATTAAACTCCAAAAGGTTAATTTTATTATTTGTGCTTCACAAAGAATATGATTAACCTTTGGAAGTAAAATTTCATCATCCTCATGAACTACCTCATTACAAACAATTATTAAAATACTACATCATCAAAAGATCCTAACGTGGTTTACGTTCTCAGTCAAAGCAATTGGCACATACCTAAGTTCCTAAAGATAAACGCAAAGCAGTAACAGATACGTTTCAAAAACCGTGTAGATAGCGCAGTCGAGTCGCGAGCATTAGTGTTATACATTTAGCAAAATTCAGAAGTTATTTCTCGCGGAAATACGGTTGCAACTTTGAAATACGGCCTATTTCATAATACGAGTAGTATTGCTTTCAAGATACTATGCTTGTAACAATAATATATATGATAGTATAAGGGAGTGAGGAAACCAGCATGCCTGAGAGATATCTCTCGACGGCATGTAAAAGTCAAGTCAGAGGCCCATGGGTTCCTTAATAGTAAACTGTTGCAACAGAATTTGAACTTTGTCACGTAAGACATTACGTTAAGTGTTTCAAAAACATCAGAGATTTTGAATTCACACACACAGTAAACATTTTATGAAATGGCCTGTTGAAATTGTATTGAACAAACTAAAATGGCAGCGCTAGTGCCAATAACAAGCGCGGAAAGAGTGCGGCTCTTTCGGCGCTTGTTATTAAAGTTAAAAGTCAGTTGTACTTACTCTTCCACCTCCTTCTCTCGCTGCTCCAACTGGAGTCTAACAGCACACACTTCGAGGAAGAGCTCATTAGCATGGCTCAATTGATTTTCGTAGATTTTTCTGATGTTCCGTGCGGACTTCAAGTCTTCGCGACGATTGGCATCACTACCCGATGCCCCTTCCTGTGCGTCGGATTTAGTTATCCTAGGAAGTAATGATACTGTTAATATAAGCCTTTGTAAAATAACTATCGGTACGCACCTATCAGCCTACTCAGAACAAAGGTCTCTCCTCATACAGAGAAAGCGTAATGATAATCAAGCTTCCTCAATGAGGACTGGCGATTTCTTTATTACTCGTACATTCAAGTTTAATATTACTGTATTATTCACGTTCTGATACCTACACATAAAGCTTGAATAAATTCCTTGAAATATTGCGAAAACTGCATCAAAATCCGTGCATAGCAACTTGAAAAACGACCTTTATATAGAATATGTAAAGAAATTAAGGCACGATGTATACAAACCTAAAAGCGCGCAAAAGACGAAAGACAAAGAATGTAAAGTTATTAGAGGAAGCGAAATTAAATGATATGTCTAAGAATTCCTAAAGCGCGCGGAGTTAAGAACCAACTAAAAATAAACATTATTGTAATAGCACGTCGACAAATCTCGGAACCTAAATTAATCCAGAATATTTCAAGAATACAATCAAAAAGACCAAAGAAAATCAATCAAAACGTTACGTCATTAATCCTATTAAACTGACTCTAAATTAAAATTACACCACCGACGGACTGATTCACAAACCAAACAAAATTCAAATGAAAATTTTCTAGATTTACCTAAAAATCACTGAAAACCTATAAGTAATATTCCAGATCTTAAACGATCTTAAAAAAATATACATAATCAAGTTGTAGTTGCGAACCGACCACCAGTCATTTCTTTTTATGGAGGTTGCTAAATAAAACTTGAATATTTTTATCAATGTTCAAAAAGATTTAAAACATCCGGTGAATAAATAATTATACTAGTAAATTACATCACCGAATCAGTTAAAGTAAATTCCTTTTAAGTATGTCTCTTAATAAATTCAGAATATTTAAAAAAGGGACTAAAGCAAAACAAACCTAAGTAAATGAATAAATTTGCCTCAAAATTTAAACAATCGACGGCCTAATTAAAAAACTAGCAAGTAAATTTTTTAAACTCCTATACTTCAATAAAGCTCACTTCCTATCAATAATTAAAATATTACGAAAACAAAAAGAACAAAACCTGTTATTTTGATTTATATTGAAAAATAACACAACTATATTAAATAAAGAAATATACCAAAGGAATTAGAAGCAGTACATCATAAATAATTAAACAGGCTCGAAACAAAAATAAATCATCTATTACTTCATTTAAGAACCAAGTTTAACTTCAACTAAACGTCGTGAAAACTCTCTAAATTCCCATTGATAAATTCTCAAAGACCTTATACTACTAATAGCAGCCAGACTAGCGTGATATTAATCAAAAAACGAACTGAATACCACTAGAAATTTTAAAACACCGATATACGACTAAAATAAGGAAACGCGCTAAAATAAATCTAAACTTCTCGAAAAAATACAGCAGATGCATTAAAATACGCTGTTACCCCCGTGCTAAATCCCTAAAATGAAAACCAAGGCCAAATATTTAGAACTAATGGACTATTAATTTTAAAACACCAATTTACGACACAAATCAGAAAGCGCGTTAAAATAGATCATCAACTTCTCGAAAAAAAATCAGCAGCGACTGAATTAAAATACGTGTTAACCCCCATGCTTAGTTCCTAATATAAAAAACCAAGGCCAAACATTTAAAACGTTATTAAAATCCGCGTCACAAGATCACAAACTTACCTCGCATAGAATCTCTTCATACTGTCTTGTACTTCGGCGCGCCAAAAAATCTGCGATTTTTTGAAAATATCCAAAGGACAAGTTTTTAATTCGTCCCCGGCTATTTCCAAATTAGCAGCGATTATTTTAAACGGCGGCCTAGAACAAACACTCGATGTTAACTGCACAATCACAAAATCACAATCAAATAAATCTTCACGCAAACTGAATTCAGAGTTGATGAATGCAAGCGGGACGTGTGTCTGCCAGCGCGGGAACGGCGTTACTGGCCGGAATCGTCAAACACGGTGCGTTCCGTTGCCGCACCTGCCGTGGCGCAATGCCTGTTGCGCCTTGTGGCAACAACGTTCCTAATTTTAAAAACTGCATCCGTCCCACCTGATAACTCTAAGACGCAGCTTAGCATAGCATGTATTGCGCATGTCCAAGACGCCACGTTCAAGGATAACAACCCTACTACCAGTTCTTATTCTCGTGTCACGATTTTGAAATGAGAATGAATAAGAACATGCCGATTTTGACACAACAGAATGAAAATTATCGTCTTTTAATTATAAGCTTTTATTCAACTTGCCTTGTTAGTTATTTAGTATGTATTGGTCAAATCTTGCAACTCAATTTTAAACCAGTTTCCCCTAACCAATTGATCTGAAATTTTGCACACACCTTTAGTTCTGGTGACAATGCATTTTTATGCCAGACACTACTTCACCCTGCAACCAGGATCGTCTTCTCACGAAAGAACTCTTCAACGATTAATAGCATGGATACGACAATTTGGATTTGCGTTCATGTTTAATGGCTAAAGATGATTTCTATTATGATTTCATCCTGCCGCCAGAATCCTCGTCTCACGAGGGAAGTCTTTAATAGTAAATAGCCCTTATAAGAAAAATCGTAGACGTGTTCAGTTTTGATAGATAAACATGATTTTTCTATCATGAAATCATCCTGCAGCCAGAATCGTCTACCCACGAGGGAACTCCTCAACGGTTAATAGCGTGTACAGGAAACTTGGTATACCAGTTCATATTTGATGAATAAACATGATTGCTATCATGAACTCAACCTTCAGCCAGGATCGTCTCCACAAAAAGGAACTCCTCAATGGTTTATATCACGGACACGAAACTTTGTATACGCGTTCTATTTTGATGGGTACAAATAAATAATTTTTATAATGACCTCGTCCTGCAACCAGGATCGTCTTCTATAAAGGGAAGTCCTCAACGATTAATAGCATGGATACGAAAAAATTTGGACATAATGATGCGTTATCAGAAATAATTACGACAAAACTAACAATTTTAAAATTAAATTATTAATTAACAAAACTTTTTAAAAAATAAGCTTTTATGAAAATGCACTTAAAAGATGAAGAGTAAATAAAAAGGAATAGGTTTCATAAACGCTTTTCACGTTTTTTTTTTCTATTCATTATTAGTAGGTAAACCTTATTACACAAATATGATTTTAGAGGATTGAGATTATTTTGATATGAAATTCGTGAGAAAATTGCACATTCATAATAAAATATTGAAAAGTAAAAAATACATTGAGCTTTAGCGGAAAAAACGGGTATTTCATACTCAATGGCAAAGAACTCTGATGGAAAAATCAAAAAAATATTGAGTTGGACACATACAGACTGGGGTGGATGGATGACAGCCGGTTTTACTTTTATTTGAAATCTGATATGCAACAGAATTAAACTTACTTTACCCAGTATGTGAATATTTTTACCAACAAGTCTGAACTGAACATGATTTTTACTTCTCGTTTTAGGAAGCCTATTTTTACATGGATTATAGTTGATCTATTTGGTTTTTAAAGCTTTTTATTAATAAAACTTTTATTTTACTTGCGTTGTTATTTAATTGGTATGTGTTGGTCAAATCTTACAACTGAATTTTAAACAAGTTGCCCCCAAGCGATTGAGCTGACATTTTGCATTCACCTTTGGTTCTAGTGACAATCCATTTTTATGACAGAAATGACTAGATCCTGCAGCCAGGATCGTCTCCTCACGAGAGAACTCTTTTACGTTAAATTTTGATAGATAAACCAAATTTTCGTCTTTTCATATTAATAAAAGCTACTTTAGAAAAGCTTTACTTATTTTTACTAAAACTTCCACGTATGTTTAATGCAAGTTTTTATTTGCTGCAGATATAAGCGTCATAAGTAACTTTTAAAACAAACATCATAACATTTAAAAACTGAACCTTTTTCCGGCACTTCTAAGGAAGTGTAATAAAAGATAAATGTCAAAAATAGAACCAAACAAAAGAAAAACTTTAAATCTACGTCATATATAAAAGCAGACTGGCTTCCTTTCATGTGGCGGTTTCTTAGAATCTCATTTATCAGGAAAAGCTTATATAGGTACAAAAAGGCTTATGTAGGTACACTTACCTATTCCTGGGTGTCCTGTTCCAACACTGATTCATTAGTAGCTGCATGCTACTTGGCAGCGTTGAAGGAATGGGCAAGGCGATGGTATCCGTCCCGACGCCCCACATTATAGCGTGTGTTTCCAGGTTTTTGTATGGAACTTCTTGTGTGAGGAGTTCCCATAGAACCACGCCGTAGGACCATACGTCCACGCGTTCTGAGCATGGCTCATGTCGTATTACTTCGGGAGCCATCCAGGCAACTGTGCCCGTGAAACTCATTACGGCACTTACGTCATTCCACTCGCGACTTGTGCCAAAGTCGCTGACTTTTACTACGAGATTGTCAGCAATCAGAATGCTGAAAAATAGATTTTATTGTAACATAGGTTGGCGAGACCATGCGGGATGACCATGAATACATTTAGTGTGAAGTTCATCATTGAAACTGAACTGCTACGAGCGAATAATTGGCACTGACTTATGTTTATTGGTGAAATTCTCCAGGAAAAATGTATTCATTTCTTTTTCCCGAAAGTCTTTTCAAAACATCAAAACAGAAATCACATGCAATGCATAATGAAGTGAGAATTGATACTAAACACTGTCACATAAAAATTTAATAAACGATTCAATGCGGTATCGATTTTGTGCAGGTTGTGTAGGCTAAATATAACTTGGCTATTAGTCTAGCGCCTTCTTAGCAAGCCCTTTGAATATGTACATGGAGGTAAACGCAAATGTACCTCGCTACGTGTTTACACCACACAATGAGACACAAGAATTACGTTTAGATTTTAGCTAATAACTAAGCGTGCGTCTAGCATCCTTTGCTATTTCTATTATTAATACAGAATATTATAATAATAAGCAAGTTATTTCGAGAAAACTTGAGTTTGTTTTGATTGCAGATTCTATTTTGATTTTAAGTTTTCAAAGCTTCTATTTTGATGTTATTGCCTTTACTCTACGATGTTCCGAGACAGCGCGCAGCGTTTAGATTTTCACCTAGATAATGATAATTTGAGACGATGGGTACATTTTCAAATTGCAGTTTGCAAATAGCAATTGCAAAAATCTCCTTGCGCATCTAACCTATATCCGCTAAGAGCATCATCTATCTTCGTACTCAAAATACGAGAATTAAGCGTTACGTACGTTTAAATTCTCGTTAAATACCTCACATCAGGCTGGCCCTAAATAACTCACAACAGGAGATCGTGTTCAGTTTCCATGTATCTGCTGAATAGTATTAACTTTATCTGCTCAGATGCTTGAAATAGAGGGACGTTTGGGAGTAGGGAGTTTCTGGTGAAAAATACACCTCGGAACAAACTTGCGGGCGGGCTCGTATCAAGAATACAGTTGTAACATTATACTCAGGCAAAGTTTGATGTGGCGAAGTTAAACGTCTAAAGCGCTGGAAAGTTTTCCTGGTTACTGCGCTGCATTTTATGAATTACAAACAGCACTGCTGAGCAATCAATGAGCAATTTACTGGAACTGGATTCTTAAAAATGTAATAACGGAGGATCCATAGCTGAGTAAACTTTATTTCAGCCTTATGACCCAGATTGGTAGCTTTGCGAGCCCTACAAGTACTTACGATGGGCACCTACTTGTCAATTACAAAGGCTATGCGCCGCAGAAACTGGCTACTAGCGATACTCAACTCACGATTTCAAGTGCCCGTGAAAAAACCACAACTTGGAGATTTGTAGCCGAATCTAACCTTGAGTGCAAGAATATAATGGTGTTTCACACAAATAGAACATTTTAGATCAATGCGCAATCAATCAATCAGTAATCAATGCTCTTGGGTAATACTTTTTTTATTGCCGAGCGTGAAAAGTTTATTAATACATTAAATTAATCAAATCATGAACCCGTTCCCGCGTTTATTAGTTTCAGATTAATGTTTCCACCAGGTTGATTAACCATTACTCACGGTTACCCGACATGTTTTTGACAAGCCTTTGAGGACTCGTCGGAAACCACTATCACAAATTGTATGTAGGAGTAAACGTATGTTTTAAACCCAGCAGGTTTGTTTGTTATGAAAAAACTGTCAATTTGAACATAGCTACTCCGATTTTAATTCCCTAGCTTGATGCGGATGAAAGTCTCGTAGGGTACCAGGGTGACATAAATTGTGAGCGATTACGTCTAAGGTCTAAACGTAAAGGTTTGTAATAAAAGCAGTTTAATCACACGTCTAACCTAGAAAGTGGAGGGATCGACTTACAGCCTTGTGGGATGTGGGTAAAGACATTATGTAGTATGTGCATAGAGGAATATGAAGATTCTTTTAAAGGAGTTTACACCGTCATTTTGGTAACGAAATTTCTCTTATTGTGAAAAGTCAAATTCTATTGAACTAACTATATAGATATCTATAAGACTAACATGAATTATATTACTTAGCTATATTACCAACCTTTGCCGAATCTTATCCTAGAATAATGTCTAAATTGATAAACGTACTATCCAGTTCAATGGATTTTTAATCTGAACTTTACATAAAGTGAACATTATAGTAACCCTTCCTGAAGGAAAATTCTACACATAAACGAGACCTGACCATTCCACCATTGGTATGTTGGAACATGGATCCGCGCAATCCGGCAGTATAACGTACTGCCGGAACGCGGATCCACGACAAAGCGGCATCACGCGTTTTTTTTTTAGACAACTAGTTTAGTTCGCGTATCCACGTCCCGTCATACCAAAGGTTAAAGCAATGAAAAGCAAAGTTACGAGCTCTTTGTGAAAAAAAAAGCAAACTCTCTTTTGACAATAGGAAATAATAATCGTAGAACAATGGAGGAGAATTAAGTACTAACATTTCCCCTCAAACATCCTCTGGAAACATTACAAACATTTTCCATTGTCTGAATTGCAATCTCTTAAACCGCGTACAAATTGAATGAAAGATTAATTATATATTTAAAGTCGTAGCTTATGCATAATTAACCACCACAACAACTAACCACACTACAAAACGACATTTGCTTCGATTTGTTCAGGTTTTTTTTTTTATATACTAGGTATTCTTCACAAAAAACTCTTAACTCTGTCTGCAATAAACAATAAAAAACAACTTACTTGGGGGATTTCAAATCCCTGTGAATTATCTTATTTGCGTGTAAATAGGACATCCCATGTGCAATTTCTTTAGCCCATTTAAGGATCTGCGCTGGTAAGAAGCATGACCCACTGTGTATGTATTCGAATAGTGGGCCATACTGGCAGTATTCCATGATTATGCACGAGCTCGGACCGTCGGTACTGATCCCTTTGAACTGCACTAAAGAAAAAAGGGAAAAAAATAAATATGAAATCCGCTTCAAAGGCTGCGTGATACGGACTAACTAAAAGACTAAATAAAACTAGGGTTCGTCAACCACATGCGACAACGCTCGTCAAAGAACAGAATTAGGTCATCGAAACCCGGTTTCGGTACTATAGTAAGTCCCAGGAAAAACAGGGTTTTACTATGGGACCGAAACCGGGTTTCGCTTTATTTTTGAACTCCAACATGTTACGTAGGCCACAAAGTAAATCCTGCAAATACCTAACGTACAAATGATAAATCTCTATTTATAAAACAAACAGGAGAATGTAAGCCAGCTTTTATACAAAACTGCATATTTAATGTCTCTTCGGACGAAAACTCGTTATTAGTGTCTGCTCCAGTTTCCATTCAATAACGAAACTTTATTATCAAAGCGTTAACGGAACCAGAGAGACGGATTCACTGGTTATTATTGGCTATCTTTTGCAGCATTCATAACGGAATTTAGCTTTCACCCGCGGCTTCGCACACGTTGATGTCGAAAATTATTTCACGAGACAATCCTAGCGGGATTTAAAAAATCCTATATTAAACACAGGTCTATTGCGTATATGCCTCTCATCGAAATCCGTTCAGCCTTACAAGTAAGTGAAAAACTAACGAGATCACTGGCATATTAGCAATTAATTCAAGATATTGATGCAATGTAATTAGTGTTCATGAATTTCAGGTATTGTAATAAAGCCGTTTGTTTAATTAGATCAAAGTCCAATTAACTCGAAACCAATTATTTCTGCTTCGACGTATGTATATCAACGTGGGCAGGTGGGCAGTGCGCTTCAATGTCAGTATGGCTATACTAATCACACCTTTGTATATTGAATCCCATTCTTTTTATCAGTTTATTTTGTATCAGTTACCAATTACAAAAGAAGTCTTAGTCTTAAAATCATTTTAAAAAGAATTGAAGAAAATAGGAAATTTTCAAAATTAAACATGAAAGAGGCATTTCAGCGACAACAATGAACAAATAAACAGACAAATTGGCATGTAACGGATGCACACCGGTCATACTATTACGCCACAATATAAATTCGTCGAATTTCAAGTTATTCATAAACCCAAAAAAAAAATTAACGAAATTTAAATTTTTGACTAAAAGGGTCGTGTTACCAAGATCACTTATTTTTATGCCTGATTTTTATATCTGACTTTTTTAGTACTCTAACTGGGTTGGTCTATTCTTTAACCCCTTATAAACATACATATCTCAATATATGTATATACAACATTCGTTTTAGTATATGCAAAACCCGAGACACGTATCTAGTGTTTTTATGTAAAGAATCCATATACAAAATTTCAAAATTGTATCATGAAAAATCACAAAGTTATAAGCTTGTTATGTTACCTGATTGTCCGTACTAAAACATGCTAACCGAAAGGCGCGGGCGGCCCGCTGTGCGCCCGCGCCTAATGCCTGTGTTGTGCGCGTATGATTGCGGATAGGTACTAAGTGTCGCTCGGAGTCCAACTCGTAACCTTTTTGAAATATTTTTGGGACAAAATATAACATGGTATAAAAATTATTGGCATCGATTCAGTTACTTATTCTGAACAAACTATATTCTGGTTTCGCATATTATACTAAAAATAATGTTGTGTAACACTAGCTGATCCGCGCAACTTCGTCTACGTAACGTTTTTGATTAATGCTCCGCTCCTATAGGTCGCAGCGTGATGTTATAGCCTATAGCCTTCCTCGATAATTGGGCTGTCCAACGCTAAAAGATTTTTTCAATTCGAACCAGTAGTTCTCGAGATTAGCGCGTTTAACCAAAAAACACACTCTTCCGCTTTATAATATTACTAACAAAATTCAAAATGTCAATTCACATTCAACATCAAGCATGTGTATGCAAAACCGCAGGGAAAATTGAATATACCGTAGGCACATGTAACGACACATGTTTACGTCAAGGGGTAACTGTACCCCTTGATCACGACAGGCAGTGCGCCACGCGTATTGCAAAAGCGACTGAAGTGAAAATTTGTTTAGAACAAGCCACGAATCACTGCGACGCGGCGATACTCAACGCTTGACGAAAGTCAGTAGCAAGTCGCTGAAACTATTAATTCATATTAATTTTATTTCAAAGTCTTAACTTCAGACTAGACACTTCATGCATGAATACGTGCTCCACCCTAGGCCGCGTCATCGCTTCACATCAGGCGAGTTGCGGCCAAAGGCAAGCCAATTTAATAAAAAAAAAAGAATGCACATAACAAGAAACAATAACAAATCAAAGAAAATTATTATTGGAAAACTTGTTGGAGTTTTTCTACGCAATACCTGGAATCTTGCAACAACGAGTTAAGACTTAACATGAACAAGTAGACTTGATACTTGGAGTTACAGTGAATAGAATGCTTTCACTATAATTAATTGTTTACTAAGCCTCAGGATGAAAATGTAGACAAAGCTGTTCAGGTTCAACGCGCGATTGCTAACGATAGTTAAAAACAAAACATTGTTATTCGAGTACTATTGTTGAATTAAATTGTGATTTTAAAATAACTATGAAAATTAAGGTTATAAAAATGAAAGTTTGAAATGAATAATCTTTATGACGATTTAAAATATTAATTTCGGATTCAAATAATCAAATCAAAACGCTTTATTCTTAAGATGGACTACGAATGAGCATCCACAAGTACAGTATCTGACCAATTTGTTGGTATACAAGATGGAAGGGACACCGACGCTAAAACTGTTGCCACGTATCCAGTACGTCATTCTGAACCCCCCCGCCCCGCATAGAAATTTTACATCGGTAATATCTGCTGTTCCATACATTTTGACGTTGTAGGTATGGCAGTTTTGTAGGATACGGCAATATTTTTTTAATTACCGATTAAAATATCTATTTGGTTCAGAATGGTTTACTGAGTACGTGGTAACCGTTTTCGTTTCAGTGTCACTTCAATCTTGTATAGTTTCTATCTGCAACCGCATTCTGAGAATAATTGAATGTTGCGGTGAACTTGCCGATAAAGATAAGTCAGTGGCAGCTGCCCATACATATTGCCCGGATGGCTATTCCTGATGTGTTAATCAATGCTCTTGATTGCATTGCAACCTGGGATTAAATTAGAAATCTAATCTATGTTTACATACGGAAATTGGAAACATTCTTGTACTCGACCGCGAAAACGGAGATCTATCGAAATGATAGGTTAATTTTTGTAGGAAAATAAATGTGTATTAACTAAATTCTATTTTATTTTACGTTGGTTTCCGCTAGAGTGTTTGTATTTTCTTGCGAATTTAGATCGAAGATATCACTAACATTATAAGTGTAAAAGCTATTGCTTGAAAGTTTGTTTCATATTAATGACGTATTATCGAACAAACGGAATTATTTGGTTGAAGTTTGGCACACAAACGGACCACGTAAGGACCACGTTTCAAAGTTCAAGGAGAGTACTAGAATGCACTTTATAACAGTTATGAGCTTTACGATAGATAAATAGACGAGCTACACGATATCTATTTGAATTAAGGCAGCAATCAATATCGAAGGCTTACTTGAAATCACATTATATGGTTATGCACGTACATAAACTCACGCCGGGCGGCTGGGAACACACCCACCCACCCCATGATGGGAATCCACCCACCCTATGTGGTGGGAGGTAATAGAAACTCCATAATACCACATGCAATTTTCCATATATATATATTCCCTTTGCTTCGTCCACGTTCTTGGAACAGCTAAAGTTGCAATTTACGCGCGAATGTGGGTTGATTCTAGGAAAAATATATCATTTGTGAAACCTGAGAGCACTTCTTCGAAAATCCATATATTCCCTATTTTATTGGTTTTTCACATGAATTTTGAGGTAAAGAAATTATTTTCTAGTAGTCAAAGGATTGTTCGATAACGGGAAAAGCTTTTCACTTTGATGCTGGAGATGTACATCCTTTTTTGAAATAAACAAGGCTTTCACGTTCGTTCCAAAAATAAAACCTTTTTTTAAACATCAATGTCAGGCTTTCAGGGTTCATGTATTGCATTAAAACTGGCTCTCCACCTACATTCTCTGCATCGCACTTATCGATTGGCGCCGTGACATTCTATTTCGAGTATGTGGGCGTGTGATGTTGTAATGTGTTGAATTTCAATGTTTTGTTATTAAGAAACTGACTAATGTAAAAGACGTTTTTTTCTTAGCGACACATTTTTGGATGAACAGCGATACAGTTTCTTATTTTTCAATCTATGGAACTATATTTTATGGAGGAGAGAATATTCGTAGTTTTTAATCTTTTATGCCATCTCTATGATCAATAGTGCACTAGCGGCAACGACCTCGACTTGTGGGTGGCGGGTTCGAACCCTGGCAAGCGCATTACTTTGTGAAATTTATTTCATCACCACTGCTCTCAAAACGGTGAAGGACAACATCGTGAGAAAACCGGCACGTCATAGACCGAAAAATTCGAAGACAAACTCAAAATCAAAGCATTTATTTCAAGTAGGCCAATTACAGGCACTTTTGAATTGTCGAAACAAAGACAGCAATATAAAATCAAGCTATAGTCCCAGTCACAAGACATAATAACTGTGAAAGTACTGTAGTTGCCCATTACAGAAGAATGGGCAAGAAACTCCATGGACACTCTTTTAAATCATAATTTATGCGCCCTGTCCTTGTGGAGCAGGACCAGCATTGAGCCAAGCATTATTATCAGCGATATAATCGCCCAACTTGTAATATGCTTGCGCACATAGTGTGCGTTTAATGCATGTTTTAAATTTCGTCTCATTACGTTCAAGAATACTTTGTGGAATTTTATTATAGCATTTATTATAACAGTACCCCATGAAAGATGAGTCTACTTTAGCGAGTCTAAAGCCTGGCTGAACTAATTGGTCCCTATTTCTATTATTGTAATTGTCTGTCACCTCTTTTTTTTTAAAAGATGCAGATTTTTTCTAACGTACATTATGTTTTCATAAATGTATTGGTTATGTACCGTCATAATGTTAATGTCCTTAAACAGCTCCCTTAGAGAATCGCGCCTACGGAGACCGTATAAGGCTCTGATGGCTCTTTTTTGCAGAATAAAAATAGACTCGAAGTCTGCAGCCCGTCCTCATAACAAAATGCCGTAAGACATTATACTATGCAAGTAACTAAAATATACCAGTCTTGCGGTATCTACATCAGTGAATTGACGATTTTTTCAAACAGCATATGCTGCCGAACTCAGTCGCCCCGCAAGGGATGTTAAATGAGAACCCCATTGTAGCCTCGAATCCAGCGTAATCCCCAAGAAAACCGTCTTGTCGACGAAATCTAGTTTCTCTTTATTCTATACTATCTCACAATCATTACTTTTAACATTCGGTAAAGCAAATCTTATGCATTTAGTATTTTTTTCATTGAATACTAAATTGTTGCTAAATTGTTGTCTAATTGTTTGCTTTGAACCATTTATGGACCTGAAGTACGGCATCATTCACGTCATCCAGATTTTGGGCCCGTCTACTTATCTTAAAAATTAGGGAAGTGTCATCAGCAAATAACACCATATTCTTAGGTTGGTTTTTCAATAAATATGGTAGATCATTTATATATGTATACTAGAAAGAGGAAAGGACCCAATATTGAACCCCATTTTTACTTTTAAACCCTGTGAACTAACTCCATTTATTTGAACTTGCTGCTGCCTGTCACTCAAATAAGATTTGACCAAACCAAGTGCAAGTTTACCTAGTCCGTAATGCTCTAGTTTCAAAAGTAATGTCTCGTGATAAACGCAAGCAAATGCT
Organism: Standfussiana lucernea; assembly: GCA_964057025.1. Lineage (NCBI taxonomy): Eukaryota > Metazoa > Arthropoda > Insecta > Lepidoptera > Noctuidae > Standfussiana > Standfussiana lucernea. The sequence goes on from OZ059784.1 coordinate 24,681,775, forward strand.
TTCGAGAGGTCACAAAATATTCCAATGGCGTCTTGGGACTCTTCCCACGCAGCAAATATGTGCTTTAATAAGATTACACCAGAATCGTACAACGTCCCTTGGTGAAACCATACTGTTGATCGTGCAAAATTTTGTTTGTGTTAAAATGATTGAGCATTTGATTAAGCATTACTTTTTCAAACACCTTGCTAAAAACTGGCAACACAGATACAGGTCTATAATTATTAGTATCTTTACTGCCCCCGGATTTGAAAATAGGTATGACTTTAATGTATTTCATTAAATCAGGGAAAACTCCTTGGTCCACACATAAATGCATTTTATATATCAAGTAGATTATTTTATTTTCCTGATTAACGTTTTTTTTATTGTGTGGGAACAGAGAAAAAAATTATAAATAAATATTTTTTTAAATCAGAAGTAAAAGTAGCAATAACTAAACGGAAAACAGCGGTGTTGAAGTAATCATTGCCATTTTCACTAGAATAATACTTATTAGTAGAATATGAATGTTGGCTGGAAGGTTAAAAATTAACAATCGTTTTATAATAACATTATGAACACATTTTTCTTTTTATATTAAAAGACATTAATGCGATTGCAATATTCCAATCTTAACTGTATTCTAAAATAATTAAAGAAAACATAACATAATACTTAGTTTTCACAGTTTTTACCTGGCAACATTAAACAATTCGCATTTCTAACAATTACTGTCATCCTGTGATCTGTCACAGTCGTCGTACGTATCCTTGCGATCTGTTTGCCGTCTGTTATTTGTTTACTTTCCAACTCATTAGTGTTTACTTGCATTGTTTATTCCGCGCTCAGTTGAGCTTTCGAGTTCCTTCGTGTTGAGTACTTGTGATAGTGAACACTTTTTTTGAAACAGGACTCTATTTGTTAATCTAAACATGTCTCGTTCTAACGTTCGGTGTGTTAACTGCGAACTTCGGTTGACGAGACCACGTCATCGTCTTTCAAACGAAAATGAAGACCTTCTTAATGTTATAAAGTTATGGACTTATCCAAGGAAGGTGAGTATATTCAGGTCACTTTTAAAATAATGTCTATAGTTACCTACTGAAGATTTATAATAGTTGATATAGCAGTATTGGTTTTGCACCACTTTCAACTCCCTCAAAGTACATAATAAGTAAATGCAAGTGGAAAAAAACGATACACAAGTCACACTACTTTGTAGGTGTGTTTAAACCTTTCACCCACGGAGATTCCCTCCAGATTTCCCAAGATTTCCTCAAGATGTTTTGCTACCCCGTTAGCAAATGATAATTATAGTAAAATATTTTATTAATCTACTTATATTGACAGGCCATTATGATCTATTTTTCTAAGGCTAGATTTTTCTCTGCTAATTATATACCTAACATACTTAAATGTTTAATTGTTTATTCTATAAGAAGATGCTTTGTATGACTTCCACTGTGTATAACATATATGTTTTCTTTTTGATATTTCACTGTCATTATAACTGGACACTACTGTAATTAAAAATACCCAAATGATTAACACAAAGACATCTGTGTGATGTGTTCATCTTCTAAGTGTATGGTTGACGAGGCTATTCAGAGTGCTACAGAGGCTAACAGTTTTTTATTATTATGTTACTCGCAGACAACTGATGCTGACTTCGTATGCCAGGCTTGTTGGGAATTAGCAAGTCATGCAATTAACCAAGTTGCACCTGAAAGACAAGTTAGACATCGAAATGTTTGTGTTGGATGTGGCCGTTCCATTCTAAGAAGCAGAAGTCGTTTAGTACTGAGAGAAAACAATACTGATAAAGAACAACAACTTGCTGCAATCTTTTCACAGTGGGTACAGCACCGTCAAGCAAATATATTTTTTGTCTGTATAAAAATACTTTCTTATTATTTCTGTTGTTATAAATATTGATTGTATTAATTATTGTTTTAGCTTACTCCTACTGATGAAGCATATGGGCCATGTTGGCTTCGAGCTCAAAGAATATTGTGTCGCAGCACACCCAAACGCCCAATTTAACAGTAGTGCTTCGAGGATATGGCTATATCCCCGAACGACCCAAACCCTCAAAATGAGGAAATTGGAGATTGCTGTGTGAATTGTGACATACAGCTGCTGTCTGCAGAAAATAGGCATTGTCTGTCTTCAGAAAGTGAACATTTTATAAGAGTTATAACGCTGTGGATATATCCTAGAAACGTCAGTTACAGGCTATTATAATCATAATTTTTACACTCAATGAACATGGGGTTTTGCCAATCTTCTTCAAATTCAGCCGGGCAGCCAGACACGTTCGCCTATAATAAAGCCATTGAGACTTCAGGTGAGGAATTTAGAGCCTCCGTAGTTTTGAACGGTATATCGGTAAAGAAATTTACTAATTCTTGAGCTACTTCCTGATTTGAGTTTTTAGGACCACATGCTGTATCTAATGTATAGCTTGAGTTACGTATTTTTTCCTGTTAGTCTCATTATTTATGACTTACCAAACGGTCTTTATTTTATTTTCTGCTGTTTTGATCTTGTTGCTAATGTGTAAGGCTTTAGCAACCTTACATGTATGTATTTCTAAAAATCTTTGAATAATTAGCAACATACTTGTTAAAAGTTTCAGTGTTTATGTAAGGATTAAGGCCATACAGCTCAAATAGTTTTCTTCTACTTTTTCTTATACCTCTAGTTGCCCAATCACTAAATATAAATTTAGAGCAAATGGTTTTATCTTTTTTTCAAATTTTTTATTGAACTCTGTGTAAACTATTGAAAAGAAATGATCGTACAATTGATTTACATTAATATCGTCCATAGGATGGGTCATAACACTTAACTTGTTCAGTAGGAAAGTATTATATCTGTTTAAATTGCTAGTTGTTATAAATGGTCGTGGTGGTCTAAATTTAAACTGAACTTTCTGCAATGGTGTATTACACCTAAATGTTACCGTTTAGCCGCTATGATCAGACGGCAGACAACTTACTATGACTTTATCTAAGTAATCACAATCGCAAAAAACATTATCTATACAAGTCGCAGAAAATGGAGAGACTCTAGGTGGTTCTATAAAAATGTTGGACAAATCAAATGACTTAAAAAGATTTAATAACCTACTGCTATTCTAATTTACTTCTAAAATATTGATATTAAAATCACCACAAATAATTGCAGATTTATTATTGGCTGCAAGTTTTGACAGGACATCTTCCATTATTGATTCAACTAATGTAAAGTTTTGATAGTTTGGGGGTCTGTACACGCACACAATTACATGCTTCTCTAGCTCAACACAGGACAGTTCGACGCAATGTTCAACCGAGAGACCTACATGCTATGTCATTACGTTGCTTAAATTTAAAAACAATTTTTTATTAATATTAGGGAACCTACACGCAGCATAGATTTACGGTTAAAACAGCTACCCACCGTATACATAGTTCTCATAATTAAAAAGAATTTGGTAATCCTTTAGCCAATGTTCAGTAAAAGAAATAATGTCGAACATAGTTTTTTTCTAAAAACAATTCAATTTCAAATAATTTGGAGGAAATACCTTGGATATTTTGATGGAATAGTTTCAAGGTATTCTGCTGAGGCCCTTTTTTACAAACCTTTCTTTCCTTTTTTTTATAACAACTTGAGTGCAAGAAGATACCTTGCTGTTGGTAGGTTTAACTATATTGTTAATGGTACCTTCTGTTGTCTCACTTCCTAGTTTAAATTATTAATATCCGGAGTGAGCCCTGAGACTCCCGTTTCCTCACTAGACAAAAGGATCCTATCACTAATATATCCTAATTGAGAATTTTCCATGGTGACGTATGGATCCTCCGCAGTATTATTGCTATATTTATTTAAGGGCACCTGTACATTAGTAATAATGCTAATAGTTGCAGTGTTAATTATACAAGAAGACTTCGACATACTACTTATGTCGGAGTGAATATTAAAACTTAATAGCCTAGCTATTTGATGTCTAAATCTAATAGGCAGATAGACTGTACCTGTCGACCTAAGTTTATCAACTGAATTGTTGATGTCTAAAAACAAAAGTTTGTCACAATAATGACTAACCAAGAAATGAACATGCTGATTTAACATATTGTGTATATAACTGTTTTTTCTATTACTAAATTTTTCAAAATCTGGAAAAGCTCACAATATGATTTTGCAGCACACAGTCTGTGATGTCTTCCTTATTAATCTTAGAACTGTTTTACCAAAAAATGTGGTAATAGTGGTATTAGAATTACAAATAGCTTTTGTGACTGATGCCATAATCTGTTTGTAGTTTGACCCTGGCATACAATAATTTTGGGTACAATAACTCAGGTTATTACTGATTAATTTACCTAACCCTCTACCTGTACTAACAGTCTCAGGCAGTACTACTTGTGAAACTAGAAGTGTAATGTCAGGTATTATATCTTAGTTGATGATACAGTCCTGAGCACTCGCAGCCTGGGACGGGTCCTCCGTTGCCACAGGCAGGTGGGCGTCAAGACTGGGATCCCTCTGACAAGTACAGTGTGAATTGCTGAGAGTCAGCAAGTCCACTTTGTCTACCAACTCGTTTGTTGCAAGAATATGCTCTTTAATTTGATTTTTAGAGCTTTCATATTTATTATATAAAGACTTTAATGACTTATTCAGAGCTGTATTTCAGATTGTAACATGTGACACAACCCGCACTGGGCCCGCGTGCTGGATCACAGCCCATTCTTTCTCATTGAGAAGAGGCCTGTGCCCCAGCAGAGGGTTCATTATGGGCGGATTATGATGAATCCTGTTATGACCTGGTCGATTTAATGATTTCTAATTTATGGCTCACTCTGTCTCGCAGAGAGGACGCAATGGGGTAAGCTTGTTATGCTCACTGTAGGTTCAAAACTATGTTACCGTCGCCATTTTTAGGGGTGTCCTACAGTTACTTGGGCTGCTGGAGACTGTCGATGGAATAAACTCTTTCCAGATTGGTTTGAGTCTAAAAATTCAAACGTTCTCAGAGGAAGTAGAATATGATCTTGAGCCCTATGTAAATTATAAATTGTGTTCTACCTTATTGATCATTCTGTTTAAAGCAAAAAAAAATAGAAGACGAGATCTTCGAGCATTAAGAGACAGGTTTGGAAATCTATGGGCATAAATTATAAGCAATCAATAGCCCGAATTGAAACTTGAAAATAAAACAGGTTAAGTAGATTACGCCATGCCCGGTCTTAGGCCCGCCGCTGTACTCACTCGAAAGCGGAGAAGAGCGGAGCAGAAAGACGTGCGGGAATCGACCAATCACATTGGAAATAATCCACGTCGCTACTGTCGCTTCTCGAGTCATGCACATGTCCGTACGTCCGCATCGCTGCGATCGTCTCCGTTTTAGTAGAAACCGGGCTTTAACATACAACATAACCGACTTTCTGCGCCCGCGCATCGTTTGAACAGTAACAAGCAAGTTTGTATTTTCATCACGCCCGCAATTTTAACACGAACGGACTGAGCAGACTGCATTCTCACAATTTTAGACAAAGAAATTGACTTTCAGATACAGAAATCTCACGAGATAAACATCATTGAAAAACAGGCTTACGCCGGTCGAGATTCTCAAGGGTCGAAGACCTTTCGCTCCTTGTTTCAATGTCGCGAACCGCCGGGGATTGAGAAGTGTGTTAATAGGTCAATGCCGGGTACGATATGCGTACCGGGCCTGCCGCAGCCGAGCTCATTCAGCGGTCTACAACCTGTTGGATCGCACATGCCTGGCCCTAGAGCTTTAATAACAATATATTTTAAAAGAGAACGATGAATTTAAAAGGCTTAGCGACCCTGTTGATGGAGGCGTGAAGTTGGGAGTTTTTGGAGTTATGGTTAGCTAGCTGGTAAGGCTGGAAAATTGATTAAAATCGAGTTGAGTGGCGTGCGATTGAGGAGGCCTATGTCCAGCAGTGAATTGCTGTAGGCTGATGATGTTGAAGGCTGGAAAGACCGTGCAAGCGCAAACTCAGAGCCGCACGCGCATGTACTCGTAATTCTTTATTGCAAACAACTAGCAAAAATTCTCTCTAAACACCAGCCGTGAAGTTACTCAAGTTTGTGTTAGTAGACTACCTGTCTAAAAGGTAAAGGTACTACTTGTCTTAATAAAAAAATAGTTTTTGGATTATTTCCCATTGAGATTCTGCTTCTAACCAAGAACACGCAAAAGGAGTATGTGAGGATCGTAGCAGGTGGCGTTCTGCCATTGCTTATTTCTGCCTTAATGGGAAAAGCGGCGTAAGCTTATGTACCTAAGTATCAGTAGCGCAGGCACGCAATAAGCCGATTCCTGTCGGCTTCCCTTTGGAAATCCAAGTCAGTAGGGTATAATAATGAAGGTATTTAATACACCCTACAATTTAAATATTATGTATTACAAAACGCCTGCCAAAATTACAATTTTTGTCAATAAATTCCAAAAAGACAACATGTTGCTCCTAAATAACTCGTAGGCGTCCCGGCTTTTTCCTTCTAAAATGTCTATACAAATCTATGTCGTCATGACGTCACTTAGAGCCACGTGACACGCGTTATCTTAGGAGTCGGTAAGCCGGAATAATGCGGGTTATAGGCAATAACTGTTTGCGAGTAAACGAGATGCGTATATCGGAGAGTGGAGACGCATGTACTGGCGCGGGCGCCGTACTCGGTTCGATTCGTAAAATTTCGTAATTCTTCGGGCTCGGCGCTCGAGAATTTGTAAACAAATGCATTGCATTCGTATTTTTCATGTGCATGAATGTAATGTAGTACTTAATGGCTTTTATTTTGTTTTAGATAGGTAATTTGCAATTTGTTCGTTGTATTAATTGAATTGATTAGTGTATCAATTAGAAATTAGTTTGTGCGTGTATTGTGTAGTGAAAATAAAGTATAAAAGTACGTTGAAATTAGGTATTTGGGTAAGTAGATAGTTTATCAAGTTGAAATTTCTTACCTATTTAGAGTAGATTTAAAAATTAATTAGAATTAGGATGGCATTGATCGCTTTAGACTGCTGTCTCACAGATTATTTGCTTTGCGAAGAAACTAGTTTTTCAAGGTTAAGTTTTGAGAATAAAAAACATGTTATAAAACTCGGGCGGGCGCGTCCAAATATGGCAATTAATTATAAACGAAAAGATGGTTTTGTGAAACATTTTAATGTTTCTCTATACGATAAATATCAATGGCTGACTGGCAGCTGTAAATTAAATAAAATGTATTGTTTCCCGTGCCTACTTTTCTCAGATTCTAGTAGCCTTTGGAATAAAGGGGGTTTTACGGATATTAATAATCTGACGAATTCCTCGAAAAAACATGTTCAAACTGAAAAGCATATTCGCAGCTGTTTAGATTTACACGAGTTCGGGTGTAGTAGAATAGAATCATTTTTCGCTAATTCGCATGAAGCTCATAATAGAAAAGTAGATCGAAATAGGAATCTTCTTTCTATAGAGAAACATTTGTTACTTAAAATTAAGAATAATCCCGGCTTTTATGATAATGTCTTAGCGCACTTTGTAAGAAAGAATAGACGAATAGCTTTAGAGTATAAGTAGTTATTATAAGTAGAATAAGTGAGTAGAGTAGTCTTGTTGTTAAGTAGTAGTAGTAGTTTTGCCTAGTATAGTAGACATCATACGTCATCAGTTCATCACACCACAACCGGCTTTTTTCAAAGCCACTTTTATTATACTTGCAAGACACTGTTTCAATCTATCAGTCAGTGCTTACACGTATAGTAAGGGTGGACTGAGAAATATGTACGCCCTACCTACGCCCCCCCCCCTGGACTACGCCTGGCCTTGGTAAGTTTTTTTTTTGTTTTTTTTTTTTTGCTGCGGCTTCCCTCCTTCATGAAATCACCCGTCGCCACTGCTAAGTATGCATGAAGGTAGACTGTCCAGCAGTTAGATTCTGACTGCACATTAAGATACATCAATTTCGCCAAATCATAGAATGCTCTCATTCAATAAAACCTGAAGCATACATGGTAAGCCACAAAGCACGGAGATGCTTTGGCAAAAACTGCTAGAGACGGTATTGTGAACTTTCCATGCACACCAAGCTTGATAATGAACGTCACCTAGTTACTACCAGGGTTGTTGCGAATATCAGCATCAGCGGATTATCAGCATTGCATACACAAGCATAGTTATAGCTATGCTTAAAACTATTGATTACATGACCCTGTTAGGGCGCAGCAAGATAAGTGAATATCTATTATCTAATATGGCGTAGAATGGAAGTTTAACAATAAAATATTATATTCTTTAAACTTAGTTACTTTATTTTTTACTATCTATGCATCCGCTGATGGCTACTTCGCAAAACTAAGTTGCGTTCTAAAGAGAAACTCCTTTTGTTTAACTTTTATAACGTCTTTCTTTCATCGTGTACTAAAAAATTAAATCATTTTTCAAATACCCGATGAAGGAAGTTGTAAAAGTTAAAGAAATTATGTACATTCAGGGTGATTGGTAATTCAGTGCATTCCTTTAAATGGGCGATAATGACTTTGATTTGCAACAATTTTAATCCCGGTAACTTAAAGTCCTAACTGGGTTAGTTCGGAAAAATCGAACTTTGAAAAAGATTTTTTTGGGAATTTTCCACCTCTCCACCATAAACTAAAAAAATCTACGGCGTTTAGAACGTTCAACCACAGATAATATAATATTACGTACAGATACCCAATCCCTTACAATTTATAAATGGTTGGTGTCAAATAGAAAATACTTTTATGCATCAGTGCCGTGCTCGGCCTAGCTATTTCTAGCTAGTTACATCACGACTGCAATGACTTCTGTAATTTTTCTTTTAATAATTTACGATTAGTTTGGAAAAAAAAATACTTAATATATATAAATAAAGAACGCAAACTTAAAACATTATCACATAATAAAGCATCAGTGCTTTATAATCAGTCAATCAGTGAACGCGATTTTCATTGGCCCTTAGGTGCTATAGCTGTATTCTGCCGGCCTTCCGAGCAGTAATACAGTATGGAAGTGGGTCAATGTCAGCATAGTGCGGATACTGTAGCAAAAACCAATCGGGAGCATTATTGTTTCGGTGCGCAACGTGTTTACAATATCAAGTCCGCGTGTACTGGCGCGCACAGCCCCTATGCAATGCTCAGGGACGAGGACCTATCATGGTTGAACTAACGAATTGTCTCTGATTTTAAGCATTTTAGTTAGTATTTGTAAGTTCTGCACGAAAGAAGCTTAGCACGTGGGCTGTCCTAGACTAGTGATGTTCAATTCCGCTATAAACTATAGACGCGTTATAGACTATTTAATGTATTTTTATAGCGCGCTATTTTATACCCTATCATTATAAGACGTAAGAAAACTCCGCAACAATCTTAACGCGGAGACGTTATCATTTTATTCAGCAACACGCTAAACGGGCGCAATGATGCGCAGTGAATGTTATCTCGTAACGCATTGTAGGCCGTCCAAGTTCACCCGACGCAATACGGACGGCGCTGCCGCGCTATGTTGCTATACCAATCTGGCCCCGCTGTTGGCGTTTTAGTTTGTTGTTGAGTGAGACGCTATATTACAGCGCGAAAGCAGAGCCAATATAACAAACGCTTTACGTTATGAACAAATAGCGTGCTATTTTTTGGCGCTATACGTTACATTAATCACCACTGTCTTAGACCCCTGTAGCGCGTAGGCCGTTGTAGTCACGCGTAGCGCGTAGGCCCTCGTAGGCTGGCGTAGCGCGTAGGCCGTCGTAGAACCGCGTAGCGCGTAGGCCGTTGTAGACGCTCGTAGCGCGAGGGCTATCGTAGACCCAAAGGACCGTCGTAAACCGGCGTAGTACAACAACCAAAGGATACCAACGTAGCGCGAAGGCCATTGAAGACTTTCGTAACGCCAAGGCTGACGTAGACACTCGTAGCACAAAGGACGTTTTAAAGTTCGGTCAAACCGGTACAGACACGGACATACTGCGGACCGAACTCTGGACACCGGACTTTGAGAAATAATTTATGATTGATAATAGGGGTTAATGTATGACATTGCCGTTTATATGTATGTTACATGTTGGAAAAAAACGAATTTTAATTTTGCAGTATAAATCGCTAATTTTATACTTTAACCCCTAATTGTGATGTATCAGTCACAAGTCCGTTGTGGAGCCAACGTACGAAAAACCGAAATGGATTAATAAGTGTTATCTGTTTATACGAGTATGTTGCAATGGATATAGATTCAACAAAGGCTTACTTGTTAGTACGGTTACTAGTTTATTGGATCTTTAGAGAAACTAACCCTTAGTATTGTGGCACAGGGATCTATCCTATGCGAAGAAGAAAAAATAAAATGGCCTTATTTTAGTAACATGTTAGGTTCTGAAGTAAGAATTCTTAACTTGTGGACCTTGTGCGGTGAGAATAATTCTACAGCTTAAGAGTCACACAAATGATACACAAAAACTAATGTATTTGGAGATTTTTCCTAATTAGAGTACATTCACTTGATTACAATTATGTAAAGACGAAAGTTATATTTCACAAAGTTTTTTATTTCTAAATTAAAATACAATGCATTTCTTCACTGCGTTGCTTCTTCATCATCCGAACACTAAAGACTTGATCTTGTATAGTTTGCGTCGTAATTGCTTTACCACCCCAAGGCGCCTCACGGCCTGATCCTGACAGTCATCGGTCAGGGAACTTATAGCAGCCTGATTCTGACCGATGCGATGACTGCATCGGTTAGGGTATTCTTCATCTTACAACAGGTTAAGTCGAACACTTCGTAGTATAAACACTTGAGCAAATCAACTTATAAAGCACCCAATGTTGCTTACTTCCACTAGGTGGTGCCTGTATGCAAATACACTTTACCTATTCCGATCTCTGCTGACGACATTGGTTCCCAACCCCGAACGACCCCGATGGTCCGCCGAAAGGTTTAATTGTTTTAACTTAAACAAAAGATGTGAGCTCGGAAATAATTTCGAAGCGTGCCGAATTTCTCATTACATTTTTAATACATTCTCCTTTCTTATAATAAAGTATCTATTGTTAATGTATGTTACTTTTGCATTTGACGACTGTGATTAAACTTAAAAGTTTAATCATAATAATAGTAGTTTTTCTTCTAAAATCTTATAGGGTTCTAGCAGAATAAACTTTAATCAAAACCCCCTGCTAACGATAAATAAACCGAAGGGGTCCCTGGGCGAAAAAAGGTTGGGAACCACTGCAGAGCAATAAAAAATTTATAGCAACTGATATTTACACAAATACACTGAAGTAAATCAAATAAATACGGTTTACAATTCATCGGTTTAATTGAAAACCAATCCAACCTGTCATTCAAATAGTTCTTTAAATAAAAAAATTAACGAATTACCGATTCACGAGAAATTGCAATAAAATTAAGTCGATTACCGCTTCTGACTTTGCATTTAAAATTCGTTAAAATAATTTGAATTTAGAGTGAAAACTGTTTTTAATAATCCTAAAAACCTTTGAGATATTTTAACACTTTATTGACAGTGACGACGACCTCAATACGTCATTATTTTCGGCAAAACAGCTTTTATCATTTGAGAAAATACTAACGAATATTAATCTTCAGGATGTGTTGCCTGCAGTCAGAAGTCATATGGTAGAAAAAAAAAATTAAAAAAATAACTCTCAAAACAAGTGAATCAACTGCTAACTAGATGAGGTTTACTTGCGCACCCAACCTTCATTAATTTTGGGGCTTTTTGAATCTTTAGAGCCATCACTGTTCCGAGGGAAAAAGAGACCATCTTACTACTAATATAAATGCGAAAGTTTGGATGGACGGATGTTTGTTACTCAATCACGGCAGAACGGCTGGATCTGGATGAAATTTGGCACGGATAGATTATAGTCTGGCATAGCAACATCGGCTATTTTTTTTCTCCCACATACCCAAAAAAGTTTCTACGCAAAGTCGCGTGCAACTGCTAGTTGGAAATTGAATGTCATCCCCCGCTAAAACAAAAGCAAAGTGTTGTGGGTCATATTGGGAGCTGGTTTTTGGCTTTTGAAGTCGAAAAAGACCAACTCAACCAAACTTTGACAGCAAACTCAATAGGAAAACGCCACAACTTGACTTGGTTAAGTTATCGTTGTCAATTTGCAGCCTAATTTAAAAAAATAATCGCTGATCAATCTGATCTGTAAACCTCTACGTCTTACTCTGGAAAAATGACAGCTCTAAAACCGCTGCCCATATCTTCGTCATACGACCAGCTTCACCGTCCTACTCAACAGCACCAAGAAGACGAAGCCTCCGTCACCAATTTCTAAGGAAGACTTACCGATGTTTTCGTGGTTCAGCTTGCGCAAATGTTTGACGTTTACGTCGTTCCGGTCCCGCAGCTGCTTGACTGCGACCAGCTCGCCCCGGTAGTGGCCGCCGAACACGATGCCCTGGGCACCTGCCCCCAGGTACATCAGGCTCGACAGCTTCTCGTATGGGATATCCCATTCTTCCTCTGTTGACAACGAGACAATTTTAGGTTAGATGAGGTTATTTTTTTCTTCAGTCTTGTTAAAGGTTCCATTTTTTTGACTGGATGCACAATATGAAACTATGAGACTATTTTCATTTTAGTGATTTGAAATCGAAAATTCCACCTTCAAGCCTAGTGAACAATGCTCACTTCTTTCCTGTATGAGAACAGGCCTTTGCCCCACTGTGAGCAACTCAAGGTACTGATCTTAGTTAGCTAAAATGGATCTGAGACTGAACTATATGATAGCCTTATTTGTATGTATGTCAGTAATGACAAAACAGCAAGAGCCTTTACTACTTATGAGATCCTAATAAATAAATAGTAATTAAAAATAAATAATGAATAAATAATAATAAATAATTAAAAAATATATATATAATAATGGTAATGTTGATGCCTGAACAAATAAATGATTCTGATTCTTACAAAAGAAGTACAATATATACATTTCAGATCTGAACTACCTATAAGTACATAGAACTACTTTACTTAATTAACTAAGAATACCATTACTGGATGCAGAATCGCACATACAGCGTAATTGAGCAGAATGATTATAGTAAATCCATTAAAAATATAATTTAATGTTCAAAGTCAAGTGGAAGTCAACTATTTATTTTAGGCCAATAAAGGCCACTATTGAATTTCACAAGTTATCTATATAGTACTATACTAGTACATGTATACTGGACTGGAGTTAGTTGCTACCGGCGCTGTTTCTTTGTTGCTGATCCTCCATTCTATAGTATGTCTCCTTATATAATCACATAAAAGGTACATCATAAAAGTTCACCTTGACCCAACGTCTTACATAAGGGCAGGGATAATCTAGGGGGAATTCAACACAAAAGGACTGTTTTTCAAAAGAACTTTATATACATTACCCATAATAAGTCGCTTTCATTTAAGGGGTCCTACCCCTTAAATGAACCACAAGCCCACAACCATTTCAAATGTTCGACGCAACTCTCGGCTTCACGTTTGTTGAAATTGTTATTATATTTTCAACTTATGTCAGTATGAGGTTTATAACATCAGACATCACGAAACTGTCAGTTATTAACAAGAAGATCCAGGAAGACTGGACTGTGATCACTAAAAGGTTACTTTCACAACAAGATGATATTAGGTTCCATTAAAACTAAGCAAATTTTCGAAGATTTGTATAATGTCTACCTGACCTGCCTAACATCCGACCAGTTATTTTTAAATTAACAGCCAGAAATAAAATCTGTATTAATCAATAGCTGGCATCATTACAAAACAGTATTGTGTGTGACAAAATCATTTAAAAACTTAAAAAAGGTTTGAAAATTGTTAACTTAGAAACCACTTGAGTTGTATAAATTGTATCTGTACATACATTACATATATCTGACATCCTATAACCAACCACTTTCTTTCTATTTCATCAGATCCTTTCAGCATCTTTTGTCTCGGTGGGTTTGCGATTAGTAAACCAGAGTTCCGAGGAGTGTTCCTGCTTAACCGTCAAACTATATTAACCAGCTGTAAGCTAGCTTTTAATTGAGATTCATTGAAAATGAGCCAAACACGATATATTTGCTGTAACTTGTGTGTGTATATTTCAAAACCATAAGATCCTGTGACCACCTTCTCGCTATGAGATGATTTTCACCATCTGTCATCCAAGTTGTCAGCTGGCCCAATCAAATGAGTTTGCATGGGTTAGACACTTTCTGTCCAGTGCAAAATTTCCTGGTTACAGCATCAGTACCTCGTTACAGCTGGTTATGTCAATGCTTCCTACACTAATGTCTACAAATTGGGTCTATGATTGGTGAGATTGAGTTCCTGTGACAGCTTTCCTTCTCTATCAGAATATGTTCATCACCTCAGAGTCAACTGCTCATCGCGACTAATTAAATGAGCCCAACAATGATTTGTCTGCTGTAAGTTGTTGAGGAGTTGGTGAAACAGCGAATGTGACAAAATCTCAAAAATTCCATTCCAAATTGAAAGCCTGTTAGACTGTTGTAAGTCCGCCCCAAGTCTCGTAAAAAGTTTAGAGTTGCTTGTAATATTCTGGTCCCACTCATGTCACTAAATAACAATCAATGGTGTCAATGAGTAGTTTTTGAGAATACACAAAGATATTTGCAATTACTATTAACAAAGGCAGTCTGTGCAATGAAATAATCAACCTATTTGACAGACCAATTTAAAAAAAACCTTATTGTTCATCTTTGTCATATAAGGAACAATTGTGCAAAATTTCATGTAATTTAGGCTGCATATTGTTCATCAATGAATTGATGATTTTTATTGTGGGCTTTGTTAAGAAGCAGAGAAAGTGTTTAATACTACCACCACACTGCAGCTTTGTTGATTTAATAAAGGATTTATGAAATATCTGAATAAGCATCTCATTTTTATTAAATGTGCTACATTTAGAATGCTTTAGTTAGAACTCCCAGCGAACTGACCCAATTAAATACTTTCTGGAAAGTTTAATAAAGCCATGGCCCATATTGTATTCTATCTGAGAAATCAATACTGCAGGTGAATGTCCTAAACATCCAGGGCTCTAAGTTTGACCTAGGTTCTAAGTGGAGTAGGTGAGTGAAGTTCTAGTTATGACCTAGATTTTAGCTCAGGTGCTACATGTGCAACTAATTTAACATTTTAATAATATTTAGTTCCTAGTCACTGATACTCAAAAAGACCATATTTTAAGTTCCTACAAAGACTGTTGCAATTGCTAAGTTCTATAGTACCCTTCTTCTTCTTAGCGTATTGATGGCAAATAAGTTCAAATATTATGTTTAGCCCAAAACTCAGCCACGCGAACTCCAATATATTAATCAGGAATTGAAATAAATTTTTGTTTAACATGATTGTATTTGTGACAATACATTTTGTATGTTATACTCTATGTTCAATACTAGAATGAGTAGATAATAAAATAAAATAGTAAATAAACAAGTAATTTAACTTATCAGGTTCTTTTTCTTTGTGTTTTTCAAATAATGCAATTATTCCTCCACAGTGGGAGAAATAAAGCCTACCAAACCAGTCCATGGTGGCTCCTTACTTCACTTTGAGAACAAAGTGCACAACAACCTACTACCAACTTAGTTACAGGTAAATAGGTCAAGGACATGAGCCCGGCGCGCACGACCTCGCTAAAATGATGCATGAGGCCTCGCCGCAACACACCCACGCATCGCATACCTATTGCACCTACGCCGCATCCAAAACATTAATAAATATCACAACATCCCCAAATCGAACACGCAGTTTAGCGACCTTCAGCTACCATCTATTTTTAGAACAAAATGCATAGGGCCCAAACAAACAATAAAATTGATTCAACTCACCTTGGGGCTTGAGGTCCGCTGGGCTGAACAGCGAGAAGACGTTCGAGAAGCAATCCATCACGCCCCCCATCCATAATGCTTTCTTTTTGTCTTCTTCTTCTTCCAAGGCTGGGAAACATCCCTGAAGCCTACCCCCTAAAAGGTCCGGTGCATCGGGGTCGTCCGGGGGCGGACTCCCCTCCATTTTGTTAATGTATTATATCTACAAACGAAGAATTAGATATAAAAATAACGAACTTGTACAAGAATAATCATTTTTTGGAATTAATAAATCAAAACAAGAATTTCACTCACCTCTGAAGAGTGTGGAGCGTGCACCATGGACAATCTGTTTCTTTTTTCTATCCGCAAACAAAAACCCATTCGAACAGAACTCCACCAGCGTTGCCAACTTCGAAAATTCAAATCATTGATCTTCGACATCAAAATAATAGGTAAAACGAGAATCATACAAATTGATTAAAATAAAAGAACGTGTAAAATATCATTAGCTTGGATTATTTTCTTTTTATTTCGTTAGACCATTGTAAAATGTACCTAAACATACATATATATATAGAAATACATAGTACCTAGGACGCTGCAATAAATAATAATGAACTCTATGAAGTAATTGGTACTCTAAAGTATAAAATAGACAGGACCTTCCACGCCAGTGGTCCACTGGCGAGGAAGGTCCTGTAATCTGCTGGTGAGCTCAAAAGCGATAGGCTAGTATCGGTCGACCTATGCCACGAGTTTGGCAACTTCTGTAGCGTGGATCAGTTCCTCTAATGAACAAACAACAGGACACTATATTGAGTGCCCTATCGTTTGTGGAACAGCACCACATTTACTCTCAAGAGCGGAGATGGAGAGCCTCCTGGCATACTCATCGATGAATCTCAACCCTGAGTAGATTTTCCTTACTGCAGCAAACCTGGGTTCAGAGTACCTATTTATATGAACAGTGCATCTCATGAGGAGCACTGGACATTGATTTTTGTTACATTGTTATGGGAAAGTTTTGGCATCAATCATGATTCTTTAAGGAAAATGAAGCAAGTTGTAAAATAACATATCTCTAAGGACCGATGAAACGTATTTTAGAACGTAAAGGAAAATGTCAACTAAAACTTGACAATCGATGACGCAAGATTGTCATTGGCTGGCTGGGGGCAAAAGTCAAAAGTCAAACACGAGTGAGTGTGTGTGCCTGTGTGGTGTCCAGCCGAAATATAATTAACGACATTAATTTCCTTCACATTACTTCTTAGAAAGATCTATTGTTGATGGTGTTCAATAAGGTAACTTTATATTAGTGGACTGTTAATCGCAAAAACCGATCGTACAGGTGTTTATTTGCGAGCTGACGCGAAGTTCCTGTTTCCAAATGGATAAAACATTATCTTTACAAGAGCTATACGCAGTTTACAAGCGATGGGTGATTACAAATCCTGGGGTAGTGACAGACGTCGAGACAGTAGCGACGTGGTCTTCTTACTTCGTGGCGGGGAAGATAAACAAATCGCCCATAGTTTCCGAGTTAGTCTACTCTCTGTCCAAACTCGTGTCACTGTTCAACGACAGGCTCATTAGAGAGGCTTATGGTACAGACGAGCCATACTACGGGCTTCGGGAACAGATCAAGCTGTGGCTGACAGTCGTCCACTACTGTGAAGTGTTTGTAGAGCTGCTAGTGAAGAACAGATGGGGCACGCGAGGGAAGTGGACCGTCGCGACCTTGCTACAGGTGTTCAAGTGCTCCTCCGCGCTCATTCTGCTCTTCAGGTTCAAAGAGCTACCTATTGCACATCCTCCAATAGCTGCATTGCAGAGAAAGAAGATCACAGAAGGTAAAGAGACAGATGAGAATTCTAACTCATTCTTCACCCTTCGGAGATCAGGGCGCGTAATTCGGCGAGTTGACGGCGCCCCCTCCGTGGCATTCCGTGACTGGGAGCCTGTGAAGATAAAGGATGACAGGCCAGGGGCAGCTGTGAATGTAAAAGATTTGATTTATGCCGAGTCACTCCACATTCTCAAGCCTTTAATACATTTAGCATCTATGAGAGTGTTTGGAACAAAAGCTTGGAAACAGTGGGCAATAGCTCTCGCCATAGACGTAGCAAGTATGAGAATGTACAACAAATACATGAAAGATTTGTCTTATGACCAACGGCTTGAGATAAGCCGTAGAAAGTTGAGCCTAGTTCTGTACTTACTGAGGAGTCCAATGTACAATGGTTACTCAAAAAATGTTATTGAGAGTGCATTGACATCGATGTCTCACAAGGTACCCGCCATGTCATTTATTTGTGGACCAATCATACAGTATTTGAGCCATTGGCAAGACATCTACTTTTACATGTGGGCTTCATAGAAAGTTTGTTTTATTTATGGATACAGAAATCATAATTTGGACATTACATTTACATTTGGACATTTTGACATATTTTAGGTGGTCTAATTTAAATAAGGTATTGTAATAAAGTATTGTATAAGGTATTGTTTATATTCTTGTCAGTTGATTCTACAGCATACAATTATGGATATTAACCCTGAAACAAGACATTGAACTTATACTGATAGTATAATTATAATTAAGGATTATCAATAGCTAAACAAATTCATGATAATTTGCACTAGCAATAATATGAATGTCTATGACTGCAGACAACTCCAAACTTCAGTACAAGTGCCGATGAACTAAAGCCATTTTTAATGTGACCCAAATGTCAACAGTATGCCAAATTCAGTATACCCTGCAATCTTTATCAAAATAGGATTGAAATTAATGTCATAGTGAGCATTTTAAAGTGTGAAGTGTCTGACAAAATAAAATGATGATGTGTGAAATGCAATATATGTAAATGTGAAGGTCAGATCAATTCTTGCTCTTATTTCATATTAATTATATTCATATCAATTTTACTTATGTACTATGTACTGAAAACTACTAATACATGGGTCAATATAATATTGGGATTGTGAAAATTAACAATAATTTAGACTCAAGGCCACTGAGGACTTTTTTAGTCATTGATTAGTATTGTTTTAAGTTCATATTGACTGTGATAAATGACGAGTATAGTATCTAAACCCTATACTATGGATTGTTGCTATCACACATTTTCCACAAATTCGATTTTTCACTTAACAATAATGAAAGATTAGCATTTTATACACACATTTTAATAGACTTTGATATCAGGAGCAGGATCATAGCCCGCTTTGATCTCAGGATCAAACTCACTTTTCAAAAGTTTAATAAAAGCAATTTTATGTGTGTTTTAGTGGGGCTTTGTGTGAGATTAAGGATAGTGGTGCTTATGAGAAAGCCATAGTACTTTCTTGTATAGTAAAATCTCGAATTGAGTCGTAATTCACTCAAACAAGTTTTGATACTATACCCCCTAAATATGTATTAATTTGCTGGTAGCTTGCAGTATTACTCAAGTAGTGAGCATAATCTAGTAATCTAGGCTAAACTCGTCTTAACCAGATAATACAATATTACATAATTGGCAAAATATCAATCAAACAAGGTGAATAGAGAAGTGTGGGTAAATTTCGGATGCAAAGGTTTGAAAGCCATTTCCACCTTAATCAAATGTCATTTGCTGCTTAGAGGAACCTTATTGTTTTATTTACCTCATTCAAATTAACACTCTTGATGCCTTGCCCTCCTATAATATTATAAATGTGAGAGTTTGTATGCATGGATGTTTGTTTGGTACTCAATCACACAGAAACAGTTAAACAATTTTAGTTTGAAACCTAGAGTAACATAGGATACTTACTTATCCTATAAACAATGCCCACGCACACAAAGTCGGGGGCAGAATCTAGTTGGTAATGACTATTTGGTACCTACCTATGAATGAAAACCCTTTCAAAGTTTTGTCCTACCTTGCATCCTTATTGTTGGTAATGCTTAAGTCTTGCATTTATTATATTACATGACTGCATGTATTGTTCAACTATTTTAACACTTAACCTTCAATTCTTGTCCAGTATTTACACTTACCTAATATTTACATGTTAATGACACATCCTCATTATTTACACTTACCTTCTACAAACTATGTTGTTTACTAGTATTTTCTGATAGATTTACCGTCTTTTAAAACAAAACTGTTTTTATATTGATTGCATTAAGCTGGTGTCCAAGGCATTACAGAACAAAATATAAGTAATATTATACTTATATTGCTAATACGGGAAGGCTTAAGAGATCATTGTGCTTGTTAGACTTTAAAAATCTCATGAACTGACCAGTAAGGTGTCATCATCTGCCTAGCCTTTTCCCAAACTATGTTGGGGTCGGCTTCCATTCTAACCGGATGCAGCTGAATACCAGAATTTTACATGGAGCGACTCACCATGGAGTGACCAGTAAGGTGTCATAGTTTAGATTGTTGCCTAGCTGCATCCTCAATACCTCATTTAGTGTTGGTTCTATTTTGCATGAAAGTAGGAAGGTACCTAGGTACTTTGATAAACTAAGGAATTTGGTGTTATTGTCTGGGGTTAAATTCTTGTTTTATATGCTATAAACAATTTTTAAAGGATCATGATTGATTAGGTACCTACTTTACCGCATGAAGATGTTTTTGTTTGATTTTTCATTTGACTAAAGTAATAATTAAGTTTTATATATATGTAAAATGTGTAGGGTTTTTTGGATTGATTAACATAGTAGGTAGGTAAATTAGACATTTGATAATTATTTGTTCTGAAAGGAATTTGCTCAAGGTGCCAATATTCAATCTTACATAGATTTACCTACTATTATGAATGTCTAAGTATTATATTATACATACACACTCAAAATCACGTTTTTTCCCGTGAGTGTAGGCAGAAATGACTGAATAATAAAATAGAATGGTATGCACATAGAATTATTATAATTATTAGGTGCACAAATTAGGATGATATCAAAATTGAATGATATCAAAATATGGATTAGAATGATCATTCTAATTTGTTTAATAACTTTGTAAAAATATTATAATATACAGACCTATGTACATGTAATCATCATTCTCCTGCCCTTATCCCAATTTATTTGGGATCGGCACAGCATGTCTTCTTCTTCCATACTTCTCTATTACTCGTCATCTCATCAGACACCTCCTTTCTGGCCATATCATCCTTCAAACAGTCCATCCATCGTTTCTTTGGTCTTCCTCTACTCTTACACCCGTATCTATAGTCAAGTTAAAGTAATTACTTGCACATTTTTTTGTGCAATAGACTAGAATTTAAACGAAGTAAGAACCGTCAAAGAAAGTAAAGCTAAGAATTCTAACTTTTTACAGTTCTGACTTCAACCAATTATAAAACTACACAATAAAAATCGTATCTTAAAAAATGACATTTACTCAAGTAAACACTTTGACTTGTTTATAGATACGGGTGTTACTATCCACATTCATACTCAAAACTTTCCTCACAACATTTTCCGGATTCCTCTGCAACACATCAAATCACATGTCCATACCAAGCCAACCGATTACCACACAACTTTTCAGTCACTGGCAGCATCCATTGGCCTAACATCACACATCATACTTAGCATTCTCATCTCAATCATATACTGTTTATGCCTTTCATTCATCCCTTTTGTGGCAAAACATTCTGATCCATAAAAGAAATGGGTAGGTAGGTACTATCAATGGGAACTGCACTAAAATTATGGCAATATTGCTGTACCATACAAAAATCAGACTAGATTTATTGAATGACCCACTCATTACGCACTATCCCAAACCTTCAACATTGGTTGGTGTGCATAGGTATAATATAATTATATAGCTATACAAGGTAATTAAATACCTAGTAGAAAATCTTGACATTCCAATAAACTGTAGGGAACTATATTCTTACATATTTTCAGTAGCAATAATGCGTTGTGATGACTGTTATAATTCTTGATGCTATACGGGGTGGAAGGGACACCGACGCGAAAACGGACACCACGTACTCAGTACATCATTCTAACCCCCCCCCCCCCACATAGAAATTTTTCATCGGTAATTAAAACAAAAATTGCTTATTCCTCCGATCAAAATGTATGGAACAGCAGTTTTTGTTTTTAAATTCCCTTCCACCCTTTATTTTTAGGTATCAATGTAAATAAGAGTTTTTTTCCAGGACACAGATTTTGCGTAGAAACTTTATGCAAAGTCTAACAGATATTAATTTACGACAATGTATTTATGCGTATGTAGTTATTTATCATTTAATTATGATAGTAAGTACTTGTTTTTAGAGTTAGTCATTTTAGTATGGGGTAGGTGGCCCACACATTAAGATTTAATTATGACTTGTGTGGTTGCGCTTCCATTAGTTAACAAGGTGATGGAAAACTATCATAAAGTTGATTTAAAATGTGTAGTTATATTTATCTAGTAAAGCCAGAGGATATACAGCATCGTTCGTAGGGCTAGTGTTTTCTAATAATTATGTAATTAAATATAAAAATTGTAACAATTTTTATATTTAATTACATAATTATTAGAACGACCTAGAGGTCGTAGACGTCTACGCTCTAGGTACATCAATCCCAACCCCCCACATGGAAATTTTTCACAGGTAATTTAAAAAAAAAATTGCTGTTATCTACATAAATGCAATAACTACCGGGTCAAAATGTAGCAGAAGGAACAGCAGCTTTTAAAAAAATTATTGATGAAAAATTTCTATGCATTCTGTATACATAAACAAAGTGTATCATCTAAATTCAGCAATAGTTGCTGACAATATAATGTTAGTTATCCCTGGCTAAACGAGTGACTTGTATAAGATTTGGTACGTAATTAATTTATATTTAGTGTAAGTTAATTATGTTTGGTTGGTTTTCTATTGGTACTGTTGTCGTGGGTATTTTTAAACTAATATTATTTAGTCACTGAAATCTGTTACTTATATGAACACTTTTGACTAAATCTGTTTTTGTGGTGCAAGCTTTTATCATAAGTCGCAGGAAGTCGCAACTAGCGACATCCATGTTTTGCCAAATGAACGAAATTTTTCGTTGGATGCAGTTTCGCATCTGCGTTCTGCAGTCCCGTTCATAGATTGCGCTGTTAAAGAGCGCGCTGTGTACGGAGTTTCATACAAATTTTCAAGTCCTTATTTTTCGAAACGACTGAACCGATTTTAATGAAACTTCACACACATAAGCAGGATACATACATAGGTCTAAAAAGTTAGTGAAAACATTTTCGAAATGTCTTATTTAAAAAAAGATAATTGGAAATTTCTGTTTCTATGGACAATTTAAAATCGGTCTAATTTAACTGTAACACAATTTTGCGAAACGACATGAAAATTTGTATGAAATGCCGTACCTCGTACACGCTCTTAAGGTGGAAGCGCCAGGGTAGCCCGCTAAATTCAAATTTTCTTACGTTTTTTGCAATTTGCCGGTCATTGTCAGTCTGTAAATTAAACAAAATATGATCCGCGGCTGTAATAGGTATAATCATTGAAATCATCAATACAACCCTCAAAGTTCATACAACCTCATTGAATAACTATTTCATGAATGAGTAATTCAATGCGGTTGTATGAACTTTGTGGGTTGTATTGATGATTTTAATGATTATACCTATTACAGCCGCGAATCATATTTTTTTTTAACCGACTTCAAAAAAGGAGGAGGTTCTCAATTCAGTTGTATGTTTTTTTTGGTGTTTGTTACATCATATCTTCGTCATTTATGAACCGATTTGAAAAAATCTTCTTTTATCTGAATGGATCTACTTCCCGATTGGTCCCATAGAAATTTCATCGAAATCGGTTCTGCAGTTTGGTTTTGAAATCAAAATAGCTGGAAAAAATATGTCATCCAAGTAAAAGAAATTGCAAAATTGATACTTGACAAGGATTTGTGTGTGATGCGATAACTAAAAAGGGTAAAATAAAAACTTTTTCGCAAAAAAAACCGACTTCCAAAAAAAACACTACCTAATAAAAAAGTAGAAAATAACTTTAATTTCGGAAGTCGGTGGCAAAAAGTCAATGAAACAAACAATAGTCACCGACTTCCGAAAGTAAAGTTATTTTCCACTTTTTCATGAGTGTTTTTTTTTTTGGAAGTCGGTTATTTTTTGCAAAAAAGTTTTTATATTTAATGTACAGGCTGACAATGACCGGCAAATTACAAAATACGTAAGAATATTTGAATTTAGCGGGCTACCCTGGCGCTTCCACCTGAATGGTTTTGTATAGACGCCTTTTGTGCCTTTTAAATTATGATCAAAAATAATTTATTATAGTTGCTTTGCTGATGGGTTTCTTATTGTGCTGTTATAAATATCAGATTTGGATGAAGACGAGAAATTTATATAATGATTTTTTAATGTGGATCATGGTGTCACAAAACTGTAGTATGTAGTTATAAACATGTATAATGTTGGTGAACCTTCTGTTGATTACATTATGTGTAGGTATTGAAGTTGTTGGAAGGAGAATAAACTCTGAAAATATGTAACTCAACATTGTTTTTAATTTCATGCAACATTATTCCATTTTAACCTTCTTTATCACTACATACTCTACTCGTAGTATAAAACAAAGTCGCTTTCCGCTGTCTGTCTGTCTGTCGCTATGTATGCTTAGATCTTTAAAACTCCACGACGGATTTTAATGCGGTTTTTTTAATAGATAGAGTGGTTCAAGAGGAAAGTTTATATTATTATTTAATACACTAGCTGTACCCGGCATGCGTGCAATGCACTTTTCCCCTACCTAGCCCCTACTTCCTGGTATTTTTTACTACTCTATCCACCTACCTACTACTTACCCTACTTACCTACCCTTTCTACCAACTCTACCCACCTACCTACCCTTCAGAAACCTTCCCTGGCGTATGTAGAACAACTGTGCAAAATTTTATCATAATCGGTTCTATAGTATAGGAGTCTAAGTATAGATTTCGAACATCCGAACAGACATTGATTTTTATTTATGAGACGTATAATTATTATAATAGAGAAAAGCCGACAATTTCAAAGTTATGAGAGCGGCGAAATTTTTTTTCAACTTCTCAACCTTTCTTCACACCTTTAGGAACTCAACAAAAAAGGTCCCATTAAAATCCGACCACTATAAACTTCATTTCACCTTTTTGTCTAATTGCATTCGACTACATAATTAATTACAAAATAGTTGACCCCAACATACAAGTTGGGAAAAGGCTAGGCAGATAATTTTCTAAAAGCCGCTTTCAGTGGAAACGAAATATCGGCATCTTGATAATATTATGTGTGCTGCCATAAAATAATTTTATAATGTTAGAATTAATCAGCTAGTAAGTAGATTTTTTTTAAACTGGTAACTTTATTTTCTCTTTAAATGTCAAAGTTAAGTCGCATTACTATACTCTATGGTAAGTCGCGTTTTCTCTATCTCAATGGCCTTGGCCGCAAAGCACTCGCGTATTTATATAATTCAACTCTTTCGCTCGCTAAGTAAAGAAGTTTTGGTAAAAGTATTCTTCTCTTTAATTCTATTCTTTGGCCAAGCCCATCTATTCAATTGATCCATTCCATCATTTTGTTGTTGTTCTGTCTGAACTGAAAGCATAATAAAAAGGTGTTTTTTAATTTGGCGAAAATTCAGAAACCTGATCTAGTATCTCTGCTGAGTGCCATCACATCCTTGCAGAGAGCCATCACACCCTTGCAGCACTGTCGCATGTGTTTGGCGGAGGGTGTTCGCAAGTATGTATGTCCGCACTACATACATGCGTACATTCTCCGCTAAGCATATCCTACCCATCAACAAGAACTTCTATGAACTATATGAGAAGCCGAATGATGTTCCAGTAAGTTGATACTGTAAAAATTATTGAATTGTTTTTAATAATATATTTTAACTGCTTCTCATCTCATACACAGGAATACATTTATACAGTTTTGGTCAAAGGGTATTTTAAGGGGAAAATAAATCGTGTTACTACTTTACTAGCTGACCTGCTGTCCTTTCGGAATGACGATAAAAGCGCCACCTACCGGGATCAACTAGAGCTAGGAACCATCCAGGTGAACCCACCGAGTTTAGTACGAAAAAACAAAAATCGGTCAAGCCGTTTATTAGGAGTAAAATTGCTTAAACACGCACACCAGATTGCGTCATCGTTGGCATTCTCTAGATTGTCATAGGTGAAACTCACATGAAACTCCACCAGGAGAGACATAGCACTACCACTACGTTTCTTCTTCAAATTGTGTTTGCAGCAGCCTACTTGGGTATGCAATTGATTGAGAACAGTCCAGGCAGGGTGCTTGTACTTGAAATGTTTATTGCCCAAATTAACTTAAAATTAATTACTAAATAAACCAACTTTGAGGGAGCAACTGAAACTAGTATAATGAAAAATAATTTTGTATAATATTATATGTGGAAGCTTGTAATTAGCACATTAGTTATATATTATTGTTATAATAATGTTATTAGTCTGTAAGCTTTCCTAATATGTCAAAAATAAAATATATAAATAAATAAATATGATTTCAGAAACCTCACCTAGCATCCCTGCCGAGCGTCATCACATCCTTGCACCACCGTCAGATGTGTTTGGCGGAGGGTGTTCGCAAGTATGTATGTCCACACTACATACATGCGAACATTTTCCACTAAGCATATCCTACCCATCAACAAGAACTTGCATGAACTTGATGAGAAGCTGACTGATGTTCCAGTAAGTTGATACTGTACAAATTATTGAAATTCATGTAAGGAATGATATGAAAGAGAACGGAATAAATGATGCCGTGACGGTTGACAGGAGAGAACGGAAGAAAAAAACGTGTTACGCCGACCCCGAGTACAATGGGACAAGGGCAGGAAGATGATGAGTAAGTTTTAACTGCCTCTCATCTCATACACAGGCATTCATATACATTTTTGGTCAGAGGGTATTCTAAGGGGAAAATAAATCGTTTTACTACCTGTTGTCCTATGCTTTTTGGAATGGTGATAAAAGCACCACCTACCAGGACTGACTAGAGCTCTAAGAACGGCTTGACCGATTTTGATACTTTTTTTTGTACTAAACTAATTGTATGAGGAGTAGAATTGCTTACACACGCACACCAGATTGCGTCATCATTTGCATCCTTTAGATCGTCAAAGGTGCAAGTAAGGGGTCGTCCATAAATTACGTCACACCTTGTATTATCTAAGTTTTAAAAACAAAATTTGAACTATTAACGAAAAACTTAAAAATATTTCTTACTCTATCTTTATGAACATGTAAAATTGCAAAATAGGAGACACAATAGGGAGGGGAGTCTCAAAAGTGTGAGAAGTACGGGGGGAGGGGTCAAAAAATCATGAAATTCGTGTGACGTAATTTATGGAGGGCCCCTAAAGGCGCACATTTGAAACTCCACCAGGAGAGACATAGCATTATCACTGGCTTTCTTCTTCAAATCGTGTTTGCAGCGGCCTACTTGGGTACGCAATTGATTGAGAAC
The DNA here is from genome assembly GCA_964057025.1 of Standfussiana lucernea. Taxonomy (NCBI): domain Eukaryota; kingdom Metazoa; phylum Arthropoda; class Insecta; order Lepidoptera; family Noctuidae; genus Standfussiana; species Standfussiana lucernea. The sequence goes on from OZ059784.1 coordinate 24,709,121, forward strand.
ATTCCAGGCAGGGTGCTTGTACTTGAAATGTTTATTGCCCAAATTAACTTAAAATTAATCAATAAAATATACCAACTTTGAGGGAGCAACTGAAACTAGTATAATGAAAAATAATGTTGTATAATATTATATGTGGAAGCTTGTAATTAGCACATTATTTATATATTATTTTTATAATAATGTTATTAGTCTGTAAGCTTTCCTAATATGTCAAAAATAAAATATATAAATAAATAAATATGATTTCAGAAACCTCATCTAGCATCCCTGCCGAGTGCCATCACATCCTTGCACCACCGTCAGATGTGTTTGGTGGAGGGTGTTCGCAAGTATGTATGTCCACACTACATACATGCGAACATTTTCCACTAAGCATATCCTACCCATCAACAAGAACTTGCATGAACTAGATGAGAAGCTGACTGATGTTCCAGTAAGTTGATAGTATAAAAAATATTGAATTTCCTTTCATATTATATATGTATGCTATTATAATCTCGGCCAGTGTGACCACTGGCCTAGCCTGACTACACTAGCCTAACATATTTTCTGTCCATGCTGCACAAGTCCAATTTATTGTGAGTGCAGTTATCATCGAGTAGATTACCCAATACATGGAAGGAAACGATGCTTGAACATTTTAAAATACGCCCAAATGAACCTTAACATAATCAAAAATGGTCCATCATTTTCAGGATCGAGTGAGTTCCACACAAGGAGTCGGTGACCACTAGTAATGTGGATGGGCAGGATCTGTCCCGGGTCGGCATGACTCCTCGTAACAATGCCGGGGCTGCAGCTCAAGAGGAGAACTGGGACTGGCTCATCCAGTAAACTGCCCAGATATAGTCATCACTGCAGAGCGCCATCACATCCTTGCAGCACTGTTGCATGTGTTTGGCGGAGGGTGTTCGCAAGTATGTATGTCCACACTACATACATGCGAACATTCTCCGCTAAGCATATCCTACCCATCAACAAGAACTTCTATGAACTATATGAGAAGCCGACTGATGTTCCAGTAAGTTGATACTGTAAAAATTATTGAATTGTTTTTAATAATATATTTTAACTGCTTCTCATCTCATACACAGGAATACATTTATACAGTTTTGGTCAAAGGGTATTTTAAGGGGAAAATAAATCGTTTTACTACCTGTTGTCCTATGCTTTTTGGAATGATGATAAAAGCACCACTTACCAGGACTGACTAGAGCTCTAAGAACGGCTTGACCGATTTTGATACTTTTTTTTGTACGAAACTAATTGTTTAGTAGTTTATGAGGAGTAGAATTGCTTACACACGCACACCAGCTTGCGTCATCATTGGCATCCTTTAGATCGTCAAAGGTGCAAGTAAGGGGTCGTCCATAAATTACGTCACACCTTAAGGGGGGAGGGGGTCGACGAAGTATGCCATTGTGTGACAAGGGGTGGGAGGGGTCCTAAATTTTGTGACGTCACATTTCAAAATCTAATATACAAGGTGTAGTTTTGCAACCTCGTCAAAATTCAAGAAGTTGTCATAGAAGACGTAAATAACGATAGTATAAAAAATATTGAATTTCCTTTCATATTATATATGTATGCTATTATAATCTCGGCCAGTGTGACCACTGGCCTAGCCTGACTACACTAGCCTAACATATTTTCTGTCCATGCTGCACAAGTCCAATTTATTGTGAGTGCATTTATCATCGAGTAGATTACCCAATACATGGAAGGAAAGGATTCTTGAACATTTTAAAATACAACAAAATGAACCTTAACATAATCAAAAATGGTCCATCATTTTCAGGAACGAGTGAGTTCCACACACGGAGTCGGTGACCACTAGTAATGTGGATGGGCAGGATCTGTCCCGGGTCGGCATGACTCCTCGTAACAATGCCGGGGCTGCAGCTCAAGAGGAGAACTGGGACTGGCTCATCCAGTAAACTGCCCAGATATAGTCATCACTGCAGAGCGCCATCACATCCTTGCAGCACTGTCGCATGTGTTTGGCGGAGGGTGTTCGCAAGTATGTATGTCCACACTACATACATGCGAACATTCTCCGCTAAGCATATCCTACCCATCACCAAGAACTTGCATGAACTAGATGAGAAGCTGACTGATGTTCAAGTAAGTTGATACTGTACAAATTATTGAAATTCATGTGAGGAATGATATGAAAGAGAACGGAATAAATGATGCCGTGACGGTTGACAGGAGAGAATGGAAGAAAAAAACGTGTTACGCTGACCCCGAGAGCAATGGGACAAGGGCAGGAAGATGATGAGTAAGTTTTAACTGCCTCTCATCTCATACACAAGCATTCATATACATTTTTGGTCAGAGGGTATTCTAAGGGGAAAATAAATCGTTTTACTACCTGTTGTCCTATGCTTTTTGGAATGATGATAAAAGCACCACCTACCAGGACTGACTAGAGCTCTAAGAACGGCTTGACCGATTTTGATACTTTTTTTTGTACGAAACTAATTGTTTAGTAGTTTATGAGGAGTAGAATTGCTTACACACGCACACCAGCTTGCGTCATCATTGGCATCCTTTAGATCGTCAAAGGTGCAAGTAAGGGGTCGTCCATAAATTACGTCACACCTTAAGGGGGAGGGGGTCGACGAAGTATGCCATTGTGTGACAAGGGGTGGGAGGGGTCCTAAATTTTGTGACGTCACATTTCAAAATCTAATATACAAGGTGTAGTTTTGCAACCTCGTCAAAATTCAAGAAGTTGTCATAGAAGACGTAAATAATCAATATAAATTACGGTACCTGGTCAATAATAATAAACGCTGCTTTTTTTAGTTGTCTTAATTTGACACTATTCCAGAATGAAGCCCTTTTCAAAAGAGGAGAATCACTCGTCTATCGAATAAACGTCTGCGTTTGTTAGTGTGTGTGAAAGCTCGGTTGTAGGGCTAGTATTAGACGGGCCGCGTTTTAATACGGGTGGTGTACACTTATCGATTTCCAATATTAGGATAAAAATATAAAAAAACTACCTACCCATTTTATTATTGATTCAGGTCGAGAATCATTAGCATAGTTACCTCCTTGAATGTGACGAGGATGCAAAGCAACACCTTGTACTATCTAACTTTTAAAAACAAAATTTGAACTATTAACGAAAAACTTAAAAATAATTCTTACTCTATCTTTATGAACATGTAAAATTGCAAAATAGGAGACACAATAGGGAGGGGGAGTCTCAAAAGTGTGAGTAATACGGGGGGAGGGGTCAAAAAAATCATGAAATTCTTGTGACGTAATTTATGGAGGACCCCTAAAGGCGCACATTTGAAACTCCACCAGGAGAGACATAGCATTATCACTGGCTTTCTTTTTCAAATCGTGTTTGCAGCGGCCTACTTGGGTACGCAATTGATTGTGGACATTCCAGGGATGGTGCCTGCACTTAAAACGTTTATTATCGAAATTATTTTTTAAATTAATCAATAAAATGAACCAACTTTGATCAAGTAACTGATACTAGTATAAGGAAGTAATAATTTGTGTATATCTGTGCGGCTTGTAATTGGCAATTTAGTTATATATGCATTTTTGTTATTATATTGTTTAGTCTGTAAGCTTTCCTAATATGTCAAAAATAAAATAAATAAATATGATTTCAGAAACCTGAACTCGCATCCCTGCCGAACGCCATCACATCCTTGCACCACCGTCGGATGTGTTTGGCGGAGGGTGTTCGCAAGTATGTATGTCCGCACTACATACATGCGAACATTTTCCACTAAGCATATCCTACCCATCAACAAGAACTTGCATGAACTAGATGAGAAGCTGACTGATGTTCCAGTAAGTTGATAGTATAAAAAATATTGAATTTCCTTTCATATTATATATGTATGCTATTATAATCTCGGCCAGTGTGACCACTGGCCTAGCCTGACTACACTAGCCTAACATATTTTCTGTCCATGCTGCACAAGTCCAATTTATTGTGAGTGCAGTTATAATCGAGTAGATTACCCAATTCATGGAAGGAAATGCTTGAACATTTTAAAATACGCCCAAATGAACCTTAACATAATCAAAAAGTCGGTGACCACTAGTAAAGTGTATGGGGAGGATCTGCGTGCCGGGTCCGATGGCTACTCGCAACAACGCCAGGGCTGCGGCCCAAGAGGAGAACTGGGACTGACTCATGCAGTAAACTGCCCAGATATGGTCATCTTGCGGTTGAGCCAGCCTCATGGTCGGCTACAAACTACCCTACACAAAAACTACCACTAACTACTAAATCCACATGTTACTTACTTCCTTGAAGTTTAAGTAAATGTAATACACTCTACTTATTCCGATCCTTTCGATCTCCGACTATTAGCTTCTTTTAAAATATGTATTGTGGAACATATATATCTATAGAACAGAATTATGTTTCGAAAATTGTACAACAATTAACATTATGTAATTATTTAAATAATAAAAGTGATTCAAGATTATTTCTGTTTTATTTTTTAAATACATTATGGCAACGCTATGCAAAATCATTTGTATGAAGTATTTGGATGAAAAGCACAATTTCAATAAATTAATTGAAAACGTAACTGCGTACAAAGTAAGGCAATGTAACAAGATGTGTCATAATCATTTTGTTCGATGAGTCCGAGAGCCGGAACAAAATCGCGATAACCGCGTCTTCACACGTTGCTTTCTTACTAGAAAGCAACCCGATGTCCGTGTGATAACCATCAGCTATCATACGTTCAGGCTGCCAATGCCAATCTTACTCACTAATTTAAATGAGAAAGTTTGTGGGGAGAAGATGGATGTTTGTTACATTCGCGCAAAAATTCTTTGGATGAAATTTGGCACACAGATAGTGTATAACCTATATTAACACATTACTTTTATCCCAGAAATGCGTTTCCCTTGGAGCAATTGCCGAACACCACGCGGGCGAAGCCGTGGCTTAAAAACCAGAGATTATTTATATAAACACCTAATTGGAACTTGTGCGATAATTGCAATGAGTCCAGGCTGTCCATTGATGGGCGAAGTATTAAAGGGTCATTGTGCTCATTAAAAAAATCTGCTCTTCAGTACATTTTGACGAGTTAGGCGAACATAAAAATGTACTGATCAGCGAATTTTTTTTCGCGATGTCAGGGTTGGTCCCATAGTAAAAATTGTTCGTTATAATGAGTACAATGACCCCTTAAGAGGATAAAAACGACTTAACTTTAACCATGTATATGGATTTATTACTAAATGGTAACCCCAGATAATTAATTATTAACTAAGCAGAGCCTAACCGATGGAAATAATAATAATTATACAGTTTTCAGAATCCGTTCGATGCTGCCACACTTTATAATTTTTAACCGACTTAAAAGGAAGAGGATTCCCAATTCGACTGAATGTTTTATTTTGTACGTACTTATGTTCAGCGATAATTCTTTACAACGACCAGGGATTTCGATGATTCTTGTTTTTGTGAAGGGGTTATCTCAGGGGTGGTCCCATATTAATTGGGTTAAGTTTTGATGATCAGATTTTAGATAACTTCAATAATGCCTATTTAATCTACTTCGTTTATGATGATTGTTGATGTACTTCCGAATTCTGTGACGGACGACCACTTTTCAACCTTATGATTTAGGGCATAAGGGTGAAAAGTGGCACTCGATATTACAAGAAACACATAGGTACCCTTCCTAACAATAATTTGTGTGGAAATGTTTAGAGTAGTAAGTACTCTTCGTAGGAAGCCCGAATTATATTTGGTGAAGATCTGATGCTGACCTTCGGAGATACACAATGGAACTTTTCAATAATAGGCAGGAAATCGATAGTGATTACTGCAATCGCTTGAAAATGTATTGTTTACACAATTCCGTATCACGCTTGTAGGCTCTAAAAGGGGAACGCAGATGTGTTGGTACAGTACACATAGGTTTAAGTTCCATTTTATTGGAGATGAGCCTATAATCATGACGTGTATTGCCCACAATATAAAATTAAGACAGCAAGAATTTGTTTAGCATCATCATCATCTGCCCTCGTCCCATTCTATTTGGGGTCGGCGCAACACGTTTTCTTCTTCCATTCCTGTCAGACGTCACGGCATCATTTACTTCTTTCTCTTTCATATCATTCCTCACACAATCCATCCATCTTTTCTTTGGCCTTTCTATTCCTCTCCATCCAACAACATTTATATCTATCACTCTTTTACTAACATGCGTTTCATCCCTCCTCATTACCTGTCCATACCAAGACAGACGACTTCCCTTCAAGTTTTCTGTAACAGGCGCCACATTATACTCATTCCTTACTTTATCCATTCTTGTTACTCCTCACATCCATCTCAACATTCTCATCACCGCTACATGCTATCGTTTTTCATCCATCTTCTTCACAGCTCAGCATTCTGATCAATCCAGTACGACAGGTCTAATCAAGGACTTGTATATTTTCCCCATTAACTTGAGGACATCCGTGAGTCACAAGTTGTCCAGTGACCTGTCGCCATCCCCTTGGACAAGCGACCCGAGGTACCGGAAGTCGGAGCAGATCGGTATGGGCGTTCCGGCAAGAATGATAAGCACAGGACTGGAGAGACCTCCGAATTTGTTTAGCATATTACAACAAAAATCTGAGAAATACAAAAAAAATGGCTGACACTGTCACTGACTTCCGATCAAAGAGTCGAAAACCTACATATATGCTGCCGATGCTAAAGATTTTTTCAGATTTTCAAGCCCAATATTTAACGGAAGTTTTTGTACCCCCCACCCCAAGTTAGTCCTCGAGGTCGAAAACTTAGGATAGTCTTCCTAGTATACCCCCAAACAACCTGTTAAAGTTCCATGAACTTCGCAATACATTCTTGAGGATCCGTGAGTATAGAAATAACATATAGAACGAAACAGGACTATTATAAGTGAGTTGATTTTTTTTCTGTTTGTAATAATTGTCTAAATGTACACACTGAATTCAAATATTAAAAAAAGTTTTTAATTTTTACTATCTTTTGTACGTTTTTTTCAACTAGTAAATAATAGTTAGCTAGACGCTTTCTAATCGGTGATGGGTGCCTGAAGAAATACAAGTAGTCAGTTTCGTTGATTGGACAGTTTTGTGAGTTGACAGTCTGCTGCGTCAGTTCGACAGTTTGGTATATTTCTGAAAAAAATATTTTATCTTTTTAACACCCTTATGTGGATTATTGTCTTCTGTAAGAACTGCTTAATGCAAATCAAACTTCATACTGTATTTTCAAAATCACAATGTACTAATATTATAAGAATACGAACTTCTGTTCAATGCATTCAATCTTGTTAATTTTATTCCACCGGCCATCGGTTCTTCGACAATCATGGCCAGGCCCCTGCTACTTCAGCTGGCTTAGGGCCAACCTCCACCGAAGCGGAGACGAGTGACCACCATTAGATTTTTTAGAATTTCGTTATTTACACTTCTCAACTCCGCTTAGCTACGTATTATACGCAAAACAAAAAGCAAGCTAGTAGGTAGGAAAAGGTGCATTGCAACGCATGCCGGTCGAGCACGGCTAGGGTATTTGGGTCATTGTCAAATTTTGCGCAGGTAACCGTGACTAAAAATGATAAACTTATAAAAAAATAAAAATGCCTAATCATGACTTTTCTTTTTGTCCATACGCGTTAAAACAACTAAATTTTGGTATTCTACAGTCGGCCGCGCTGTTTAACTAATGATTTATGATTTATTCCAGATTTTGTGGGTTAGGGTGTAAGAAAAATACAACTCTGTTATCATAACGGTTTAACTTTTATTATGAAATTAAACAAATAAATCCCAAATATTTTGGCATTAATGGTAATTGCAGTCTTTTATCTTATAATCACATTTAGATTCACAACATTTTATTTAAGTTTAACAATCATTAATTTAAATTCCAAACAACTCTGTTACTTCTTGTATTTTGCCAGACATTAAATTCCACCGAAGTACTCTAAATATTTATATATTAACTGCTAACTATAACATATGACCGTATAAATATCTAAAAAATTAACGTATTGTTATATTACCATATTATATTAACTATCTTTTCATAAAAATCTCTAGTTTGTCCTTTAATCATTGGGACAGAAAAGTAACAGAGTTGTAACACAGTAACATAGTTGTTCTTTTTTGTATCTTACTTGACTAAATTGCAATCGGTTAAGCTTGAGATCGTAATAACATAAACATAAACTTCAATATTAATAACAATAGGCTTTATGATTGGTATTTACCAATCTATGTATAATTAACGTTATGAAAACATGAACCAAAAATTTTTTTTTAAACTGGAAACTGAAAGTTGCTTATTTCGCAAATATAATTATCTAAAGCAGTATCAAAAGGATAGTATGTATATACTTTAACCTTTACACACTTGTTTAGGTTTCGAAACAATAGCAACTAAATTTTCAAATAGCACGTAGAATAAATCAGACTCAACTGATTTAAATTTTGTTACATAATTTTTACCTCGCCATCTTCTTCCACTTCCGATAAGGCCATACCCATTTTAACCAAGACACAAACACCTTGTTTTATTTTATTAGCGTGAATATTTTCCATCTCGATCAAAGCATCGTCATTTCGCTTTGATGTGCTGGGTTGTTCTGCCAAATAAGTGCTAGAAGGTTTTTTATTGTCGTAAATGGAAGGAGTTGATGGTTCCATTGCAGTTTTTAATGGTACCTCCGTAATGCTTGGGATTCATGCAAGAGCAAAATCCACGCTTACAAAAACAACTCAAATTTCTATATTTTAAAACTCCAGCCTCCTCAGTGAGAACTTGACGGACTTTTATGGTTACTTAATAACGGCACAATATGCTCTGGGGTCTGTGTTGAACTCTGTTCAATATCCTCATTGGTAATCAGATTTAGTCCCACTTTAGTCTCACTTCTTACACAGCAAGATAGAAATCTGTAGCATCAGATATGTCACAGCCACGTGTAACAAGATTTAATAGCATTTGATAAGATCTCATATTTCTGTTGATTTGCTACCATCTTCAATTTTAGATCCCTTCCGTTTTTCTCTATTGTATCTTTTTATACTTTTCGTTTCTCTTGTTTATTACATGTAATTGTTTCTTTAAGTTTATGTGATCTCAAAAAAAAAACTTCGGTCTGTTTCTTTTTACTTGCTTTCTGCCGCGAGAAGCTGACGATATGATGGAGCTAGGACTACTTTTCACGCAAAGTAGCCAGCTGAGGCGTAGACAAACTTGATCTTGAACTGAAGGGTTTGGACTAGGAGGAGGTGATGACTCTGGGGTGAGGATAACAATACTGAGAGCTCTGGCCTTATCCCTTCGTCTTGAATTTGCAGATCGCCATTTCTTTTTTATTGCTCGATGTTCACGTGTTGTTAAATCTCGTCCTAAGAGTTTGTTGGTGTGGTATCACTCTCGATCATTTCTTTTAGATTCTGCCTTCTTTTCGGGATTATTTTTATGCCGTTCTCGGCATCGTCTCTGCTTATCAGCAGGCGTGAGAGACATCACAATCTTGAAATCGCAAAGAAACACACAGTATCCTGTAACAATGTTTTAAAGTTTATTTGAATACGGGGTGGAAGGGACACTGACGCGAAAACGGAAACCATATACTCAGTATATCATCATGGAAATTCTTCTGACGATTATTAAAAAAAAAATCTGCTGTTCCATACATTTTGACCGTGTAGGTATTGCACTTTTGTAGGGAGCACCTACCTACACGTTTTATTTATACTTTACAAGCTTATAAATTACATAAATTAGTGGTTTGAGACATAAAATTTAAGTCCGAAGTTAAAAAATTCAACTCTGTTACTGTCTTAACAAATCTGTTACCACGCGCTAGTAACAGAGTTGAGCAGTAACAGAGTAGTAAATTTTACATTCCATAAGACATAAGTCATAAAGTAAAGCGTAAAGTACACTTTTTCCTTCTTATTTAGAATATTTACTTCTTTGACAACATACTGAACATAAAATAATGAAAAATAAGTGTATTTACTTACGTAAGTAGGTAGGTAACAGAGTGGACGCACAATAAAAATACGCAGCCTGTTCTACGCCTTGCGGACGACTGACACCTCCTGTACCCTTCCCCCCGATCTAGCGATCAGCCACAATTAATGCAGACATCTCGTGCAAGCTAGTATAAAGTCTAAGCAGCGCCATTTCTATTTTAAGTTGCTATTTACTCAGTAACAGAGTATTTCCGACATTTCCACACAAACGCAGGACCAAGTTTAATTTTTTTTTTATTAATTCTATTTTGATACTTACCGATTTCAAAAAATATTTTATAAATATTAACAATACAATGTTTATGGTAATAATTTATTTAAGGTAGGTTGATATAGTGGAAAATAAAATTATTTGATCTTTATTATAACGGAGTGTTACCAGGGACACATAGAGTTTGTAAGGAAAACCATTCTGTTACCAGAAATTACCACACTGTTACTTTAAAAAAAAACTAAAAAAATCAAAACTTAGTCTCTATTTTAGTAATAAATGTTTATTAATGCGATGTGTTTTGTATTTTATGTAAAATTTGTAAGAGGTTGTGTGATTATTACTAATAAAAAAATAACACAGTTGAGGGACTAGTTTACCTGCGCGAAATTTGACAATGACCCATTTATGAATAAAACAGAAATTATCTTGAATCTAATTTTATTATTTAAATTATTACATAGTTAATTGTGGCATAATTTTCGAAACATAATTCTGTTCTTTAAGGAGCCATACGTATTGTAAAAGAACCTAATAGTAAATAATATTACAGAGTCTTAAAAATATAAAATATTTGTACATAAAATGTAAATTTAAACTTATTATGTAGAAAATAATAAATTAAAGTTGGGCTAAAAATATAATAACTATATTGTAATAGAAACTTAAAATCCGTGTGTACCTGATAATTATTATAAAATGTTGGGGTCTCTAAGCCTTATCCAGCTACCATAGAAGGTTATTTGATATTTTTGTTAAGTTACGATATTTACTGTTTGGTTACTAGAATTTTGATCCCGGTTAGTCCTGGCAAGGCATAATTGAGGTCGATGGATAAACAGTAGATAATAATAATATAAAATACATTGGATAAAATGTCCTAAATAGTAAATAATATTGGAATCTTTTTGTTACGAATCACAGCAGGACAGTAATGAATAGGTCGAGTTGGAATATTTAAATAGTTCTACGGGATTCATTTATCGACGTCAATGGCAACACAAAAAGACAAGACAAATACAACAGAAAATGTTAATAAAAAATAATTTCCGAGATTACAAATTTCATTTATTAAACGTCAAAAAATATAAAAAAATATTACAAGAATAATTATGTCTGGAAGACATGATATATATGAGACAACATCTGTTGAATGTCAATTAAAATTATAAAACTAAGATACTTTAGAAATTTGCTAAAACTTATAAAATAGACAATGGAATATTTTTGTTTTTAATTTTTTTTTTGTTTGAGAAATCTCTTTAATGAAATGTAACCGATACTGGTATTAAAAACATTTGTGATGACATTTTAAAGCATGATAAACTTGATATGTCTTGGGTACCGGTCGCAGATCTCACGAACATAAATACAAACGAGAGTTTATACGTGTGTTTATTTTAATATATTTTTAGCTACTACGGTACTGACTGAGTCTCAGTACATAATCAGTTTCATATCATTCAATGTACGTGGCCTTCCATTAAAATCTCGACAGGGGAAATTTGAATGCCTTAAGAGATACGAGCTCGCCGTTTGACTAGCAACGTTCGACTCAGAGCCGTAAGTTGAATATCCGACGGCACACTCCCTGTCCTTTACGTTACTTTATATTTCCGCTACCGGACTTCGTCTGGAACTAACGGGGGCCAGCGTACCTAACCTTTTTAATCCATTCTTACTATCTAAGTAATTTCTGTCATAAATATAAGCCTAGTGATTAACATATTTAGGCCAGTATAGCTACTGGAGCGAGCTCGTCCGAAAGGGCTAATCATCGCAATTTAGGGAAAGACGCTGAAAGAATGATACATACTTGCAAAGTGTTATACAGGATTTTTTTTTTAAATATAAATACTAAGCCCTCTCAATAAATAATCGGACGAGTGGTACAGCATTAGAAATAACGCACTAATTTGGATTGCGAATTTCCCAGCAATATAACATTCAAATATTATATTCAATTCAACAAAATACTATAAAATAATGTGGCACCAAATATGGACAGAATTATAACAATAAGTAATATATATTTATACAATTTCCTAAATCGATTTTTAATCTATATAATATAATACATATAGGATTTGTTCAACTAACATTCAATAATTTGGCGTACATTGGGTTTTGAGTTACAACTTTGATGACTATGTTTTTATTAACTCTAAGCGCCCTTTATAATTATGATTGCACAATTGTTACTTTAGTTGAGCGGTTTTCTTTAGGCATTCGTTTAGTCGCCGACTAGTTAATGAAAACGAGCATAAGTAAATAGTCAGTCAAAAAAAAAACATTACAAATAATAATTTTGATTGTGGCTGTATTTTGTTTCGAAGGGCTGAAGATACATCAAACTGCGTTCCCACTAGCAAAGCCTCCACATAAAACTCGTTGAAATCCATATAGTTCTCACTCGTAGTTGAAATCTTTATTTCTATCGAACATAATTTTGCATATGAATGTGTTGCCAGTGCCAACGGACAGTCCAGAAGGCCTAGCCTGTACCACCACATATCGAATTTTCCAGGTGGTTTCGTCATACACACCAAAAACTGCAGCCATTACAAAAACAATACTTCCACCGTTTCCTAATTAAAAATAACTTCCAAGTAGACTGACGTTTTACTATTCAAATCACTCAAGTTGTATCAAAACTGTCAGTGTATACCGAATTATACTACAATTAAAACAGAATATATTTCCCTTAGATTGGGCAATTTTGAATTTATCCAGAGGTAAAAGAGGTAATGTTACTACGAGCAAATATCACCAACAAAACAGAATTCGATAGGCACATCTAAACTGAGTCCAAAAACTGCCCGGGTCACTATTGTACTGCAATATGACGCTGAAAGCTTTTGAACATGGTCTAGATCTGCCCTTCGCATTCAGTTTTATTCGCGAAATTCGCCTTAGATAGTATGCCTTGACGACGTTCGAAGGTTTCATCGTAGAACTAGAGTTTGGCGAATAAAATGTGACTGATCCAATAACAGAGTGATGAAATCGGTACGTCATCTTGTTATGATTATTTAGGCTGGAATGTTAATTGGTTTCTATTCGTCGATAGTCGCATTTTGTTCGCCAAATTTCGGTTCTTCCGAAAAAGATCGATGGATACAGTCTTCTCACAGCTGTCAGCTGTCACTTTGCATCACAGATAACATCACGGTGACCTTTATTTTGGTTGTTATTAAGGTGGTACATCTGTGAAAGTTACAAGTAGACAGTGGTCCGAAAGTCTTACGTAATGTCCCAGTAGCTGGGTTGTGGAGGTCAGATAGGCAGTCGTTCCTTGTGAAATACTTTTATATAGTCGCATCTGGTTAGACTGGAAGCTGACCCCAACATAGTTGGGAGAAGGCGTGCAGATGCTGATGAAGGATGCTATAACTGTGAAAGGGCTGTATAGTGCAGCTTGGATCTCTTGACGCTTGCATGACATTAGTGACATTGTCTGTGTAACTTGTTTTGAAAAACGAAGATGGCGAGGTCGTTCCGACCATAGCCAAGGGCCACAAGAACCACGAGGCAGTGTAGTTTGAACGTTTTTAAAGTGTAGATAAATGTACGGCTGTAATCTGCTAACTTTACGTGCTCAGGTGGTAGGGTGCGGAATCTGAAAGTGGGTGAGAAAAAGTGTTATTACTACAAAGATTAATTCAGATTATTAACAACACCTGGGTGGGCACTGGGCACGCTACTTCAATTTTGTGTAATAATATAATTATGATAGTTCAGTTGGGGACCACTAAGATTTAGATTATTAGATTCGCCCGAGCGAAACAAAGGATTTCCACGTTTTATTGAAATCCGTGTTTATCGTTTCATGTGGGATGAGTGAGCTAACTTCTCAATTTTTCGTGATTAATCGTATTTTTTCTGACGCCCCTGTTCGAACCTCACGTGATTACAGGTCGACCCCTTACACCCACCCTAAACACGAACCCACTATTACGTTGAGTGTGTTTTCTAATTACAGTTCGACTTGCACTCAAAGACCTAAAAACAATTACTTAATTCTCTCCCGAAGCATTATGGCAGCAGTCTGGCGAGGTTATCAAAACTGTTGGTATGTTGCCAGCAATGCCAGCTTATCGTCCGGTGCAATGCAGCGGGTTTCTGTTCCCACCAGTTCTTATCTTTGTAAAAGTTCAGTTTGTAAGGTGTATTGTAAAGTGTAATATAGTACACTTTGTTGTACATATAATTTGTATCACAGCTTTTTTTATATTCGTAAAATGTCGGTTGCAATGTTCGTCTAATTGGCACCTTATGAACGGTGTAGATTTCTCACAATCTCCTTATAGAAGAAATAAAAAATAAAAAACTTTAGAAGGTGGATTTCTGCAAAACAACCCAGTTTGGGGGTTCAAACTGGGTTGATTATCTTAACTTACCGGAGTTAAAATTGTTGTAAATTAGGTCTAGTATCACCCATTTCAAGGATTGCACCCAATTACCAATCATCCTGTATATTATGATAATAAAGCTGCGTTATTTCCATAACTATATGATAGTTGTTGTTGCTAGTATAAATAGGGACCTATTACTTTCGAGCCGACCTCCTCCTTACCTGGACAGTTTACTGGTTGAGCCAGTCCCAGTTCTCCTCTTGGGCCGCAGCCCCGGCATTGTTTCCAGGAGCCACGCCGACCCGGGACAGATCCTGCCCATCCACGTTACGAGTGGTCACCGACTCCTTGTGTGGAACTGACTCGTTCCTGAAAATGATGGACGGTTTTTGGATTATGTTAAGGTTCATTTTGGCCTGCTTTTAAATGTCCAAGAAGCCATTTCTTCTAGTTATTGGGTTATATGCTGAAGATAGAGAGAAATTATGTTGTGCAAGCTAAGTAAGTAATGATTATCAATCTCAGCCGATATTACAACAATATATAAATTCTTTCTTTATTAAATCTCTAACATTTACATAACAAGTTTGAATGAAACAGCCCCAGTAAGTGGTTAATAACACTTGTGTCGGGGTTGTCTCGCTCCTCCCCTGAATTCTAGAGTCTTAAATAGAGACTATGAAAATTAAAATCAAAATTAAAATAAGTTAAAAACAATATACAATAAAAATCTATTTTCAAAATTAAATTCAAAACAAAATTAAAATCAGTAAAATTAAATTTAAAAGCAAAATCAAAATTAGATCAAATTTAAAATTAAGATCAAAATCAGAGTTACAATCAAAATTATTATCAAAATCAAAATTAAAAATCGAAATTGAAATCAAAAATATTATACATATAAAAAACATGCCTGAGATCGCCAAGGGTTAGGCAGAGGTGTACCTTCAGTACACCCACGTTTCGACAGTTACGTTTATGACTCCCATGTAATAAGGGGCGAGCTTATACATATTCCGCGGCTGCTACCAAGAAATCCCTGGAGGAAAAACCCAATAACAATTTACCCGGCCTGTGTATCGACCCGAGGGCCTCGTGCTCAGCAGTCGCGCTTCCGATCACTAGACCTATGAGACTGCCATGACCACTTAATATTCTATCAAGATGACTTTGACAACTGGCAAACGTTTTTTCTCGCGGTGAAGTTCCCAGCAAACACCTCTATTGCCACTCTAGGTTCAAGCAAGTCCACACAGACTCGGTAACAAGTTACGCGAACCAGTTTACATACTGAACTATAACCCGATGTAAGCCGCTTCTAAGCGCACTGGACAATTTGCGAGGTGAAATATTTAGTATAGAAGGGTTTGTTTGTTGATCGGGTGCAAGGTTGTGTGTATTAGGTATTCATACAAGAAGTTTCTCTATTGGATAGTACTTGAGATTTCGTGTTTCAGTTTTTTTACATTACTGATTATGATAAGCCAGGAACCCTGACACTGAACGTGCACTCTTACTGGGCCCAACTGATCTGAAGAGTTCTATCGACTCGAAAAGAATAAAATGCCTAGAGTCTTAGTTAGAATATGTTAGAAAAGTTATCGTATAAACGGCTGAACTTGTTTTGATGTTTGGTATAAGAAGCTTTTCCTCCAAAATCGTGCCTGGAATGTTCTCAATCAATTGCGTACCCAAGTAGGCCGCTGTAAACAAAATTTAAAAAAGAAACCCAGTGGTAGTGCTATGTCTCTCCTGGTGGAGTTTTATATGTGCCCCTTTATTTGCACCTTTGATTATCTAAGGACGCCGATGATGACGCAATCTGGTGTGCGTGTGTAAGCAATTCTACTCCTCATAAACGGCTTGCCCGTTTTTGTGGGTTTTTTTTTCTACCAAACTATTCAGGTGGGTTCATCTGGATGATTCTTAGCTCTAGTCGGTCCCGGTAGGTGGGGTTTTTATGGACATTTCGAAAAGGATAGGACAGCGGGTCAACTAGTAAAACGAAGCATCGCCGACACGAGAAGAACAAGTGTGACTCTAAAGGCGTCCCAATAAATAAATGCTCCTGCAAGGAAACATCTTGAAACGTCATACGTACCATTGGCTATATGGCTCAGACGTTGAACTCTTCATGGCACCGTAGCCAGATCCCTGGTAGTTGGCGCTAGCGTTGGACGCGCGGCGCTGGTCGGTGGTACCCCCCAAGGTGCTCCAGCCACCGCGGGTGTTGACCTGCGTTTCATACCAGTAAGCAATGGATTCAAGTTATAAATCATTGGAAAATAATGTCTTTTACATTACATACACGCCTCAACCTTCGAAGGGTTAGGCAGAGATGTACCTACAGTATCTACATTTATATTTTATAGTTATGTTTAAGTATTATGTAATAGGGGACGCGACACAAAACTAGAGTCAGGGCTGCGACTGAAAATTACTGATGGGAAATCCTGGGAATAGAACCCAAGATCACATTCTCAGCTACTGCAGCGCATGCGAGCACAAGAATCACAAGGCAGTCATTTTCAATTATCTGCTTTTAAACATAATTATCATAAAGGCCGGCTTTCACCGCCGGCCGGTTAACATTCCCTCTCATAAGCTACACGCCTCTCTGCAAGAGGGAGTGGTGCAGAACCTACCCAGCTGCCACTGACGATGCTCGGATCCAAGTTATATAACATAGAGAAATAATCGACACTAAATTACAGTTGTCTTTTGAATCATCATCTGCCTAGCCTTTTCCCAATTATGTTCGGGTCAGCTTCTATTCCAACCGGATGCAGCTGAAAACCAGTATTTTATATGGAGTGTCTGCCTATCTTACCTCTACAACCCATATCAGACTTTCTGGCGGAACTTTTGCTAATTAAACCCGTGAAGCGATTGCCTTCCTCAATCCACCCTCTCCTCGCCAGAGCTCCACAATATTAACGACTATATTTACTGTCGTTTCGAGTGTATTTATTTTCGACATTTGTCGAGTTAAATACATCATTTTATCAAATAATAAGTGCATACTCTCACCTTCTCGGTCACAGTTGAGGCCATCTCGGTGACTTTCTGGGTGGCAATGCCACCATAACGTACTGCGCTCTCTGTAGCGGTGCGAGCAGCCTTGGACACCGACGACGCGAAGACCGACCACCCCTGTGCAGAGTCACGTCATTAGAAAGCTTAGAGCGGATTTCGCCACGGAAACTGAACGCGATCAGATCAGATCTGAAGAGACGTCAGTGTCAATCTTCCTTTGTATTCATTCTTGAACGCGGTTCAAGGCGTTTGCTTAACCTCAGGTCAAGCTCGCGTATATGTTTAAAAAAAAAAAATGGAAAGCGCTGATTGGCGTGGGAGGACGCAACGGTTACATAACAGGACGTCCGGACCTGCAGCGAGTTCAGCGTACGCCCTTAGATGTGGTGATCGCGTTCAGTTACATTGGTGAAATTCGTCCTGAGATAGGCACCTGTCCTACCGCTGACGATAAGCGAGAAGCGATTAGAGTTTGCCAATACAAACGAGTATTTTGTTTGGCAGAGTCCTCGCCAGGTGTCAACAGTCACATCCATCTATCTGTTTCTGACACGGGACCTACAATATTTTTCTTACGTGAGTATATAGTCGGTAGCTTGTCGTTTCCTCGTGTGGTGGGACAGGTGTCATAGTCGTGTAGTGTAATGTGAATATTATGTCATTGTGATAAGGAATATATTGCAATGATCGAAGCGCTCGAAAATACAACAGAATAGACTATGTAGTACATGCGTGATTGGTTGTTCCACACATGCATCGAGTCATAATTGGGTGGAAAGGTGGTATTTTACTTGAGTTCAGTGCTTGATGTCATGTTGTTAGCAGGATATGACTGACAACTGATAGAAAGATACCTAGTTAGAAAATGACGAAGACGTAGATTTCGTCGTAACTGAGCGAAAAATTGAATGTTTTTTTTTTTACATAGGAATGAATGTACATAATTATGCCAATTTCAATGTTTCTTTTTTTAAGATCATTCGTAAGGAGAGCCAACATCGTTGTTTCGGTTCAGTAGTGAATTAATTTTTCGCTTTTGATTAATATCTTTTACTCTGTCAGAAAATTAATATAATAATTTCTGCTTAAGGGTTAAACCATATCTATAAGCACGGATTAGCATTTTTCTATGCTCCATCCTTTTCTGTCGCTAACAACCGATATACGTGTATGGATGCTGATAGATGGTGTTCAACCTTACGAGAACACTACTCCCTTGATCGAACAGCCGAAAACGTTATTCTAGTCGACTCCATGAAATGCATGGATTGATGATGAAGAGAAGTCGCGAAGCACAAAAGGTAAGTCCAGAAGGTCGTGCGATACCATGCGAATGTTTGCGAACATTTTATCAAAATGAATACATACGATCGTCAACGACAGGCCATATGATTGCGGCTTTCGCGGGATAAAGCGCTCTTTTTCTTCGTTACACTGTTTGCGCGACCGTCCGAACTTGCCCTTTATTAAGTAAAAAAGTATTGCTTTTAACTTTTGACTTTGACTATTAACAACTTTTAGTTGTTATTTTAACTGTTTAAAGCTTTTGACAGTTTTTAGCAGGCAATGTGCTATGTCCTATTGTGCTATCAACAATTTAATTAGATAAAAGTAGGAAGAAAGTTGGGATTTAACGCATTTTCGAGACAGTTGAAGGCCAGGATCAAGAGTGAGGGATCCACTACAGTTATGAACCTGAAATAAGGTAGAAACTGAAAACTCAACTCTGACAACATACGACAGCGTTCAAAGTCAAGTGAAATCCATTACCGCGCGCTGAAAACTTAGGAAAACAAGGATGTATAGTATGAACACTTTAAGTGTGCAACTCAAGGTGGCGTTGCTTGTCAAGAATATTTGTATCGATATGTCAAACTTGGTACATTTATTTTAGTTCTGTGTTATCCCGCCTGCTCAGATAAGTTTGTCGGAGTGTAAACAAAAACTCTTAACCTAATCTAAGTCTCTTTCAAAACAATGTCATGCCTGTCGTGTATAAAATATGTTTAAGAGCGTGTTAGCATTTTACAAACGTAAATCGCGATCTTGGGAGATTTTGAAGTGATTTTAGTCACATAATTTATTGTTTTAGCTTCTTTTGACTTCAAACATCGTAATTATCATAGATTTTTGTTTAAATTCTATTAACAAAAACTCGTTCAAATTGGATTATTGACTATGAAAATAGCGGATTTCGAAGGTGCGATTTCCAGATGACGCGCGAGGGCACAACTTTGAAGTAATCTTACACCAAATATTATTACTAAGTAAGAAGGTAAAAAGGTATTCATACGAAGAGGCATACCCTGAAATTTAAAATGCATTGAGAAAAAATCGATTTTTAATTCATGAACTTGTAGTTTTATCACGTCAAAAAAAATAAAAAATCGAGAAATCGACCACAAAAAAACACGTCATATCTCATAATCTAAAAGTCATTTGGCAACACAAATAATTTTATATGTAAGAAGAAACATTGCACCATAAATGTGTAAAAAAGAAAAAATATATGTCTTCAATCATTTATGAAAATAATTTTTCAAAGTAAGTATAAAATCGGTTGAATCTTACGGCCTAAATCAGTCGCGCTCTGGCGCTCGTCGACGTAGGACCTATGTCGGTTTACCTCCCGCCGCTGCGCAAGCACCACGCGTGATATATACGTAAATTATAGTGCGACCAAATATTTTTGATCCGTAAGTATTATTTATTTTATTTGTGAATCTGAATGAGGTTCTTCATTTAAGTAATATTTTAATAATTAGGTAAAGTGGAACTATGTACTTAAAACTATTTTCTCTATAAACTTGTTATTATTTTACTTACAGAACATGGGTAGAATAAACAAAACATATTACTTTGGATCAAAGAAATCTGTTAAGGCACGAAAAAGTAAAATGATTAATAATTTGCAGAAGGCAAGAGAAGCTGCGTAAGTACTTATTAAATTTTTTAACGGGGGGTCAATACATTTGTGTAAATTATTGTTTTTCTACCAACACACCACACCGACTTTTTATCTTTTTTCTCTTGTCATCTTTGTACTTACTGTGTTTCTAAAACTACCCACTGTTGTTAAAAGTGTTATTTCTGCACTATCATTATAATTTTATTGTTGTTATAATTTAGTTTTTTGCATGCTGTGTCTATCGCATCATATTGTACACTATGCTTGTATCATATTGCTTGTATTATTAGGATAAACAGTGTAACAATTGTAGATAGGCCAATAAATAAATAAATAAATAAATAAATAAACACAACACTCGTAGTCAGGTAAATGGCAAATCTACTAGAGGTGACCCATCAACCGTAACCGTTTCTTTTGAACACACTTATATGTATAACCTTCACTTCTAACTATGAAAGCAAATCTTAGAAGTAAAATTTGACCCACTTCCCGGTTTTCTATTAAGTTGAAATGTTGCGTACTTACATGTAAGGACTAAAGTGTGATTTTAGTTTTTTAAACTATACAAAATTATTTAAAATGTATGACTATTACTGATTAAATTACTTACTAATAGTTAAATTAAATTACTTATTAATAACTAACTTAATAATTTTCTATGTTTTTCTTTCAGATCAAAATTAAGAGCATCTTTGGTAAATAATATAATCCCCGATGCATCCTCAACTGTAACTTCTGTCTTCCTTCCTACTGTATAACCAGTAAATTTAACTTCTGGCTCATCCAAAAATGTAGCTTCCGACTCGCTCCCAACTTTTGACTCATCCACGGATATAAGAGAAGAATCTGATATCACTTATCATCAAATATCGTAAGTTGAAACTAGTTGTTTTTATTCTAGTAGATGAACTTTTGTTTTGTTTTATTTTCTTTAATATCAGCAATTTTATTTGTAGGACTGAAAACATGGACCTTGGTTTAATTGAAGGACGAAACCCAAACGTGACTTTTGATTTACCCAGAAAAACACCTAGTACCAATAACCTCAATAATTAAACATCGTTAGTAGAAAATTGTTATTATTATTTCAGATATTTCAATGTGTTTGTTTGCTGTGTGGCTGTCAATTTAACATAAAAGTCTTCAAAGTTTTCAGAGATGATAATTTCTGGGGACAGAAGCTGGCTCCACGATTAACAACATTTTATTTTGATTGTGTTCTCCTAGCAATTATAGATCCAAGGAAAAGTCGAGCGATGCCCATTACACAAATAGTTTTAAAAACTTCAATTAAGTAGGTACTTATAAAAATAAACAAATAAAATGAGTTTATTTGTATTATAAGTAGCTACATAATGTTATTTTCTTCATCCATATTTGTATAAATTTAATTAAAATACACTAATAATCTATTGTGGACAGTCTTTTTATTTTCTCCGAAAACTTTTAGCTTTTTACTTCAATAAAATATAGGTACGCGGTACGCCATAGCTACAGATCAAGACCGTTTAGTCGTCGCAGCGTCGCAACTGTGTGCCGTACATGAGGAAAAACGCACACTAAGCGGCGTCGAGCGATAAAAACCTAAAACCCGAGCGCGTAGATTTGGAACAACGCTCTTAATAAATGACTGTAGTCAAGTTGTTTTAGACAAAATGTATTATAAACAATTTTGTTCACCCGTTTTTTTTTTAATATTTATAGATTTTTCATCTCCGACCAGTTCTAGGTTTAAACGATAACACAGATCAACAAATGAAAGATTATTTTTTGGTGCCGAGATCTTGTTAGTAGTTTTGTGTTAAGTGTGCATTGGAAACACTAAAAATATTTTTTTTCTTTTTTTCCTACGTGTAGTTTTGTGTCTACCCTCTGTTTTTTAAATTTGCTCTAATTAGTACTTTCGGGAACAGGGTTTTAAGTCTTATTAGTACCTTTCTATAAATAAATCGATTTTGATATCATGTCTTCATCGCGAAGAAGTTGTCTAAACGATCCGAATGTGTTTTGTTACATTTGTGGGGAATATATAATCAAAAAAAAGTTTAGGAAACCTATAACAGATTTTATAAAAAGTGCATATTTTTCGTACTTCAAGTCGCAAATTGTACACGAAAAAAAGCCGTGGATACCTCAAAATGTTTGCAAAACGTGCTATGAACACTTGAGACAGTGGGTAAGTGGTAGAAGAAGCCGTATGAGGTTTGGGTTGCCTATGCAATGGAGAGAACAAAAAAATCACTTCGATGACTGTTACTTCTGCTGTGTAAATTTGCGTGGTATTAATGTTAAAAAAATGACTTATCCAGAATTACAATCGGCTAGAAGACCTTTACCACATTCAGAAGAAGTACCTGTTCCAACATTTTGTTCTAACCGTGAACCATCATTTGAAGAAACCTGTAGTAAAGTGTCTAGCTATAGTGATATTGAAGAAATAGCATCTACAGAGTCAAAACCTTTTACCCAAGAAGAACTAAACGATTTAATAAGGGGCCGATTGATGGCCCACGGATAAGAATATTGACAAAAGATACTAATTTCTCATGTTCAATGACCAGTTTGGAACAACTTGCGTGGAATTCGTTTGTTGAAGTTACTAAAAACTTTCTGGGAAATCACAAGTCAAGTAACTACTCCGAAATTGTAAATAACATGCTGAAGAATTTCAAAAACTTAGGATGTAACATGTCAATCAAAGTGCATTATCTCCACAGTCACCTTAATCAGTTTCCAGAAAATCTAGGTTCGTATAGCGCAGAACAAGGGGAACGCTTTCACCAGGACCTAAAAACTATGGAGGAGAGGTACCAAGACCGATGGGATCAGCATATGATGGCTGATTACTGCTGGGGGAGGCAACGTGATTGTCCTGCTACACCTCATTCGCGAAAATCGCGTAAAAGAAAGTTTTTATGTACATAATAATTTAATAAATGTTTGATTTTGGTGTAAATCTATATTTTTCTATTCAATTAAAAATCTAGAAAACTACACGTAGGAAATAAATACTTTTGCTATAAATGTAATCAGTATATGGCCCTAAATCAAAAAAATATTACAGCTTCTTGGCACCAAAACCACTGTTGACCTGTGTAATCAAAGACAGTAGACAGGACATTCCATGTAGAATACATGTTTCATACTTAGGTGTATAGTATGACCACTTAAGTGTTTAGTTCAAGGTGGTACATTTGTTTTAGTTCTGTGTTTTCCCGCCTAAAGAGATAACTCGTTTGAAGTGTAAACGCGTTGCAACAAGTGTGATTATTAACTGTCATTTTTCAACATGCTAATCACCAGTTGCCCGCTTCTAGGGGAACCGAACACAGAATTAATGGCACATCACAAATACGTACCGCACCATGCTTTGCCACTAATAGAAACTGCATGACATGAGGTACAAGGCACTGAAATTACTTCGGGAATACCGGGCATTGGTATCGGATCAGAGGAAATTGACAATCTCGATGAGCCTCTGAGACTTGTATGACACTTGTACTTTAGATATATCGTTGACAGAATATGTGGATTAATCTTTTATAAATAAACTAAAAATCCGCCCCTACTTTGCGAGGGTTAAAAGGCCGTATTACAAAACATCGAGACTTCTGTGCTATTTCTAAATTAATATTTATATGACTGTCTCGTTGGTAGACCAACGACCAACCTGGAAATCGAAACCTCATACTAGAGTATGAGGTCCTGGTTTCGATTTCCAGGTCGGGCACAGTGTTATTGAGTCTTTCCATCTGAAATTTCTTAGTAGTAGTCACGGAGTGTGGATTTCTGCTCGGTTGAAGGCAATAGGCTCGCCCTCGATTATATGGAACTTAAACATAACTGGCGAAATGTGAGTGCACTGTTAAGTTCACCTCTGCCTAGCCCTCCTGCGATTTCAGTCGTGATGTTACATTAATGCAAGCCCGTAAATTTGCTAAACCATGGGTGAAAACTGTTTCAAATCCTATGAAAAGTTTAGAAGAACAACGCGGTCACACGGATGGATGGAAGTGACTTGTTTTTAATAATAATAAATAGATAAATAATAAGTGCTTACCGTGGCCAAGGAAGCGATAGTTGAGTCGAAGGTCTCGTTGCCGCTGTGCATCGGTGACATGGGCGTTGACTGGGACGTCTTCTGGTTGCCAAACCCGGTGTATTTGCTTGTGCCGTACTCGCTACTGATAATACAAGACAATGAAACATTATAGAATTGTAGTGGTTAGCTAATTAAAAAAGGGTAAAGTTTGTAAATTTGCATGTTAGGGGGTAATCTTCGGAACTAGTGATCCGATTGTGAAAATTCTTTCACTAATAACTAGCTACATTATGCCCGAGTGGCGTAAGACCATAACGCGAATCCGAGGGCTAACGCTAGTTATACATATACAGAGTGCAAGGGACACCGAAATACCGTTTAATAAAATTGGTTCATTTGGCTAGTTGTGTCTCAGATTAATAAAGTACTAATAGGGGCGACTCTATAATTGCCGCAAATGCTAGCTATTAAGACACTCTTAGAACAAAAATACAAGCCACCAGGAAAATACCGTTAACCAAGCATCTTACATCAAACTAAGTAACCCTGCGCAAAAATTATTGCTGAGAAACGGCTTATTGGGGTGAAACATCACGTTTTACGGTAAAACTCAATGTAACTCGCCCAATTGTGCTGATGGATGCATTGAATAGTAAGCGGGTCATGGGTGTATTTAACTTTCAAAACTAGTACAAATAAAAAAAATTGTGAAAAACTTGGAACTCCAATATCCCCGAAACTAGAAGGTTCCCAGGTATGGTCCAGAACAAAAAAAATATCGCAATGATGGGCAGAGAAAGTGCCTGCCGGCTTCCTTAAGGGTCTATTTACACCCGTTATAATAACACAACGTACTGGGCCTAGGCCACCCCAAGCCACAACACTATGACCTCCGCCTTGCGCGACACATGTTCATAATATTGCAATTGACAAAACGTTCTATTATAACAGAGCCCGACCGGGGATCAAAACCAGGATTCCGCGCTGTCACGCTTACGGATAGATCAACTAGCAACGAGGTATTATGTGGGTGGAAAAATGTTGTTACCTGTTTACCAAATAGCTTGTTTGCCTGTACGTACTTACGATTTTGTGTTCGTTGTTTGTAATATCATTAAAACAGTAATGGGTATACATTGATGAGGTTACTGGCTCGAACAAATTGACTTAGAGAGGAGTCTGTGCAGTGATCTGGGTCATGGTGGGTAAGATGGTAGAAGTTATTTTGGTAGTTTGAAAATAAGTGCTACGCTAATACGACCCATCTGCTAAATTTGTGGTCGCCAATGGTAAAGTATCGTGTTTGCCTTAATTAAGATTGAAAAAAGAACTTACTGGTACGAAATATTGTTATCACTTCCCGAGGTGTGGAACGCACTGTCGCCCGAACTATAAAAATCTTTGGACCAGTCATTACTTCTCTCAACCGTGTCTGGTTTGTAATCAGCCTCGTCCCAGGCCCTACCGTCTGCGAGGCAAGCAATCTGAAAAGAGAATGATTTTAGTATCGATGATAAACTACTTTAGCCCTCTGTGGTAGTAGCATCGGCGAAAGGCTTCGAGAAAATTATTAAAGAGTGGTATGTATGCTACAGGGTAACTATCATTGTCCAATTCATACGTTAGTATGAAAGCAATGAAGGATTGGGGCGGAAATTGGCTATCGATCTCGCGGATTTTGAGATTTCGCAAGATCGATGGTCATTTTCGACTTGGCATGCGATATCTCGAGCTGTCAGTGTCGAATCTTGCATTACCTAATGTAGGAATATTATTCTGAGTAAATAAAGCGGGGAGTTATGAAGATATTTGAATCGTAGCATACCACTCTTAGATGGCTGCAAATTTGGAGCAACCTCTGCGTGCAGCGTAGCGTTTAGTAGAACTGTTAATTCAAAATTCGATTTAAACCAAAGGAGAGAATGACTTTACTCTCACGAAATTCTTCTTGTGTTAACAGATTCTTTTTTTTTATGAAATGCAAGAAGCATTCTTTTTTTCATTCTGATGGCCTTAACAAAACTTCGGCAGCTTGGTTCAAATCCACTTTTAGACCTGCAAGAGAGATCGCTCCGAATTTACGGCCCACTCACTAGTTATTTTAAAGGACTTAAAACTCTTCAGTTTTCTATAGTGTTCAACAATACCTTCATTATATTTAATGAAGCAAGTTATATCGCTTGCGTTTAGTTGCGGAGGCAAATACGCCATTAGCCGATGCTAAAAACTATAGTGTTAGCAGGGCAATATTGAACATCTAAATTATTTCAAACACAACCGTTTCTAGGATGAAGCCGGACAAATGGGCGAAGATAGTCACACAGTGGGTGCCTGAAGACGGCCGTCGTAACCGAGGCAGGCCCAAAAAACGCTGGCGTGACGATCTGGACTCATTCTCAACGGATTGGTCGGAGAAGGCTAATTGCAAACAAACTTGGAAAGCCAGGGGGAGGCCTTTGCCCAGCAGTGGGACAGAGTAAGCCTTTTTTTTTAAAAAAAACTTCATCTACTCTTATACCTAAATAAAGTAAAACATTAGCACAACTTGGTAAACATTTAAGAAAGAGGAGCGCAGAAAAATTTGCCAAGCGCGTTTAAACATTCAATCTAATAAGTAATAACGAACACAATATTCCTAAATAACAACATCTTAACTTACGAAGCATAACTTAAAACCAAAGACAACGAAAAACGACACTAAGCTTAGAAGGTCAGAAACACCACAAAAATTTAAATAAAGAGAACATTCTGAAACACAAACAATTTACACAGCGACAGTCTAAACACAAACAGAAGCGCAGTCATAGTATGCAACTCGGTCAGGCTGACTCCATTCGTATGTCGAACCACAGAAATTCAAGAACCCAATTTGTAATGAACTTAAGTTAGAAATATAATGATAACTATATGCAATGTTAATGATTGATCTGAATACATTAAACACTGAAAAAAAGTCCCGTTTTCAAATTTATTTAGAAGACAAGATCCACATTAACAACTTAACCCATAATAACTAACCAATTTTGAACCGTCCGATCCGTTCGCCGAAGCTTTAATTTTGCATGTTGCCAATTAGTGTGGTAGCAGAACACGAGTTTGTCGAACACCGACTCGTGTTGTCGCTAGACTTATACAGTACTACAATGTAATGTTAACTTACAGACAGTGATATATGCTGTGCAGGTACGCTGTACCGACTCCGTGTAGCCTGATGCATTGATTCACGGCATGTCTCCGACAGCGGTGGGACCGACATTGAGCGCCGACGATGGCACAATATCTCGAATTGCATCTTAATATTACCAAAAAAAGTTCAATAAAGATATTGCTGCTGTTTCTGAGTTCACAAAGTCGTGTGCCTTACCTGTTCTCTAATACACATTTCGTAACTCCCTTCTTCCAGCTGGATGACTTGGTTGGCCATTTGATGATCAGTCACTGGATAGCAGCAACCTGGCTTTCGAGCAAATGAGTTCGATTCCAACCTTAACAACCGAGACATAACTTAATACAATTATAATTATTGCTAAATAACTAATAATTCTTTGCAATGTAACATTACGAAAGGGTATGCCAAACACACACTTGCAACTGTTCTCACTCCCATAATGTTTTCATATTTCTCGGATCATACCTGTATAATAAATTAAACAATATTCTCAATATTTATCCCCTAACGAAATATAAATGTAAAATCTTAGTCACTACATATTTAAAAACCCTAAACTACCAGGAAACAGAAAAACTGTTGATCCCTCTTAGATAGACCACCTCTAACTAACTATTCTCTCTGTTGCTTTTACAAACTATTGTGCTTGAACCACGGGTTTCCTTCAACCATGCTGGCACCAGATATTCTGTCAACCATCCTTGCACCACAGTCACTCAAGCAACCTCCTACGCATACACACAGATCCAGTACACACACGCGCGATAACTCCACAATTTGTTTTAATTTTTTGCTTTTACACACTGTGTTTTTGTATTTTTACTTAGCTTCCTGCACTCTTCTTACTATGCAAAACCTGTGCAATAAAAGTAGATCATAGCAGGCAATATGCTGCGGGAGGGCACTGGTGACTTGTAAAACAGGTCTTTATAGAAACCTACTTCAAGCACCAGTCTCTCACAAAGTTAATTCCATGTTCGTGCTCCACTGTAACCCAGCATTAAGAACTTGTGTAGAGAAAATAAATTGATATTTTATTATTAGTACATTATTAAACATATTATTATACGAAATTGTTTCTTGAGGAATTCTCCTAAGTAAATCTACACATGAATTAAATTAACTAACCACATCGGAAACCGTTACGCTAAATGCATTATGAACCTCTGATCAATTGCCAATAGCATCTTGACTAAGTAACACGGTAAACGGTAACTATCTATGAACTAAAATGTAAGAGTGCATTCCGATGTTCACTATAAAAAAATCTTGCTTTCAATTTTAACCCTTATTAGAGTAATCTTTTTTTTGGTATAAAATCATGCATACCATGACCGTGTCAATTGAAAGTGCCTGAATAGCTGGGAAGCATTCATGATTTAATTCGCTAGCCCCCACTAGCTTTAACCAACTCCGCCCATTGACAATATTAACTATGCACAAGAGAACCCGCAGTAGGTAATACAGTGGAGGAAGAAATCGATCGAGATAGAAGCTTCATTAATTTAAAAAAAAAATACTTCCGATACTGAACTTATCGTAATAGCTCAGACGGTTTATGGGCCGATCGTTGCCCTGTGAAACCTATACTGACATTTAACAACTGTTCTGCGGTTCTTGTTTAGTTGTATTTCTTTTTGTCAAAATCATAATTGTTCATTTAAAACGCTCTACGTTGTCACGAACATACTGTGCCTAAAACGACTTAAAACGCAAACGTACACTGCGTACACGCATTCAGTACATCATTCCGAGCCCCGCCCCCCACATTGAAATTATTCATCATAATTTTTTTTAAATATCGAATGTTTCCTACATGAGGTCAAAATGTATGGAATGGTTGATTATTTTTTTAAATCACCGATGAATCATTTTTACGTGGGAAGTTGTACCTTCCACTCTGTATACAGGATGGAAACTTTCAGCGGGGCAGTAAGGGGTACTACCTTAACCGATGCAGCTTCACGAAAACAGTCTTAGGATTCAGTACATACATTGTGCACATTGGATAGGTACATTATTTTTCGTGAAATTTTGATCGCCATTCACAGATTTTCAAAAAAAAAAAATACAGTTAGCGAAAAAATGGCCATTTTACACAAATTTCTTTTGCCAATCGATCCTGTTTCTTATATTGATCAAAAACTTCTATGGGACCAACCAAGGTTGGAGTATTAAAAACGTCAGAAATAGCAAAAAACTTTTCCCGTATATTTTGTATGAAACATTTACACTTTTTTTTTCATGTCTAGCGATTTTCTTTCGTTACTGATCAAAAACTTCTAAGAGACCAACCCACGTTGGAGTACTAAAAAGTCAATTGTGTAAAATACCAATTTTTTTGCTAACTGTACGTTTTTTTTTTTTAAATCTTTGAATAGGGATCAAAGTTTCACGAAAAATTATGGATAAACTCAAACTCAAAGCATTTATTTCAATTAGACCATTACAGGCACTTTTGAATGTCAAAACACAAAATAACTTTTTTGCAAAAAAAAACCGACTTCCAAAGAAAACACTAAAAAAGTGGAAAATAACTTTACTTTCGGAAGTCGGTGACTATTGTTTGTTTCATTGACTTTTTTGCCACCGACTTCCGAAAGTAAAGTTATTTTCCACTTTTTTAGTGTTTTCTTTGGAAGTCGGTTTTTTTTTTGCAAAAAAGTTTTTATTTTACCCTTTTTAGTTATCGCATCACACACAAATCCTTGTCAAGTATCAATTTCGCAATTTCTTTTACTTGGATGACATATTGTTTCCAGCTATTTTGATTTCAAAACCAAACTACTGAACCGATTTCGATGAAATTTCTATGGGACCAATCGGGACGTAGATCCATTCAGATAAAAGAAGAATTTTTCAAATCGGTTAATAAATGACGAAGATATGACAAACACAAAAATTTCCAGCTATTTTCATTTCAAAACCAAACTGCTGAACCGATTTTGATGAAATTTCTATGGGACCAATCGGGAAGTAGATCCATTCAGATAAAAGAAGAATTTTTCAAATCGGTTCATAAATGACGGAGATATGAGGTAACAAACACAAAAAAAAAAAAAAAACATACAACCGAATTGAGAACCTCCTCCTTTTTTAGAAGTCGGTTAAAAATAAACTAAGCTACAGTTCCAGTCACAGGGCATAATAACTTGTGAAAGTACTGTAGTTGCCCATTTGAAAGCGTAGATCTCTATGGAGAAGAATGGGCAAGAAACTCCATGGACACTCTTTTAAATCATTATTTTGTTACGAAGTCTCGGTTACATCATTCATGTCGAAATTAAACATATATGTGAGAACGCTGTAGAAAGACGTGCGAGTAAGAGCGTCCAGAGTAAAAAGATAAAATTAACAATTCAAAAATACAATAATCCATGGCAGCTGTGAGATGACCAGTCCCTACTGACAGCGCCCGTTCACAAACATGACGCATGGATCAGCCATCATTCAACTCAACCATTTTGGAGGGAACTAAACGACCCGACACACGCGCCACCATCAGCGAGACATTTGAGTGAGCATGATATTCTCTCAACCGCCAGGGTAAATTCGAGTCAGTAAATGATGTAAATGGTAGCTTTATCGTACATAGAACTCACACATGTGCTATGCAATTATACTCGTATAATATTAAGTGATTGAATCTATACAATGCAAATATATGTTTACAATCTTCTGCAGCTTCCACAATACCTTCACAAAGTAATCAATTAGTTTGCCCCTATGGTTGTGGAGCAGGACCAGCATTGAGCCAAGCATTTTTATCATCAATGTAATCTCCCAACTTATAGTATGCTTGCCTACATAGTGTGCGTTATATACAAGATTTAAACTTCGTCTCATTTAGTTGTAGAATGCGGGGAGGTATTTTATTGTAACATTTTAAACAGTACCCCATGAAAGATGACTCTACTTTAGCAAGCCTGAAACCTGGCTGAACTGTCTGATAGTCTCCTAAGACCATTTTCGTGTAGCTGCAACGGTTAAGGTAGTTCCCCTTACTGCCCCGCTGAAAGTTTCCACCCTGTATATGCCCCAAAATGTCGAATCATGTAACATAATCTTAAAAGCCTTGTCAACAAAACGCATACAAGTTTCCTCAAAAGCTTAAGCTTCCAGAGAGCATCCGACGTTGCAATGCATAAAGAAAACCAGGAGCTGACAGCTTCGCGAAACCAGATGGAGTTCAAGGTATTAAAATAATAGATTAAACTGTCGACGACAAAGTCAGTTTGCTCATGGAAAAATTGCATACGAGACGTAGAAGACCTACGAACATTAATTTATTTATTTTATAACCACGGCTTTCAAAATGGTAAAACATCGTGAGAAAACCGGCACTGTATCCTAAAACCGAAAATTCAAAGACATGTGACATCTACCAACCCGCATTGTGCCCGTGTGGTGGGCAAAGTAGAGAAGCCTTCGTCGCAGTAGTGGGGTCATCATACTCCTGCCTTTATCACAATTTATTTGGGGTCGCAGCATGTCTTCTTCTTCCAAACTTCTCTTATAGGTCTTTCGTTTACATATCCACCTTTTTTCTCATTCCTCCGCATTACATGCCCATACCAAGCCACCCGATTACCACACAACTTTTCAGTCACCGGCGCCACTTTCAGACTTCCTCATATCTACTCATTTCTTATTTTATTAATTCGCGTAACACCCAACATACCTATTAGCATTCTAATCTCAGCCACAAGCAAATGCCTTTTGTGGCCTATCATTCTAATCCATACAAGACTGCAGCTTGCAGGTCTAGTAATTGTTTTATAAATCTTCCCCTTAAGTTCAAGGGGGATGCGGGAGTCGCAAATTGTTCCCGTGACCTGCCGCCATTTCACCCATCCAGTGTTAATTCAGTGCTTAACACTACGATCTATTTCGCCGACTTACCGAAAGTCAGAGCAGCCACGAAGAAACGAAAGTAGGGTCATTATAGGCAGGATATAGACATTAATGACTACATACTTCTTAATCCGGATAGTCAATAGCCTATTACCACATAAACAGGTATTCTAGAAGTAGCTGACCATTCTTGTTAACTTTTAACCTTTACTCTAGGGTTTTCACCTAACCCTAAAAGTTAACCCGATTAAAACCGCAATACGGAAAACCTTTTCGGTCCCGTGACCGTTGTACACTCGATGCACTTTCCGCTCCATGGATTTTATTAGTACTGCCATCTCTAGCCATTCCATGCTATGTGATCTTGTAACGTTGTATCATTATAATGTCAAGACAAACCACATACGTAATAAATATTACGGCCGTCCTAAGTTACTAAACGACATGAATTAGCTGTTTCACTAGTGTTGTGCGCGTTTAGTGTATCCGAACGAATGAGTGAGGACTTGTCTATACGTTAAGCCAGCGCGCGGCGCGTGGTGTATTTCATCCCCGATGACTGGACATTGCAATTTCTGCTTCCGAAGTAGACCCACGTTTCACTTGATTTTTTATCGCCTGTGATTTTATACGTGGTCTGCGCCAGTATTCGGGCCTAAAGCAGGCAGTTTTTTTTCTCGTTTATTAGCAGTAAACCTTACTCAATTACAGAATTTAGTGGAAGACCTGTGTCTTCGTAAACCCATACTGGGTAAGTGTAGGTAAATAGCTAGGTCGATTAAGATGTATGCTTACTCTCTCTCATCTTTTTGCTGTGCCCATTACATTTATTAATAAATCTTGTTGCCTACAGCTTAGCGCATTTTGACACTTCGTTTTATATCCATGACGTTCAAAATGTGCAAGTCATACCGTGCTTCTCACTACCATTTGTAAACTCCGTACTGATTGTGACTACCACACATCACCTTCATTTGCGCACTTGTATTTCTCGCTTTGCTTATGCCTTGGCTTCACAATCAGCGGAGATGATTATTGGTCATCCTGTGACACGCTGGACGTTATTTTCCAGGATCCAAAGTTCCGGCTGACTTAACAGCACGCCCTTAGCTTGCATCACGATCTTCAAGTTCCGGCTCCGCCATCAAAAGTTCGGGCTTTTCGGGCTACCCGCGAGCCACGAAGACCCTTTCCGTCACATTTCCCGCGTTGGGCGCCAATGAAACCGCGAAGACGCTCTTCGGGAATTACAAGCGTTTGTTCGGGGCAGCAAATACGATTTGGCAGTAAGTATTTGTTGAGCAACAAAGTCAACTCGAAGTAATTACTGGGCTTCGGTCGACGATCGGTAAACTTCGTTCAAGTTCAACATTTACCATAGCTGAATCAAGTTCGAGTCAGTTCGGCACATTCCATGCGGATAAGCGGTTTTCACACTACACCGCTCGTCGCGGTGAAGCGGATGCCACGTCGCATTGGCTTGTATGAAATCCGTCGATGCCTACACACGTACGACCGGCCAATCGCGTGGCGCATCGCAGCAGAATCGGCTTCGCCGCCTCTGCCCGACCGAGCGGACGAGCGGTGTCGTGCCAGAATCACCTAAGACGCCGGCAGTAGTAATTTAATTAGATGAATGTGGGCATGGGTTTTTCATTTTATTCTTGTTTGTTTTTTTCCGTTTGGTTTTAAGACTGTCTGGAGTCAAGCTAACCAACCCAAATGTCCTTTCTTTAGTATTGGTCATCGTGTCATTGAGCTCCTTGAGTTATGAATCGAGCTACACGATAACTAAATGACGAAACTAACAAATGCTTGCACTGACTGAAGAGGTCCACTTAAATTTGTGTGGTTCTTTCTTCAAAAGACCATCTCTGACACTTATCTGCATAGTCCTCATGTGACGAACAAGATTATGTCTGGACCTTAAAAGAGAATATGACCTCAGAGTTTGTCTAGGCTGTTTCTTCTGAGTAGTCAGGTACAAAACATCGGTCTCACCCAGTTTAAAAAGAATTAAGTAAGTCTAAAGTGTTTGTTTAAACCAATTTGTTTGTTTTCGATTTTGTCACATGACTGCACAGGATCAGACCCGAACATTGTGTAACACCCCTAAAATTACTTGAAAGTAACTTCCCTCATCCTAACCCCGAACCCTGAGGTGTTACCCCGTGAGATTCAGGCTAAACAATTCATTTAGTTGTGTCAAAGATATCTCGATGGTATTTTTGATAACCTGCTATCAGAGGCCATATCAAGTGAAGGTTTCATTCCACATACGACATTGACAAGGCTTTTTAAAACTTTATCTGCTCCTTTCATATCATTCGGAAACTAGGCAAAGATGCCATAAAGAGAGAAAAAAAAAACATGCAGAAAGTCACATCTGATAATCTTTTAATTCACTTTGTTTTCTGACCTTTCACTTCGAGTAGGGATTACGAATGCAAGATTAAATGAAAAATGTGAAGTCGGAGATATCTGCTTGAGCTCGAACGTCGATCTAGCGCTGAGCGCAAAGCTGTCCTACAAACTACGAGTAGATGCCGGCTTTCTTTATTCGATTTTCTACGATCCCTATCACTTATCCGATGAAATTTAATTGTAATACACCCCTGTACTTTAAGAAGCTTTTATTTAACTTGCCTTGTTAGTTAGTTTGTGTGTTTGTTTGTTAGTTATTTTTAATACTACCAGCGGCCATTGGTAACGCATCCGTTAACTACTTGATTGCAGGGTGCCCATTATACGACGTCCTTATTAGTTTCTTTGTTGTGGCCCACTCACTTGTCAATCCATCACAGAAAGATGGCAACTTATTACTATTTCCTCCTTTTCAAACATGTACACATTTTCATCATTATTTTATGCCTGTTCGTTGTTTATAAATTATGTACGTATCTCAGTTAACATTAAATGATTTTCAAACTAAAAAAAAAACGTAATGTTTTGTAATTGTATATTAAGTTAGTGTGAGCGCGTCACTGGTGCCGTAACATTAAGTCAAATCAAAATTCCAATGTTGCATAGATCTCCAGGAAACCTCAGTAAAAGACGGACCAAAAAGTGATATAGTAAAGTTTCGTTTTATTTATGTTCGGAACCTTATAAAAATAAGTCCAAATTTGATATTATTGTGACACTAGTCGTGCACTATTTTAGCAATAGGTATGTGACAGTCCTTTTTGACATAAAACGCGATTTCTCTATTTAAAACAATTAAGATTAAAAAAAAATACAAATATGATAACCCTTTTAATATTTGCACTTACGTTGAATGCGAGATTTCTCATTAAATTTTGAAAAAACTGCAAGTTCTGTGTCGTTTAAGTATTTTTTTAAGGGAAATACGTGGTTTTCTTAACATTCACATAAACCAACTGATTGGTCATTAAGGTGAGTGAACCGTCACCACATGAGGTCATTGATATATAAAAAAAACCCTATATATCATGAGGTATATGAATTTAACTCTATGAACTTAATACACAATATGCGTTAATAAAACCCGATAATTGTCTTAATTTTCACAACCGCTAACCATCGCCTATTTATTACGAATCACATATTGTTTAATTGAGAGTTAAATTCATTAATATTTACAAACCGCAGCTTTAATTCAATGAATTTAAAATAAAAGAATTTAGTTGTAGCCGAAGCAAATCGATCAACCATTCAACGGACAGCCAAACTCCAGGCTACTACTGACAATGTCCTAATAGCACATTATCCGACCTGGAAATGGAACCCAGTACCTTTAGCTCAGCAGTAGCATTTGCGACTACTAGCCCAAACGAGGCAAGCCCTAAGAACAAAAAAAGCAATATATCTAGTTGAACTGACGAAATATAAGACATTGTAAGTCCGCACAATTACACCGTAGATAGCCGAGATCCCAAGCCAGACTAGTGAATAAAACTGATAAAAGGCCTGGAAAGATATTCGAATTGGAGAGGTATGAAATCCCGTTATTCAACACAAGACGAGACAAAAAGCAAGGCTTCTCAAGACATCCTTCTTTTGCAGTGTCAAGTCGACAATCAAGAATATTTGAATTTTTCAACGCGATCCTTTTAAAGCCGAGCTGACACCTTAACTTTTTACTACTGCAGATAAATAAAACCTGAAACTGCTTTGAAGCTGGTAAAATGGAAAAAATGGACTGAAAGTACTGATACTTACGAGTATCTCTCGTGTAATGCCAATAATATAGGCCACAACGATTTTTGAACATGAAAGAATAAGTAACATAGTCTGAACTTGAACTTCTAAATAGAATTATGACACAGTAAAAGAGCCTTAGAAATGCATGTCTAAGTTAACATTGTTTGCGTATCTTCTTGTTTAGCCTGTTAGCAAAAGATAGCGACATCATTATTCATGACACAACTTTCTCTGCCGGAGACATTTCAGCTCATCGAAGCGAGTTTACTTTTATCAATAAATGCAACACTTTGTGATACTTAAATACTAAATTGTTAATTTACCTGTTTACAAAGAAAACGTACGAAAAAGAAATTAACTAATAATAATTAACTAAATTAATCTAGCGGCTCGAATGCAATTTCGGTGCTTTCCAAGAATCGTTGAAAACTTGTCCGTAATTTAGTAAGACAAGCTTTTTAATACCGACTACACAAGAAATCATTGATGATTATAATCATTAAAATTCTATAAATTAATACCTATTACAGCCGCGAATCATATTTTGTTCAATGTACAGCCTGACAATGACCGGCAAATTGCAAAAAAAACGTAAGAAAATTTGAATTTCGCGGGCTACCCTGGCGCTTCCACCTTAAGGACTTTTGCTAACTAGTTCTGCCTAATCCTAAAAAAACAGTCGTGACATCAAGTAGTTTGATAGCCGACATTACCCCTTTCTATTAACTTTAACATTATATTGTAACTGTTTTTATTAGCC
Source organism: Standfussiana lucernea (assembly GCA_964057025.1). Taxonomy (NCBI): domain Eukaryota; kingdom Metazoa; phylum Arthropoda; class Insecta; order Lepidoptera; family Noctuidae; genus Standfussiana; species Standfussiana lucernea. Next base: position 24,746,655 of record OZ059784.1, read on the forward strand.
TCAATGCCGATCGATCTGCCTTCATTTAGCTGCAATTTTAATAGCAGTTATATTGAATTTATTATTGTATTAAAACAATTTTTTATTCACATCTCTTAAAACTTTAATAAACTTTAGTGTTTTGTTTGCGGTTTGCACTGCAGGCGGTTTTTTGTTACCTTGGGTAACCCTCTCTATTTTTCATCATGCTTGCGCTTTGAGGAATAAACATATAATATTTTTAATTTTAGTTTGTGAGCGCAACTAATGTTTGCGCTTCGAGGAATAATTTAGTTGTGCTTAGTTGGTTGCGCTTTGAGGAATACCCCAAATTATTGCGCATGATACGCCTGCCATGCCAGCAGCATTTTCAGTCCTATTTTAGCCGTTCGAATTTTGTATCGTCAAAGCGAAGAGCATTTTCGAAATGTTGCAAGGGTAATTGAGGGCGCTGTTGGATTAGCAACGCTCTGCCCAGAGCCGGAAACTGAAAGGCCAACAGCATTTCAAGTATCGGCTGCCTATATGTCTAGTCAGTTAATTAAGTCATGGATGGCATGGTGTATGGGCGACTAATGGCGATGCGCCGTTTGATACTAATATGTTTATCGTGCCACATTGCATCCCTAATAAGAGGAGTTGGATCAGCTAGGGATATCAAATCTCAGGTAAGCAATTAGTAACAAGCTTTGCAATAATACGGTTAGCACAGGTCGTGTCATTAGTTAACAAACTGACCAGACAGTTCGAGAAAATGATTCGGTCGTAAGTTCGAGCTCAGTAAGGTATTACAGTGGAGGCCTGTCCCAGCAGTAGACTTTAAAGGCTGATTATAATTTTCATTCTTAAAACATAGGACATTAAGAATTTTTTGACCTCAAGTTTTCAAAATTTCAGCTCACATTCATTCTTTAAAATAGTTTCTCACCGACGACGATAGCTTTTACATTTTTCCGTCACAGTTGCACGATTTCAAAAGAGATTCCAAAATTAGAGAACCAAATTTTAATAATGTATTTTGTTTTCGACTTACGAAGCTGGATTGTTTCTTAACAGGCAATCTTTAATTTTCGTTAGTACTTCTATCTCTAGCACAGCCAAATTTTGATTGCGTAAAAGTAAAAAAAATATTAATTGCGTAGAGTCTCGTAGTCGCGTAGCAGTCTATGATGCGTAGCGTGGCCTACGATTCGTAGCGTCATATTAACAAAAGTTTAATGTAAAACTTATTTAAACTCTTTAAAATAGAAACAATTGTCGAGATACCTACCTATTGTTTTAAATGAATGAATAAAGATAAATACATAAGTTTTTTTTTGTTAATATTAATTGTTCCCAATATCAATCCGAAGACTAAACAATAACAATTTTGCCGCCCAATACTGCTGTAATGAGACACCTATCTATATTTATGGCTGTAGCATAAAAATAGTACTAATAAATACCTATGTGTTGACTAACCCCCCTCCCAACACACGCAACATTGTATTTAAAAACAAGTTTCTATTAGTTTCGAAAAGAGAGGCATATATTTTTGTTCGATGTATTTGGACAAAGGACGAAACATTGACACCCGTATCTATAGTCAAGTTAAAGTAATTATGTACTTGCAAATTGCAATTTTTTATTTTGAAGCTTTTGAGTGTGAGAAAAGTAACGAATTGGTCATCAGGCGGAAAACTGTCTGTATTCATTTAAAACAATAAACTATTCATAAAGATGACAATTGGTGACCTTATAAATCAAAAATATCGCGCCCGAAAAAAAGTTGACATTAGCCAAGACAACATATTAAGTTCGATGCAGCGAGAGACAATAGGATCGGCATAACCCTAAAAAAACTATATTCATACCCAACTACAATTTTGACTAAAGAGAGATTATGTTTTTATACTTCCGTAAAAGTCTTATCACTTGAGGCGTTGCCCAAGCGACAACAGTTTAGCGAGTGAGAACAAAGTGTCGCCCATCCGCCAAACAAAATAGCCTCAAAATGTTACGTTGAGAAAGACTTGAACGTAACAGTCATAAGCAAAAAAATATACTACGCGTGGCCACTAAAAATATTGCCATTCATCACACACAAATCCAAACTCAGCCCATCTTTTGAGATTTCTGGCTGCTACTTGAGAAATTACTGATGTAAATCTAAAAACTCAATAAAAAAATTCCCGAGCTACAAATAGAAGCCAACATGTCACAATATGCGGATTGGTAGATGCCTGTATTCTTACGATATTTTTCTTCACCGTTGTTGGAGCCGTAAACGCTGTTTAATTTAGAGCATAGGTTCCCAACGGGGGCGGTACCCTCGTGGGCGTTGGAGCATTTCATGGGGACGGTAGTGGATCCAAAGGCAAATATTTTCATGAAAAACATTCTATCTAGCCGTCTAAAATGTTTATCTTATAACTATCTAGTAAAAATGGCGGTAGTCCATAAAAGGTTGGGAACCTATGATTTAGAGCAGTCCCATTTCATAAACATATGTCGGAAATCAATCCATAGGAGCGTACTTTGTTGGGCTCATTGAATCATGGTAAAGATAAGGATATTTTATTTGTTCAAAACATGCGTTTACATACAAATTGAGCATGCAGAACTTAGTACAGTAGGGTAGGATAGGTCTGTACATGGTTTACCTGATGGTGAGTCATTCATGTGGAACATTCGTGTCCATTCACGTGTTGGCGGATAACAGGCACGCTGCATCAAATGCTCTTAGATTAATTAGAATAAGGGTGATAGCGCACTGCACCCAGCAGTGAGGTTTACTGGAGCAATTTTTTTATTTACCTCATGTTTAATTTTTATGTTTTCCATGCGCTTTTTAAAACAGGCAATAACAGAAATACAAATACATAATATGTAAAAATATGTGTATTCACAAAATAGATCAATAAATATTAAAATTTTATCGTGGATTATATTCGAAACTCGAACACTTCGTCTTCATTAAAATATACCACTTAGAAATTAATAGAATCATAGTTTTGCTACCCTTTATTTCTGAGTTTAAATAATGTTAAACTCTTTTACTATTTTTTTCCTCAAAAATTGCCTACGGAATTAATTTCCCCAAAAAAGAGGAAAAATAAGCTCCAATGTACCAATACAGTCTGCACTTTCAGTCTTTCATACTCGAGGACTTGGCGGGCGTAGCGAAGGGTCGACCAACCTACGTACAAATTAATAAACCACGCATGTACAACGGAGGCTTAACGGCTCCATTCAGTTAAGAGTCAGCCTGTGTCAAAAGTCAGAAGTTCTATTCTGCACACATCGTTTAATGTACTCTCTGGCTAAAATGAACAGCGCCGTTTTATCTGCGTGACAGAGTACGTAAAACTTAGTTTATATATCTTTGCCGGAAACTACAACAATTTTTATTCATTTAAAATACAATTTTTTTATTATTTATTATACTACAATTTAAAATTTTGCGTTTTAATTTTTAGTAGAATTGTTTTTTTTTAGAAGTTTTCGCCACTTTCAAAACATAGAAAAATTAACGAAAGAACTAATATTTTTTCCCGTTTTGTCACAAGTTTTCTTTTAACCCATAGGTCGACAAGTAGATAGTTACTGATGGAATTAATTACACCTCAACTCATACCATTGCACAGAAATGTTCAAAGTAGTTTCTTAAATAAACAAGTACTTGCATTATTTATTGCACGTTACTGAAAAATATTCACAAGATTTGTAGGTGTTATCATTTTCCGATCATAGTTTTCCAAACTTGAAAAAAGTTTTCTTGAAATAAGTGATTTCTTCAACAAAAGTTTTCAGATTTTGAGTCTTAAAAGAGTTTCAGCTATTTTCTCAAAAAAGTGTCATAGTTAGAACTTTTCCCGCAAAAAGTTAAGTTTTTAAACTTATTTATCAAGTTAAAACATTATTAAAAAAAATTATGTAGTGAAGGGTTGACTTACCTGAATATCCGGGGTGGCTAGAGGGGACAGGGTGGTACTGGGTAACACGACCGGTTTACGTTGAGGTCTACTCGCGGCAGAGCCTAGAAACGAACTGAAGCAGTGGGATTCGGCCTGGCCCGCCGTACTCTGCCGCGTTGCTTTGCCGTACGCATGCGCATGGGCCGCGTGCCCGTGCGGTCTAACCGGGAATAGGCTTCTGATTCTGCCGTGTTAATATCGAAACTATTCCACCAATTCCGGAAAATTCACGTGGCTGAAACCGTGCACCATTTATGAATGCTGCACGGTTGTGAGTGAAATGATAATTATTATAGTCTCTTTGATCTAGTCGTTGTGGTCGCAAGCGCGTCTGCTGAGCATGAGGTCCTGGGTTTTGATTCCCGGGTCAAGCAAATAGTTATTGGGTTTTCCATCAGGAATTTCTCAGTAGCAGCCACGGATTCTGGATTTGTGCCCGGTTGATGGCAATATGCTCACCCCCTATAACATTGGGCAAAAGTAGCGAAATGTGGGTGTACTATTAGGTACACATCTGCTTAAACCTTCGGGGATTACTGATGTGACGTTATGTTATTTTTGATAATTATTATTCAATCAACCTAAACATGTAGCTTCAATTTCATCATGGGTGTTTGCGGCGTGGTTCCACAGACAATGGCACACTTTACATTTTGCGCCGCATACCTTGACTGCGCACTTGACAATCTGATGACTGCATCAGCGAGCGGAGTTCGCATAGCTGAATTTTGGGCCAAATATAAAAAATAAAAAAAAAATAAGAATGAAAATTTGCCATCGACAAACTAAGAAAAATTCTATCACGCACATATTCTGGTATCTGAATTTAATTATCAATACCCAGCGGTTTTTCCAAACAGCTAATTATGAAGCATAGACTGGCGATTAGTTTGAACTAAATACATACATAGCTCTATTTATGACGACCCGAATGGCGCAGCGGTAGTGAGGCTGCCTTACGTTTATAGGGTTCCGGGTTCGAGTCCCGGTAGGAGCAAGTGTTTGTGTGATGAGCATAGACATTTGTTACCGAGTCATGGATGTTTATGTGTATAATAAGTATGTATTTACAAACAAAAAGTATCTATGTAGTATATCAACTATCTGGTGTCCACGACACAAGCCTCGTTGCTTAGTGTGGTACTAGATGGCGCTGTGTGTAATGTCCAGCGATATTTATTAAAAAAAAAAAAAAAAAATTAACCAAAATTTTCTACAGTCATCATCAGTCTCTCGGCTTAATTTTTTTTCTTTTTACAAAACTTCATGTAACGATTGGATTTTTTACCAAGGATCAAAAAACGTCTGACGTGTTTCTTGTAAATTAGCAAGCTTGTTAGTAGAGGATTTTTTAATACGAAGGAGCTAGAAAATAAATTTAGTTTTTTTTTTATGAAGTTTACGTTTTAGGACTGCCGCCGGTCCCCAGACTTTTTCAAGGCGATAGATAACTTTCGTTATTAAAATTTTATCCAGGTTTTTCCAAGATGTGACATCCATGGACTTAGTTTTGTTTATACCCCGGTTGCACCGAGGTGGAAGCGCGGTATTTGGAATAAGTTGATTCACGACCGTAACAAATACGGCCTCACAGAGTTATAATAATTGAAATTATCAATTCAATACAACCCTCGTAAGTTCATTTAACCCCATTTATTATATATATTTAGGATTAAATGAACTTACCCCGCATTTTGCGGGCTCCCTGAGCGCATCCTAAACCGATATATCGAGGTTCAATGACCGGTCTTGTCAATGATATATCCTATAGTTAATTGCTAATTACTTAATTAGTCCAGAAATACTTTAGAAACTACTGCAGGTATATAAAATATCCTTAGACATTGAGTAATTGAAACCTATTTACTAATGAAGCTATGTATGTAGGTACAGCTGAATGCAACACTAAAAGCCCTCTCCCTCGAGCATTATGTAAAGTAATGTTTGTACATAATAGGTGTACTTGAAATAGAACTATGAAAATTAAGTTTTATACTAATGAAACTTCTATTTTTACATACAAACATAACATCACGCCTGTAATCACCGAAGGGTTAGGCAGATAATAGTATAGGTACAGTTATGTTTTTAGTCCCATGTAATAGGGGGCGAGCCTATTGCCATCAACGCACAAATACAGACTACGCAGCTGTTACTGAGGAATTCCTGATGGAAAAACCCAATATCACTTTGCCCGAAACTGCCGAACTGAAAATCGAACCCAGGGCCACATACCACTTCTAACTTGGTTTCATGTGAATTTCTCTCTGTAATGAAACATTAGCCTCAGAAGTCATGGGGAGAGGCTCAGCAGAGGAATGGCATAGGCTAACAGTACCTAACTGTAACAAGTATACAAGCCCTGCAAGTTAGTATCTCCTAGAACCGACAAATTGGAAGGCATGCGACAGCACATTACACTGGGCTCGGCTCGTGGAATACTGCCCACTGCCCTTCATCAAGGGTGTAAAAGACCCTTAATGAAACAGAAAAGCACGTGTTCTCTTCTCGCTGTCATTGTGATCATTTTTTTCAGACCATACCTGCGAACCTTCTTGTTACGGAGGAATTTGAAGTCAAATTCCAACTTTTACACGAGTTTTTTTAGAAATACAAGTTTTTAATGTTTATAACTCTACTTTATATACCTCTATAACCCCATTTTTTCCGGGGTGGAAAATCCCCACGGATGACCCCCGCCCTGGGGTCTGTCAGACTTAAACTGACTAAAAACCACCCCGGTGTTATCTTCCCAAACTTGCGCCGAGGACCATGGGAACTAGTGCGCCTTCCACGATCCGCGGCTAGTGCCGGCCTGCGTCTGCGGGCCTCCTCAAGTTCACGGGGGAGTGAGGTGTAGAACTCCCCCCGCGACGTCTAAGAAACACTACGCGCCACCGCCTCGGGTCCAGTTATATGGGGGGCGGCGGCGACGTCCCCAAGTCCAGACTCGCGGAAGACCGAACTACTCGTATAACAAAAGTTGCTAGATGTACTAGTTACGAGTTATAAAATGTATACAATTATCAAAATTAAAAAGCAATTTCCTCTTACTACATTAACGTAGTATTAGTATTTTGGAAACCATACTTTTACGAAATTGTTCTTATTTAAAAGTAGACACCGTTAATTCGCGAGAAAATCGAATGGTCTACATTGGAAGTCTACATTGCATTGCTTGCGACTGTACACATCTTATACGTATGTATACTACATGTTTGAACACGTGATTGTACGCAATACGTGCAAGTGAGACTATTATACTTACACATAGCTGTTTGTCCGCCTCGCAACAAATTACGCCAGGATGTCTCTATTTATGTGAGCCGGCTATTTCTTTGGATCCAACAGTAGTTCACGCGAGTCGGCGCTCAACTTATTGCAGTCGAGAATATTATCGTCTTAAAGAATTTATAATCCCAAAATGGACTTGTCCGATTTCTTTCCACTACTTTCTGGAGAAATATCGAATACAAGAAATAGCATCAAGCTTACGAGGCGGATGTCAAACAGTAAGTTGGCAATTCTGCGGACCATTTTATAAAAAATAGCGTTAACACTAGGGTAAATCCGTATCTATCTTCAATATTGTAGCATTTTTTTCACAACTAGTTACAATCTCGCGGTAAATTGTTGAATAATATTGTATTGCTAATCCCCTAGAGCAAATAGCGTATTAATATATAAAGCCTATTAATTGAAGAGACTTCAGAAATATTTTTGCAAAATAAATAATACAGACAGACAAAAATTATTTAAAAAAATAACAATTTCGGTGTTAGAATCGTTCCCAAACCTCGAAGCATGAACTCTTTAAAAAAAAATTCAATGTACAGTTTTGACTTTGTTACAATTGTATTACATATACTACCTACTCTTGTCAAGAATCTACCGGGAAACGATCAATAATACACGAAATGTTAGTTATTCGTCCAAAGTTATTTTATCGCCTTCAAAGTATGCTCCTTCAGAAACGATACATTTACGCCAACGAATAATCCAATCATCAAAACATCTTTTAAACGCTTTTTCCGTAATTGAGTTCAGTTCTCGCCGCGAATTCTCCTTTATTTCTTCCTACCCAATGAAAACGGGTACTACGAACTGGTAATTTGAGTTTAGGAAACAGAAAGACGTCGGCTGGAGCCATATCTGATGAATAAGGTGGTTGGTTGCTCGATGGTATTTGTTGAGTTTTTGGTCAAAAATTTTGATTCACGTTCACTACGATCGCCTTGTGCGAAGGCCCATTATCGTGGTGCAAAATCCATGAATTTTCTTTCCACAAATCTGCCCTTTTTAGTTGAATTTGCTCTTTTAAACGCCGCGTAGCGCTCAAATAATAATCTTTATTTACTGTTAGACCTTCGGGCTAGAATTCCGAGTACACAACACCGCGATAGTCAAAGAAAACGGTCAACAAGACTTTGATTTTTGATCAACTTTGACGTGGTTTTGTCGGTTTCGGTTCAGTTGGAAGGTGCCACTCCGAAGCTCGTTGACTAGTTTGCATTTCAAACTCGTAAACCCACGTCTCGTCACCAGTAACAATGCGTTTCATGAATGTTGGGTCGGAATTGACTAGTTAAAGCATGTCCTCAGCGACTCTTATGTGATTGAGTTTTTGAAGAATATTCAGGTCTTTTGTGACTAGCCGAGCGGCAACATGTTTCATACCCAAGTGATTATTTAAAATGGTACAGACCGACTCGTGAGACTCAGAAAACTCAGCGGCTATCTCTCTCAAACTTGAATGAGGATTTTCAGTCACTATTTCCTTAACTTTTGCGATGTTAACTTCAGTTGAAGACGTTGTTGGCCTACAAGAGCGAGGCAAATCTTCCACCACATCTCGACCGCTTTTGAACGCTTTGTACCACTCATAAGCACGTGTATTGGATAAAGTCGATTCACAGTAAGCCTTCTGTAACATTTTCAGGCACTCCGAACACGAAATTCCATTGGCGATGCAAAATTTAAGACGAACACTGTTCGATGTTTTTGTCCATTATGAAATTCGCCATACACATTAGATATGATCTAACTAAAAACAGCACTGTATTTAATCTAAATAACAGATGCAACTCAAACTCCGCGCCAAAATGGAAAACAGTTGCCAGTGCCAATCTAACAAAAAATGAAAAAATGACATAACAACACGCCTGTTATGTCCGAAGGATTAGGCAGGAAGATGATGATCATGTTGATGTAAAAGGGCGTAGCGCCTATTGCCATCAACATGGTACAAATCTAGACTTTAGGCTGCTACTGATAAATTCCTGGTGGAAAAGTCCAATGACGTTTTGAGAGACCCTGGAAGCGAACCCAGGACCCCATGATTAGCATTAAAGCTTGATACCACTAGATCAATGAGACAGTACTAATTTAAAGAGTTTGTCATAGGCTAACTAACACTTATATGGATTCTGTCCGAAGTAAATGGAAATAATAATAATAGGCGATCAAACTAGTGAGAATATTACAGGCTGAATATGATGACTTGGACAACCCTGTATGAAGATCTATGGAAGACAATGCTCTGTTCGTCTGAAAAAAACAATAATCGAAGAACATATTGCGTATTCGTACTCTCTATTCGTCACACTTGTCTCTAAATTACATATTTATCAGGCATTCATGAAGACCATTCCGCAGCCACTAGCGAAAAGTGAACATCTGTGGAAGTGTATAAACAAAAAACACACATCGTTTGTTTACAATAATAATGACATAACTCGAAAAATAAGAAATACAGGACAGCTTTTTTGTAAGTTCTAAAAATATTTTCAGTATATTGCCAATATTTTTTTTTGCATAGAGAAACTTTTTATCAAAAGATTAAAGGTTTATTTTACGTATTTCGTTACTTAATTTAATACTTGCTTTCCTTAATTTTATATTCAACTACAAACAACATCGAAAAAAAGCAAAATTTTTGAGTTATGTCATCCTTGTCGCAAACGAGCGACATCTAGTTTGGCTCTTTTTCTCCGTTCCGTTTCCTGAAATACATCCCTTTTCATACGATGCAGCATTGTATACATGTAAGGAGGCTAAATACAGTACTGCCACTGAACGTTACAGCTTCGCAAGCATAAGCAACCTTTTAGACGTAATGCAATTACTTGCTCAGAAATCATATCAATATCAGTAGCCAAGTTTCGTTGTTCAAGGGTAGCATGTAAATAACGTCAAATTGAATTAGCTAGTGTAACTCGACACACGTGCTAGGTACCTGCAGCAAATGAGTTGTTTGAAAGGCACGCGTCTATGGTGTTCCGCTTATACGTAACAACATAACCTCACGCCAAAGGGTTAGGCAGAGGTGTACCTAATAGTACACCCGCATTTCGCCAGTTATGTTTGTGAGTCCCGTGTAATAGGGGGCGAGCCTATTGAACTGGACACAAATCCAGACTCCGTTGCTGCTAGAAATTCCTGATGGAAAAACCCAATAAACACTTTTCCCGACCCGGGAACCTCATTCACAATAGACCAACGAGACAATCTTTCAGTCTTATCTCGCTGATTTTAGACTGTATTGTTAACAAAAAAAAACCGACTTCCAAAAAAAACACAAAAAAGTGGAAAATAACTTTACTTTCGGAAGTCGGTGGCAAAAAAGTCAATGAAACAAACAATAGTAACAAAGTTTTTATTTTACCCCTTTTAGTTATCGCATCACACACAAATCCTTGTCAAGTATCAATTTCGCAATTTCTTTTACTTGGATGACATATTTTGTCCAGCTATTTTGATTTCAAAACCAAACTGCAGAACCGATTTCGATGAAATTTCTATAGGACCAATCGGGAGGTAGATCCATTCAGATAAAAGAAGAATTTTTCAAATCGGTTCATAAATGACGAAGAAATGAGGTAACAAACACAAAAAAAAAAAACAAAAAAAAAAACATACAACCGAATTGAGAACCTCCTCCTTTTTTTGAAGTCGGTTAAAAACTAGTTTAGAACCACGATAAAGAAGGTGGACAAAGTTTAAAGTTCATTCGGCCTCCTTGCTCCTGGCATTGGAAAGCGGATTCAGGTAGAAATTTTGGCTTGTCGTTTTCAGGGCTGGTTATCACACAATTCGATGTTTATGACAGCCGCCTATTCCCGTAAGAATCTACTTTTCATAAGGATTTATTACTATTTCCAAAATAAAATAATTTAGCACAAGACATAATTATAACTGCCTCGTTGGTTTGGTGGTCGCAATCACGACTGCTGAGCATGAGGTGCCGGCTTCGATTCCCGGGTCGGGCAAATTGTTATTGGGTTTTTCCATCAGGAATTTGTTAGAAGCAGCTACCGAGTCTAGATTTATGCCCGGTTGTTGGCAATAGGCTCGCCCCCTATTATATGGGACTTAAACATAACTGGCGAACTGTGGGTGTACTATTAGGTACACCTCTACCTAACCCTTCGGGGATTACAGGCGTGACGTTATGTTAATGATTATTGCAATTACCTTAAAGAAGAAAACAACTTACGCCCCGTTGCAAAATCGTCGTGTAGTGCCGTCGCATTTCAGTTGTTTCATCCGCAGTCGGTTTTGCTCCTGCTGGCGCCCGCGCCGTTTTGCTTAAGCGTTTATATAACTCGTGGTCAAGCGGTTATAGTGTCTCCAAGAAATATTTGTCTACTGGTTATCGCTTTCAATGAGTCTCGTATTCCACATAAGCTTTCGATAGCTTATGTCGACCTATAGAGGATGAATCATAAACTACCGAAGCTAAGTTAATACAATTTATATGGCAACACCGCGCGAGCTTCCTCTATCAAATGAAAAACAATCACTTAAATCCGACCAGTAAACATGGAGAAATCGATTAAAAACATCCGATATCGACCACAGGGTTTTCCGTAAAATTAAATATGTATTCAACGATCGAGAACTTATTCGATAACAAGGGAAGGATAGATAGGGTTGTATTTTAGAACGATGTACGGAATTCACTAGAACTGAAACACTGACTGACTGACGGAAATGCACAAGCTCATAAATTTTGGTGCATAATATTATGCACGGAAGTGCTTTCATTCAACGTAGTTGGGCTACTTGAAATTTTTGATACCCCAAAGGGAGATGTGAGGGATGAAAGCTTGCGCGGATGATCCCATCGGGCATCAGTGGGCGATCAACAGAGATCGGAATAAGTAGATTTTATTTGCCTCAACATCGAGGAAGGCAGTAATATGTGGATTCGGTTAAATTAGGGGGAAGTCGACATGTTACTTAATTCTTTGAAGTTTAGTGCAAATAAACTTTATCTATTCCGAACTCTGGGATCAAGTATATCTTGTTTCTATTTAGTGCCCCATTGGACAGCGACAGCCACAATTTGTACATTTAACTAGTTGCCGCTAACAATACATCTGATTTGTGGCTAACCGTTTCGTAGTCCCACAACGACATTCAAGGCAATTGACATTGGTTTTTTGACAGCTTATGTCAAAACAATACATGTTTAGCTTCTCCATGATCGGTGTCGTAGATATAATGTCATTTTGTCTATCCCCTCTTGTATGTTGAGGCTCTATCTAACTGGGACACCATGGCTATACAGTGCGCAAAATGTGACTTCACATAGGTGACATCCTCTTACTACCCATTCCCACCCCAACTCACTACTATAAAAACGTAAAAAGCTAATTTAATCAACCAATAGTGCTCTCGGACTATTAAACAACTGCCGAAATACTTCGGAACAGTAACCGAGCTTGGGACAGTAAGGTATCTGCTTCTGACGTTAGAAGCAGTTAGTCCTGGTAAACTATAAGAATTTCATCAATCAATCAATATTCTTTATTTGTAAACATAGGTTACATTAGTGTACAGTCATGAGCACCAATATGTAAACACTTAACAACTTTTAAAATTGATTTTCCTTCTACTGTTCTGATTAAAAGTTCATGTTGTTACGAACATAGCATTTTGGAACTCTTGTTTTTTATGAAATAGATCCTATCTCCAAGTTACAATCGTTATTTCTCGCAAAAAAATGCTTTTAAACTTAGGAATGTGTATACATATTGGTGCTCGTGACTGTACAAGATGTTAATTGTTATAAAGCAGTTTCTTTATGTTTTGCCATTTGGCGTACAAAGTGATACTCGTATACTAATAAACGGAGCTTTAAGGTTCCATCTCAACCAGTCCTCACTTAAGCCGGGCAGCGAGAGCAGGTACTCTTAAAGTGATTCATCTACTTACTGATAATTTGGTGGTTTTATTGTAAACCCTAACTAGTGTTTCTAGTGAACACCACATATATACATTTATGAGAGACTTTTGCCAGTTAAGTCAATGAATCGTAATTAATCATGTTTGTGGATGAAGCTCTTGTAGCGTGCTAGTTATGAGTTAACAACGAGGGGTCTCTGTAGTCTCGTTGTAAGCCAACAGGCTGACTTACAAGAAAGTTACTTTCAACACTTTACAACAAATAACCCTACTTATTAGAAAGCGTGTTCAGTTAAAGAAAGACATAATACAACCCGAAAATATTTGAGGGCGAGTTCCTCCTCTCAGTGCCAATACTCTATAGAAATGAAGCAGCGGTTTAGTTGTTGCTGTTCGCGTTCGGTTTTATTGGTGAAATCGTCTCTAAGTCACCGGAGTCATTATTTGTAAAGCATCAGGAGGCCGGATTATCATAATCATTTACAGAGCAGTTCTAAGTGACAGGTGGTTGATCGCTTGATGCTGTTTGTGGTAAAATATCTGCGATTGGACTGTACTCCGATATCCCGTTAACTTGGCTAGCTGTAAACGTTGCAAGGCAGTGCCGCATATGAAGCCATATCTGATTGTCATGAATATCAACTCAGTCAGCTTTTTGTGCGCGAATACTGCGTATTTGAGAGCAGGCAAATTTGGAGGTACTTGTTAACATAGTTTGTGTGGTACGCCGGAAATAGTAACCGAATATTCAATTACTCCAGGCTATGGTCGTCTTCTACATTTACTCATTTTTAATTAGATAATGTCGCGTTTCGGGTTTGGGCAATGATAAAAAGATCACTCCAAACAAGCGAATGCACGTCTATCCCCAATTATTTGGATGTAATCCCTGATATCAAATGAGTTGGGCATCCCTTCATAGATTTAAGCATACTAAAACATCAAGAATAACAAGAAAAATAATCGTCTTGGTCATGTGTTCGGGTCTGAAAGAGCCGGAGAGCTTAAGAGCGTTTACGTCTATCGCGCGAAGTCAAGTTTAGGTAATTCAATGCATTTTTTACGCACACAGAAGTGCGCGTGCCTGTGTGCATAGCGCTGGCGCGTTCTCTTGCGTTATAGTCAAACTAACCCACTATGATCCGTTCGAGTGCAATTGTTGTAGTAAAATTTAATTTGAATTTGAATTTGAACGTACACGAATTACGAAACTACGAGTGCATAAAATAAGTATTTAATAATATATTGCAAGTATAGCTATAATTATGATTAATATTAAAGTCGTTTTTTAGTTATTCAAACATGAATTTGTTGATCTAAACTTTAGAAAGAAACCGAACTTCGTTAATTATTATTGATTTGTGATTGATTAATAAATATTTATTATTCTATTCAAATAAATCACTTTATACGGATTTACTTATGTTTGTTTTATATTAAATTTTAACCTGACGTGATGTTCCTCTTAGTGACACCTCTTATGAGGGAAATACAATAGGTTGGCGTTAACTTTAAAAACAATTTATGTTCTTATTTACAAAAACATAAAAAAATTAGTAAAAGTTTTCATAAATAAAATTCGTAGGTCAATAATAGGGTAAATATTTGTTGTCACTAAAAATATTGTCAGTCATCAAAAATAATAATAAAAAAATTTAATCATCAAAGTACCAAGATTTTTCAATCACACTATAAACGTCCGCTATCCTTCTAAGTACGACTAAGGTCAACTCAGGTCAGTCAGAGGGCCGAGCGACGTGTCCTCTCTCTAGAAAGCCTAGCGGCGGACTGATTTGAAATTGCTCACGTGCAGTGATTTATAGTAGTTTTCAAATAGTTATAGAAAAATAATCACTGTAAATTATTTGAAATTTTAAATTGGATGTTTTAAAGCATATGTTATTCTATTATATTATGCTATTATTATATTAAATTAAGTTAGATATATCGGTGAAAAAATCATTTTAATTCCTTAATATTTCACATTGTTTGAACTTTAATTTCTTATATAAAGATACCTAAATCAAAAAAAAATCTTCTCCAACTATTTTCCTTAGGATCTTAGGAATTGGTAAAAAAAAAAACTAATTGGGTTTGCCAGTGGTTTCCTATAATTAGAGCTTCGAAACTGACGCTGAAAGGGAAATCAAGAAAACCTCTGTTGACTTATCTTGATAGAATTTACCAATACTCTATTAATTGAAATATTTTGTTCTCCAACTATTGAGACAACGAAATTTCCTAAAGTTATTAGTAATTATCATTTTTGTAAAATAAAGGGTTGATGGTATTAAAGGGTTTGAAAAGTACTGTTTTGGAGTCAAACAGCGCATGGACGGCGTAAACGCTCTTAATGCCCATGCAATTAAAAGCGACGACGGTGTCGTTTTGGTTCGGACGACGCGCTTCCGTACGAATAAACACCACCCTGAACTAAATGCGACAAAAATGATGTTCTACGTTATCGGCTCAAGCTGATTCTGCGTCTTTAAGTATGGTCCCTAAAGCAAAACGGTGAATAAGGTAAGCTTAATGTCTAAGCGATAGTTAGTGTAATGTTAATTAAATTGATTGTACTGCTAATGAACAAAGATAAATCAGTGAAATTAGAAAGATTGAAAAATCATTAAGGAAACTCCAATGCACATATCCCAAAGAGTTTTGCACAACTGTAAAACTCAGTCTAAAAACCTGAAAATAAAATAGAAACTTCGAAAACTTCCGTTCTTTGGTTAGTCAAGAGTCCAATCGAATTCAAACCATTTTAGCAAAAACTACTGCTTTTTTCCGTTGAAGTCATTTAAAAACTGGCACTTCAGTTATTGATGTACAATCAGCGTCAAAAATGTCGGGACGAACACACTGTACAAAATGATATCAACAACTAAGAAAATTAAACTTTATCTCAATTGGATAAAGTTCTTGTCAGTTGTCGTGTACTGTCTTCATTCTGAAACATTCCTTGTGTCATTGAGTTAATATTTAATATACATAGTTGTTTAGATCATTTTGAATAGTCTGTTCGTCTCAATATTATTGACGCTGACTATACTTGATTTTCGAATAAAATCATTTCTGTATTTGGATTTAATACTGTTACTCTTATTTTTTCACATGGTCATCTGAAGAACTGCGTACTTAATAAAAAATCCACGAAATCTTTTTAACACCTATTTCCTCTAATCATTCCAGCATAGCTATTCACAACCACTCGATTAGCTGTCATATCCAATCGATCGACAGTCCTATCGAAAAAGTCCTCTAATCGCTATTCACAAAACCGAGTATTCGATTCGATTGTGATTCGATATTTGCTGTAGGAAGTGCAATCGAACTCAAAATAAAAGTGCTGTTAATTAATATAGGCTTTGTTTGAAACGTATACGTATTGCATGTAAAGTTTTACTATTGTTTTGACCGCTGCATAAATATTTACACGATTTTTCGTGGTTTAAGTTTTGATTTAAATTATTTGGGTAGATGGTGTACCGGCTCTGCCATCCAGAGGCCGTCGGCGTGCCGTATATCAACAGGAGAAAAAGAAATTTTCTCTTCAACAAGTGCTGCTCCGTGGATGTTATAGCGCGTGGCCATTTTCGGAACTACGACGCCATCTTGTACTATACCATAAACAAGAGTCGTTGCGGATCCATTTATTAATAATTTCATTGTTAACTGTTTTTAAATATATTTATAGTTACTCTAGGGATATTCAGTATATTCTACAGTAAAACTTATAGAAATACTCATAAAGATCATTTATAATATAAATATTCATTTTCTACCAATCGGATCTGTGAATAGCGTGTTTCTCGTTCTTCGGTTCAAAAACCAGACAGTCGAAAAAGAGTCATATTCGATTCGGTTTCGATTCGATTGTTTGTGAATAGCTATGCAGGTCCTAACAACGATACTTGGGGCACGCCGGCCGAAGACACGATAGGTTTCTATCGTTCGGCAAACCTAGCTATAAAGAGTAGGCTCGTAAACTTTGAACAGCTTGGCAGTCAATCAATATAATAATAACACTATAAAACATAATCAAATGCAATGGCAAGGTTCTAGGCATCTCTCGCGGCGATTTAATGAATTACAAATCAGCGTTAATCATGGTCATCTATTCAAGGACAAGTGTCTTACGGAGCCAGGATTGACTTATTTCTTACTTATTAACACGTTATTAGCAGTTTGACCCGAAAACAGCAATTAGCATGACTGCTTATCAAAAGGTGCACACTGTGTGCACTGAGGCAACATTTTCGCAGTGTTCGCAGTAAAGTTTACAATTTAAATTTTTACCTGTTCAATGCTGTTTAAAATTTGCGTTACAAATCTGCAAAAATACACGAAACCAGCACTCAAAACCGCTTAAAAAGCCGTTTGCACACAGTCAGCAAACCGAAGGCAAGGCGAGGCCACGCGAAAGCTATATGGTGACCGCTGGTACCTCCTGTGTCGATTGAATAGAACACTTCGCTTCGCTGTCCGAATGGCCATGTCTTCTAGAGGACTTACCTTTTGACGGTACATGGATGCGGCTTTCGTGTTGTACTTCTGCGGTATCGTCAGCCCCGGTTTGAAGTCAGGGGAGCTCTCTAGGAACTTCCGGGCTTTCCCGTTTCCCCCGACCTGTTTGACAAATAAAAAGGACATTTAAAAGTCAGATACCAACTACTAATTCCCCCTTTTCTGTATATTGTATTACTCGGTAATATTATTAAGTTTATTTTTTTGTGTTAACAAGGAAATGATAGAGCTCGTTTTAATAAATTGAAGGCAAACTTCATTAGGACAAAAGCTCTGATGAAGGGCGTCTTAGGAAAATTAGTCGAACCTTGGCGAAAACATTCTAAGCAGTGGGTTGATTTCAAAATCTTCGCAGAAACTGATACTGGAGATAAAATCAACAAAAACGGCAGAGGCATTCACTTTCTACCAGCAAAACTGCAGCCATAACTGAACTGCAGTTTCGTTCAGCAATTTTTTTCTTTTAAATAATACGGACTAGCTTAGCAAAGTGCTTTTTGCACTGGTATTGCGCGGCTTCAATCGGCAGGCCGTATTCAATTTAAAGGCGATCAAATACGGTCTAACCAGACTGCATTTTGACTCAACCAACACTTTGAACATAATGTCAATTTTGGAAAGCCAATACGGCTAACACCTTCAACAGCCAGGTCGAAACGCTTAACAGACTACGCAAAGCAATATTTTAAGATCTAAAAATAAACAGAGTGGACAATTGGACATATGTACATAACATATCAAAACACGGGGCTGTTTTCCCTAAAGGGTTAGGCTGAGGAGTGCCTATTAGTAAACCTAAATTTCGCTTCTCATGTAATAGGCCTATTGTCATGGGCCAGGCACATATCCGAATCTGCTACTGAGAAATTACTTCTTTGTTCGTCCCGGAATTTTCATTCATGCTCAGCGGCAGTAGCGTTTGCAACCACACGAACAACGACGCATTCAACTAAACACATTAAACCTAAGACAGTAAAGTCAAAAACAACATAGTAAACGCAGCAAAGATGAAGAAAAAGACCAACAAATACATAGAAAGAACACCCAAGTAAGCCAGCTATACGTACCATCTCGAATAGGAGCTCGGCGGCGAATGATGAACAAACACTTGATAACAGATTCGCAAACGATGCAGCAGTAAACGTCAATCCCGCCCGAAGCCACGGTGAATAATGTGGCGTTCGTCTAGAAGCGTTCGTTTATCAAGCTCCCAGATACAGGAACCCGGTCATTACTGTATAGGACTACCTGTCACCGGGTATGCACTATTGTAATCTTCGAATTAAGCCGAAGATTCTACGCATCGGACCGGCCTGCATCTACAGCACTTGATTTATTTACATGCTCGGTTACGGAGAAAGAGTCAGAAGGTCTATCTTCGTTTAAATTTGGGGCTTCGGCTGACGGACCGTATGATACAAGACGACCGACGATTTGATTGATGGCGCTTGTTCACAGATTAATAAAACTGCTGAGTTCTGTCAATTGGGGGATTTAGAATCATGACGATTGTTGATATTGTGTGTTTAGGCCTAAAAAAGCTTGAAGAAAGAATTAATAGGTTTAAGTAAAATATGATATTGGACACGATTGTTGCGTTATGCATGACCATGCAATATCTTAAAAAAGTATTGGGAGTAAACAATAGAAAGCGTGAGAAATATGCCTAATTTCATTATTTTCCATTTTAGTTATTGTCGGCGGAATC
The DNA here is from genome assembly GCA_964057025.1 of Standfussiana lucernea. Taxonomy (NCBI): domain Eukaryota; kingdom Metazoa; phylum Arthropoda; class Insecta; order Lepidoptera; family Noctuidae; genus Standfussiana; species Standfussiana lucernea. The sequence continues at coordinate 24,766,014 of OZ059784.1, forward strand.
CCAATGCAATGATTAGAGACAAAGATTCCAACAACAGGCGCAAGCGCATTGGCTGGGATGGTGCCGGCGCTAAAGAGGTGAATAACATGAGGGCACTAGTAAATGGGGTTCAAATCTATTTCCTTTTAATGACAATAGAACATATAAATGACAAAACTGAACGTGTGAACGCTAATAGGGTTAGGCAGAGGTATACCAAATATACACCGGCATAATACTGGTATTATTACTAATATTACTGGTTTATTACTAATATACCAGTAATATTAGTCATATTATTATACCAAGTAATAGGGGGCGAGCCTATTGCCATCAACCAGGCATAAATCCAGACTCCGTGGCTGTTACTGAGAAATTCTTAATGGCAAAACCCAATAACACTGCCCGACCTGGGAACGGAACCCAGGACCACATTTGACCACTAGACCAGCGGAACAGTCCTTATATCGACTTCCAGTTTTCACCTAAAAAGTACCAGATCGAGTCGATAGAACGATTTCTTTTAAACAAAACATTCAAGCAACGCAGAATCATACATAAATTCATTTTTCCCATGGAAGTAGACAGCAACCACATAATGCCACCTGCTACGATACTTCATCTTTTAGCTTCGCCCACCTTCATACACACGCCGCAGTCATGCCGCCGGTGGATAATTAGAGCAGAAACGAAACTTTAGTAACTACAACTTTGAACTTTAAATTCTACTGTTATAGAATTTAAATCAACTTAAACTGGAACTACTGCATCTCACTCAGGAGTGCAACTCGAATCATATAATTGAATGGCTGGAGCGGAAACGATGAACACCCCCTAGGTGTAATTCCATGTGCCATCAATTTAGCAATTGAAATACATTTGAACGAGCGCAACGAGTGTGAAATCAGACGAGGGCCTAAAGTGCTCTTGACGTTTCCTCGAAGCACTTACTCTTTGGTTTCAGACATGGTACTGATGCATACAAGTGGTGTGATTGGATCAAAGGATAGGTTGTGCATATTTGTTTGTCATTGGGACGTGACCTCTGGCGCACTAGTTATTAAGATGCAATATTAACAGGTCATTGTACTTACTAGCTTCCAAGTGTTCTTTTTTTTTACTAATGAGCTCGGAGATTGGAATAATTTCAGATTACCTAAGTATTTTTGTCCTTTGCGGGGTAATTCGTGTACGCAGTCTAAATCTGTCATAAATATCTCTAATTATTCAAAATTTTTGACATTAATTGTAGCTGAGATGAGATTACAACTATATCTTGAACGTTTTTAAGTACGGCAATTGGCCTTCAGATTCCAATTTTTGTTTTAGATGGTTTTCTGCTATTTTTGGGTTTAAAGCAGTGTCACTTGTGCTGCAGGGTCGGCAAGAGAATTAAATAAGGTAAGTAGTTTATTATTGTTTTGTGACATCAGCCCCGGACCCCGATATTAAAAAGGTGTTGGGGGTAGACTGCATGCGGAAGGCGTAGGACGAGGTGTTGTGGTGCATCCTGAGAGAGCCCTATGTCACAGTATAAATATGGACAGTACGGAAACTAAGCCTAGTTAAGGACATAATTACTTACGCACCATTGAAGCAATAGGGTTGTAACTTTAATGTTTTAGATATTGTTTTTTTATAAATAGCTTATAAATACGTTAATCTAATAGAGTCAAATCAAAAATAAAGTCGGTTAATCTCAGCAAAAGATGATAGTTTAAAAACTGAAAACAACTGCCCGCTCCTTGCGTAAAATACCTAAATTAGCGTAACACCGAAATGTAAGAGGGCTCTTAATAAACAAAACGTTAAAGCTGGTGGCCACTTTTACAACTCAGGAGGAAGGTAAACAACAACTTTTGTAAAAAATACTGTCCTATTTTATTATATTTATCAGCTTTAAATACCGTCAAAACCGCCGCATTCTGGATTTACAAATAAGTTCACGAATTCATTATGATCGATCACACGGACTTATAATTCGATAACGATTATAACAATAAATCATTCTTACCTTTCAAAATCAGCAGGAAGTTTAAAATACGATAGCTCCGGTTTTGATGAAGCCGAGTTCAAACAGCCTTTAATACGCAATACGTTCGTGGCATTTTTAAAAAGATCGCGGAGATAAACTTAAACCTGATCACTCGTCTTGACGCGGCACTCAATACTGAGAGCACCGCTTCGGTCATCTATGAGTCTCGTCGGTGCGCATGTTTGTGTGAGTGGGCCGTTTCGAGCGTTTGTAGGTAGTTTCTATACTGTCCATATTTATATTGTGACATTGTTTTGAGTGCGTTACATTAAATCCAGGGGAACATTATGGGCTGATTATGCTATGTGTGCAATTAGCAGATTGATTAACAATAATAGATTTAAAAGGTTTCAGAATGGCACTTAATTTTATGTACGGTTAGCAACATAACGATACAATAGTGGTGGTTTGTTCAGCCGCTTATTGCATTTAAGAAAACTTAATTGATATACTTATGTTGATGATTATACCAGGTGTTTTATTTAACTTTACCTATTTACTAGCAATAACAGATACAACTAATTAATTACGATTTAAATATTTTCTTTCAGAGAGCGGCGAGCCCCTCTCTTTAAGAAAGTAAAAAAAAATACATTGGTTTTGACGTTCTATTAAAAACTTATTAAGAGAGTCTACAGGCTTAGATAGAGAAAACTGGTCTTGAAATCACGTTGTGAATGTACTAAGCAGAATTAGATAAAACTTTTGGTCCCCAATAGTGGTCGCCAAAAGCTACTGCCCAGCATGAGGTCTTAGGTTCAATTCCCAAGTCGGGCAAAGTATTATTGGGTTTTCCATCAGAAATTTCTCAGGACCCTGAATTCTGGATTTGTACCCGATTCATGGTAATTGACGTGCCTTATTTATTATATGGGATTTACACAGAATCGGCGAAATGTAGAAGTGCCTACTTACATAGGGAATAACAGGTGCGACATTGTGTATTCATATGTATGTAAGTCGTATTTGTTACTATGTCTTGTTCGCCTCCCATAAAACGATCTTTGCCTAAATATTTGTTTGATTTTCAACGCTCTACTCAGCGCAAAGGGTTGAAATTACAACAGAGCTATAATATTTTGGTGTTTTCTTCAACGGAATGGTCTAGAATCAAGACTTGTGACATCCACCAACCCGCACTCAGGCCGCATTTTGGATATAGCCCACTCCCTCTCATGAGGAAGCCAGTGCCCCAATAGTGAGAGCTTATAAAGCTGATTATGCTTAAGTCAGGCAGTATTATTAGATTTTACTAAAATTAAATTCTCAGTAGCACTCCTAACACCGTATTTGTATCCTATAAATGGCAATAAGCGGTAGCGAGATTATCAACATTTGCCGTCTATTAAAATGGGTACTAATGATCTCTGACTACACGCTTGATGGGATCCCATGTTGTATTATAACATGATCGCGCCATTGTTATCGAGTACAGATGCTCAGTTCAGTTCAGTAAAGCCTCTTTGACGGGATATGCACGTTCACGTACACGTTTCATGGAACCTTGATATTGGCGCTTATGTGCCTATGTCAAGCACACACAAAACAAATTAATATTACGGATATTGGTGTCTAAAGGAGAATGCCATAAAGTAGCTTATAGCTGCAGCCTTTCCATTTTTATGCAAAAAAATCTTCTTCTCAATTATCTTTTCACATAATATAGTCTGATGCGAGAGTATAGAATATAATAAAAATAACTAGTTTATTGATTCGAACTAAGCATCTACCATCTTTTCCAAATGATTCCAGTTTACTATAGTTTCCATTTTTAATTGGTTTTAATCCCATTAGAATTATTGTAGGGATGAAACATGAAAATCTAAATGCAGTTATTTTTTACAAACCATTGTAAAATATTACAAGAATTTCTTTTAGTAATAACATACACCGTTCTTGACCTATTTACACGCTTGCTAAACATCAATAAACTATCACTTTTACAAAAAATGTGCAAACAACGTTTGGTTTTTGCTGCTTATTCTATAGTGTTTTTTTTTTTATAAAATCGAAGGAAGCTTAATTATGGGTATCGATTTTTATTATGCTGATATGCTGTCATAGTCAATTTGATTGACATTTACTATGACATAAGGGTAAGAAGGGGAAGAATTAAAAATTTTGTTATAAAAACTGCCACAGAATATATGAATGATTTTTCATTTACAAAAGCTAGACTAAATTTTCTATAATTTACCGATGATTCAGTCGAGACGCAAGAACAGCCAAACTCCCATACAAAAATGGGCAATGTCCTTTACCACTACTGTTAGATAGTGCATAGTAGTAAGCCGCTTTAGTAACCCTGAATTTTGCGACCTAGATGCGCTTATGTGCCTTTGTCAAGTCTGGCATAAACCTATTAATTTCCATGATATGGAATTCTAAACACGTCTAAATAGGTAGTCCAACTCAGAAGAGAGAAGCTTTAGTACCAAGGCGACGGTAGGTGTTTGAGTCTAGAGTAGCACAGTTTTCTTGCGTTTCCTCTAAATACACCTGTGACTTTACCTAACTCCTGACGTCAAGGCAAGGTAAGTTATTTAATGATGAGATTGTTAATATCAGATGTTTAATGAGTCCTCTTAGAAAGTTAAGTCAGAAAGATTCCTAGAGAACCTAGAATGCAGAAGCTATTTTTGGTTTTGCCATTACCTACGTCAATTGAAAAGGTATATGCCTAGGTATGAGGATGACAATGGCATACTAGGTACTGGGTTTGTAGCTCAAAACGTCAAATTTGTTTTTTTTAATTGATTAAACGCTGATGGTATTTGTATTGGGAGTCGAAGACGCTAATGTAGTCACATTACCAGATGATCAGTTTAAAATATATTTAAAAAAAAAGTTATATAAAACCTGCCGCATTTGAATGACACACTTAGCCAGAGACCACGCACAAATGAAGATTAAGTCTCGGGGGTCGGCTTCCAGCCTAACTGGATGCAGCCGAATACCAGTATTTTACAAGGAGCGACTGCCTATCTGACCTCCACAACCCAGTTAGTACTGGGTAATACGATACCCCTTGGTAAGACTGGTTGTCAGACTTTCGGGCCACTGACTACCTGCAGCGACTGTCAAAGTGCTACAATTGACAGTCGGGACCAACGTGCTTTCTGAGGCACGGAGGTAACTCGGTATGTAATGATCACCCATCCACCGACCGACCCTAGCAAGCACGGCTTAACCTTGAAGAGCGAACAGTGCGGCTGTTATTATTAAGCCACGAGCTGAGATGATGATAAGAACATTACTGGCTCGTTGATCAAGTGGTCGAAAAGCGTGACTGCTGAGCATGCGATTGTGGGTTCGATACCCGGGTCGGACAGTGTTATAGGGTTTTTCCTTCAGGAATTTCTGAGTACCAGTCACTGAATTGTGTAGTGCTCGGTTCAACGCAATAGGCTCGCCCCCTATTACATGTGACTTGGACATAACTGGCAAAATGTCGGTGTGCTATTAGGTACTCCTCTGCTTACCCTGCGGGGATTACAGGCGTGATGTTATGTCTACAATTATAGGAAAATTCAGCTAGTTCGCTTTCGGCAATTCTTTGCGCGGCTGTTACAAAATATTATAACCGTCGCTTTGGTAAAGCAAGACAAGATGGCCACTTGAGCATATTGTATTTTAAGAATAAATAAAAAGATTAAATATATTTTAAGAATATATAAAAGTTTCTCAATTATTTCTATACGTTATACGTCTGTAATGTTTATGAGAAAAAATAAATTGTGATAAAAATTAAAATGAAAGATGGATGGACTATGTGGACGAAAGACGATATGGGTGAAAAGAGAATGCTGAGATGACGACTAATAGCGAACGTACATATGTCGTTATAAGGTCGGTACAAAGATATTTACAAAATAAATATGTTGTAAAGAGAACTGAGATAAATTTAAACTAATATTATAAAGCTAAAGAGTTTGTTTGTTTGGTTGAACGCGCTAATCTCAGGAACTAGTGGTTCGAATTGAAAAATTCTTTTAGTGCTGGGTAGCCCATTTATCGAGGAAGGCTATAGGCTAAAAAAACATCACGTGGCGACCAATAGGAGTGGAGCATTAATTAAAAATGTTATGCAGACGAAGTTGCGCCGATCAGCTAGTCCATACATATAACCTCACGCCTTATTCCTACGGGGTAGGCAAAAACTACAGAACGCCACCTGCTAAGATCCTTACATACTCCTTTTGCCTCGGCCACTCTCACACACCTGATCAAACACGTATGGCCGGTTGAGTGTCTCTACTACGTATATCAACCTTTCTGAAGAACAACACTCAGATCGATTTTTCTTTAAAAAAAAATGTTTATTTCCATTTTGATGCTAAATTGCAGTTATTTAGGCAAAGGAATTTCTCAGTAGCAGCCACGGAGTCTAGATTTCAGGTAGGTTGATGGCAGTAGGTTCGCCCCCTATTACACTGGTCCTATACATAACTGGCGAAATGTGGGTGTACTATTAGACAGGTACACCTCTGCCTAACCCTTCGGGGATTGCAGGCGTGATGACATTTTATTAAAGTGCCTTAATAGACAATTGATACAAAGGGCAATGCAACTTTTCCCATACATTGCTGGCATGTTTTTTTTTTCTTTTAGCCAAAAGTGAAACCTAGGCCATATGTTAGAGGATTGTATGAGAAATCAATAGCAAAAAGAACTAGGTCTACCAATCACAACCTTACCAAGTTAGAGAGTGTTTAGTAGATTGCTATTGTTTTTTTATCAGGCGTTACTTTTCATAATTAAAAATACTCCGTGTGTAATATTTTAAGTTTCCCATTGTTAAATACTACTCGGCAACTCTAATGAATCATTCCGCGTCCCCCTATTCGTACCAAGTTAGAGAGTGTTTAGTAGATTGCTATTGTTTTTTTATCAGGCGTTACTTTTCTTAATTAAAAATACTCCGTGTGACCGTGTGTAATATTTTAAGTTTCCCATTGTTAAATACTACTCGGCAACTCTAATGAATCATTCCGCGTCCCCCGTTTCTGCATACGACAATGGGCGCGGTAGGCCAAGTGACTCGTTTCAGTTGTTCTTTTTTGTAAGAATATTCCATAGTACAATTTACAAAAATAACCCAGACCTTTATTATAGTGGAAACGCGTTAAATAGTGTTTCAATAGCGATCATCGCAATACACGCGTACCCACTAACGCGTATCTATTCGATTGAATTATCATTTTTTTTTCGTTTTAGTGATTTCAAACTGCCAATGAGAAAAAAATATGGCAGTAACAACCAACTTGAATCTATTTTATCAATGGAAATATCAAAATATCACGTATGATTGTATTTTCTTGGAAAAATAGATCAACGCCTGACAAAAATATACTAGCAATACTTCAATATGTATCTTCGTTCGGTTAGGGTTTATGGACCTGGTTCTTTTTGCTATTGATTTCTCGTATTGTCCTTTATCATATAACCTAGGTTTCATTTCTGGCCAAAGAAAAAAAGTAAAACATGCCAATAGTTTGCATACCCCTTTGACTATGTTTTGGTCCGTCGCATTGCCCTTAGGACCTTAATTAATTGATTGTATTTGATAACCTTAGAAAAACAAATACTACAGTCATTTGGTTAAAAAAGGGGGAAAGTTGTCCGGGAGTTTTAGAAAAGATTTTTATAGATTTCGATGTGCTCTTTTAGAATTTCAACTTTTCCACAGCGTATCTTTGCCGCTTGCGCCACCATATTGGAAAAATTAAATGTATATCTCCTTTAAAAACATTATACTTAAAAATAAACTATTAAAAACATCCTTTAATGTATTAAATTTTGTTTTCTTTAATTATTCGTATGAGCTCGTATTCTGATAACAAACCTCATTCTAATAGCGCATTATCTTATCACAACTGTCTGATTATATCCACATTGACTTGAACTACTGAATCAGTACTATCTACTGAATTACGTCACGATTATACAACTTTGTGATATTGAACTCAATTTGTAACGACACAAGTTTTAAATACCATTGTCAAGTAACTTATTTAGGCAGAATCGTTGCGTGTTTTAAAAACTATAAAATAATGCAGTACAAAGGTTTCAAGGTTTCAAAGATGACAAGTTATACAAGATCAGCACGTTAGAAAAGATTGGTTTAAAATGTTTGACATAACCTAACATAACGAAAGCTCGACTGCTGAGCATGGGTTCTGGGTTCGATTCCCAGGTCAGGCAGCATTATTGTGTTTTCCATCAGGAATATCTCAGTAGCAGCCACGGAGTCTGGTTTCGTACCCGGTTGATGCCAATTGACTCGCCCCTATTACAAGGGACTTAAACATACATTCAGTCAAAAAAGTATCGAGAATTGATGATTTGTTTATGGTTCCAAATTCAATTTTTTGTTGTTTGATTGGCGCCACTGTTTACCATTTTGGCGCGGAGTTTGAGTTGTATCTGTTATCTAGATTAAATAGTGCTGTTTTTAGTTAGATCATATCAAGTGTGTATTGCGAATTTCATAATGGACAAAAACATCGAGAGTATCTCTTAAATTTTGCATCGCCAATGGAATTTCGTGTTCGGAATGCCTAAAATGTTACAGAAGGCTTACGGTGAATCGACTTTTATCAAAAACACGTGTTTATGATAAATGATTCAGAAGTGATAAATGATGTTTATTTTGCAAATAGGTTTTTACTAACACTTTTACACGTCTTCTTTTTTAAAACTAGATGAGGCCGGTGTTTCGTATCTGACTACTCTGAGAAGAAACAGCCGAAACAAACTCAGAGGTCATAGTCTCTTTTAAGGTCCAGACATAATCTTGATAAACTCACATGAGGACTATGCAGATGAGTGTCTGAGATGGTCTTTTGAAGAAAGAACCACACAGATTTGAGTGGACCTGTCCAGCCAGTGCAAGCATTTGTTATCGTGTAGTTCAACTCATAACTCAAGGAGCTCAACGAAACGACAAACAATACCAAAGAAAGGACATTTGTCTCAAACTGCCAGACAATAGTAAAAACAAACAAAAAAAATAAAAAATTACCCACATTTTCCTCACATTCACACTAATCAAATAAAATTAATAATACTTACAAAATAAATGTTCATAAAAAATCATTAAAAGTCATACATAATTAAAAATTATAAGAAAAAAAAAAGTAAATATTCATGTCAAATCATTAAAATGTCAAAGTGTACAAAAGAAAGGAATAAATAATAAACAAATGAAAAACTTGAAATCTCGACATTCATTGAGCAAATTCAATTTAATTGAGATATGAGTACAAAGCGATAGAAATATGATGGAAGATTTGCCTCGCTCTGGTAGGCCATCAACTGAATTTAACATCGCAAAAGTGAAGGATATAGTGACTGAAATTCCTCATTCCAGTTTGAGAGAGATAGCCGCTGAACTTTGTGTCTCACGACTCGATCCGTACCATTTTAAATAATCACTTGGGTATGAAACATGTTGCCGCTCGAATAGTCCCAAAAGAAAATTCAGGCCTAAAAAGAGGAAAAATCCGCAATCTCAATAAAATAAAAAATCATCAATCTAAAAAATCCGCTGGTCCACACATTTTGACCGTGTAGGTATTGCACATTTGTAGGAAACAGCAGATTTTTTTTTAATAACCGACGAAAAATTTCAATGTTCAGAATGATGTACTGAGTATGTGGTTTCCGTTTTCGCGTCGGTGTCCCTTCCACCCCGTATAATTTAAGTTTAGTTAAATAAACTCTACCTATTCCGATCTCTGGTAGTTAGAGAGCACTTTGTTCAATACTTGTTCCGTCTTTATACTTGAGGCGATTCTTGGCCTGCAGTGCAGTGGGTCAATTAGAGTCCGTTGTCAATAATATACCGTTTCCGCTCAACAACTCCTCGGGTAATACAATCTTATTCAGACGGGACGAACGAAGCGGTCGGTTAGGGGCCGTCCTTTAATCACGTGAGGTTTTTAAGCCACTTTTATAGCCCCCTCCTACCCCTTGGCGATACGTCGTGAGGTTTACGGCTACCCCTCCTCCACCCTTCCAGTATCAGTTGTATTCATTTATTATTAAAAAGAAAGATAGTTTCAGAAACTGTTTTAACAAATAATGAAACGGCTATTCTGGGGAAATATTCGCTTACTCGGGTTCTTTAGGTCAAAAAATGCTTGCTCGGACCTTTAATTTATTATTGGTAAAAATATTTTACATGTCACACATTAAATTCATATTTTTCATCCCACGAAAAAAATACACGCGCCTATCGTGATTAATCCTGATTTTTTCTAATCCCTCTACCCTCCCTCCCTACTTAAATATGCACTCTACGAATAGGATTTACAAGTCTGAATTGAAAATGAAAAATTCAGTCGTTCTTTATTTCAGGATTAATAGGGAACTCAGTGGGGTTTCCATGTCATAGAATGGGAAGACTCCTCCGACCAGACGGGTGTTGTCTGGTGGTCTACTGCCTGACAGTTGTTGTCGGGATTTCTATACGTTCTTATGTCGCGGATAATTTTAACAGCGCGATTCAGAATTTTGATGTTAGTGGTTCATTTGTGTCATAGATGGCGCTGAAGTACTTTTAGTGTTATGTTGCTGTAGTACTTTTTGTAATGCCGCTACAGACAGCTTTTTGTATGTTTTCCAATAAAAAAAACTTAATATATATAGGTTCTGCTCGGGCTTTGTTGTCTTAGCATAAAACATATCCTATGGCACTCGGGAAATAGCTTAGCTTTCTATCAGCGAAATATTTATTTACAATCGGATGATTAGCTTCGGAGATTAACTCATATATCCAAACTCACACCTCTTTATAATATTAGTGTTGATTAACATACTTTTTCCTTCCTAACCCTCATTCTTTTATAACCGGCTAATCAGTTTCATCACCTTATCGTTTTATGATCGCAAATGCAAGAAACGCAACACGTTGCTACTATGCAATCGCCAGGCGCTAGCGTAATGCTTATATAATTACTTAGATAAAGATAGAGAATGACTATACCGGTCAAGGCTTCTTGTATGAAGTAACATTTTGGTGACAAATCGGAACAATGACAAGTCGGTATAAATAACTCGATCGCAACTTGAGTAAATATATTGTCATATATACGACTAGTACTTCGCCCGCGACTTCGTCCGCAAAAATTGTGATAGCTCGGCTAAATGATATAAATATAATTTAAATGCTATAGCACCCACGAATGTAGCTTTCTACTAGTGAAAAACGTTATAGAATCCGATCAGTAGTTCCGAAGATTACCTCTTACATACAAACTAATTTTACCTCTTTATAATATTAAAATAGTTTAGATATTTTTATTCAGAATTACCTTGTAGATATACATTACATTTGAAAATGTTTGACCAACTTAAAATAGGATTAACTATAATACACTTTTGAAAAATTAACACATTAAACGCCATCATAGAAATTCTTGCAATTTATGTATTTTATCAAGAAATGTATGTATACTGTTTTTCATAAGAATCTGCCTTATGGTTCCGTAAATATAACAAAAAAAAAACCCTTGAGGTCACCGCTGCCCCCCATGGCGCAATAAAGTAAACCAGATGAGGTCACCGGTGACCCCCATGGCGTTCAACGTGTTAATGCCCTGAAGAGCTTGAGAGCCTGTTTTCAAATATCAACATGTTCATGACATACTCGTATTTGTTCTTAAATCTTCACGAAATTAATGAAATGATGCAATTGCATTGCAACAATAGTGCAATAGTGTTAGTTCAAAATCCAAAATTATTTATTTTTAAGTACAAAGTACTTGTATCAGTTTTTCTAGAAATTTGTTGATTATTATTAGAGAGTTATTAAATGAAAAGTTGCATAAGTGATGACTTTCTTAAATACAATAAAGAGTTCTTTATCAAACTTAGGGACTCCTTATTTTTGTAAAAAGTGACATACTTCCAGAGCACCCTGGGATCTTGGATTATAATGCTGGTATTTTAACACGTTGGCTGCGGCCGAACAATAGCCGCGCGAGACTTGTAGTAAAACACAACAGGTGTGTTTTGCTGCAGCGAACGTGTTAAGACCCGTTCGGAATCAATTCCTTAACTCAGCTAGTCTCAGTCATCATGACAACCGTTCATAACGCCCACCAAATCATATTCTTGGCAACAATTGGCGGTTTTTCAACATAATTATGATTCCATTTGAGAAATCTCAAGTTGTGGGCGTTTATATCCATTTATAACAAACTATAGCATGTGTCGAGTTTTTACTAAGTCAAGCAAAATAAGCCTACCAGCCTAAGTCTCTACCTAACCTTAAAAAAAAAACCTATTCTAGTAAAAATACTTTGGTGATAAGCTTACAATTTTACTTAGCTTAGATCTAATTCAATCTAATGGTCTATATTGTCTATGTTCAAGATGACTGTTACTTACAATTATAATGAACTTAAAAAGGATGGTGGACAGTCTTTAAATAATACTTAGTATGGAGATAGACTGAATTTACCTTTATGGAATAACTTTTAATTACAAGACACAATTTCAAAAGTGATAACAATGACATAATTATCTTATTCCTGCCCTTATGTCAATTTATTTGGGATCAGCAAATCATTTCTGCTTCTTCCATACTTCTCTATTAGTCGTCATCTCATGAGTAGTCTCCTTTCTAGCTACAGCATCTTATGCACATTACAATCAAATCTTGAGCAGACTTTCAATAAATTGATAGCTGAATGCTTCGTTTGTAAACAGTTAACTAATTTCAAGTAGCATTTATTTACCAGCAATGTAACATTAGTATGGTGGTTGCAAGTACTGCTAAGCATGAGGTCAATTCCCTGGTCAGGCTTAGCGATATTGGGTTTTCAATTTCAGGAATTCCTCTGTAGCAAGCTTAGTTTTTACTAGTGCCTTGTTGATGGTAAGACTGGTGCTTAAAACTCTGCTTAATCTCCTGGGGTTTACAAGCATGATGTTTGTTCTATACTGTGTGGATTCCTGAGGGTAAATACAACTACTCCTAAAGATTTATGATATTCAGATTTATTATAGTGTGACCTACACTTGCCTAGACAAAACTAAATGTGAGATAGTTAAATGCTACTAGAATGCTTTTGGTCAAAGGTCATCCATAGAGTAACTAGGTTATAAGGACCCTTTTAACTTCTAATGGAGTTTCTCAAAAATGATAGAATTTATCTAAAGAGAATATTGTTAAACTTATATAGAAACCAGCCTGCCTGTGATTGCTGTTGAGAATTCTCGTATTGTTTGCCTAGATTGACAAGGTGATACAAATTTGAAGGTGTTGGAATACAGCTAGAATGATGTACAAATAGCAAATATTCAATAAAGTTAAATCGCAGAGGCAGTGTAATCAATGTACTCTTGCAGTTTCTTCACATATTCGCCAGCAATTTAGTTTGTGTAATACTTCTTGAAGTTTCGTCATAACTTTGCTGCTGTCTCGCCTAGGAAAAATCTAAGAAAGAGGGAATCTTACCATCATTTTCTCAAGCTCTATGTCTTTCCATTTGTCCATGGTGACGCTCCTTACAAAGGAAAGGTGGACCCCCAGACTGCGGTGGACTCCTGAGCATTCCAAGCATATCCAGATGCCATACGTCACTGACACCCATTGAGGGTTCAAGGTTCCACACTCGAAACATTTCTACAAAAAATTATGAAAATGTACAACAGGATCACGAAATTTTTCGTAGCATACGGTTATGAATTTCAACACACAATGACTTACGTTATTATCGTCGATATTTCGTATGGAGTTGAGCTTCCTGCGGGTTCGTGGGGAAGCCATGTCTTAGCTGTTATTTGCGAATATAGTGTGTTATTTTAAATACTATGCACAAACGCACAGAGTACGTACACACGCAAAACACAGCGAATTGCTAATTGTCAAAAATTTTCATACGTCCACTTGGCATCCATCGCCAAGATTTAATTTTTTATGTCAAACTTTGACCATAATCGATGTCTAGACCTGAAACCATGGATAATAGCTCAAAGATTTAACTTCCACCTTGTTCATAAGAATCTTGAATCACATGTTTGAAATAAGCAACAATCATGAACAATGCCTAGTTGCCTTGTTTTTTTATTAAATTCTTGCAACGGACGGCGCAACAAGTTTTTGTTATTCAAAATTTATACCAAATGGTAGTTTTCGTACTAAGAACCAGGTGCCTGCTTTTACCTGTTCTTATCTTATGTCTGATATGTACTTGGGGTTGGTGAAAATTTCCTGTCCATTCTAAAACTGATTGATTAGATTTGTTACTAAAAAAATACTTACAAGTACTCATCGCGCAACATTTTTTGTTTATTAGGCAAGCACCTAGGCATCTTCTCCTTGCTACTGTTTTTCATACAATAATGTGTGTCTTTGCTTTTGTTAACTTTTAATATTTTATTAGGAAGCCACCTAGGCACCTTTTCTTTGACACATTTTTATTTATCCAATTTTATGTGTCTGCTTTTGTGTTAATTTTTAATCCTCTGTTATTAGATTTAAAAAACGTATTGCTGACTAGTTAATACTTTAAGATATTGGTCCTACTGGTCATTTACTGCAAAAATGTAGAACAGTACAATATTGACGAACCGAAAATGACGGAATGAGGGCTATCGTTTTGAGCTCACCAGATGGCGCCACTGTCGAGTAAGGTCCTGTCATTAATTCTATTTTATACTTTAAAGTACCAATAACTTCATAAAAAGATTAATTAATTGCGTTTAACAACAGAGTGTAAACTTAAGTTACATATTTACAATAATGTCTCTAAAATTAGCAAGCATGAAATACATATTTGAAAATCATTCTTCCTTCAATTACTAACAAATTAGAACACCCAACTTGTTACCTACAATCTTCAAGTCATAATTAATCAGGAATGGTTCAATCTTGACCACACTCGTGAATATTAATAAAACTACGTGATAAAAAAGGGCACAACGTGGCAACACCCTATGACATCTAACATTTCTGAAGACCTTACTCTACACGAACGCCTCTAGCGGCGAATTCATGCGCGATAGCCCCCATTGCCTTTTTCTAAAAATAAACACAAACATTGTAATCATGGCTGTCTATCGACCACCTAGTCACAAAAATATATATATATACATACCTGTTTATTATCCCTCAACGAATGTTTAAGTAATCTGTCATACTTTCAAAATATCGTATTAGTTTTATATATAGTTATTAATATTGACATTGTTGATAATTCCCAAGACAATAGATCCTATGAATATCTTAACCTTATCGCTACTCATGGTATGCTCCCAGCCCACACGATTCCTACTCACAGTCGCCCATGCCTAGATCACTTAATGTTAAAGACAAGATTTGGCGTCCTGTTATGTTGCTCAAACTTCGGTTACAGATCACAATAGCGTCATTTTATTTTTTGATCGCACCAGAAACAAAACTATGTTCCCAAAACTATTAAACGATTGGACGACGAAGGACTTGAAAGAGATGTTAAGAACATGGACTTTAATAAGATTTACAGCATGTCAGATGTAAATGAGGTAACAATTTTTGTACACTCACTAGGTCAAACTCCCTATAAATGATAACACAAAACAAATCCGATGCTTAGAAAAAAAAAAAAAAAACCTAGCTTACCTAGATGTAAGCGAAATCGTGATCAAGTACATATTATCAAAACCTTAAGGAATCCAAATGATGACGTAGCACTTTGCATTTACAAATTGTACAGGTTTTTTTTACATTTAAAAAAAGTTAGACAAAGTTACGAGCTAGTCATTATTAAAATAAAAAAACTTTTTTTGCAAAACAAAAACCGACTTCCAAAAAAAAAGCAAAAAAGTCAAAAAAGGCAAAAAAGTCAATGAAACAAACAATAGTCACCGACTTCCGAAAGTTAAGTTATTTTCCACTTTTTTTTGTGTTTTTTTTTGGAAGTCGGTTTTTTTTTGCAAAAAAGTTTTTATTTTACCCTTTTTAGTTATCGTATCACACACAAATCCTTGTCCAGTATCAATTTCGCAATTTCTTTTACTTGGATGACATATTTTTTTCAGCTATAAAACCAAACTGCTGAACCGATTTTGATAAAGTTTTCGATCTGGTCGGTCAACAGCTGAAGCCGTCCATGAAATAACTCAATCAATAAACTAGACAGTAAAAAAAGACCTTAGCCATTTACCTTGATTTAGCTAAAGCTTTTGACACAGTATCTGTTCCCATTTAGATAAAAAAAAAATGTAAATATGGGTGTGTGAAGTCAGTCAACTTCAACTTTTTACAGACTATTTGACCAACCGAACGCAAATTACTAAAACGGATGACGAACTACCTAATCAGTACGGCGTTCCACAGGGCAGCATCCTCGGCCCAACGTTATTCTTGGTTAATATAAATGATTTATGTAATATAAAGCTACAAAACGGAATCGCTTAATACATAATATATATTTATATAATAATCGGTTTGCGGATGATACTACCTTGGTATTAGATGCTAATACGTGAGTAGAGGTCAATATTATGCCCAACAAGCCTTCAATACAGTGTATAAATGACAGTATGCTAACTTAGTTACCCTAAATGTTGATAAAACAAAATACATGACATCTTCCCTTAGACCACAGGATCAACCAAACTTCAACCTGAAAGCGCACCCATGTAATTCAATCAACTATTATTGTTGTCCTGTTTTACTAAAAACGGAATCTATCACATATCTTGGTATAATTATAGACTACCGTCTCAGCTTCCAACAACACATCGAAATTTGGGTAGAAGAATCCGCAAATTAATATACATTTTCAAAAATCTATGACACATATGAGAAACATCAATAATTAAATCAGTTTATTTCGCATTATGCCTATCTTTGCTAGCCTACTTTATGACCACCTGGGGCGGTACCTCTAAATCATTTTTGATTAATTTAGAGAGAGCTCAAAGAGCTGTATTATAAGTTAGTTGTTTTTTCCCAATTCGTTATCCAACCTTCGATCTTTACCAACACTGCAAAGTTCTAACGGTCCGGCAGTTGTTTATACTCATGACTGTATTAAAAAAACACACTGAACTTCCCACAGATCACGATTTCCTCAACCAAAAACACAAAAAAAAAATGGAAAATAACATTACTTTCGGAAGTCGGTGCCAAAAAAGTCAATGAAACAAACCATAGTCACCGACTTCCGAAAGTAATGTTATTTTCCACTTTCTTCGTGTTTTTTTTGGAAGTCGGTTATTTTTTTTGCAAAAATATTTTTATTTTACCCTTTTTAGTTATCGCATCACACACAAATCCTTGTCATGTATCAATTTCGCAATTTAGACTGTATTGTTAACAAAAAAAATCTGACTTCCAAAAAGAAACACAAAAAGTGGAAAATAACTTTACTTTTGGAAGTCGGTGGCAAAAAAGTCAATGAAACAAACAATAGTAACAAAGTTTTTATTTTACCATTTTTAGTTATCGCATCACACACAAATCCTTGTCAAGTATCAATTTCGCAATTTCTTTTACTTGGATGACATATTTTTTTCAGCTATTTTGATTTAAAAACCAAACTGCTGAACCGATTTTGATAAAATTTCTATGGGACCAATCGGGAAGTAGATCCATTCAGATAAAAGAAGAATTTTTCAAATCGGTTCATAAATGACGTAGATATTAGGTAACAAACACACAAAAAAAATACAACCGAATTGAGAACCTCCTCCTTTTTTTGAAGTCGGTTAAAAATAGAAGATCAGCAAACGTTTGCCAAATCACCCGTTTTAACACTAGTTTATCCCAAAAAATGTTGTCTTTCTTGGCATTTTTATTTACAATTCAATAAATAATAAAATATCTATTTACACACATACTAAAGCTGTTTGTAAAAGAAAATTGCGCACCTGGCCATTAAGTTTTGATTACGCTTCCACAGAAAATTTACTAAAACCTGAGTCTTAACATTTAAACATAAACACTGAAATACTTACACTCTCACATTCGCAGACACGCATTAACACACTCATTTACTCACGCATTGCTTAAATGCACTTTCATCACCCAATTTCCACTTTCATGATTTTGGAATTTTTCTTCTTGTGTTTAAATATATACTCATGTACATCCTAACCCTTTTTTTGTAATTCCATATTTTTTATTATGCTTGGAAGCATAATTTACATTTTATTTTTGATTCTTTTATTTTTTATTGTGATTTTTTTTTATTTTTTTCTGTAGTTCAACTTACTTCCTACTTTAACTTAAGTATCTTGACTAAATTATTGCTATAAATAGTAATAATATAATAATAAATTAGTTTATTTTCTCTCATCATCATTACAGATGTATAGATTAGATTGTTATAATATATGTAAGACGGAGATGTGATCTGTACCTTCCTACATATACCTAATTATAATTTAAATGAAATCGCTTGAACTATTTATAACAAAATCGCAAGTAAAATAATCATAAATTGCGTGAGAGAAAATTGTGCCTCTTATTATTTTAATACATTTGACACTATAATAAGTTGTTGAAATAAACACAATTACATATTTTATTTCTGGGTGTAAAGTAGGTACCTAAAACATTACCTACCCATATATTTTTATATTCGTAATAATACATTGCGTAATATGTTTGAAAGATTCAGCTCCCACAACGTTTAAAACGCAGTGATTGTTAGTGAGCATTCAGCAATACGAGTGCTTTATGTAAAAAGTAACGTACAGCCACCCACAGGACCTTAAGCCGGATGCATTCCGGCAAAAAGTAGAATCACATCGTTTTTGGAGTAGTGAAATAAGGAGAAGTCACTAAAATAAATTTTAAAAAGCGTGAGCTGCTATTGTAATTGCTTACATTAATAAAATTTCAAACGGTTTTATGGCAAATACAGATAAAACAAAACTACCATGGTAGAAAACAGTTAAATCTGTGATTTTGTAAACAAAACCTGACAACACTAAATCCGACAGCGGTGCGCTCATGTCGAAGGCCGCTATCCCTAGCTAAATCATTTTGATTTCGTCGCTGGAATAGTTGTTACGGGTAGTAAAAAGTTTTGCATACCACCCGCACCGGGCACATCCTAGATCTACAAAGTATCATCATCTGTTACAGTTGTTACTAACTTCCAAACTTGTACTGTTTGCGGTATCCGATACCCAAACAATACTTCGTTAAGTGAGCAAAAGAAGGAAACAACTTCAACAATGAGTCAAAACAACGTGTACACCAACAAAGTTGAAGAGGAGTATTCGGACATCGTCTCCAAGAATGCTTGGCCACTGATCTATCAGGTACGTTGCGTAGGTGGAACGCGATATGTCTGTGCCACGCGCTAAAAACTAACAACAATATTACTGAACTTCTTATGACTCGCGATTTCTTGAAACTTTCCTTCAATTTCGTCTTGATATGAAAAGTAATTGTTTTTGCCTGCGGATTATAGCCGTGGCATAGAAATAAGTGCAATGCAACTTTTATTTTCTGTTTAAGTTAACTTTATACTTGTTTTTTTTGGCGTTAGGTCTATCTATGGAGACTTTTGCAAATTTAAACTAAAATACCATGTACTGTAAAGTGTTATAAGTAGCTCTGGATTTCTGCAGAGCCTGGGCTGTATTTCTTATAAATAAATATTTATTTTCCAAGTATTTGTCTTTCACTGGGACAATTTAATACTACAATTTTAATGTATTTTATAACAAAAGGAGGAGTTATACTTTTGCATTCCCTTGACATTTCATTAGTTTGAGGGTATTAAGAAAAAAAAAAAAATCCGGAAAGATGATCTTTTCTACCATTTTCATACAGAAAACATGAATGCTTTTGTGAAGGACAAAACAAAATAATAATAATTAATAGCTATAATTGAAAAACACCCATTTCCTGAAATTCATATTTTCGTTAAATTATAATTTCTAATATCTACCTACCATTTTTTTTTTTTCTGTGAGCTCATTATTTAATTCTGGTGATAAGATTTTCTTTATTACAACACACGACACCATATACATTTTTATTATAAAACACTATAAAATAAACTAAAACATCTAAACTAACACAAACTATAAAGAAAGAGTGATAACTTCCATAAAACAAAATAATATCATATCAATGCATTTCTCGGCAACAAATCACAGGCTTGGTTCTCCCAAAAACCAATGAAACTTTATTGGATGCTTATGCTAAGACCACTTTCTCTAGAACTAGGAATGAAAGTAATGACACAAAATGCCATCTTCATAACACAATTCATTTAGTCTTGATTTACTTCCAACTTTATGGGCAAACTCTAGAAAAAAATCATAAAAGTGTGTAGGTAGTTTTATTTTAGCTCCTTCGGCCATTTTGGATCCCCGCCCGGGATTTTGCGCCGTAGTCGGCGGCGATGCTGCGGGTACATTGCTTAGAACTAGGAACTGCAACATCCCACTCTCCTACCTTAGTCTTCTTTCCCGCAGTTATAGCGCATATACCCTCCCCGCTTCTAATATGAGATACCTGAAAATCAATTAATGATTCCTGTCGTAGTAAATGCATAATACCGCTGCACTGAAGTTGTATTTGCAAATAACTTGGAAGTGGGTTGGGAATGTAACATTGCCTATTGTATGCAACATAATTATATTGAATATTAGGCTGCACTAGGTAGTTTGTAGTAATTAAACATTTAGGTGAGTGTTTGATATCATGATTCCAGTATTAGTTAATCCATACTTCCGAATTCTAAAATTATTTTCTGGAATTCGATATTTCAACACATGTCTTGGAATATCATTGCAGTTTCGACAGATAATCAATATTAATGAACATGAATCAATATTAAAGTAAATTCAAACAAAACGCATACACACACATATTCAATAGTACACCATTTCCATGTTTATATTCCTCTTCACTTCCACTAATACGTCCAATCTTTGGTCAACAGAAGATCGGGATGGAATGCCAACGGTTCCGGTACAGCTGGAACGAAGCTAAGAAACCCCAGAACAAGCCTCTGAACCGCTACCGCGACGTAAACCCGTTCGACCACACCCGGGTTGTCTTGAAGCGTTGTGAGAGGGATTACATCAATGCTAACTATGTAACGGTAAGTGCATTTCAGATCTCCCTGGTTGGTCTCTTCAAAAGAAGAAAGGCATTCAGCAACGGTTAGTGGAGACTTGCCATGGTCACATAACCCTCTTATTCATATAAATGAGACTGCATCTGTGTGTTCAATTCACAATCGAAACTAAGTAAGTCACCCACACAGCTGCACAAGAAAGGTTCTGTTGATGACAGCTTGTATTGTTATTGTTGCCATTTGGTTAGTTTGCTATTCTTGTGATGTTCGAGTTGACGAATAGAGAAAAAATAAAATATACATTAAACATACTTATTGCATTTTTATTGTATATGAATTAATATGACCTTTATGAATAAGGGGGTTATATAACAAAAAGAAAGGACAAGGGAGAGCATTGATAACAACTAAGAAGGTTGAAAATAAATGGAAAAGCACCACTTCAGGAAAAGTACTAAAATAATATTAAACTTACTGAATTCCTAAGAAAAAAAATTATCGTTGACAGAGAACAGATAATATTAAAAGATGATTTCCTTGTCCTTTCTGCATATTTTCAGGCCATTGAACATTCAACAGAAATTGTATATTAATATCAATATGTGTTTTCGATGGATCTGATTCACATTGGCCAAATCAGTTATTAGCCATACCACAGAATACATAATAGTACAAGTAGCAAGTAGCCATACCATAAATATAAACAAATATGGATACCAACTAAATATACATGGACAATATAATTAGGTACTCTTGGCGGAGTACCTCATTTTGTAATAATTGACATGACACATTCCAAAACATTTTTTCTTTAATCAATCAATAAATCAAACCATTATCTGTTGGTATATAGTTGTGTCAACTCTAGAATATAAGACCAATGGTAATCAGAGGCATATTACAGGTGCCAGATACAAAGAAATTGCACTTTATTTCAAATCCTTTTCATTTTCCTGCCACACGCGAATTTTCACCGTCACCCAATCGATTTTTAACTCTAATTAAAATAAACATGAATCAAAAATCGATTCATTGTAAATTAGCATCTAACTTAGTTAATTTTAGGTTCTTTTCCGATTGTTAAACAGTCACTGAAATTCAGCTTGACAATGCTGAAGTAAACTAACATACATTAAGTTTACTATTGTGCATTGAAAAATAAACTGTAGCGTCATGTCAGTAGTGTACATTTTTAAACAAAAGAAAACATGCGATAAAACAGACTGTTTTATAATGTGTTTTGAAAATGAAAGAACTTTTTAGCCTGTTGAATGTACATTATTTTTGATTCAAGAATGCTCTTTCCTAGTGTTGCCGACAAAGCGATGGAAAAATACTTTTGGTAAACCTTTTATACCTCTAAAATATGATAAAATGTTCTTGATATTGGTAATGCTTTGTAATTTTCATCGGATTATCGACTCACATCGAACTTAATAAATAATCCACCAACGCAACGCAAAATGGCAAAGTACCCATTTATTCACAAACTCGATAATGGTCCTGATTCTGATGTGCATCGACTAACATACTACTGTGAAAGATAGAAAGAAATGTATAAGAATTCTAATACGCCCCACAGACTCACGCGAGAAGTCTCGGTGAGAGGGCTCGCCAGGATATAGCGCGAGAACCCAGAAGATCACTACACACATGCGACCTTCTCCCGAGACCCGAGAAACCCTTTTCAGCGGGTAAAAAGACCGACACCGATCGTAGAACAAGCGAGCGCGAGAACGCGATGGGGAGAAACCAATCACATTCACGCTTCTCGGGTGTTCTCGGGGGTTCTCGGCGTGAGTCTGTAGGGCCCTTAAGGATACTTTGTTCAGAACATGCTGTTTAAGAATATCTATTTGTGCGTCGATGTCCCTTTACATCTCTACTGTCTCTTGCTTATTCCAATTTTTTGGTTATCGGTTGTCAAGGTATGGACATGTGATGAGGAGGAACGAGGAGAAAGTCCTGAGGAAACTTGAGTAAGAGTGTGGATGGCTAGAAGAGTAGAGAACGATGGATGGACCGTGTGAAGAATGATATTGATGTGGCTAGAAAAAAAGGTGTCGGCTGAGATAACGAGTAGTATGGAAGAAGAAGACATGCTGCACCGATTCCGAAATAAATTGAGATAACGGCAGGAGGATGATGATGTCTCTTGCTTAATCTAACGTTAGTGTTGTCTTTCATGGGTAGTCGGTACGCAAAGGAATCAGCGCCACTGTCTGTTTTGATGTGTCAGGCTTGAAGGTTCATTTACACGGAGAGGAATTCTTGAATCTTGACGAGACGTAACTTGAACTCAGAACACAGTGTGGTGTGAGTGCTAGGAACTATCTGTGTGCATGAGCCTTTACAGTCATGCCTAACGTGCATGCCAAAGAGAGGTAAGTTGATATTTTTACGATAAGATGATATTTTTTAATTATTCGACATGCGTTTTTGCCATATTCGCCGTTAACTGCCACTCCGCTGTCTTCTAAACGGAATGTTTTCATAAAATCAAAATCGATATTTTGTTGCGTTTTCCTTTGTCCCTTCAGTTAGTGTTCGGATTTTATGTTACACGTAGTTGGTATATTAATGGTGGTTAGTGACCGTCGGGTGATGGAATATTTCAATATCTCGCCTATTTTGGGAATAGCTATTCAGTCGTGACAGGTTCGGTAATTGTTAAATCTTGTTGTGGTCGGTAAATAATGAGCGTTGTTTGGTCTGCAATACCACATGGGATGCTACATCCTACATCTCATTTGGTAACTTACCGCCCCTATTATTAAAGGTACATAAAGGACAGCAACAGAGTATTTAAATGCATTTGTTTTGCGCTAGCTTGGATGCACGCTTGTTACACCGTGCCTTCTTTAACCCCCCTCCACACTGACAACTAACATAAAAGGGACTTCATATAATATGCGCTCTGCGCCGTGACCTTTACACAACATTGACAATGTAGATTCCGATCTAGATTCCGATCTACATTGTTCCGATGCACTACTGAGCTCCGGCTCAGAAGTGCATCGGGGCCACTTACATCAGCACAGGAGAGCTAAGAATACGGAGCAGGTACTAAGGTCACGTAACGACGTAATTGGCCACTTCTCACCAATTGGGTTACAATATGACGATTATTTATTTTATTAGAAAAATGCATGCAATTATTAGATCATGTACGTAGAGCGTGTTTGTTGTGCAGTCACGGGGCGTCAATTGCAAGGGGCACCTTGTATCCGTCTATTAGCAATGACGCTCTCACCGCGAATCCGCTTCGGAGCGCGGTACTTTGTCAAACATTTTGTTGTTCTTCCGTTTGGTTGTCGCTGATCAGATATATGTCCATTTTATACTTAAATGCCCAATATAGTTAGTTGTATTTTGAATACTTAAATGCCCAATTTAAGTTGATAAAAAGAAAATTTTATGAGCATTTTGTACAAATTTAACTAAAACTTAAATGTCTAAATCAGTTCAATTAGTCTGAACATAGCGCTTATAATTATTATTAAATTTGTAGTGTTGTCTTAACAAACATTATAATAGCAAAAAAATTACAATAACTACGGTCTAAACAGGCAACAGATATCGGCAAGCCTCCATAGCCATATCCACACTCGATCGACTCTCAACGCACATTCACTCGTAGTGGGCCCAATTGACAAGCTATTCACATGTAGCTTAAAAAATATGGCTAAAATCTAGGATGGAAAACCGATTGACAACATTTTTTATTCACAATTCTTGCCGAGGATTGAAATCAGTTTGGAATAAGTATTGTTTGCGAAAGGGAACAAACATTTACGACAAGAAATATAATTATATCGATTCAATACTTAATTAAGTAACTTGCCTCGACGTGAAAATAATATTTTCACACCACCTGCTCGTAATTGTCAAATTATACTACTCTGTCAAGAAAGTGCCAGGAAACGATCAATAATACACAAAATGTTATTCATCCAAAGTTATTTTATCGCTTTCAAAGTATGCTCCTTCAGAAACGATACACTTACGCCAGCAAATCGAATCATCAAAACATTTTTAAACGCTTTTTCTGGAATTGAGTTCAGTTCTCGCCGCGAATTCTCCTTTATGTCTTTCACCGAATGAAAACGGGTGCCACGAAGTGGTAATTTGAGTTTAGGAAAAATAAAGAAATTGGCTGGAGCCATATCTGGTGAATAAGGTCTCGATGGTATTTGTTGAGTTTTTGGTAAAAAATTCGTTCACTATGATGGCTTTGCGAAGGCGCATTATTGTGGTGCAAAGTCCAAAAATTTTCTTTCCACAGATCTGGCCTTTTTCGTCGAATTTGCTCTTTTAAACGCCGCATAACGCTCAAATAATATTCTTTATTTACTGTTTGATCTTCCGGCAAGAATTCCGAGTGCACAACACCGCGATAGTCAATGAAAACGGTCAATATGACTTTGACTTTTGATCGACTTTGGCATGGTTTTCCCGTGGTTTCGGTTCAATTGGAAGGCGCCACTCCGAAGCTTGTTGACTAGTTTGCATGTCAAACTCGTAAACACACTTTTCGTCACCAGTAACAATGCGTTTCATGAATGTAGGGTCGAAATTGACTCGTTCTAGCATGACCTCGGCGACTCTTATGCGATTCAGTTTTTGGAGAAAATACAGGTCTTATGGGACTAGCCGAGCGGTAACATGTTTTCATACTCAAGTGATTATTTAAAATTAACACTACTATTTCCTTCACTTTTGCGATGTTAACTTCAGTTGAAGACGTTGATGGCCTACCAGAGCGAAGTAAATCTCCCATCACATCTCGACCGCATTTGAACGCTTTGTACCACTCATAAGCACTTGTTTTTGATAAAGTCTGAACACAGTAAGCCTTCTGTAACATTTTCAGGGACGCCGAAAACGAAATCCCATTGGCGATGCAAAATTTAAGACAAAATCTTTGTTCGATGTTTTTGTCCATTATGAAATTCGCAATACACACGAGATATGATCTAACTTAAAATAACACTGTATTTAACCTAAATAACAGATTCAAGTCAAACTCTGCGTCAAAGTGGAAAACAGTTGTGCCAATCTAATAACAAACAAAAAAACAAAAAATTGAATTTCGACCCATAAACAAACCATCCATTCCCGATACTTTTTTGACTGAATGTGTGTCATGCAAACCTAAAGTAAAGCATGTCATTAGTGCCTTAGGGCAGTAATATTGTACTGAATTTCATTACTGCCCACTGGCCAATAATATGATTTAAATTTGGAACCTTAAATAACAAACTGCATGAAAACTTTTACCGAAGAGTTTTCGCTGCGCACACATGATAACAAAATAATTACATTACGCAACTTAATAGTAATATTATGTGAAATAATAAGAAACAATAATGTAAATTAATTAAATAATTTCAACAAAAATAGTTACAATATTAAAAACAAGTGTTTTTTGCAAATGGTCATGTCCATAATGATTAAATAATTGACTCGCCCACATTTTTTTTTATCTGTAGAGGTAATGGTGGCAAGTCATCACAATAGCTGATCGAAGGCTGTGGTTGTGCACCCCAGGGTTGCTAGGTCGAATTTTAGAATTTTCCGCATATTCAATCTATGCATCTTTTTCCCAGATTTCATTTTTCAAACAGGAAATGAAACAGAGAGATATTAAACAATTTCCATTCACAAAAAGTACCACTTAGTTTCGAATTTTATTTCATTGTATGTATGTATTGCCTGATCCCTTTCACGCACGACACCCTGCAATCGGCTTATTAAACGCAAGTTATTGTTATAAATTAGTAATTTGGCTGTAAAATCTCTCATGAATTCATAATTTTTTACTTTTAGGGTTGTCACTTTCTCTAAAGATTTAATTTTCCCAAATTTTCCCCTAGAACTATTTGTTTCCCTAAAAAAGGAAAATATATCCTTAATCTCCCAACACTGGCGCACCCTCGCGGTAGCATATTGGTGCGCAAAGCCGTATTTCGAAAATCGAATAGGCTTTTATTTCCTCGCAGTAGGTGTGAAAAGTAGAGTATACTCCTCGGGGATAAAGGTGTTTTCGTCTTGAGCTAGCTTAAATCCCTCATTTCTCTCAGGATTCTAGTCTTAATTCCCTCGCTTCGCTCAGGAATTAACTCCAAGCTCCCTCGCTCCGCTCGGGAGACCTAGAATCCCTCGTTGCATTCGGGATTCAAAATAGTTCCCGTGACTTAAGACACTGCTTTATCCCCTTGGTGCATAATCTACTATTTAAAGCGTTTAGGGGGAGGGGAGCCGAATCTCACCCAATCTCACGAGGGAGACAGACAAAAAACAATGTACAATTGCGTGAAAACTAGGTTTAAGTAACTCAATAATATTCAATGAAAAGAATTAACCAAATTATGTTTTTTAAATAAATTCAACGCAATGAAGCACACATTAACGTATTATTTTAACGATCTATTTGATCCCATGTATCGATCTACCAAAACCAAACTACTCAAGTCAATAAGGGGATACTCTCAAAAAATGCTTCAGTTTAGTTTTATTATAGAACTTATCTTACGATTGCTTTTTAAATCCCATAATCTCCAGTTGATCTGCAAAAAAATAACAGCGTAATTTATAAAGTTACTCCTTATCTTGCGGTAAAGCAGATTTTATCAAAATATAACACTAAGCTAAGCTACCTCTATGATAATAAAGCTGGCTTTGTAAAACCAATGCAGTTTTCTCAACCTATTTCTTCCATATTTTAAATTAAGCTTATCAGTCGGAGGCTGACGTTTAATAATATACAGTGGCTTTAAAGAAGCCGCAGCAGTAGCAGTGTTTTTTAAAAAGTTAGTAGAATTTATTACGTTACAACAATTTTTCAACTGTATACTATAATAAGGTTTTTATTGATGAGGAATATACTGATATAAGTGTGGAAGTGCGGGACCGACGCTCAAACGGTTACCAGTAAGTAGTATTCAGTACATCATTCTGATCCCAACAACATATAATTTTTTATCGATAATTTAAACAAAAACCAGCATTTGCCCTTTGGCTGGGATTCCGTCGGCTAGCCATCTCATCATCATCTGCTTAGCCTTTTCCCAACTATGTTGGGGTTGGCTTCCAGTCTAACCGGATGCAGCTGAATACCAGTATTTTACATGAAGCGACTGCCTATCTAACCTCCACAACCCAGTTAGTACTAGGTAATACGATACCCCTTGGAAAGACTGGTTGTCACTTTTGGGTCACTGACTACCTGTAACGACTGTCAAAGATATGCAATTGACAGCCGGGATCAACGGCTTAACGTGCTTTTCGAGGCACGGAGGGAACTCGGTATGATCCACGGACCAACCCAGGCAAGCGCGGCTTAACCTGACACGATCGACCCGAGCGACTGTTATTATTTAGCCACGAGCTCTTCAGCTTAGTCAACTAGCCAGCCCGTTGTAATTCACGGACGTTTGGACCGCAATTGCATAAAGGACTGTTTTAGCTCACCCAATAAAGTCGAAAGTGGAAAACAGGAAGCCATAGTGCCAAAGTCAAAGTATCCTTTTAGTAATAGGAAACATTTTTGGAACGCGTAAAATGCCTGCAGTTGGCAAGGGTAAATTGGTTTTTCAAAGTTTAATTGCATACGAGACTGGTGGAAGCTTATTCAACACATTCGATTGTGTAAAAAGTAAACTGTTGTTTGCCTTCAAAGGATCCTTGGTAATGTGAAATTCGAAATAGTTAGGTACTGTACTTACGACGGGAAAACTCTAAATTCTTATTACGAGGCAAGGATGAAAGGAAATAGCAATAAACACCTATGATTCTGATACAATTGCTGTTAGTCATCAGTTATTGAGATAGTCGCTTGAATACGTATGTGTTTTCATTGTGAACAATAAGCGAAGTATTGAAAGGGTCTATTTGATTTTGACATCACACATTACCAATAAATTAAAGGTAATGATAGTAAACCATCATTTATTGAGGAAGATACAGATACATTTATAAATCGCCCAATCTACAGACAAACGACAATTCCAGCGACGTCCAACAAAGAGGGTTCCGTAGCAAAATCATTAAAAAGTAATCATAATAATATAGTTATGTCAAATTTAATAATAATTTAATAATAATTTATTTTATTTTCTCGCCACAATACACATTGAATACATATTTTTAGGGAACAGTTGGATACAGTAAGTATATTGCGGGAGACTGGTGCCTAAACTAGGCTTGGGGCCTGTATTTCAGGACACCAGGTCTCCACCCTTTAGGTTACATAATATTCCAAATCAGACAGTGGTCGCGAGTCAGTTAACAATAATTATTAAAATGATTCTTAATCTATATAGTGTTAGTATGGTTAGTATTGTGTGAAGATGAAGGAAAGTGTAGAGTGTGGTTTTGTGTAGTGAGTGAGGATGTAGAAGTTTCTGTTGCGTGGACATATTAATAAATAATATTGATGTGAAAAGTATATACCTAGTAAATTTAATAACTAATTTATTTAAATCTTAATCTATCTTGATCTATACCGAGACAGCTAAGATTTTTTCAGTTTCAAGGTAGTTTAAGTCCTGGATCCAGCTAGTTAATTTCATTTTACATTTAATCTTGTTAAGGTCGTAAATAGGAAGAATCTTATTAATTTTATTATAGAGATGATGACCGAGGTGGCAGAAGAATCGCTGGGAGAACTTGGTCGAAAGCCGGTTGTGATAACTGTCCACGGGGTCGAATCTGCGTTTGCCACGCGAAAGAGAGGGGGAATATGTTAAGAGGCCATGCTGTTTCATAATTGTTTGTTGTATGAACAGTTGACGCACTGTCAGCACCTTCGCTTCTTTATATAGGAGGTTGGTAGGGTACCTAAAAGGGAGGCCCAGTGAGACCTTCAGGATGGCTCTCTGCGCTCTTTCCAATTCAAGAATAGTGTATTTTGGAGCACCACCCCAGGAGGTTATACAGTAAGTCAACAAAGATTGAACGAGGGCAAAATACACTGATCTCTTCACCTTATCCTCAGCCACCCGTCTAAGGGTCTTGAAGACATATATTAACTTCCGTAGCCTGCCACTCAATACGGTAATTTGCTTATGAAAATTTAGTGCACTGTCTATGTTAATGCCCAGATATTTCACACTATCGGCTTTGCCAATTTGAGTGCAAGTACAGGCGGCGCAGCATGGCATCGGACAAGTGTGAGCTACGATGGAATGCGGGGTTGTTGCCGAGGTAGGCCTGTTATGTTTTATGGAGAAAGTGACATAGTTCGTTTTTGCAGCATTTAGAGTGAGGATGTTATTTCGTAACCACTCTGATACCATATTGAAGCCCGACTGAGCAAATCCGTAGACATCACTCCACGTGGTCGCGCTGAATAACAGGGCTGTGTCGTCTGCGAAAGTTATTATTTTACCCTCTGGGAGAGTGAGCATACCCAGGTCGTTTATATATATAAGAAAGAGTGTAGGACCCAGTACGCTGCCTTGAGGCACGCCGTAGGTAACTGGGCACTCGTCACTGACGTACTCTTTAATTTTCACGCTCTGAGTACGCCCACTCAGATAGTCCTCAAACAGTTTCAATTGGACTCCCCTAATTCCAAGGCATTCCATTTTCCGAATCAGTATGGGAACAGAAACCGTGTCAAATGCCTTCGCTAGGTCTAGAAAAATCCCCAAGACTTTACGACCCTTGTCCATGTTAGTGACGATAAAGTTAGTGAGATCATGAACAGCATCGGACGTCGATTTACCGACTCTAAAACCATATTGAGAGGAAGATAAAAGGTTATTGCTCTCCAAGTAATCAACTAGTCTGCTGTTCATGATCCGTTCAAGAATCTTGGAAAGCGCTGGTAGCACGGCTATAGGTCTGTAGTTGTTGACACGGCTTCTGTCCCCACCCTTAAAGACCGGGTGAACAATTAAATTATTAAATGTTTAGATTTAGCTCAATGAATTTCGAGATTTCAAGTTTTTCATTTGTTTATTATTTATTCATTTCTTTTATACACTTTTACATTTAATGATTTGACATAAATATTTACTTTTTTTTTCTTTTTTTCTTATATATTTTTTTTTATTATTTATGACATTTAATGATTTTTATAAACATTTATTTTGTAAGTATTATTAATTTTATGTGATTAGTGTGAATGTGAGGACAATGTGGGTAATTTTTATGTTTTTTGTTTGTTTTTACTATTGTCTGGCAGTTTGAGTACTATAAGCAACCTACACAAATGTCCTTTCTTTGGTATTGTTCGTCGTTTCGTTGAGCTCCTTGAGTTATGAATCGAGCTACACGATAACTGACAAATGCTTGCACTGGCTGGACAGGTCCACTCAAATCTGTGTGGTTCTTTCTTCAAAAGACCATCTCAGACACTCATCTGCATAGTCCTCATGTGAGTTTATCAAGATTATGTCTGGACTTTAAAAGACTGTGACCTCTGAGTTTGTTTCGGCTGTTTCTTCTCAGAGTAGTCAGATACGAAACACCGGCCTCATCTAGTTTTAAAAGAGAAGACGTGTAAAAGTGTTTGTAAAAACCTATTTGCAAAAAATAACATCATCATGATTAGTTCAACCGTCGGAATCTGCTGATGACGTTTTTTCATGCAGCTGCGGTAGCAGGTCAAATGATCATCATCATCATCCTGCCCTGGTCCCATTCTACTTGGGGTCGGCGCAACACGTTTTCTTCTTCCATTCTGCCCTGTCAGAAGTCACGGCATCATTTACTCCTACTACTAAAATCGCCTTCTTGGCCATCTTAACTCGCCTTTTCATTCCCACAAACTAAGTAAAATGCAAAGCCTATGTTGCATTTTATGGTTTCTACAATTTGAAACGGTTTTTTAGGAACCAGAAGTGCAAAACATAAAAAAAAACAATCTTGAACAACCTAAAACTAATTTATTTATAAATAGACTTAGATCGAACAATAATTTAATAAATAATCAGATTTTTAAGCAAAGCCGCGGGGGCGGGGGGGCGTTAGGCCGCGGCGACCGGTTTCTTGGCCAAACTGGCCTGGGATTTCTTCCCCTTCTTCCTCTTGCCCTTTCCGACGACTTGGTAGTCGTCTTCGGAGGACGAAAAGGCGGAGGAAGAATCCGACATGGATTCAGAGTCAGATTGGGGCACTGACGTGTCCATCCTCTCGGAATCGGCCGGTGGAGCGGATTGGTCCATTGTTTGGAACGGAAACGACGGCAGCTAACGGCTCCGGCATATTAGAAATGCCTTTGTCGGCGGGCTGGGACGACAGCGGGCTGTCGAGAACATCACTAAATTCAGCGATAGGGTGACGCTGAATTGCAGCGAGTTTGGCGCCGTATTTTTCTTAAAATACTCGTCCTCTAGCAAAACATGCCGGACGAACTCCAAAAGGAGTTGGTCAGACATGTTTCAGACCGAGATAGTATGCCGTTAAAAAGGAAACTGACAATGAGAGTGAAGCTCTCAATCCTACGCCTAACAACCTATTTCCCCGGGTGGGTGGGCCCGGGGGTGTGTACCCTCTCTGCCGGGTGTAGGCAGAGAGGTGAGTACCTAAGGTGTGCCCTAAGCTTGTGATCCCGCTGTCAGTCTTATTGTACAGCGGGTCCCTATGGGTCTTGCGACCAAACCGGGCCGAAGGGGTAGACACACCCAACCGTCCCGGGTGCAAGCTGAAAAAGAACGGGGTTAGACAACTGGTCGCGACTAGGAGATCCCCCAAGGCCGCGGCTCCAGAGCCCTTCCGATTAATGCCTAGCCCTGAAGGGGATCGGCGGGTGAGTCGGGTCAACACCCTCTTGGCTTCGTTGGCACCGTGAGGTTTCCACCAAAAACCACGAAACTGTGGCTTTTCCCTGAAGGGGCAAAGACGTTTATGACGATATTCCCGAAAAGGGAATGAATGAACAAGAGCTGTCTTGAAAAAGACAGCAAATGTTCGAGGGTGTAGTCGGGGACTACGATGACGTCACGAGGGCGCGACGAACCGTTGACAGCAGGTAGCGGGCGGGAGGGTGCAAGCAGGTAGCGCGGGCACGTCCGTACGCAGCGGCGGTCAGGCGGCGAATCAGACCCGGCTCTTTATTATTTTTTTTTTGATGTTGGGCACTCGCAGTTTTCCAGCTCTCTACGGCTGGTTTACTACTTAACCGGACTATCCTGTGGTGACCTCAAATGAATTTAAGGCCCCCAGCCAGGGCTTACAAGCTAATTTATTCTACTAATGACCGCTCGCTAAGGGCACCCCCTGTGGGGCTCGGACCTCGGCTTAGGGCGTCATTTTGGGGAGGGCAGCAAGTGGGGACAGGCTGGGTCGTATTATTATTATTTGGGGAATTTAACGTTACTTGCTCAGCAACGCGGGCTGGCTCGTTGGGCAAGGGTCGGGTGGGGGGAGACCCGGCTCTGTCGAGCGCTTGCTTTTATAAGGATCGGTGAGGGTACCCCTACTACCAACAATAAGTTCGCTTATAGTATATATTAGGTATAGAAAACACAAACCAATAATATAAAACACCAAACTCTTTTGGTTCTTTGCCCTTGTGCATAAAACAAAGTTATAGTCTGTGCACAGATTCGGTCAACAGAAATAAGTTAAATATGTTTGCACAATCTGACTGCAGAATGCACTATCTAACTTTTGAGGAAGAAAAAAAAAGTGATTTAGCAACTTTTCTTTGCTGTGAAATACTTTTTATATTTTAACCATCGTTTCTTCTAATCTTAATGTAATTGCACTTAAATTTTTCAATCGATATTTCTCTAAGTCTTAAAACGAATTGAACAACAAAGCCGACACGACACCATATTCAGCTAGTGCTTTGTGGTGAACTCCATCCGTCATCATTGAATCATATTCGGGTCATCTCGGCACCAATCTAGCTGCAAGCAGCTTTTTCTCGGACATGTGTTTTATTTTGACGCACGACTGTGCCGATTTTTATTTCCATTGCAAACCACAAACCTAAAATGGTCTAAAATGAAAAAAACACTAGGTACACAATTTTCAACGAAACAAACAAATAGTTTTATTTAAAAGCTCTTTAATTTCATATGACAACAGCTCCGAAATGGATTACCACCACTAAACCGTTGGCAAAATTTGCTGCCGAGAGAAACTTGGCTTATTTTAAAGCAGGCTAGGTCATGACATGGCCTACTTCTGGTTTAAAACTGAATTGGTTGATGCCTGTAAAATAGAGCGTCGTGTTTCAGCACTAATTAAGTTTTAAATTAAGATTATCGGGTAATGCTGTCAGAGTGAAAAATCTCAACATAATGTTATCTACATACGTATGAAGTGTAGGTAAAGCAGCGACGTGCAAACTGCTGCCGAGAATTCAGCAAACGGTTGTAGTATAGCCGCGGCAAGTAGTAATTTTTCGTCGATTGTTAATAGTCGAGTGCAATTAGCCAAAAAAACTCAAGAGGTGGATTGAAGTTTATAGTAGTCGGATTTTCATGGGACTTTTTTTGTTGAGTTCGGAGAGGTGTGGAGAAGAAAGTTAAAATAAAAAATTAAAAGAAGTGCAATACCTACGCAATCAAAATGGGAACAGTAGTTTTTATTTTTTAATTGTCGAGAAATTTCAATGCTATTTATGGGTCTCGTCTAAAATGACATACTGGATTCATGCTAACACTATGCACGTCGATTTCTCTTGAACACTGTGTTTCCCAGTCAGGTAGGTAAGTAAACTTAATTCGCTTCAACAACAATTTCGATTGCATTGTTACTTTGTCAAAGGCACAAGGTATACTTGCCCCATGTGTACGTATGTACGCGTCAAGTTAACGCGAGATAGTCCCTAAATCCCAATGCAACACACTATTCCGACACGAGTCAACAGATAGAACGCAAAATGACTACTGGGTACTGGATAATTGCTTCAAATCTGGAAGTGTCAGATTTGATTTAACTGTAGGTAGAATACCTTCCCACAAATAAAGCTTCCTTCGTTGAAATTTTGAAATCCTTTTCGGTAAATTATTCGGATCGCTGAACTTAATAGTTTAGTTTCTGTTTAAGACTTTAGTATCTGCAAGAAAGGGTCGTGAAATGCATTGTTTATTTTATTTTTGTTTTAAATGTTCATACCATTTTGAACTACGTCACGAACCAATTTGAGTAGCTTTACTGTAACAGTGTCTTAATCACAATAAAGGGATAATCTTCGGAACTACGGATCCGATTCCGAAAAATGTTCACTAACGGGAAGCTACATTATCGCCGAGTGTTATAGACTGCGATTGAAAACGTTCCCGTGGGCACATTCCGTACATAACGCGAGCGAAACCGCGAGCAAACGCTAGTAACTTATAAAAGGTTCTTCCCCTTCTTGAAGTCTGAATAAAAATAGTAGATTCGCAACACGATTGTGGTTTAGTTAATGCACTTCGCCCTATTCTTCAACTTAGTTATAAATTTGATCAATGATTTAGTGATCGATTTATAATGACGTCAATGGTCGTACGTTGTATATAATTATGTAGTTTGAGTACACAAGAAATTAGCGAAGAAATAAATGTAAACGACAGGTATGATCGAATGCAGGTCTAGGTCTTCATTTTGTCGTAGAAATGCTAATAAGATCAATGCCCATGTTCTTCCGATTACTGTGTGATTAAGAGACAATGGTCTGGCTAGAATGAAAGTCTCTTCGTCTCGTCACTTTTATTCTAGCTCTTCCTGATTTGTTTTACATAATGTCGAAGAACAACTACGTCAGTATTAATGTCTGAAACATTAAAGCTCTGACACTTAACAGAGTTTGGCTTTCCAACAAGTAACTTCATATTTACCAACTTAAATACAAATTCAAGTTCATAGAATTCTACTAACTTTTTTAGAAGTTGATCTGACGTATGTATATCAGATGTGCAGTGCAGGCTTCTATTAGTTACGAGTAAAGTTCTTGAAATTAAAGTTATGGCGATGTGAAGTAAATGATAGATGACGTATACGACTGGACTTGTAAGGTTTGAGCTGGCTTTCCTAATGCACCTATCTCCTCTATGAAGGATGGTGAACTAACTAGGTTCCAATTTAACTCTTCAGCGTTGAGAGTCATAGTTTTGAACGTTAGATAATTTGTGTTTGTAGGGATGATTTACTTAGAGATCAGCATCACACTGGCACGTGTGATGCTGATCTAACTTACTTGTTTTTTATTTAATAAGGACTTTGAACTGAACGCATTCGTTTTTGGATAGTTTGGTAATTGCTTGACAAAGGAATTACTTAAGAAAACTTTTAATGTGTAAAATAATTTATTTTATACTGAAATTATTATCATTAGTTTCTTGAGAAAAGAAACGAGGTAAGACTTATTAGTCTTTATATTTTTTACCATTGCCACTCGAATAAGGGCATTTGATTCATCGATAACAGTGAATAAAATTCTTTTTCAGTCACTGAGTGATTAAAAACATTTTGGATTTGGAACAAGTACGAAATGTGTACAAAAAAATAAATAAAACGTGGTGACAAGAATATAACACTGAATTTCTAAAACTGTTCTAGTTTCACTATACATTTTTAATGTTTATATTTCATCTCTTGTTCTCTTAATACCGATTATATACTAAAATGAGAAAAATATACTCGTAAATACTTTACAGTAGTAAAGTATTTATATTTTTCTCTCAGTTAATGGTAAAAAGTAGAGTACAAAACTGGTGTGGTAGAGTGTAGAGTACGAGTAGAGCACTGTCTTGTATCCCTCGCTCCGCTCAGGATTCTAATCTAGAATCCTTTGCCGCTCTCGGGATTTAACTTAGTTCCTCGAATTAAATTAACTCTTTTCACTTGTTTTATAATCTACTATTTTTCAGATCTCGGAGAATAATAATAATATGCATTTAAAGGGCTAAAGCGCGACTTACTTTCTTAACAATATTAGACATTGTTGATTTATTTATTTATTTATTTGTTTCGGTTAGCCAACAATTGTTTACACTAAACATTTACAATCAATACCTTATTAATACTTTTACAAGTGCAACAATCACTTACACTTTTTTTTTTCCTGTGGCAACACTACAGCGAACAGCTGATTTAAAATTGTCTTGTTAATTTTTATTCTTAAATATTAAATTTCTTTGTTTTTAAAGCATATTTCCAATTGCTCATCAAGTAAAAAGCTTATTAATGTGTATTTTGTGTCAGATTCACTTTACAAGTGCATATTAAATGATAAAATTTAAGTGTGAATCAGTGACAGTTACCGGCTCAAGGGAATTTTGCATTGTCATCTTGATATCAGGTACAATACTTTATATTCTACTTGGTATTATATTGTTTGCGTTCTAAAATCTCAACAGTAAATAGATAGTTCACCTTTTAATTTAATTCCGTTCCTTACGATACCAATGACCTTTCGAACGTAAACATAACCTTGCTTGGTTTGGTGACAGTACTCGGTGTAAAGCTAAACTTATTTTTTTTCTTTTCCCTTTTCTAATATAATATCTCAATCCTGCTGCCACAGTTACCTCCTCTGTTTCAATTTCTTTGCTTATCCTTTCCAAACTACAATCATGACTATGACTCGTTCCGCCCATGCTCGCCAAGAAGAACTTAAACTGGCTTTGAGCGAATTAAAGGCGTCTAAGCAGTCCTGTGACCAACTAAGTAGGGAATTGGATGACAATGAAAGGGTTCTCTTTGAAGCCCATGAAATGAATAGGAAGTTAAAAAAGGAAATGGGTCAGTTATACATTCAATACACTGATGCCATAGGAGACCGGGATAGGCTCCAAGTTATTGTGGACGGGTTCAGCCAGTGTAGCGCAGAGTATGAACAAACTCTTGATCATAAACATGTATTACAACAGCAGCTACATGAGGCTAGAAGTCAAATAACAGAACTTGAGACTACCAATCATAACATCACTGCCTCGCTGAATCAAAGTCTGTTCAGTGAATTGGTGCCTATTGCCCCGTCAATGGTTTCTGCTACCAATCCTTCCTTCACCATAGATTTGACAGGTGAGGATGATTTAAAGTTATGTAACTCAGTGAGGGCAGTCACCAGTAAAAATAAAATAAAAAAGTACATTAAAATCAATAAATACATTGTCAAAACACAAAAAATGGTTAAAAGGCAAAAGTTTTTCATTAAAAATGTTAAATTAAATAGAGAAAGATTAAATGTACTAAAACAATTAGATGTGTATTCATTAAATTTGGAACAAAGTAATAGGAGATACAAAGTTGACACAGAACACCTGCAATCCAAACTTGACCATCTACAGGAGAAGCTAAGTTCAATGACTAGCAAATATAATACCTCTGAAAATCTAATGAGGGAATATGTGTTGGCAATGAATGATCTGGTAAACTCACAAACAAACAACTGTGAGCACTGTCAAACAACTTCTCAAGTACATACACCGGACCATTCATTGACCACATGTAATACCACCTTACCGCAGCCATGTGTTGATTTACATATTCCTGTGAATAGTTCCCATAAACAATATAAACAAAGTGTAAATAATGACATAGTAATATTTTGTGATGAGATTGGAAAAGACCTAGGCCATTTGTTAACTGATGAATATCCAGGACACTCGGTAATAAACAACTGTATGCCAGGATGTTCTTTAAATCATATAATGAAAGAAATTATTAAATGTAACTTTAACCAGGACACCATACTAGTCATTTTGATAGGTAATAGAGGAAATGTGAACAAAGGAGAATTGCTTCAGTACCATAGAACTTTGTCCAACTTAAATTTAAGAAAAATACTGATGTTTACATTTCCATATAGTAAAAGTTTGCCACAGGAAGAAAATTACTTTAGATATAATATTAATCAGACATTGCATAATTTGACATTTAATAGTAATGTATTTCATTTAATTGACATCAACAATTATATTGGTGACAATTTTTATTTGACAAAAGATAGATACCTTGTGGATAGGTGCTATCTTTCAAACTATTGTAAAAGACAAGTAGCTGTGTCGCTATCATACTATTTTTTTATCACAGCCAAGAATTTGGCTGAACAAGCTGTTGCCTCTATTGATCAATGCGATATTAAGTTAAATTATTCTGCTAGTAATTTGATCACTATTAATGAATCAGTCAATCATTTAAATTAGAAATTGAGACAATGGAGGCAACCTCTTGCTTTAATATAAGGAAGCCAGATAATGAATTGGATGAGAAATTTGAGAATTTTAATAGTATCAACCTTGTGCATCAAAATATTCAAGGGTTTTTGAATAAAGAATTAGAAGTAGAACTTTTCCTGAATTGCAACAACATAGATATTCTTTGTATAACGGAGCATTGGCTCAAAAGTCACCAATTAATTTTCAATTTTAGTAATCACAAGGTTGGTAGTTCATTCAGCAGAGTAAATGCTATACATGGCGGCGCATTAATCTTAGTAAATAATCAGCTCAAATTTAAAGACCGCAAGGATATTATAAGCTTATCTGTTGAGCGAACAGTTGAAATAGCCTGTATAGAATTGGAGCAGTTTATCATATTAAGTGTGTATAGACCTCCTTCAGGGTTGTATGATTGTTTTGAAAGGGTAATGGATGAAGTGTTGCACAAAATCTGCAATTCAGGGAAGTATATAATCACTTGTGGTGACTTTAATATTAATAATATTAATTTGTTAGAAAGTTCTGTGTTAAATACTAAAATCATAAGCCTGTTTCAGTCATATAATCTTGAAAACAAATTTTTGGAGCCCACTAGAATAACCCCGACTAGTGCCACGTGTTTAGATAATATTTATACAGATGTTACACCAACCCACAAAGTAATTATTAACTTAATAGATTCAGATCATTGTGGGCAATTGATCACAATTCCAAATGTAAAGAAGGTAGTACCTAAAAAGGATATCATTGTTAACCCAAAAACTAAAACTCGCCTAGAGACTTTTAAAACTAAACTTTTGTCAAAATTACCACTTTTGTCAACTAATGATGACCCCAATCAACAATATAACGATTTTTTCAGTACGTATTGCACACAATTTAATACCACATTTGTTCCTAAGACAATCTCGGTTAATAGTAACGCTTCTTTCAATGACTGGGCCACCATTGGTATTCATAAGAGTAGAAAACGACTTTATGAGCTGTATGAAGAGCGGACTTTTATTAACCCCTTACCGCATAGCTACCCAAATATGGGTACTTATTTTTGAACGTTCAGAAATAAAAAAATATGTTAATTTACGCTTTACGGCATACTAAGACAGATCAGGCAATGTCCAACCTCCAATAGAAATACAAATAATGCCATCTAGTTTGCCGCGTAACAAAACTATAAGCTGTCAAAACCAGTCGGCGGCCGTTGAAATTTTTCGAAGTGTGTGCCTAAGTTTTTAAAATTAATTTTGTGATCGTGAGTCGGTTTTCGTTCGGTCTTCATATCGTGGCGCTAAGAAGACTTATCAAAGGTCTCAAAGGACTGAAAACATGTAAGTAAAAAGTTATAGTTTAGCGACAATCATGCCAAACCTTAGTATGACAAATATGGAATATTATGCAGTAACGTGTAAATCAGTTTTCCATATTTGGCATTTTATGCATTGCTGGTAATTTTTGCATTCGGCTAGATTTGGGTATTTATGCAGTGAAGCATTATTTAATTATATTTTTTTCAGAAAAATGTATCCAATACGATTCTACGGTCTTGATATACCAAATGAAAGCCAAGATGATGACGATGAACTAGCGGGAGATGATCCGGATGATCAAGACTATGAACCCAGTAAGAATTATACGAGACGAAGAAACATAATTATTTATCCTTCTGATTCTGATGAGGAATCTTCGTCAGATGAAGGTGAGCAGGCTTCTGTTGATCCGTTAGCTGCTGGTCCATCGCGTTCTCGGACCATCCGCAAAAATGAGCCTGTTCCTTGAAATTGGCAAGACAAAACTCTAAACTATGATGAAGCTGATTGCACCTTTTTGGGAGGCCAAAACGTTCCTCAAGAAATTTCAAATTCACGCTACGCCACTGGTGAATTGTTAGCGTGTAAGTTTATATAGTAGTAATAAGTACTACCTAACGGTAAAATGTGAATTTCCTAAATGCAATGGGTCTCATTAAATTTATTTTATTTTTCCATTAAATTCTGAGTTTTATTTTCTAAAACCTTATTTTGTACTGAGGATTCATTTAAAATTACCTTTACAGCATACAATGCCAAATATGACAATTAATTTCAGTCGCCTTTACTGCAATGCATATTATGCCATTTATGTCAAATTACTTTTAGTTGCTTTTACTGCATACAATGCCATATATGGGAAATATAAGTTTTTCTTCATATTTCTAAAAGTAATCTGATTTTCGAAAACTGCCAGAACTAATTTAATAGTACGTATCAAGGACTATCAAATATATTTTTTCCGGAAAAAATAAAAAATACATGCGGTAAGGGGTTAACACTATAGAATTTAATTTGTATGTAAAGAAATATTCTAAATTATTTAAAAAAGTTTGTTATACAGCAAAGTCACGTTATTTGAGTTCAAAAATTAAAAACAGTAGTAATGTTATCAAAACGACATGGAATATTATTAATAGCGAAACGGGAAGGTCTTGCAACCGAAATAGTGACTACAGCCTTGCTATTGGCGATAACATTTTAAATTCAGATACTCAAGTCGCCACCGCCTTTGAAAATTTCTTTGCAGATATTCCCGTATCGACTACTAAATCGCTAAACTCGTCACCTGCTGCTGCAGAGTCATTACTAAAAGAAAATGTTCCAATCTGTGATTCCGAATTTAATTTTGAATATGTCACCTGTAAAGATATCATTAAAATTTTTCATACATTAAATGTTAAGAAGACCGCTGATCTATGGGGTCATTCTGTGGACGTTGCTAAGTCCATTATAACCATTGTAGCTCCTGTTTTAGCTGTAATTTTTAATGATTGTATTGAACGTGGTGAGTTTCCTGATCTAATGAAAAATAGTAAAATAATACCATTGTTTAAATCGGGTAGTACATCAGACCCCACTAATTATAGACCTATTTCAGTACTACCCACATTTAGTAAAATTTTTGAAAAACTAATTTTAATACAAATGCAAAGATTTTTCAATAATCATAAGTTATTGCACAGTAAACAGTTCGGTTTTACAAGGGGTCGTTCAACTACCGATGCCGGTGTTGAACTTTTAGGACATATTTATAATGCATGGGAGGATAAATGCGATGCTCTGGGCATTTTTTGCGATTTGTCCAAGGCTTTCGATTGCGTTCTTCATGAAACGTTAATCAGGAAACTCCGCCACTACGGAATCCGGAATAGTGCTCTGGATCTTCTTACATCATATTTGAGTGATAGGATTCAGAGAGTTGATGTTAACGGGAAAAGATCCTCCGGATCCGTAGTAAGAATGGGAGTACCCCAGGGCTCAATTCTTGGCCCATTTTTGTTTCTAATTTATATAAATGACTTGCCTTACCTCATAAAAGATAATCACGACATAGTATTGTTTGCAGACGACACTTCTCTTTTATTTAAACTCAAACGTCAGCAGCTAGTTACTGACGATGTTAATAGCGCCCTGGCAAAAGTCGTTAATTGGTTTAATGTTAATAATCTACTCTTAAATGAGAAAAAAACGAAATGTATTAGGTTTACGATACCTCATGTAAGACAAGTGGAAACTAGTGTACAAATCAAGG
Source organism: Standfussiana lucernea (assembly GCA_964057025.1). Lineage (NCBI taxonomy): Eukaryota > Metazoa > Arthropoda > Insecta > Lepidoptera > Noctuidae > Standfussiana > Standfussiana lucernea. Next base: position 24,808,742 of record OZ059784.1, read on the forward strand.
ATGAAGAGTTGAAACCGGAAGATAACACAGTGTTCTTAGGCATAACTTTGGATGCCAAACTTCAGTGGGGCCCCCACATAGATAAATTATCAAAAAAGCTTAGCTCTGCAGCGTACGCCGTTAGAAAAATTCGTGATTTTACTGATTTAGAGACAGCTCGTTTGGTTTATTTTAGTTATTTCCACAGTGTGATGTCGTACGGTATTCTCTTGTGGGGCAGTGCCGCCGATATTCAAACAATTTTTATTTTGCAAAAAAGGGCAATTCGTTCAATGTATAAACTAAGTCCCAGATACTCCCTCAGAGAAAAATTTAAAGAAATTAATATACTTACTGTCCCCTCTCAGTTTATTTATGAAAATCTTGTATATGCACATAAAAATGTTAATTTGTTTAAAAAATACAGTGATATCCACAATATAAATACGAGGAACAAACACAAATTTGTTGTTCCTGCAACGAGGCTCAAAAAAATAGGGGGTACGTTTAGATGCCAATGTATACGTTTTTATAATAAACTTCCGAGCCATATTCAAGCACTAAGCCTAAATAAATTCAAATCGTTTATAAAACGGAAACTATGCCTAAAAGCCTACTATAATGTTAATCACTATCTCGAAGATAAAAAGGCTTGGGATTAGGGCTTCCATTACGTAATTACGTAATTACGCAATTACGTAATTACGGACAGATTTTAGAAGTTCCATAAATACGTAACTGAAGAGTTCAATTCCGTAATAACGGAATTATAGGATAATATTAATTAATCACTCATTTATCTGGTTCCATAGTTTCTATCTACTCCATGGGCATGAGTTTATGTATGTATGTATTTACAATTCATCTTAATACAAAATAATTTATTATAGATTAAATTCCGACTTATATTATGGCAACTCTAAATGTTATGGCAACACCCTCTTTCAGTGGGTATCCCCCGAATTTCCGGGGCTTATTTTATAACTTCCAATTGAGTCTGCAAGATTTTATTTCTTAATTGTGCAGAATAGAGTTCATTGTTGAGCAATCGGGAAACGAAGGGAATCCCTGTTGGTTGTGGATAGTTGGGTACATAATAAAATCAAAGTTTAAAATTAGTGTTTCGCAAGTATTTGATCTAACTCACAGCGAATAGAGTTTAATATTGTGGATTGAGCTGGCTTAGGGAACCCCCAAGATTTTTCTTTACTTTTATGAATTTAAAAACAGTCTCAATACTCGGTACTCAGTCATCACGCACGGTCACCTGCGAGAAGCCTGACCTGGGCTAAGCTTAATTCACTGAGTTGTGTGTATGTGCCGCGAATTTCGGTGCTTGGTTTTCAGAGGCTTTTCATCACAAGTTTTTAAGCATCACATACGTAGTAAAAGCGTATAGATACTTCAACGAAAATGTAAGTATTTTAACATTGACTTGTCTACTTACTTTGTCTCTAGGTTATTTTGTGTAAGAGTTTTTACACTTTGTTGTTGTGTTGTTCGATGTTTGTGGGAATAGACATTGATTATGTAATTAGTTGATGGTACGTGTGTAGTGCGTAACTATAGATATTTTGTTTATATTAAATTATTTTTATATTGTTTTAGGTCTGCCGCAAAGAAGACTGTTTATAAAGAGTTTTTGAACAAACGCACACAATCCGCTATATGGGAACACTTCTTGAGGGCTGAAAATGGGTAAAGTGTCCAATGTAAACCTTTTCAAAAAAATTTGAAGACTCCTGGTGGTGCTACTGGAGCATTACATACTCATATGCGTGCTAAACATATTGGCGAGATGTCGAAAGAGCAAGATGCGCAAAGGGCGAGTACTTCATCGTCTATTCAAGTTTAGAATTGGAGCTTAATTTTAAAATTATTGTCTTATTTCTGTAGTTTCCTTTTAATTTCATAATATAAATAATGTTATCATTTGAAGTCGTTTGTTTTTTGCACTTCTAAAATATCTAATACACGCATACAAAATCGTGCTTTAAAAAAATCAAAACAGTTACGTAATTACGTAGTTACGTAATTGGAGAATCAAAATGCGTAACTAGTTACGTAATTAACAAATCCGTAATTTTGGAAGCACTACTTGGGATTAAGCTGCTCCAATTATATTTGCTCAATGAATGTCGAGATTTCAAGTTTTTCATTTGTTTATTGTTTATTCCTTTCTTTTATACACTTTGACATTTAATGATTTGACATGAATACCTACTTATTTACTTTTTTTATTCTTATTATTTTTTTTTTATGTGTGACTTTTAATTATTTTTATGAACATTTAATTTGTAAGTATTATTGATTTTATTTGATTAGTGTGAATGTGAGGACAATGTGGGTAATTTTTACGTTTTTGTTTGTTTTTACTATTGTCTGGCAGTTTGAGTACTATAAGCGACCTACACAAATGTCCTTTCTTTGGCATTGTTCGTCGTTTCGTTGAGCTCCTTGAGTTATGAGTCGAGCTACATGATAACTGACAAATGCTTGCACTGGCTGGACAGGTCCACTCAAATCTGTGTGGTTCTTTCTTCAAAAGACCATCTCAGACACTCATCTGCATAGTCCTCATGTGAGTTTATCAAGATTATGTCTGGACCTTAAAAGAGACTATGACCTCTGAGTTTGTTTCGGTTGTTTCTTCTCAGAGTAGTCAGATACGAAACACCGGCCTCATCTAGTTTTAAAAAAGAAGACGTGTAAAAGTGTTTGTAAAAACCTATTTGCAAAATAAACATCATTTATCATTTATCATTTACAGGCTTACACAACATGCACCATTTATGGTTTTTGTAGAAAATTGAGATTTCAATTTCTTAAAATTTTAATAATTGAAATAAATAATATAATAATATATTGAATATTTTATTGATTTTAATGATTGATTGATTGAAATATATGTACATATAAGATCTCCACACACGGCTTGAAAGCTCCCTGTAGAATAAAACCTTAATACATTAAGAAGTTGTCATTCCGGTGAGATATACCCGACTGTGTTTAATATCGAAAATCATTAATTAAAGGCAATATTACACTCAAAACGACATTTTTATCAAATCGAAATCTCTTCTTTAGTTTACTTTCAGTATATTGACATAGAGGGTCTATATCACGAAAGTAAACTTTTGATACTCTGGGTTCATTTTAATTTATACAAGGTGGAGGGGACACCGACGCCAAAACGGTAACCACGTATTCAGTACATCATTCTGGACCCCCCACATAGACATTTTTCGTCGGTAATTTAAGCAAAAATCTGCTGTCCATACATTTTGACCGTGTTTGTTCTGCAGTTTTGTAGGAAACAGCTGTTTTTTTTTTATAAAACCTACGTAATTTTTTTTTATGGGTCGGTTCAGAATGATTCGTCTGTGTCACTTCCACCTGTTTTGTTCTCAACTTCTTCCAAAGGATTATTACATAAATAAATTATCTTTAACTTGACTGTAGAATATACAAGTGTAAGTTATCATTTGACGTAAGTGTCGATTAAAGTGATTTCCTTACAATGAAACATAAGTGCATCTTTATCCTGTTATTAATTAGGTTTTCTTACAATTCATTATGTAGTTCTAAAGTTGAATTTAGGTAGTAAGGCAATAGATTCCTTTAAAATAATGAGTAGTGCTATGACGGACCAGTTGGCGCAGTGGCTGAACGATTGTCTGCTGCGCTGCGTGTCGCGGGTTCGATTCCCGAACGGAACAAATATTTGTAGAAAAGGTAGTCGTTCGGCTGTTTGTGTATGTGAGTTTTAAAAGTTTGTGAAGGCACCTACGATACAGGAGAAATTCCTAGTGTGGGGCAAAATATTAAATAATAGATTCATGCTAAAATAGTTATGTCAGTTTCCCAGTCAGTAATTGAGTCTGGTATAGACAGCTTATTATATGAAGACAGTAAACGTTTCACATGACATAAGAAGCAGTAACTATAGCCTGTCTTGACTTGACTGATTTATTAAAAAAACGGCCAAAGAAAATGTTCTTTTCTTTGAAATGCTGTGTGGTTTCGTGACGTTATGGATGACATATGTCTTACATAAACGATGACATAAAATAATAATTTGAACTGTTCAGGTCACTGATCCGAAAGTTTTGCGATGTTGGTATTGTGCACTTTCAGGGGAATCTTTGATTCTCGAGATTGTTTTGTGTTATGTTTAATATGAGTACTTTAAGAATATTTGGTCGTGTACTCAACCACGCGAAACACACGAGTTTATAAGAGTAAACGAGTTTTTTAGTTTTCTATACCCATTAGTCTAATATTCAGGCCGTATTATACAGAAACTATAATGCTAATGATAAGGAATCAACTAAATTGGTATAAATAAACTGACTGTTTAAAAGAAATAACAAAATATTTGGTATAGCATAAACCTTTTATACCATCATAGAGAACCAATATTTGATAGTTAAAATAAAATAATACCGTTGTGCGGTAAAAAACACAAAGTGAAACAAATTCACATGCAGCAGTGAAACTACTAGCGGGTGGAAACCCGTGGAAAACAAAATATTTGTTCTGTAGGAAGATTGCGTAAAACGTTTTTGCGCCGAAATACAAACGTTTTCACAAATCTGCGTGCTTCAAAAACTCGAAATTATATTCAATCATCATAATTTATTCGTAGTTGGATATTCTTGTTGGTATTATTGTTGGTTGGAATCCGTGCAATTTTGTGACATGACATAACAAATCAAAATGACATAACGGGGTATGTTTGAGTACAATATGCCATTGGGTAATAGGATGCATTGTTTTATTTTAATGTTGTATGAAGTTTTCTAGCAACCCTAAGATTCTCAATTTTTTTAGATCCAAATTCAAACGATAAACATGAACATACCATGTGGCAAAATGGTGACCAAATGGTTAACAGCAAAAAACCATGAATGATATCTACATGACATGTTTAATTTATACAAATACATGAAATTGAAGTGTCCGTTTGTAATTTCAAAATAATAGCTTTTTACTAAATGGATGTGAAAGTGTATATATTTTTTTCGGTTTGCCTGTATGTCTGTATGTCTGGCATTTCGACGGGACTTTTACTAGCAGATAGCTGATGTTATAAGGACTAACTTAAGCTACTTTTGACATTGAAATTTGTTAAAACACCGATTCAAACAGGGAAGTTATTTTTTTAAATAATAATATCATGCTAACGACGCCGACGGTCGCTGGGGAACAGCTAGTAATCAATATAATATTTATTGCATGTGAACTTGAGCGGCCGGCTTACATGGTCATTTTGGATCCTATCAAGAATTGTTGGAAATAAGTATTCACTACTTCTAATAATTGTCATTACTTCTATAGGTGGCGATAGTATGTAAAGGCAGCGTTTTAGACATTTTAGACAACTTCTTGGTCCATGAAGTTGAAACATTGTATCCTCGTTTCGTTTCGTTTCGTTGACAATGCCTTTCTTAGGTAGAGCTAACCTACATCTGCACCCCCCACTGGTCTAACTCACGGTACCTGAAATAATCTTAATAGACACGTTGAGACTTTAAATTGAACTGTTTTAACCTTAATTTATCAACTTTGCATTAACATATCATGAATAGTTAAGCGCATTAAGTCGGGTGTCGGTGCCGCGCGCGGCGCCTGTCACTGTCGGGAGCCATTGAACAATGCGGCACCCACGCCACTTTACGTCTGCTAGCGGTATCTGTTTGAAAATGTGCAGTATACCACCAACACGGTGTATTTATAAAATTAATAATGTTACGAGCGTACGAGTAAATAGGAGTTACTGCACAAAGAGCGTTTTATAACTTACTAGCTGAATCGCGCAACTTCGTCTGCGTAACATTTTTTATTGATGCTCCTCTCCTATTGCTCGCAGCGTGATGTTATATAGCCTTCCTCGATAAATGGGCCATCCAACACTAAAATATTTTTTCAATTCGAACCAGTAGCTCGTGAGATTGGCGCGTTCAACCAACCAAACAAACAAACAAACTCTTCAGCTTTATAATATTATATTATAAGTATAGATCTACTTAACATGCCCTCGCCGCAGGTAGTAAACATGTTTAATAAACCTGTCCATACAACTTACATCAATTTATCGCGTCTTCAGCTGGCAATTATTCAAATATATTGACCTGAAAAGGATGCACTTGTTAAAGAGCGTTGTTGAGAAAATTCCACCGTCATACCCTTATTCTGCGACTAAGCAACAGTTTCTTCTTCCACCTCGCCACTTCCCGTTATTTGGGGTCGGTTTTCTTAATCCTAAGGCCGTTCTTTGCGGCTGAAACGGCTGAACCGTTTTGCCTAATTTTGGTTTTGAAATATTGGTAGAAGTCCAAGGAAGGTTTAAAAGGTGAGAGAACAGGTAGTAGGTAGCTGTAGATAGGTAGTAGGTAGATAGATAGCAGGCAGATAGCAGGTAGTGCAGTGTTGCCATGCATGAAGGCCTCTGTGCTAGGAACTTTTCAGTTCTTTGGTGGCTTGCAACCTTGACTTCTTTAGAAAAAAAAATCATTTAATTATGAAATGTAATTGTCAGAATGAGTCGCGTTTACAGAGTTATTGTGATGAGTCAATATTAGAATCTTCATGGTGAAGTAACCATTTTTTCTAAAATCAATTAGATATTATAAAAACATCAAAGTCTGTGATAGTTTTCCGGCAAATGCCGTGGTGATGAAGTTATAAATCTGTTTTAATGCCATAAAATAATGGTCTTATCTGTTTCCTATTGAGGAATATTTGGTTGAAGATTCAGTAGACAGGGCCTATCTTTGTTTGATCTCCAACTTCTACTTTTACACTAATTTCTGTCAGTACTGGATCTAATGAACATCCACGTCATACATCTGGGGAGCGTTCCAGACGCCTATCTGCCGCGAGTTTGAGGGCGGAAAGTTTACGAGAGCGCACGGAGCGAGGCCAGGACAGGGAAAACTTTGGCGAATTTGCCTGCGTTAATTTTTTATTTATGTTACCTTAATCGGTTATTTTTTTTTTACAACTTACCTAAATTTTACAATACGAATTCCGTTTAAATGAGTAAATTTATTCGACTAATTTAGCTTTACAATATAAAATTCAAACCAGCTGCAATTGAAATTGTATCATAGGTCTTCCGAATTTCCAAATTTAATCTTACTTGCTTTTAAAAATCATTTATTGACGTATAACATTTACACGGATAACTAATTTATATTATTAATGCGAATGAAGAAAAAAAAAGTTAACATATTTTATTTGAACTTTTGTATTTTTATGTTAGTCAAAATTAAATACGTATAGCAGTCAAGATTCTTTATTTTTTATTTTCGCTACAGTAGGTAGAGAAAAGTGCATTGCAACGCATGCCGGGTACAGCTAGTTAGGTATAAAAAAACAGCATTTATTTTGTCATTTAAATGGTGTGCAGTCACACACAGTAGAGTGATCGATTTACATACTTGTGTATCTAAGCACATAAAATGACAAGTAATACATTAGGAGATTATTTCTGTCTAAGAGTAATATTAGTGGTCGTGACTGTCCATTGTAAAGAATATTCTGTCGTATCATCTATCTTTACCGTTTCTGGTCATTATCTAGTAATCGTATCGAACTATATTTTGTTTCAAAATCCCTTTTCTTCTTACATGTCTTCAATGTGCAACTTTATTCGCTGTGTGTTATGTAAGTTTCCCTTTCCCTTGTATACGAAAATAAATTATCATTACTCAATAAGCGATAGAAAACGCAAATACAGTAAAAAAAAAAATTGTAGTGTAAATGTAAGATGCAACGATCAAGCATCCTAATGAATCAGAGAGCGAAAGGCAACTAACAAAAAGCTTCCTGGCTTGAGTCAAGATGATGAGGTATTATATTATCGACTCGTCTCACTACGAATGAAGCTGCAAAATTAATTTTCTACAGAAATATAATAGAAAACGATTCTTCATTTTGTTAATTGTCGGTGATTCAAATAAAGTGGTTTCTATTTTTAACCCACGAAAAAAAGGAGGAGGTTTTCAATTCGACCCGTATTTTTTTTAAACATGTAAGCTTGCATTTTTTCTCGTTTCAAGTAAAACGTTTTCCTTGAAGAGTTGGGTAGAGCCGAGCATCTGGTACACCCAAAAATTACATTAAATCCTAGGAAGGTGAGCTCATCAGCATTGAAGCCTGAACCAGTACTCGGATCGACAACTACTAGACACTCAATTTAAATTAATAACACTAGTTTACAAGAAAAATATATTTTTTTTTGTTCATGAAGTGAAACATATATTATTTAAGTAGACTATGGACGGTAATTAAAACAATGTTTTTTATTTTATTTTTCGTAGCACGTCACAATTCTGAGATATAGAGAGAGGTCTTTGTTTTTTATCTAACTACAATTGTTTAAATACGTTTATCTTATTATTTCGTAAACAACTGTGTGATTTAGAAAAGTTTTATTTTTATGTAAAAATTTCATCTAGAACGTGTAAACTACATCCAAATCGATTTTGTTATGTTTGTGAGAAAATTGACCAGTTAAATCGTGGTTTCCGTATAACAAAACCATTGCAAAATGCCTATTTAATTTTTTTTCGGATTTCCGGTGTCAAATCAAGATAAAAATTGGGTTCCTCATGTGATTTGCACTAATTGCAGATTGGTCCTCAGCTCCTGGTATTCAGGTAAAAATTGATCACTGAAATTTGGTAAACCAATGATATGTGTCAACTAACTACGTAACTGATTGTTACTTTTTTTTAACAAAAACTTTTGGTTTTAACTCAAAAAATAAAGATAGTATAAAATATGCAGACGTTCCATCAGTAACTACATTCAGAGGATTCACCAGTTCCCACACCACCCGGCCAGAAGTGACCAAACTCACATAGATACAACAAGTAGTATTACAATGCACGAGCATAGTGACAGTGAACAATCAAGCTCAGATAACTTTTTCGATGATGAGAACAGTCCACTTCTTAACCCAATCTGAACTCAACGATCTTATAAGAGATTTGCAACTGTCTAAGTCAAAAGCGGAATTACTTGGCTCCAGGTTGCAACAGTGGAAATTGCTTGATCCTTGTACAAAAGTTTGTATTTATCGCTCTAGAAGTAAGGCGAATGCTGTTTTTTTTACAAAAGAAAATGAGTTTTGTTAGTGTCATAATGTCAAGTGACTTTTTGAAGAAATGAGACAACTATATGACGCAAAAGAATGGCGCCTTTTTATAGATTCGTCGAAGGAAAGTCTTGAAGCTGTTCTTCTGCATATTGGAAATACAAAGCTGTCTATTCCTATAGGTCATGGTGTTAATTGTAAAGAAACCTATGATACAATAGCCAAATTGATTGAATTGATTAAATATAAATGTCACAATTGGTACATTTGTGGTGATCTAAAAGTTATAAGTATGCTTTTGTGCTTACAAGGTGGATACACTAAGTACTGTTGTTTCTTATGCCTATGGGACTCCAGAGCATAACAGGATAGAGTTCCAGGTAACATAAATGTGAAAAATACATGTTTAGTTGACCCAAAAAAAAATAATATTACCACCGTTTCACATTAAGTTGGGCTTGATGAAAATTTTTACTAAAGCTTTGGATAAGTCCAAGCCTGCATTTCAATACCTCTGCTCTGTATTTCCGAATCTTCTGCGGCTAAATTAAAGGAAGGAATATTTGTGGGTGCTCAAATCAGGAGAATATTGGACGTTACAAAAGTCGAGAGCCTTTTAACCGAGGTAGAAAAAGCAGCCTGTAACTCTTTCAAAAGTGTCGCTATAAATTTTTTAGGCAATAAAAAAAGTGATCATTACAAAGAGATTGTTGAAAATCTATTGTAAAATTATGAGCTTATGGGTGTAAATATGTCACTAAAAATTTATTTTTTGCATTCCCATTTAGAATTTTCCCAGAAAATCTTGGTAGTATGAGTGATGAACACGGTGAGCGATTTCACCAAGATTTAAAATCATTTGAGCAAAATTATCAAGGTTTTTGGGACCAAAATATGCTAGGTGACTATTATTGGTCTGTTGTGAGAAATACAGATGAAAATATTTATAAAAAAAAAAACAAAAATTACTCATTTTTAACTGTATATTGTTTATTTAGATGTAGATTTTTGTAAAAATCTTCTTAATAAATATTTCAAAAAACTGACGTGCTTTTTGTGACGTGATTTTTTAAAATATTTTTTCTGAGATTTAGATACCCAAAGTAACGTAACCGTTTATATTTCATTTCATGAACAAAAGTCATGTAAACTAGTGTATTAGACATCGTTAATATCAAAAGGGCGATTCGGCGAACTGTGCCCGTGTCAGCTATTTTATGCTAGTGTTGTCTTGTGTTATATTGCAGTTTGTACCAATTCTTGGAATGGTAATATTTTAAAGCGCGCCACAAAATTTAAATATGAAGTATGAATGAATAAATGGGTCAAACGGAATTTACTCGAAGCGTTTATATTAAACGCTTAATTTTTTATCATCTCACGTATGTAGTCCCTAAAATGCAATTAACTTGAAATGAAATTATTTATTCAGCAAGTAAGATATCGGAAACACTTTTACGCCTCATATTTTAAACACGAGCTGGATAGAGTCAACATTTTCTATCTGACTACCCCTGAGAAGAAATTGCGAAGCTAACACAGGGGTCCAAGTCGAGATAATTTATAACTACAGAACTTTCACAGTTATTATGCCTTGTGACGAGGACTGTAGCTTCATCTATTTATTTTTATCAATACAAAAAGTGCCTGCCATTGGTGGCTATTTGAATTTAAAAAAAGAATCTATTTCGTGTAACAGGCTGCTAGATCGCATCACCGTTGATTGCTGACACATCCATGTCTGTCATACGATAATCACTATTGGATATCGGTCAGGGGGTCTAAAATGGCCACTTTAGCAGAACATAATATTATGATAACAATATGAATTACGTTACAATTCGTTAAATGGTCAAAAACTGATAAGTCAATATATTAACTATGTCTGTGACAATTTTAAGAATTTTGATGCGATTCATATTATTATGTTCTGCCAAAGTTGCCATTTTAGGCCCCCAGGTGTACTGACACCGCCGCACAGTGGGCTGAAAATTCCACCTTCCATAGACACAGATCAATTTAGTCATCTTTTTATTTTTCCAGAAATGTTTTTGGGCTATCAGTTATTGAGCTATTTAATGCTATTTAAATTTTACTAAATATACTTTTTCAATCCTTTTGGCACTCGGTTGAGAAAATTGTACGGAGGAATATGTATAAAAGGATATAAATTTAGATTTCTCTACAAGGTTAAGGTTGAAAATATTATATTGCATTAAGGGTTGTGCAATATATTACTTACCTTAAGCTATACCATACGCTTACGGCATTGTATTACTTTGCGAGAATCTACAACACGCGGGTGCATCTGATATTTATCCATCGTATTATAAACTACAGTGGCCTTAATTAGTATGCTATCCTTCAAAGGAGGCGTTTATTTCTGTCAAACAAAATGCCTCAGTTGTCCATTTTAGAAAAATAAGTTGTCACTCGTTCGATGTACTAAATTGATCTATTTATGTCCACGAAGATTTTTTTAAGCACTGTGCGCTGGGCAAACGCAGACAATTTAATTAAGTCTGTTCCGTTTGACAGTTCATGATACCCCGCTGCAGATAAATCGGTGCTTGTCTGCAATGGTAGGTAAGTTTTGTTTCAATAAAATAAAAGTGAATTTACAATTTTTTTTTTTAGTTTATCTCTGTGTTTTTTAGATTTTTTATTTGGTTCCCATAGTTTGGGAAAAGTTTTCAAAGCGCATCGTGGCTTAGGAATATAGTCTTCAAATAGTATCAGATATTTAAGTAGTGTGTCAGTAATTCTTAAACAGAATTCTAATCATTTCAAATTAGCGCATCGTATACGTATGTGAATAAGAAACGTTTTATTTTTGTCCCCGTTTCTATGCAACGTGCTTATTATATAAGATTTTTTTATCATGTAGTATCAAATGGAAAAATTGCGAAATTCGATTACCCTTCAATATTATTCGTGCTAGAGCTAATCTGCCAACCAACCAACCTGTCTTGAGACCCTAACACTATCGCTCAACGTAAAAATTACGTAAACTCGAACAATTTCGTCATCTGCCTTGCCTTTTCTCAACTATTTTGGGGCCGGCGTCCAGCCCAACCGGATGCACCCTAATCCGTTTTCTGGAAGCTAAGTCTCTAGCCTAAGTTACTCCTTATAGCGTTAGCTATGTGCCAGTAATGGTCCCGTCAAAATCGATCCAGCAAATTTTTAGATTAGCCGGAACAGACAGGCAGACCGACAGACGGACAAAATTGTTATAAGTACCTTATTTACTTTCATATGCATTCAGTAAAAAGCTGTTATTTTGAAATCACAATCAGAAACTTCAATTTTATGTATTTGTATAGATTGCGCGGCTACCGTCAACGCGGTGGAAATGGCGAAGTTCTCGCCTAACAAAATATAAAAACTGTCGTGCGTGCGAAAAAAAACAAAAAACGCAAAAAAAAAACATTGCACTGCACTAGATGCATTGTCAAAGTTCCTCGGGAGGGGGGTGGTAATTGATTGCGGTGGGCAGAAACTCAGGGTGAGTTTCCACTGACGGCAATCAATTACCATCACTTTACTGTATGCTTCACACCTACATAAGGTATAAAAATGCTTTGCAACTTAACCTAATTATTTTCTTGTATCTTCTCAACGCTGTGAGTCCATTTTACTTGAAAATAGATATATACTCGTATATATTTTTTTATTTATACTTTGGCTCCTAGAGCTTTAATGATAATGGATGTTGTAATTAAACACAAAAAACCCACCCTTTCCAATAAAAGTGATTTTTCATATTGTTTTAAGGATGTCTGGGTGCTTCATGGAATGCCGTGCTTTTTCATTCAGGTGCCCACATACTCTTTTAGTACTCGTGGGTGAATAGCCCGACTGATGTTTTCATTTGAAATTGTCGAAAAAGAAAACGCGGACTATACACTCGAGCGTTTTATTACATTGGTTTTCGTACTTGTTGGGCTCCAAATAACCAACCATATTTATTATTTACATCGAAAATAATTTGTTGCACTGAAAACTGAGAGCTTAGTGACCTAACTAAGTGAAATAACACAGTATGAAGTTTCCGTTTACAGCAGATTGCTTTTCTATGTTCTTAGTAATTTCAGGGTTGTAGGTACGTATAATTGGATTCTATGAAAGGCAGCCTGAGGGGCGACTAGGAATTTTCTAGAATTACTTGGACTAGAGGGAAAGGAATTGTTTTTATTAAGGAGCATTTTGTTACCGTACATTTAATAAACCTGTAGCATGGAAGTTTATGAAGTTATTAAAACTATTAACTACTAAATAATTACTACTAACTAACTACTAAATTAATACCAATAGTTTAATACCTGTATTTTACATGGAGCGACTGCCTATCTGACCTCTACAACCCAGTTAGTACTGGGTAATACGGTACCCTTTGGTAAGACTGGTTGTCCAGGAAGAGGATGGATGGCAATCAATTAACATGCGACAGAATGCTTTAGGCTTCCCTATGAGGGGAACGAAACCTCTTTTTTTTTTGTAGAGCGTCGCTTATGTCCCTCGTATTTGCGTAGCATATGTCTATGATCTAATGGTATATGCGGTTTTTAATAAACCGCATATACCGTACCTACCTGGTTGTTGATTTTATTCCAAATATGTTTTCGGCGAAATATCCTGAATTTAGATTTTTCTATCATCTCTTTTTACGTCAAGTTTTTCAGTGGCCGTGTGTAACTGAAAATATTATGTTTGTCCGGTATCAAATGCAGGTTCCTGGAACCCTTTGTGAGTATCCGCTTTTATCTTGTAATTAAGATATTCGCTCAATTCTATTGTGCTGTTTGAAGTACTGGACAAACAAGCTAACGAGTTTCATGAGAACACTTGGCATTAATAACGAGTTTTATCAAAATGCGTGGTTAAGTGTAAATAAGTTAATCTGTGTAAAAACCATTATTTTGACTAAATATTTATTATTACAATGCAACCTTAATATAACGTACCTCAATATAACGACTTCCTCGATTTAACAAATTCTTCGTAATCCCGTTGAATTGTCCATAAGAGTCAATATAAAATATACCTTTACATTGCGAACATTTTTTTGCGAACAACCTCTTTATAACGAATTTTCAACTATCAAGAAAAAGTGTAAAAACCTCTAATTAACGAATTTTGTCAACCCAAAACCTTTATATAACGTTCCCACCAATGTATGACCCTTAATCCCATAGTATGTGATTCATGTCGCGACAGGTAGACCTAGATATGTACCTACTTTTACGGATTTTACTTCATTTTATTTTGATTATTAATGTAAGAGACAAATTTTGTTACCTACGTAATTATTTTTTAATAGAAAATAAAAAATACATAATTTGATAAAAATGAGTTATCATTTAGTAGTAGAAGTTGTTCGCTATATAATATAACAAGTTTGTTGTGCAATATTTTTTTACCACTTTAAAACAAATTTTAGACCAACCTAACCTCAACATAAAAACCCTCAGTTTAACGAATTACTTGATAAAACGAGTATTTATATTCTGTTCCCTTCCGATTTGTTTTATCGAGGTTGCACTATATATATTATTGTGTAGGATTTGGCCATATTTCAGTGGAGAAACATGTTTACTCAAACCTAGTTTTCACGCAATTCTTCACAGTTTCTTTCGGGGAAAAAGAATACGTGGTTTTTGTCGAGAACCCTCACTCTTCCTCGTGAGATTGAATGGCTTTAAACGCCTCACGTAATTAATGGACTGGATTTTTAAATAATATATATAATAATATATATTTTTATATAATATATATAATAATAAGTAAAAGATTTTTACATAACCATAAGTAAGACTATCTAAACTTTTTTCAATTCAATTTTATTTATTTTGTGAACACAGGGTACATACAGTAGATGTTATAACAAATAAGCTCCGAGCTGTATCCCGCCAAAAAACATACAAAAACACCTACTTTATTAGGACGTCAACGTGAGATAATTCTCAGAAAGTAGTTGGTTTAAATTCATCGGTAGTTTTTTTATTCATACCTTAACCCTGTTTAACAGTTAAACTCAGTTTATCAGTTTTACCTTTCTGCCGGCTAATTAGTTAAGCGGTGGCGCGGCAAGGTTCCCAACTATGTATTTGCTGAACTTCATCCTAACGTGGAATGGAATCTGCTGGCCGAGTAATGTACAAGTGGCGCTGACCCTGGAATCAGATTAATAAGACTCATCGCGTTTTAATTTTTTTTCCATTTAAATATCCTCTTAATAAGTAACTGTAAAATAACGTCATAATTTACTGATTCCTTAAAAAAAAAATACGTCCACGATCTGATTCGAGTATTTGATTTTAGAAATACTTGAACTTTTATTAAGTGGTAATTAACTTAAGTAGCTTAACTAAAGTTCATTTCAAGTATTCAATTCAGAGACCGTAAATTGAACTGCGATCGCGATTGTGCATATAGTCATCTTTACGGTCTCAAGGAACGGAATATTTTCCACAATTATCGCCATAATAGAATTTCCCTTTTTTCACAAACAATTTTGTCGCAAACAAACGAACAAGTCGATACGTGCAATGATTTGTTTCTGAGATAAGTGAGTTCAAACATAAAAATTACTCAAGTCTAAACACTATTATAGTCGGAGCGTGTTTACCTTTAGAGCAATCTTATGGAAATAAATTTCAAAAGTTAGAAATTTTACGAATACAAAGTTGTCCTAAAGCTCGTTGGATCGACGATGTCGTCAAAGTCGCGGGAAACTCCTGGATAAGGGACGCACAGAACCGGGAAGTTTGGCAGAAAAAGGGGAGGCTAGTTAGTAGCTAGTTAGTAGGAGGCGAGGAAGCTATTTTGTATACCCAGAACTGGGTGATTCCTGGCTGATAATAACATGATGATGATGCTTAACTATTAAAGAGGCTAATCCAGCTCTTCCATTAAAACAGATGCCAACGCGACAAAATACCCACATACTCATACATATGTATGCATATTGCCTAGAAGCTCCAGTACATGATGGCGATAAGTATTCATGTAATTAAAATGTTTAATGGAAAAGTCATTTTGTTTAATTAAAATAAAAGACTTGGCAAGACATGCAATAACATGATAGGTGTACAGTACAGTCATGAGCACTGACACGTAGCACTTCACTTTTAAAAGTGATTTTCCCCTAATGTACCTATTGATAGTTCATTTATGAATGTCGTAACGAACATACTATTTTAGATCTCATACAATTATGAAAAAGGGTCTTTCATGAAAGTTGCAATCGTTATTACACGAGTAAATCGCTCTCGAATCTTGCTAACTGTATACATACTGTTACTGTTAGCCTGTGTCGTCCCACTGCTGGGCAAAGGACTTATAACTTCGAAGTCCTTCGATCCAAGGCTAAGCAGTATACATATTAGAATTTTATACATATCATATGTTGTATACCTACATATTAGAGCTCGTGATAGAACTCCCCAAATTGAAACAGAAAAACTATGAATCCAGTACCAGTACCACCAGTAATCGTAAAATTTCATCGGTCGAATTAAAGAATGTATATCAAGTAAACACATATGATTCATTTAAACAAATTAATTTCATGTTTGTAGCGACTGTGGTGAGTTTAATTGGTTTAATCTAACAGGAAAACGACTTAGTACTTTTTCTGGGATATATATATATATATATATATATATATATATATATATGTATACACATATAAGGTCTAACTATTAATACACGAAATATTTTAAGAGAATCATCAAACGGCTATATAACGAAGCCATTTCATTGGAAAAAAATATCTAAGTATATTTAAAAAAAAAAAAAAAAAATTAAAATTATTTGACCCACAAAATAAATACTGGCTCCTTAATTTTCAACATCCACTACGCTAGATTACTACGTCGTATTTACCTACTGTCATTCATAGAATAGTGAGTAAATTTTTATGTAAAATGTCTTAAGAAAATTTAGTGTTATAATAATATCGTAAAAACAAAAACAGATAATATTTATGTTGTCGTTGCTATGGCGCGGCGACTTTATCAATACCAGGTAGCTCGTTTCCATTAAGTTCTAAAACTCCTCATGGAAGAGTTTGTTCGATTACGTATGTATGCAAGGTGTAAACGGACTTTTCACGAAGCCTGGTCAACCAAGCATTCTGTATCCAACTAAGTAAGTTCAACAAAAATATTGCTGAAAAATGAGTTTCTTTTTGGATTGAAAATTCACGGTTTTCGGTAGGAAAGTACTAAAAGTTATAACATTAAAAACTTGGATTTATAAAAAAAAAACTGATGAAAAACCTCTAACATCTCCGTAACTAGGAGGTTCCCAGGTATGATCTAGAACAAAAAAAAAATATGCAACGGGGAGAACAATTACTTTTCGACTCTAAGGGTCTTTTTACACCCACTATAACTTAAAATCAGGGTTTCGTATAACTCTGCTGCGAACCCATTTATTCCACCAAAAAACAACCTCATTAAGAAACGAGCAAAGAAATGACGTGACAGTGATTACGGCTTTACTTCTGGTGGGTGATCTGCAAATGCCATTATTTAGTACTAACTTACTCTTGCTTTAAATTACCAAGGTGGGCAAATTATTGTTGAGATTTTTTCCATCTGGAATTTCTCTGTAGCAATTTTGAGATTTTGCCTGGTTGATTGTAACGCTCGCATCATCCTATAACGTGACGCTGAAAAATATGTCGCGAAAGGTGGTGCATTATAGGCACGGTCTTGCCTTCCCTTCAGAGATAACAGGCGCGATGATACATATGTACGTTCATGTTACCATTACCTACTTAATATAATCTTAACAGACTGTCTTAAAAATATTAAAAAAAATATTAACAGGGTCGAAACAACAACGACGCGCAAACGCTTAATTCAGTACATCATTCCGTTACTTTTCATCGGTTATTAAAAAAAAAACACCAGCTGTTCTCGAATTAAGAACCTCCTTTTTTAAAAAAAAAACTTGGTGTCAAACATCGCGAATCACAATTTCCAATTCACAATCGATTATGCGAATCTAACTTTACTAGCCCAGTACCGGCGCGGCGCGGCGGCGAATGTGGAAAGTTATGTTGCAACCAGTAACGGCTTATAATATCACACATTTCCGTTCGCCGTCACGCAATGTGCGTCTAAGAACTCTCGTCAACCCGTTAAAGTGTTTAGTGCACTTGTGCCCCGCCCCTGTGATATGCGGCCGGCGCAAGGCTGGCTACTATTGTAGTGGAGACACGGCTATTTGTCCTGTGTCATTTACTCTCTAGTTATACCCTGAAATTTTGCGTGTTTAGCTTCACTATCGGTTAAATCATAAAATCACATTTATTTCTGAAACAAACTCAGAGGTCACTGTCTCTTTTAAAGTTCAGACATTGGTCAAATCATATGAGGACATATGCAGACTCATAACCCAAGGACCTCAACGATACGACGAACAATACCAAAGAAAGGTTGCAGTCGAAGTGACATTATTTCCTATTTAATCAATTTGGTGATACAGATTTTGCGTTATGTATATGTAGATTCATTTTCATTTCATGATTCAATGTAGCATGCACTTATTATGACGTGAAAAGCGAATGAGTTCACGTCTGCCAAATCGGCTTTAACGATTCCACGTTGGGAACAAATATAAAATCATATCCTAGTGGAACACACAAGGGATGAGAATATTTTTGTAATGAAGGCTTATCCAATCCCTTTTCGAAAAATTTGCAATGACATTTATACCCTTTCAGTAATCGTACGTTACATAAAGCCGAGCATCTATACATACAAATAAAATTGAAGTGTCTGTTTGTAATTTCAAAATAAGATTTTTACTGAATCCATAATGAAAGTGTACGGTACTTAACAAAAAAAAAAAACATTATATTTTTGTTTGTATTTTTGTTCCGGCTAATCTCCGATATAGCTGGACCGATTTTGGCCGATTTTTATCGACGGAAAGCTGATGATTTATGGAGTAACTTAGGATACTTTCCTTTAGTGAAAGGATTAGGGATCCGTGCAAAATTGAAATTTTCATCAAAATCCGATTCAAATAGGGAAGTAATATTTTTATAATAATTTCACGCGGACAAAGGTCGTGGGGCACAGCTAGTTAATGATAAAAAACAGTGTCCATATTCAAACTAAGCCGGTTTGCTTTTCTATGTTTTCCTTGGTGAATAAATTAGACAGTAAATGAGATATGGCTTCACGCTCCATTTGTGGGTTGGGTGAAACGGTAAGAATTGCTCACTTTCTGTAACTTAGTATACCTTAGGTTTTTGAAAGACTTGTGGCCGTTATCGCTACGTTCAGTTTAGCAATGTCTTATTAGATAAGCTGGACCTTATACCCTTGAACAACCTCTCCTGTTTCGCCATTCGTTTGTCAGTAAAAAATTCTATAAAATAAGAAATCAACGTATTTGACTCTTATATGTGGTTTATTATTTAAGTGCAGTTCATTTAGTTTACAACCCGTGTGCATGTTTTAAATCTCTTGTACGTCTCAGTAACTACATTGTCTTCAATAACAATGACATTATACATTGAAAACACAAATAAACATACGGGATTCTGCTCATTAGCCGTGATGTTAAATCGCTTTAATTTTGCGGCAAAACATCAGTTAGTGACTGCTTTTATACGTATTCGAGCTCGCTTACGTAAAGTTGAATTTGTACGGAAACTGAACTAGCACCGTGTGGTGACAAAGTTGGGAAAATAATTATATCATGTAAAATCGAGTGATTTTTGAGTACACGAATGTACTGAACAGAAATTGTTTTTTCACATTCAGCGTTGATCCCATAGTATACTTCAGTTGTATATAATTATAAGTGCAATAGACTGGCTGGAGGCCTTGCACACAAAGCACCCACAGAATAGTTCGGTTAAGCAGAAGTTAACCTCATAGGTTGACCCTCGATATGCCATTACCAAAAAAAAGATGCAAAGGACCAAAAAGTTTCAAATAACCCTCCCTTTTTGCTTTGCCGTAGTCCGGTAAAAAACCAAACTTGTAAAAATATGCAAACAAAATACAATTCCAATCAAAATCTGAGAAAATAGTTCTTTACAGTAACAGAACAAACACCAGTAACAGAACAAAAGCATGGAATCGACAGCAGCAAACAACGGTATAAAATGTAAAATGGAATTTAAATCTTTCCCAATGGAAATAACCAATAATGAAATGTTCATTGTAAAATTTAATTATAAGAGTCCACGTATTCAAGCGCATTATTTGCCTCCACTTTCCACCTCCGCGTTTCCCAATAAATCTACACTACTATTATAAAGCTGAAGAATTTGTTTGTTTGGTTGAACGCACTAATCTCATTAACTACTGGTTCGAAATGAAAAATTATTTTAGTGATGGATAGCCAATTTATAGAGGAAGGTTATAGGTTATATAACATCACGCTGCGACCAATAACAGCGGGGCATCAATCGAAAATGTACGCGTACGAAGTTGTGCGGATCAGCTAGTCGAGTCATATGGACAACAAGTGCAAGCCAATTGCGTAGTGGTACGCTGCGTTCATGAAATGTATTGAAATATTTCATTGCGCATATTTCGTTCTTCCCAAAAACATTAAATGGTTTTTCTACGCTGATTGTTTGCTGATTTTATTTATTTATTTAACAATTTATGTACACACTGAATACAGACTACTTGATAAATGCAATTAGGTTTTTACAAACTCTTTTGCTCGTAGGTTTTTTAAACTAGATGGGGCGGTGTATCGTGCCTGTCTACACCGAGAAAGAATAGGCAAAACAAACTCAGAGGTTTCTTTTAAAGTCCGGGCATAATCTTGGTCAACTAACATGAGAACTACGCATATTAATGTCTGAGATGGTCATTTGAAGAAAGAACCACAGATTAGAGTGGACCTGTATTTAGTCCGCAATCCGCAAATATATACGAGTATATTAAATTGTTATTTCGATTATGCGTACTTGTTAACTCGTGGTTTTCAATTTAGTAAATTGTTCTTTTGTCTGACTTGTAAGTTCACGCAATTATCGATCCTGATATCAAATTAATCATGTAGTTTTTTTTTATGGGACAAGCTCGCCTCACTATTCACAAACCAACTAATTCTAATGCTGAATTGTATCTACCTAAGTTGGAAATACACCACCTGCCTAGTCTTTTCGCAACTATGTTGGGGTCAGCTTCCAGATTTACTGTTTGCCTATCTGACCTCCACAATCCAATAAAATAATAATCTGGGTAATACGATACCCCTTTGTAAGACTGAGTCAGTCAGACGTTCGGGCTGCTGACTACCTGTAACGGTTTAACGAGCTTTTCACGAAGGAAATTCGGAATGTAATGGATGGGCACCCATCTACAGACCGACGTTGTCAAGCGCGCTTACCCTTAAAGATCGACTCGTACGGCTGGTATTATTTAGCCATGAGCTCCTCTACCTATGTTGGTAACTGTGGTTGGGAATGATGGTTCATAATGACGTTTAATATAATCAGTTTACTCAAACGTGCTCTACACATATCTACACATAGTTATGCGAAGGAAACCGCGACAAACAAACTACTGACAACAACAAATTACTGTACCATGCAACGTGTTGTGATTAATGCTTCGGTAAATCCTAATCCTCGGATCAAGCTCGAAGGCCAAACACATATAAACTTGACCGCTCTGCCGTATTAACCAAAAAGTGCAATGCGAGAATAAATTTAAAGAAAAAACACGAATAACTGGAAAATGACAAAATCGCGTTCGTAAATCGGTGACTTCTGTTTGTTTGATTCACTTTTTTTCCCGCCGAATCCCGAAACTTATTTTGTTATTTTCCTTTTTTGTGGAAGTGTGTTATTTTCTTTTTCAAAAAGTTTCTTATTTTATATCATTTTAGTTTGTTGTGTATCGCTCACAAATTTTAGTTTTAAATTTACATTATCAACATAGACGAAGAAAAATAAATACGATTTTATAGAAGCTGCTCATAAACTACCCAAGAAAAGATAATAAAATTTTAATGGGACCACCGCGCGGGCTTCCTCGATCAGATGAATGTTATTAAAAAACATACTCAAGTTTCAAGAAACTTTCGAAACACGGCGCTTAATACCAAAGGTAGAAGTACTTTTCTAACGAAAAACACTCCATACTGCTTTGGTTCGAAAGATTAATTCGTTTATGCGCTATCAGCAAAGTCAGTTTAACATCTTGAACTGCGTAAATTTTTCAAAGTCTGCACTTTATGGAGAAGAGGTGGCAAATTTCCAAAAAAGTTTTCAATAAAGTTCGATTGTCCCAAAACAAACCAGTTTCTCCAGAACAACCAAGTTATCGTGGTCAAAATTGTTGCACATTAGGGAGGGCTAGTATCATCCACTTCAAGGAATGCACCCAACTACCAATCACTCCTAGCGCGCTATTGAGATCACCATTAATTATTATTAATTGTGGACTGCTTTGTTGGACTAGTCGTAAGCCCTACAGCTGAGCCAACTAGCTGTAGCATGTGGACGCATTTCTGATCAGACAACTTTTATTATGTTTCTCCATCAGAAATCTCTTAGTAGCAGCCATGGGGTCTGCATTTGTGCCCAGCTGATGGCAATAGGGAGCGACCCCTATTACATGGGACTTAAAACATAACTGGTGAAATGTGGGTTTACTAATAGTTTAATGTTATGTTAAGTAAATAAATTAAAATCAACCTTACAGGTACGACATAAAGGCGCTGTCAATGTCAAATTGTTGTCCTAGGAAACTTACCTATCTAGTTGCTTGATTCAATCAAAACCATTTTCTTCTTTGCGTTTTGAGGTAATCTTGTTACTTATAATTTTGTGTGGGTACAGTAACTTGCTTTTTCTTATTATAAAATGGAATTTGACGTTGAAAATATTTATTTAAAACATAATACTGTATATTTCATAGCCTGAAAATGATTGACATAATAGCATTATAATTCATTGACTGCCGTTAACTACGTACAGTCGCTACCACTAATATGTATAAGTACTACTTTTGAGACTGATTTTCCCCTACTGTATTGATTACCTCTTTGGTCTAGTGCTCACGAGCGCGACTGTTGATCGAGAGGTTCTGGGATCGATTCCCAAGTCAGACGAAAGCGTTATTGGGTTTTTCAATTAGGCGTTTCTCAGTAGCCGCGGATTCTCGATTTGTGCCCGGTTGATGGCAATAGGCTCGCCCCTATTACATGGGACTTAACAAAACTGGAGAAATGTGCGTGTACCATTAGGTACACCTCTGCCTAACCCTTTGGGGATAACAGGCGTGATGTTATTTATTGATTGTTATTTTATGAGGTTACGAACATAGTATTTTGTAACCCCTACTACTCGTATTATGAAAAATGTGATATAATATCAAAGTTCCAATCGGAATTCTACGAGAAAATGGCTTATGAGTTTTTCCAAGTGTATCCATATTAGTTGTCGTGACTATACATAAAAAAAGCGCAAATAATGTAAAATACACTTTAAAGTTTTCAGTACCAACATTGTACCAAAAAGTTATTCAAATTGGGGTTCATCCGTCCATCCCCTGTCTAGTTTAAAATACATACAACTATGTCGCGCCGCCGAACCATTCATCCGGAGCTATGTAGGTACAATAGACACCATATTATCCGCAGCCCTCCACAATCCCAGCCAGACACAACAAAATTTAAAAAAAAAAAACAACTGTCTGTCGACCT
The DNA here is from genome assembly GCA_964057025.1 of Standfussiana lucernea. Classification (NCBI taxonomy): domain Eukaryota; kingdom Metazoa; phylum Arthropoda; class Insecta; order Lepidoptera; family Noctuidae; genus Standfussiana; species Standfussiana lucernea. The sequence goes on from OZ059784.1 coordinate 24,832,530, forward strand.
TTAACTTTTATGCAATGCGGCAGTTATGGTTTCTAAAAATCATTTTTTTTTTATAAATCACTAGCTATGCCCGGCAAGCGTTGCAATGCCTTTTCTCAGAACCCTTGGCAAATGTAGAACATCATCATGATCACCATCATTCTCCCGCCCTTAATCCAATTCATTTGGGGTCGGCGCAGCATGTCTTCTTCTTCCATACTTCTCTATTACTCGTCATCTCATCCGATTTGATTTTCCATTTTCTATTTTTATTGGTATTTGTGACATTCACTGAATATTCTCAATAATTAGGTAAGTACATCCGTGGTGCTGTAAAATTTAATTTACTACACTACACTACTTTTAGTTTTTCTTAAGTAATTGACAACCTTAACTCCCGCCCTTGACCACATACATACATCGAACTCAATTTAAAAGGAAAGTCAATCCATATTGAAACGGGCTTTGAATTATTTTGCCTGTCTAACAGCCGCCATTTTATTTTATTTTCTAAATAGCTGCCACGCTTCATACAAAAAATTTCCAACACCTTTCACGGTGACATTTGAAAATACGTCGTATTTCCTTCTCATTTTTCTACACAATATTTGAGTGTCGTACGTGGAAATTCATGGTACTAGTTTGTGTCGATGTCCCTTCATCTGTGTGTCCATATTGCGACAAGGAGTTTTAAATAGGTAAAGCTCCTTGTCGTGTGGACACACAGATCGATATTGGTCGTCTCACAAAAAGTTGATGCATCAACGTACACGTGTACAACTTGCCAATAATTTTCAGATTATGAATAAAACACAGTATTAATTTTCAAATAAATATTTTCAACGCCAATTTCCATTTCATAATAAGAAAGAGCAAGTAATCATACCCACACAAATAAATAACAAATTACCTCAAAGGAGAAATGGTTTTAATTCAGAAAGCGGAACTCCTGGACAGGGCTCGTATTGTTATGAGGTTCCTCTCTCTGGAGCCCTGACCGCCGGTAGCTAGGACCCTGTTCCTGATACAGATAGGCTACTATTTAATAGTTTGTAATCTTTTTATTTTCATATTGAAATATGTATTTAAAAATATAATCTTCTGACGCAAAATGAATAAACGAATGAATCTATGTGAAATTCTTAACCTAAAATATTAAATATAAAAATAAGCTAAAATATGTAAAGTAATAAATGTAAACATGAAGCTCACTTGATCATTTTCCTGAAATTCGCTGTCGGTAAAGTTTCAAAGTTTTTAATATTTAGTTTATTATAATTGTTAATAATGTAATTCGTGCAATAAAATATAAAAATACATAAATATAACTTACAACCAAATATATAATACCATAAAAGCAAATAATACTATTTTAACGATACTACTTATTTTAATTTATTATTTATATTTATTTTTTCCTTAACAAAAAGCGCCTTCATCCTCTCTCCTATTAAAAATTTACTTTGCTGTGCCCGACAAGGTCCATAATTGATTCGATGTTTTAACATACCGACTGTTATATGATGTACACATTATGGAATGCAATAAAGTATTGAGTATTATATTGTAAAGCATAGACCAATTATTTCGCTTAGGTGGGTAGTTGGTTATTTCGACTAACAACTGGTAACTGCTTGTTTGTATTGAGTGGGAAGTAAAGTGTTTACACTGTAGCTGTTCGTTACTACTTGATTTTGCTAACGGCAATTTACGGTACAGGCACATCACTATTTCAGAATTGCAAAAAACTGGCAACCCACGTAATGTCATTTTAGTTTCAGATATTAAAAAATAGACTATAATATGTACTCGTAGTATAGCTATAGATAGCTGTTGCCCGCGACTTCGTTGGCATGGAAATTTTGATGTGTAAGTGTGAGATAAACTAAAGTTTCTTTGTGATATTCCAAACTATAATCTATCTCTGTGCCAAATTTCATCCAGATTTGTTCAGCCGTTTTGGCGTGATTGAGTAACAAACATCCATCCATCCAAACTTTCGCATTTATAATGGTAGTATAGATTAGTACAGATTCTCCTCACTTTGACACAAAGTCAACTAAACAAAATAACCTCATTTGCCCCCCCCCCCCCCCCCTCATAAAGATTTTTTGGCAATAAGCGAAAAAGTTTTTGTGAAAATTGCCCATTTTCTTGCTGACATGTGCAGCTTTTCTAAAGCCCGTGAATGCTGTTCGAAATTACTCGCAAAATAAAAAGAAGGTCTCGCAAGTCCGTTTTCCTGTAGCTACAACGGTTAAGGAACCCTGCCTTTACCTACTGTCCACCTAAAATTCCACCCTGGCTATGCATTCTGCTCTCTGCCTACATATCCCTTAAGGTAATACAGGCCTCAGCTTTGTAATATCGACACAATCATTCAGAAACTTGTTTGTACTGGGACCTTATTAGCTGACGTCATCGCGACAAATTTACTTGTGCACCTGTGGTATACTCTGATTGCAATTTGATACTCGCTGCTGACGCTACGTAAACAACTGACGGTTGAAGCGATGTTCACATGTCGGTTCCCCTTATACGCCCTACAGACTCACGCGTGAAGTCTCTGCGAGAAGGCTCGCTGAGATTTCGCTCACTGAGGACGAGATGGCGTGAAACCAACCACATTCACGCTTCTCGGGTATTCTCGGGTGTGAAAATAAACTTAGGATTAGTGGCTTAAGTTATGCCTGTCCTAAAAATTTGGGTAAAAATTAAGAATACGTATATTCACGGCGCGGCGACTTAAAAATACGATTCTTACACCCGTATATATATTCAAGTTAAAGAAATTACTTTAGCTCAAGCAATTACTTATGCAATTTTTTTTATGCAATAGACAGGAACTTAAAAGAAGTAAGAACCATCAAAGAAAGCAAAGCTAAAAATTCTAACTTTTAACAGTTCTAACTTCAACCAATTACTAAACTACATAATAAAAATTGTATCTTAAAAAATGACATTTACTCAAGTAAACACTTTGACTTGTTTACTGGCGTTTTAAAGTTTTCTGAATTATACCGCTGTCAGGTGGACCGACGGACGGACGGACTTGGCGAAACTAGAAGGGTTTCTAGTTTTGCTATTATTTTATGAAACACTTTTTTATGTATATCATTTTATTTAGATTACATGTTATGGAAGGTGAAAACAACAGTTTTCCTTCAATAGTGTATTTCACCCTTACCTACATAAACTTCTTGATAGTGGGAAAGGGATGGAACTACTGTAACTTGACCTATAAACTAAGTTGAAAGTCTAGTTTAAATAAGTACGAACTTGGGGTGGAGGCCTTACACCCTAAGTGCGGTATTGACAGCGGAGTGGCAAGCTTAACTGGGGACCTTCGTTTTGTAAATTGATTGCAGCTCTTGCAGCGCCGCAAAAAATAGAAGGACGTGACTTTCCGCTGAAATTCAGCGCTGTAACTGTGTACGCCGCTGCAGCAGTATTTGTAAATAGACAATAATTTGTTTGTCCACAGATGGCGCGTGCCAACCGTCGCTACATACTGACTCAAGGTCCCTTGGCATTTTCCGTGGGCCACTTTTGGTTGATGATCTGGGAGCAAAATACAAAAGCAATACTAATGCTAAACAAAGTAATAGAGAAAAACGAGATAAAATGCCACTGGTATTGGCCGCAAGGCGTTGGTGAAACACATAGGATGACATTCAATGATGTCAAATTGTCGGTCGTCCTCGAGAAGGAAGAAGATTGCGTCTATTACTCTACTAGGCTATTCAAGTAAGTGCTTTTGTTTGCTATATTTAGCTGGGTCTAAAACCTGACTCACTAGCAAATCAATACACAGCATACACTGCTAGGGCGACCACCATTTATATTAAATCAATCTATTTTGAGATTATTTTTCTTAGTGAATGAAATTTAGCTGAAAGTTAGTATGAAATTCCACCATTTTCGTAACGACTTCATACTGAGAAAACACGAATACCGACACATTTCTGCCATAAACGAATCATGCATTCAAACTCGCATAATTGTCTTCGCACGAAATTCTGGTGAATATAGACCGAAACTACTAGTCAAAACAAAACTTTGCTAATGAAGAGCGTAGCCGGAAACTATATTTCCACCGACCATATATCCGGTTGCAAACAATTAAATTGTGCACTGCGATTTTCAGCCCCTCAAACGCTACTGTAATTGTATTGTAACCTTGTGTGTGAGTGTGTAGACCCTGCGGGCTACATCCAATGTAAGGAATCATACAAGAGCAAAAATAGATGTGTGTTCTCCTATTAAAAAAAGATGTATGTGTAACAATAAAAGAATTTCGGGCGCCGTGGAGATGCACACTGCATTAAAAAAATGCTTGCCAGATAGAACGCTTCGAAGAGTCAGACCTTTAATCTGTCGGGGGTGACTAAACTAGATGTACTGAATACCATCCTTCCACCGTGTATACAGTAAGAGCTAATTAGAAACGCTGAATCCGGAATCCATAAGGAAAATAGACAGATTGAAGACGACTCTAAACACTCCAAAATGTTTCTTTAAAGTTCCTAATGTTCATTAAATACATTCCATATCAATCCTAATCATCTCTTTATATCACTTTCTCTTAGAAGCAGACAAAAATATATTATTCCGGAATAAAAAAAAACGTAAATATGTGAAACTATTGACAGGTGCCATAACCGAAATGAAACACAGATTGACTTTCAAAATCATTTTTGCACTCACGTGTCATCATCCGTTCTGATCAACACCAGTCTGATGGGCGAATAATTAAAGGTGATTGCAAAAAGTGCACATTAAAGTTAATCTGCAGAGCGAAAATTCCGATATTCGGTAGTAAAATTCGAGACAGATATTCAGGTATAATGACGGAATCGCAATAAAACGAAGGACTCGTTCAAAAGCCAACTAGCACCTGCCCTAAGGGAAAACTTTTAACTCAGCGAATTACGGAAAATGAGTGAGAAATCAATTAACAGATTACACTGTTATTTGTCCAAATGTATTTATTTATTTATTTCGGTTAGCCATCAATTGTTTACACTAAACATTTACAATCAATTCCTTATTAATACTTTTACAAGTGCAACAATCACTTACAGGCTTACACAACATGCACCATTTGCGTAGAAAATTGATATTTCAATTTCTTAAAATTTAAATAAATTACGTTTAAAATAAATCAATAACATTAAGTGACATAATAATCAATTACATTAAGTGACATAAAATCAATTACATTAATTAACAATAATAGCAATAATATGTATGTGAATGTAAATAAAATCTATTGATTAAATACATGTTATAATTACCTTTAACTGTGCCAATATTCGGACACCTATAACAATTCTACTAAGAATGTAAGATTCCTGACTCAGAAAGTACTATTGTTATTTTCTGTAAATAACAATAGTACTTTCTGACTCAGGAATCTTAGGAAAATTTTGTACGTTTAGGACATCATTAAAGGACTCCATAGGTAAAAAAATGAGATTTTGGAAGAAAACTAATAATGGAGTTATTATAAAAACCTAACATCCTTGGTATATACAGGTGCAGGGACAATTCCACATAACCGGTAGAACAAAATGTATTTTTGGCGTTTGGTAGGGACACAACAAAATCACTACAGATATTATACGGGGTGGAAGGGACACCGACGCGAAAACGGAAACCACATACTCAGCACATGATTCTGAACCCCCCCCCCCACATAGAAATTTTTCGTCGGTTATTAAAAAAAAACAGCTGTTTCCTACAAAAGTGCAATACCTACACGGTCAAAATGTATGGAAGAGCTTGGAACCAAAATTGCAAAATTTATATTTGTCTTACATGTTGCCAGAGTTATGTGATGGGTGTGAAAATAAACTTAAGAGTAGCCGGCTAAACTGTAGTGTAGCCGATATTCTTTGGGTAAGAAATAAGAATGGTCCCGGTGACTTAAAAATACAATTGTTACTGGCGTTTTAAAGTGAAAATAACTCTGAATAGAAATATCTATTGAACGAAATTTTATTATTTATTAAATGTAGAGACTCAGTTACACCTCAGTCTGAGGTAGCCCGACCGTTTAATTTTAAATTAACTCCACACACCCACACACACACACTAATACACATTTTTGACACTTTGCTTTTTTTGCGATACTTTAAGTAATTCTTTTGGCAAAATTACGTTTAACATAAATATCATTTTATAATAAATCTTCTTAACCAGTCACAAAGCGATCATGAAGGGGTACGTTATTATTTAAAACTAAAAGTTCAAAATATGTACCTAACGGCTGACTTACCTAATGGTTCAATTATCAATACATATTTTTTATTAAGGCGTAGTCGACGTGGCCCCGCTTTGCGGGGTTCCTATTCCTGTTTGCGGGTTTTTAAAGTAACCTAAACTGTCCAAGTCGGGGGTGCCTAAGGTGCCGAAGTTGCTCATGAATCTTGAGTTGTTGTTTTATTAATAACCCTTGAGTGAGTTTGCTTTTTAAAAAATTGCGTAATAATGCAATAAGTAAAACGTTTTTATTTCAAACGTTGTTTTACGAAAATTACTTGAATATAAAATGAATTATAAGTTTTTCGTAAATATTTTTTAAGTGAATTATTTGCTAAGTTTGGCAAAAAAATTGTAGTAAGCTGATGAAATTACCAATTATATTTTTCCCAACAATTGCTTGTCAAATGAAAATAATATATGTTAATTAATTTTCGGTGAAATGACAGGATACCAAAATAAATCTTTTGGATGAAAATTAAAAATAAATACATGAAAATAACTTGAAATTTGTTTCCCTTATTCCTATTAATTTTATGCCTTAATACTAATATGCTTATAGTCATTAGGCCTAGTAACATTATGCGAATTAAAATAATGCCAAAACAAATTAGCCTACAAGATAATTATGCCAACATAAACTGAATGCTAAAACAGTTCTGGCAAAGTTTTGTTATGCCAAAAAAACTATGCCAGAGGATATTAAGAAACAAAAACGTTATGCGAAAAGAAGAGATACCGTTATTAACCTATCGGCATCTCTAAAATCATACCCCTCTTGTTTGCTTCGCCGTAGTCGGTGTAAAAATAACGCGTTTATCTCTTAATGGAAGCGCAGAATATAATACGTTTAGTGTTCTTTGAGAGAGAAGTGGGGACCAACAGCATTTTCGTTGTAGCGGTAAAAATGTTAAAGCCTCTGGTCTACGTAGATTGTTGATTCAAAAAATATAGGCTGGATGTTTGTTTCAAATTTTAAAAGATTTATAAGCTGTAAACGGCAAGTAAATCTTTCTCTTTGCATGACATTCATATATGTATAAGCAGTAACCAGAAACAGTTTCAGCTTCTCAATAAGTCTACGGATAATACTCGCATTAGCTCTTGACTTCATTTGACCAGCTTTCTACAAACTTCGATACACCATTGCCCCAATACTAAACTACAAATGATATTGAAGTGTTTTATCTATTCTAAGCTTCAAATGCATTCCGAAATTGATACCACAAAGAAATCACTGCCCTTTTCATCCACTAAAGAGTTGATTTTAGATAAATGCTTCGCAAGTAAATATTTTCCAAAGGTCATGTTCCTATTTCCAGCTACTAAGTCAAAGCATTAAATGTGAGTCAGTCAGTCAGTCAGTCAGTCACGGAACTGTTATGTAATAAATGGTCTAGGTCTAATTCCACGTGTACTTTTAACACTAATCGAATTTAAACGAGTAGAATTTCAAACGAAATTAATTTCCAATTCTAACAAACCTTCACGAAACGAATTGCAGGTTACACATTAGACTTGCCTCGACCCCTTTACAAAGTCTGTCGAAGTAGTTGTGCCTATGAATTATTATATATTTGACTAGCGACCCGCGCAACTTCGTCTGCATAACTTTTTTTATTGATGCTCTGCTCCTATTGGTCGCAGCGTGATATAAAGCATGTTATAAGCCTTCCTCAATAAATGGGCTATCCAACACTAAAATAATTTTTCAATTCGAACCAGTAGTTCCTGAGATTAGCGCGTTCAACCAAACAAACTCTTCAGCTTTATAATATTAGTAAAGATTAATCGGTTTCGTTTTAAAATTGCGTGTTAGAGCGATCGAGGTCACGATGCAGGTTCTAAAGTACACATGGTATTATACTGACGTTTGAAAGGGTTGTTCAAGTTCAATTAAATTTGTGTCAATGTCTCTTTATACCCGACTATAGAAGGGTTATGTTGTAAATGTTTCTCTAATATCATACTATTCTTTAGAAAGGAAAAGTATACTCAAAGTTTTCCAAATTGACCCAAATCACTTTCAATCAACAGACTGAGGGATTTTCTCCTCGATTATTACCTGTATATAACACACTCTTCATTCGGCCCATAACTCCAATTGCCTCTTAACAGACTCCACGATCTAGTAAGCGATGAGTGCCGCGATGTCATGCAGTTCCACTACACCACCTGGCCCGATTTCGGGGTCCCCACTTCGCCCACGGCGTTCCTTCAGTTCCTGAAGAGAGTTCGCGAGTCAGGGGTCTTGGATCCCAATGACGGCCCACCAGTGATCCACTGCAGCGCGGGCATCGGAAGATCTGGCACTTTCTGCCTCGTTGATTGCTGCCTTGTCATCGTAAGTAATTATTATTCTTAAGTAAACTACATACGGGGTGGAACGGACACCGACACGAAAACGGAAACCACATACTCAGTACATCATTCTGAACCCGGGTGTCCCTTCCACCACGTATACTACCGTGTTTCTAGATTTGTTTTTGATGGGATTTGTCCCTCAGCATGTGTTTCTTTTATTTGTTCAAGCTGTTTTTAAATATTTCCATGTTTCAATTTCCAGACGATCAGAGATCTTAACAGATATCTCGAAAATAAAATATGTTCTATTTTTTTAAATTTAAATTCATTTATTCTTACATTTGCTAATATCGTATTAAAAACGCAATATTAAACGTATTACGTTCTTATTTAATTTTGAATGTCTCCATTTAGGTATTCAAGACAATTGCAGGAATCAAAGAACATATAAACTACCATCCGTAAGATCATTTTTTTTTTGTACGCAGAAATGACGATTCTATTTTCTGGGTTCAAAAAATTATTAATTTATTTGCTAAAATTGGCGACTTCCTTCTGGCAGGTAGTAATATTGTCGTTCGACGAGCTCCACGTATGTACGATAGAAAAGTTATACATATATAATGGCCTGTGGACTGACGTATAGGTACATAGGTCGGGTGGCTTTCGCCATTGCATTACAACGTAGACAGCATTCGTGTGCGGACGTGCTTTACGGGGAACTTGTCTTGTCTTTGATTTTTTTTTAAATTTTCAATAAATCCGAATAGCTTGGAAAATGTCTGACAGAACGCCGTCTCCGTCAACTTCTGCTCCTGGACCGTCGGTTAGTGCATCACTATTCTTAATAATTTCAAATCTCTCGCGTTATTTTAAAGTTATGTTAATTGTGATCATCTTTTGACGGATTTTACGTACAAGTTGTTTTTTTTTTATTTATTAAATTAACATTAAATCGAAATAACTTGCGGTTGCAGTTCTGAGTTATAACCGATGCGTTTTTTATTGTTTTTTGTTTTACGGCATTTACTTGTTCTTTCATTGTGAAGTGTTTACGTACCATATATAATTATTTCTTTGGTAGAATTTAAATTCCCGTACAACATGGACAAGCTTAGCTGGATGTGGGTCGAAATTATTGTAGGGAATGTGTTTTTTTTTTACGACGTAATGTATGAGTGTTTTTTTTTGGATTTAGAATTGAGGTGTTTCGGGAATTTATCATAACATTTTGGTTTATACACCTCTCAGTTTAATTTGCTTTTTTTTACTTTTCGTGAAGTGTTCGTCATGTGTTGTTTGTGTTTATTTTTATTTAGTACTAGCTTGCACCCGCTTCTCCTATTTTTTTTGAACCATGCCTATAACCTTCTCGCAAGTATTAACTCTTGCATCTGGTATGACATGGCAGCGCATACAATACGAACAAACATTATTTTTCTAAAGATTTTGCGTATCAGTAGGCATGTAGTAGTGTATCATAATCAAGGATCGGATATCCGGATGCATATTTACCAGTAGTTTGAGTGGTTGAATAGTAGGGAGCGCGCGGCAGAACGGTAAAAGTCCCGGTTTTTTAAATAAATGTTTTATCGTTTTACTTCAAATTAATTGTCATATTTACCATTTTTTCCTATATATATGAATATTCAGTAGCAAATTTAAAATAAAATAATATTATTGTAACTAATAAAACATATTCCGTATTTTTTTATGAATTACAATAATATATTTTTTACGTTTTATTTCAACAAATTGGCCGGTTTTAAATAAATTCGGATTTGAATATTAATTAATGCTTATCAACACAAAATTTTATACTCACTGTATTATTTATGAAATACCATGATCTTGGGAAAAAAATTGGCGTTTTAAGAAGCCGCTTCCATACTTTTGTACCCCGTGCCGGGAAAAAACGTACTACGGTAACGTAGGTGAATATGAATCCGAATGTCCGATCTCTAATTTTATATGATTGTCGGAAGTTTAAACCGATCTTTTTGAAAATATGATTGAAACCCGTGTTTACCTGTCGCGTAATTTAAGTGTTTTTGGTTTATTTTCTTTCAGAACCAACGTTTATCGACTTTCATTAAAACAACGAGACAAATAAAACAATCCTTCAAATTAAAGGAATAAAAATCAAAGCGGTGCTTATTTTTCTCCTAAGAAATTTTAACGTTGTAAAACTTTCGTACTTACTATTTTAAATTGGTCTTAACTTATCAAGATTGCATTCAGTTGTAAGACGAGGATTATCCGGCTTTAAAATAAATAAACAGTGCCGTGATTTAACTTTGTGGAAGCTTCTCTTTAATCCGATTTTCAAATCAAGTCAAAATAACATTTCTAGGGAATTCACGGTCGAATCTAATCATGGAGTTCTTCCCAACCACGTCAAGAAAGAGGGAATTGAAAACTTGGATATCCAGGAGACTCAGATTATCTGGGCTTCAAAATAAATTAAATGTACAGTGCCGTGCTCCTGACTAAATAATAACAGCCGCTCGGATCAATCTTCAGGTTAAGCCGCGCTTGATTAGGTTGGTCTGTGGATGGGTGACCCATTACATACCGAGTTTTCTCCGTGCCTCGGAAAGCACGTTAAGCCGTTGGCCCCGGCTGTCATTTGTAGATCTTTGACAGTACTTACAGGTAGTCAGAGGCCCGAACGTCTGACAACCAGTCTTACCAAGGGGTATCGTATTACCCAGTACTAACTGGGTTGTGGAGATCAGGTAGGCAGTCGCTCCATGTAAAATACTGGTATTCAGCTGCATTCGGTTAGACTGGAAGCCGACCCCAACATACTTGGGAAAAAGCTCGGTAGATGATGAACCGTGCCGTGATTAAAGTCGGTAGAAGCTTTTTATTATCCAATCTTCAATTCAAGTCATAACACTTCTTTGGATTTGATGTTCGATTCTAACTGGACTTCTTCTCAACCAGGGCCAGAAGGAGGGGATGGAGAACTTGGATATACAGGAGACGCTGTTGGAGATGCGGCGCCACCGCATGGGGCTGATCCAGACACCGGATCAACTGCGCTTCTCCTACCAAGCCGTCATTGAGGGAGCCAAGCGATTGAACCCTGAATACGTAAGTGTCCAATTTCAGACTGTTTTTTTTTTTCTGGAATGCTGTGCCATGCCGGTTGGAATGCGGCTTTAGAGTTGGAGGGAAGAAGTATTTTTTATTTGCCTTTTTTTGCAACAGCGCAATAACCTTGGTCATAGAAACCATTTAGCTTCTGAAAAGCTTGGCTCTACGGCGCACCGTTTCCGATGTATGGCACTACAAATTGTTTTTTTTAATGATATGCTTTTATAAAAATGCTCTTATGTTTTACTTATGTTATGATTGGATGATTGATATTATTTAATAAGCAGTGAAACAAATACAAGTTGTAAACGGACCCATCACGAAGCCGTCAACCAAGCATTCTGTTCATCAAACTAAATAACACAACTCAAAATTATTGCTTTGAAACGCCATTATTTTTTTGGGTGAGAAATCACGGTTTATGGTTTCACTCAATGTAGCGCACTTAAAACATTGTGCTGATGGATATATTGAATAGTACTGGGGTCATGGAAGTATTTAAAGTAAAATTATAACATTCAAAAATTTTATAAAAAAAAAACTTTTGTATAAGTTGGAACGTTGACCTCCAATATCTCTGTAACTAGAAGGTTCCCAGGTATCTAGTTCAAAAAATTGATCGCAATGACTAAGTGTACAAATGGCTTTCGGCTTCGTTAAGGGTACTTTTACATCCATAATAATAAGTAAATAATTTTACTATCGTAGGTTATAACTACAGATCGGATATTCGGATGCATATTTACCTAAATTTTGAGTGTTGACTAGGATGGAGCGCGCGTCATTACGTGAAAAGACCCAGTTTATTTGAATGAACATATTTTTTTTTCATTTTAGTGTCTTAATTTAAGCGAATAATGCCCAGTCATATTTACCATTTTGTCCTAATCGATATTCTGAAATATTGATTACAGCAAGATTTGAATTCAAATAGTTGTAGTAATTTTTCACTTGTTATTTTCAACAAATTTCTGGCCTGGTTTGAAATAGATTATAAATATTCGTTATACTTTTGAGTACTACTTTTTATACACACAAATAAATATGAAATTCTACAATCCCGGGATAAAAATAGGCATTTAAGGAAGCCGTTTCCATACTTTTCTACCCTTTGCCGGCAAAAAAACGTACTTTAGGCAAATATGCATCCGAATATCCGATCTCTAGTTATAACTTTATAAGTATTATTTTACAAAAATGTACGGTTTGTTTTATTCTGAAATAGATAATTAATTAACTACTTATCTCAAAAATGGTAATTCGGATGAAAAACTTTTTGGGAACGAAATGGCTGCTCTAGTCGAAAACCATGACATGATATTAAAGCGATCTTCAGCTTGCGTATCTTAAGGGAATTAGTATTTTTTTTTTTGAGAATAAAAAGTATACCAATTTCATTGAAGCATCGAGTTAATCTTGCCCATAGAAACCGATTATATTATTTTAAAATTTAGATTTTGATAAATATAATCTCCAAAAAAATTCCATTCAGCCCTTGCGAATGAGAAACGTAGTAATCGTTAAAGCCTGCATTAAGCAGGTATCGATTGAATGCATGCAGCGCAGGCCACTCGTTGTAGCGACGCTTGCGGGAAGCTGAAAAGCTGAGAAATTGTTATATTTTTTGAAACTAGCATTAAACTAAAGAGCCCTTTTACATTTTGGCGTTACGCTAATTTATGTGTATATGGCGGCGAGCTTCGCGAGCGATACTTTCTTTCATATCTGTTCGCTCGCTCGCACCATGTAGTGCGAGTATGGCGATTAAACGATCTTGATCTTCCGTAATACAAATTTTCTTAGGATGGAGTTCGGTGGATGGAAAAACTTTCGATGTGACATTTTAATGTTTTAAATTATAATTTGTTTTAATAGGTATATTTTTCATTAGGTATTTAAGAATCTTAAAGTTTTGAAAATAAATATTTTAATTGATACGCAGTAATCGATTGTTAACCGACATCTGCAGCATAGTGGTCTAAATTGTTTTAGCGCATTTACTAAAAGCATTATTAGAAAGTAAAATCCGACCACAATAAAACAGATTTCTTTTAAAACTAAGCAATACCTTGTGACCATCGACCAATTTCGGAGATATCGGGACTTGTTTCAAAGTCTTTTCGGGTCAATAATTGAATTAGGTCCATTTTTTTCTTCTTTACGATAACTATATATATATAAATATAATTTAATATATAAATAAAAAGGCATGTAACGAAAATGTGTTATTGAAGTTGGGGATATTTGTAAGATGAAAAAAAAATATTTTGATGGTCTATATTCAATAGAATCTACAAATTAGAGCTCCCAAATCACGTCTCCATAAGCTTTTGTCTAAACATGCATAAGGACAATGATTATTACTGAATAAATTAATAATTTATCTAAAATTTGTTTTATTATTATTGTAGTAGACGAAACGAACTATTTTCAACAAGTAATTGTTATTTCAAACAACGAACGGATAACATACAATTTCAACGAGAAAACCTTGCAATTTCGCTTTTTTTTGTAATATTAACTAACTTTTTTTGGTGAATAGAAATTCTGTTGATTGAAGTTTTTTAAGTTGACACTTAACATGATTGGATGTTTACGCACAGAACCGGCAAATCGCGTTCGGACACATGTGAAAGGGCATTGTTTTATGATTTTTGTTATAATCAAAATAATTATCCTATTATCACTTCGGATCCTGTTTTTTTTTCAAAGAATTTAGAACTGCGCGATATACGAGTACCATGCGAGTCAGCACAATATTGCCTGAATGTGACAACATGCTAATTGCGAGCGAAGCACAAGATAAAGCGAATCGACTTGTGCTGAGGTGCGAGTTAGTACGATTTTTTGCTGCCTCATTTAAACATAACAATGCGATAAGGACAGGAAAATGATAATGATGATAACATCACGCGTGGAATCCCCGAAGGGGTGAGCAGAGGGTTTCATAAGACCTTTTTTATTGAGTTCCTCGGGTTTTAGTAAAATATCGCCGCTCACGATATTTTTTTTTGCCTTTGTTTTTTTTTACGTTTCTGAATAACTTGTATTTCGACTAAATTATATTGTGGCCTAATAGTGTGTTCTATGTGCGTGTGTTCATTATTTTGCGAAAAAATCTTACGAATACTCAATTCTCAATTTCAGAAAGACGAAGACGATCTAGAGGAGAGCATCTACGTGATGGTTGGAGAAGAGGAGGCGCCTCCGCCGCCGCCTCCGCGCGCGGAGAGCCTGACCCGGGCCCCCGCCCGCCCGCTACCCGCCATCCCCACCAGCGAGTCTCTCGGTAGGTCCTGGAAGTTTCGCCAATCGCGCTACCGCTCCCTCAAGTGAATGAAACACCTAGTTCTTTTGTTGCCAACGTTGATTTGCTTTATCAGCCCGTTGATTTGCATATTATGTCTTCCTCTTTCGACGGTCGTAATGGTATACCGAAGATATCCTTCCTGTAAGGGACTTTGTTTTTCTTTCTTGGTAGTAGCTCAAGTCTTTGCCAATTTCTGTGCTCTTATACCAGTGTATAAGACAAATATAAAAAGATCCCAGGTGATCAACGTAATTAAGGAAATATATTATATATTTATACATTTATACTATTTACAGTTTACAACCAGGGACATTTTACAATCGTATTTACTAATCGTCGTTGAGTCGTTTCGTTTGATTAAAACATCAGAATAGAGAAAAGCAAACAACGGTGGCAGCCGACGCAGTGATACGAACTAATATTATGTTGACAGCGGAGAACATCGCGCCACCTGACTGGCTAACACAGATGACAGCAACACATTGATTGCATGCCATTCATTCATTCACGTTCTATTCATGTCTAGGTCACATTTTCGTCTGAAGTGAGACTGAACTCTTTTTAGAGAAGGAATGCGAGCTTTATAAAGTATTTTTGTATTTATTGGAATGAACTTAGCTTTACAGCTTCGCGGTTCTTTACTTATACACTGCACGGTAGTGCGTCCGCGAGTAAAACTAGTTTCGTTTCAATGTTCATTGTTGGTTTTTTTTTAAAATACCTATTGATGTTTTACGTGTTTATCTATCCCAGGATTCTGAGGTCATAGAAACTTTTATTGGATATGTCTCAAGCTGGGGTTGCGTAAGAAATCCTATACTTACATATTTTATGATATAACTCTTCCTCTGCTTGAAGATTTATTTCTTTTGCTAATTTAACTAACGATTTTCTACCGTTTCACCAGCAATCTTTTTTATGGTGTTAATTTAAACTGTGGATGGCTATTAAAATGGTTGTCAATTATTGTATTGATGTCAGAGATTCAATAATATTTTTAATAAGCGCCATTTATTCAGGCTGCATCAACCCGTTTCTGAAAAGCCAAGTCTTGAAATGATAAATATTTATAAAGAAAGAAAACAATGAAAACAGAAGCAAAACTATGAGGAAAAAGTGTAAAACTATAATGTGACCAAAAAAAAGAAAAACAAATTGAAAAAAAAAAAAAGAAAACACTGTAAACTGTTATGCGGTTGGATGTAATTCTGTACAGTCAACTGCTGAATACAAGAAGCATTCCTGCAAATCGATCACACTTTATAACCTTCGCGATAGCCTGACAAATGCCTCAAATTCTCAGGCAATATTATAATGTTAAAAGGCTTTCAGAAACCTGGCATTAATCCCAACATATATATATATTCTTATGATACTTTGAAAAACTAAGAGCAGGGGCGACTAATGTGTCCAACATGTGTTTTCACAGGCAACTTGAACTTGTCTGCACAGCAAGAGTCTAGCTCGGACGAGAGTCCGCTGACTCCGGTTTCACGAGACAATTCGCTCTCGGCATCATCGGCCGACGACGAAGACGACGATCCGACTTCCAACGTCGCCGAAAGGTATGTTAATGACTTGTTTCGTCGGGCCATACGGTGCGCATGCATACAGAACATGAGGAACCGCGGACTCGATTGTGAGCCACTATTTCCTGACAACCCGGATAATAGTTCTTAGATTGATTCATATTAATGGGGACTAACTAGTATTTTTATTAGAAGACGTTTAGCACGGAGCTTTTTAGGCTTTTTAGATTTAGAGTGTAGCTACTTTTCGGTTATTTATTTTAAAGTGTAGGATTTCGAGCTTTTTTAGATTTAAAGTATGGGGCTTATAGATGTATAGTTTAGTATGTTTCTTTTTTAAAAATAATAGAGCAATGTTTTGCGTTTCTAAAAGCCTACTTAGTATTTTTTTTTTTTTAATAAAAGCACTGTTAAATATATAGGACGCTATAGAGTCGGTAGATTAAACGTAGCCGAAAAATAAAATATTTTCTTTAATAAGTTACGGGATTAATGTTTCTCTTAGTTACTAAGTTGCACCTTGTAAGTAGTAGTGGGTAGTCGACAACAAAGTAGTCGCGCCAATATATAATATAAATCTAGTCAATGTACGGGTATAGGCTTTAAATAGATGCTTAGAGCAAAGCATAGTTCTAAAGTTTATTTCTAAATACCAGTTGCACCCTAAAAAACTTCGATAGCCGGTTCGCAATAATCTAGTCTTGTAAATAGTAAAGTTTGTAAATTTATTTACCTATTATAGACGGAGAAACACAACGCTATGAAATACCTAATAAATATACTTTATCAGAATCATGGGAAATTTCGTTACGATACAATACAGGCTTGTAAAATAATAAATGACCATAAATACTTTCATAGTCTTGTACGGTCGTAGTAAGAAAGCCATTCGTCACCTTAATATAGATGTTTGATTCGTGCACGAAAGAAACTGCCATATTACTTTACCGATTCAATATTGTCACAAAGTCACTGTCATTGAATTAAACTTAGTGATAAAAAATGTTTAACAATTGCACTAAACAGATTTTTGCTTCATAAAATGACCAGTTCAATAAATATATGAAAAACTGCTGTCAAATAGATCCTGAGAGTGATCAAATTATTCTAATGAGTTTATGTTGGCATCAATTTGTATAAATGTATGTGTGTACTGTTGAATAAATAAATGTTTATTCAATTTTTCAACTGATCAAATGTGTATAGTTTCCAATGTAATGCTGTATACAAATAACATAACATCACGCCTGTAATCCTTTGAAATTTCTTTGCGGATATTCCCGTATCGACTACTAAATCGCTAAACTCGTCACCTGCTGCTGCAGAGTCATTACTAAAAGAATCTGTGATTCCGAATTTAATTTTGAATATGTCACCTGTAAAGATATCATTAAAATCTTTCATACATTAAATGTAAAGAAGATCCGCTGATCTATGGGGTCATTCTGTGGACGTTGCTAAGTCCATTATAACCATTGTAGCTCCTGTTTTAGCTGCACTTTTTAATGATTGTATTGACCGTGGTGAGTTTCCTGATCTAATGAAAAATAGTAAAATAATACCATTGTTTAAATCGGGTAGTACATCAGACGCCACTAATTATAGACCTATTTCAGTACTACCCACATTTAGTAAAAATTTTGAAAACCTAATTTTAATACTCGTACAAACGCAAAGATTTTTCAATAAACATATTAAGTTATTGCACAGTAAACAGTTCGGTTTTACAAGGGGTAGTTCAACTACCGATGCCAGTGTTGAACTTTTAGGACATATTTATAATGCCTGGGAGGATAAATGCGATGCTCTGGGCATTTTTTGCGATTTGTCCAAGGCTTTCGATTGCGTTCTTCATGAAACGTTAATCAGGAAACTCCGCCACTACGGAATCCGGAATAGTGCTCTGGATCTTCTTACATCATATTTGAGTGATAGGATTCAGAGAGTTGATGTTAACGGGAAAAGATCCCCCGGATCCGTAGTAAGAATGGGAGTAGCCCAGGGCTCAATTCTTGGCCTATTTTTGTTTCTAATTTATATAAATGACTTGCCTTACCTCATAAAAGATAATCACGACATAGTATTGTTTGCAGACGACACTTCTCTTTTATTTAAACTCAAACGTCAGAGCTAGTTACTGACGATGTTAATAGCGCCCTGGCAAAAGTCGTTAATTGGTTTAATGTTAATAATCTACTCATAAATGAGAAAAAAACGAAATGTATTAGGTTTACGATACCTCATGTAAGACAAGTGGAAACTGGTGTACAAATCAAGGATGAAGAGTTGAAACCGGAAGATAACACAGTGTTCTTAGGCATAACTTTGGATGCCAAACTTCAGTGGGGCCCTCACATAGATAAATTATGAAAAAAGCTTAGCTCTGCAGCATACGCCGTTAGAAAAATTCGTGATTTTACTGATTTAGAGACAGCTCGTTTGGTTTATTTTAGTTATTTCCACAGTGTGATGTCGTACGGTATTCTGTTGTGAGGCAGTGCCGCCGATATTCAAATAATTTTTCTCTTGCAAAAAAGGGCAATCCTTTCCATGTATAAATTAAGTCCCAGATACTCCCTCAGAGAAAAATTTAAAGAAATTGATATACTTACTGTCCCCTCTCAGTTTATTTATGAAAACCTTTTATATGCACATAAATATATTAATTTGTTTAAAAAATACAGTGATATCCACAATATACATAAATACGAGGAACAAACACAAATTTGTTGTTCCTGCAACGAGGCTCAAAAAAATAGGGGGTACTTTTAGATGCCAATGTATGTATACGTTTTTATAATAAACTTCCGAGCCATAGTCAAGCACAAAGCCTAAATAAATTCAAATCGTTTATAAAACGGAAACTATGCCTAAAAGCTTACTATAACGTTAATAACTATCTCGAAGATAAAAGGCTTGGGATTAAGCAGCTCCAATTAAATTTGCTCAATTTGTTTTTCATTTGTTTATTGTTTATTCCTTTCTTTCCTTCCTTTCCTCACTTTGACATTTAATGATTTAACATGAATATTTACTTTTTTTCTTATTATTATTGTATTTTTTTATTATGTGTGACATTTAATGATTTAACATGAATATTTTTTTTTTTTCTTATTATTATTGTAATTTTTTATTATGTGTGACATTTAATGATTTTTTATGAACATTTATTTTGTAAGTATTATTAATTTTATTTGATTAGTGTGAATGTGAGGACAATGTGGGTAATTTTTATGTTTTTCGTTTGTTTTTACTATTATCTGGCAGTTTGAGTACTATAAGCGACCTACATAAATGTCCTTTCTTTGGTATTGTTCGTCGTTTCGTTGAGCTCCTTGAGTTTTGAGTCGAGCTACACGATAACTGACAAATGCTTGCACTGGCTGGACAGGTCCACTTAAATCTGTGTGGTTCTTTCTTCAAAAAACCATCTCAGACACTCATCTGCATAGTCCTCATGTGAGTTTATCAAGATTATGTCTGGACCTTAAAAGAGACTATGACCTCTGAGTTTTTTTCGGCTGTTTCTTCTCAGAGTAGTCAGATACGAAACACCGGCCTCATCTAGTTTTGAAAAAGAAGACGTGTAAAAGTGTTTGTAAAAACCTATGTATTTGCAAAATAAACATCATGTATCATTTATCATGCTATAAAACGTACCCGATCTTTCTGAAGAACATCATCAATGAAGTCAGCGTATGGCGTTCTCTTGCATCTTTACCCTGCATTTCAACCCACATATGCCTCTGTTTCATATAACATTTACTCATAGAAAACTTTACCACCCGTATCTATAAACAAGTCAAAGTGATTACTTAAGTAAAAGTTATTATTTAAGATAAGATTTTTATGCTGTACTTTAGTAATTGCTTGAAGTTGCTAGAAGCTAGAATTCTTACACCCGTATCTATTGTCAAGTTAAAGTATGTACTTGAGCTTTTAAATAATTACTTGTGCAATTTTTTATGCCTAAGACAAGAATATAAACGAAGTAAGAACCGTGAAAGAAAGCAAAGCTAAGAATTCTAACTTATTACAATTGTAACTTCAAGCAATTACTAAACAACATAGTAAAAATCGTATCTTAAAAAAAAACAATTAGTCAAGTAAACACTTTGACTTGTTTCTGGATACGGGTGTTAGCTTTGCTTTCTTTAACGGTTCTTAATTCATTTAAATTCTCGTCTATTGCATAAAAATGTTTGCATAAATAATTACTGTAACTTGACTATAGATACGGTGTAAATGTTGATCCTTTCAAATGCAAAATTTTCAATTTCGTAACTGTGTTTATGTATGGTTTTGGTCAACTTGCTAGCTATTGTAGCTATTTCATATTTCATTGGTTATTTTTTATGCAGACTGAAGACAGAATTAGATGTAATAAAACAAAGTTTTCTTCAAAAATTAAATGCTGAATGTCTTAAAAATAAAAGACCATATTTGTAAAATTGCGTAACCTACCTGTGGTTATACAGGTGGCACCGACAATACGACAATAAATGAAAACACTGGTTACTAGTTCATAGCAATATTTTTAAACTATCAAAAAAACAATAGCAACGAAATAAAAAAAAAACAAACCCACCAAATATCATAAAACTGTTAACGAAATACAACACCATTTATAAATTTTTGGTATAATTTGCACTAATTCGCGTCTGGACATTTAAGGAACGAATTTGGCAAAGGTTTTTGAAATAGCGAGTGGGCAACATGTATTTAGTGTTTATACTGAAGCGGGGGTCGTTAACCTGTCGGTGCTACCCTCTTAATCTACATCATCTAGAAAATTCTGAATATGAAAAATAATGTCCTGTGACTAAACTACTGGGTATATTCGAATGAATTTTTGTACGCAGTCTGGGTACGTCATGAGGTATACGCAGTTTAATTTATTGTCGTATTGTCGGCGCCACCCTGTATATCCGTATATAAATGGCAAATAAACATAGTTAAGTCTACCAATTGCTTATTATGTTTGAACTTAAAAATAATATACCATAAAACAAATAAAGTATACTTAAATAAAAGGTTATACAATAAATAGTGTCTTAATTTTTTAACCAAGCAACTTAAAATAGGATTACTAAATAGAAGATTTTAGTTTTCATTCTTAGCTCATGAAAGCACAATTAGATCATTCATAATATTTAAAAAAAAACAATCATTATTGTTTCATTCAATGGCTATAGTTATAGCGCTTTTTAGTCTCATTGCCCAATAACTGCTAAGGCTTATAACTTTTAAGCAAAAACATGTATATTGTTATTTTTTTTCTATTACCATATTTTCATACCTTGTTTATAAGCAAATTTATATTATTCTATTCTATGTAGGCGAAGAAAATCGTGATTATTACATAAATTTCAATCAATACATTAACTTGCAAAGCCTTCAAATGGGACGTGCTAATAAGTAACAGTTATGTCCATTTTTACCAATAAAAGGCAATTGCCTTGTCAGCCATGTAATGCGTAAACATAAAGCGGTTCCTCACCAAAATAATGATTAAAGATACAACACTGAACCGTAATGCTTAAGGTGGAAGCGCCAGGGTAGCTCGCGAAATTCAAATTTTCTTACGTGACGTACGTGACCGGCAAATTGCAAAAAACGTAAGAAAATTTGAATTTAGCGGGCTAACCTGGCGCTTCCACCTTAAGCAAGACTTCCGAGCTTGCCCCAGAAAAGTACATAGACGTGTCAGATATGTAGATCTCGAAGCTTACGTGTTGCCTACCGAGAACAGATGGTATGAGGAGTTCATTAAATTATTATGGACAAGATCGGGCTAGAAACGATGTTTTTTTTTCAACAATTTGTATATCAAATTATAAATACATCTTATATATGTCCTGGAGCATTGCAAAGGCCTCTTCTCCTACAGAGAGGCACAAGCTCCGATTGGTCATAAAACGCTTAGAAATAAAAAAGCACATTTCACTACATACACATTATTTTTTTCTTGCTTTTTAATGTTGTATATCAATTTAGTTTTTTTATTGGTTTACTAATTTTATGTTATCTTTTTGTGCAGCACTAGCGGCGATGGCACGGAGTTGCGTCGGCGTAGGACGCGGGATCTTGCCGACCGCGTGTCCAAAATGAAGCGGAAAGCCCGCGAGGCGGAGCGGTGGCACCAGCTCAAGAGGTCGCTGTACAAACCATTAACTATCACCTTCGGATTTATTCTAGCCGGCATCATTATATACTCATACGTCAAACATTAAAACCTAACCGAGGCGCAACACTTTCATGTTTTCAAAAAACTGGATCCTAGTTCTAATGCGTAATCATTTTAATGTCTTTTAATAGGACAGTGTCGAGCTGAGTTTGTGGCAGGTTTCCGACTCATTTCAAAGCATTTTTAACTGCTTTTTTCTATTTGAGGGAGGCCTCCCTCTTCGGTTATTACCGAACTGTATCAATTGCCACTTTAGTGGAAAATCCCAGTCTTTATTTTGTTTTTTTTTTTTATTGTTCTGTCGATGCCACTCCGCACACTCGCTCAAAATTGTATTATATTAAATTATGAAACTGACAAATTGAAGGATCCAATATTAAAAACGGTGTAACAACCAGAAATGAGACACGTATGAAAGTCGGGCTTTCGGATCTTGAGTAAGACTGCTTTTGTACCTCGTAACATGTAATCGTTAGGCGATTCGTCGTTACTAACAACTAAAAGGAGTTCTTGGGTCATTAGTTAATTATATAAACATGACACTAAGTTATTTCACCCATTATTTTACACATGTTATACGAACAAACTGTGACCGAAATGATACTTCGACACTGAGTTTGAACCTAATTAAAGGCACTCACCACACTCAACTCAAATCGGTTTGAATTCTTGTTTCGGACACAAAGAACTGGTTGATACGAAACAAAACTTTTCACTTTGTATTCCAACCTGAACAAGAACTCCTCAATGATAATCGGTAGTTTCGAAGAATGTCTTCGTCATCTCGACAAATGTCGGATTACCTTTTGTACCGAAAGCAGTTAATTATTTCATAATAAGTATTGTACAACCAACTTCTAGCAACAGACCCAGAGTTTGTAATGTTGTCAACTAGTTTGCAATATTCTCTTGAATAAATCGCGAGGTTGGCTGTACCGGTCCCACTTCAATGTTTAGACGTAATGTTAGCTTCCACCTTACCGGTTATCTGTAGTGTATTGCAAGCTCTGCGGTCACTCATAAACTTTTTGGGAATAATAGAAATATATAACACAATATGATATTCGAAATCGGCCCGAAAAATATTGATAATCACTACGGTAGCTGCAATAACACCTCAAATTGCGGTATTTTGTAAGAAAAGTAGCGTTAGAGCGCTGCTATTTTGGTGTGCACGACTGTCTAACTGTATTTATAAACCATACAGTCAGTGAGCTGCACACTCGATCATAGTTATGTGTTAAAAAATAAGAAAAAAAAAATCGCAAAAAAAATATAACTTAAATCTTAAGTAATTTTATTTGAAATCAAAGTAAATTTTTTAATATCACGTGTTATAAGTTACGCACTTTTTTGTTAAAATATTTTCCCATTTTTATTGAAAGATCACGATCAGTTTTTTTTTATCTTTACAAGGAAATGAATGAGCTTATTCTCAATTTAGTAGGAGGATAAGTTAGGAGTAGAGGATAATGTATTTTGTAAGCTGTCGGCCAGTCGGCTAGTCGTGTGAGCACGCGGGAGCACGGCACAGACGAGACACATGTTATGCTCAGCTATTCTTTCATATGTTTAATCATTTTACTTTTTCAATGCTTTTCTTTATTATTTAATCGTTTTCTATTAATTTGCCATGAAATTCTCAATGGTTTACTGGACGTAAATCATTTCGTCTCCATCGAATGCCACAAGTATCAACAAAGTGGCAAAGATTCCACACTGTATTGACAGTTTGCGAATTTATTTATTAAACGAATGATAGATGTACGTTTGGCTTCGCAAGGAAACACCTCGTGGAAGACTACGTTGTGCCGCGAAACCACGATTATAATGACTTCAGTCGTATAACGTCACCTGAAGTGATTATAGCTTCTCTTAGTTGAAAATATGGCACGATTGCCTCGGACTGACCGCATTTGTCGTGGACTCGGAGGAGAGTAAGCAAAGGTGCTAAAATATAAAAATTAAAATACGCATTTGGACAAACGAAACTTCGAATCATAATTAGTTTAAGATTGGGGCACCGAACGAAATGAACAGTTTCAATTTATATTGCAGGGCGAAAAAGGCGCACAATAAGACAGACCATTCTGAGGAGACGGACGAGAGTGGGTAAAAAATGAAAACAAATATTTTTAACCTGTTCATAAACATAACAACTCGGCTATGTGCGTCGCGGTGGTAGGCAGCGGTATGAGGATGGGTGCACTGCTACTGCTCCTGAAGATATTCGGTTTCGTTTCTAGTTTACTCTCGGTTTGGAAGTCCCTTAATAGCCGTCCGAATAAATGAGGCATTCAAAGTTTTCAGACCTCGGTCTGTTGATTTGGATGTAATAAAAAAGGAAATATTTTTTATAGCTTTATTTATTGTTGAGTTAAACAAGATATTTTTTTTTGGAATCATGCATTTGTACAAAACTATCGTACACCGCTTGAGTATCTTTTTTCTGCATTTCTCAGCAGTTTTCTTTGTATAGTTTTTTTTTTCTTACCAAACCGATCCCTGTGTTCTTAGTGCTCGTTTAGGCAGCTCACAATAGAACAAATATTATTTAAAAATGTTAGGGACGGTTTTATTTTATTAGATATTACTGGACTGCTAACTATTACGTTTTGAAGTAACCTGCGCTGGCGAGTCCAGTGCTGACGATCAGCGGACACTCGCAAAATCACATAATGCACCAATGTGCCAAACATATACGACATATTTAATTATCGGTCGTCTCACTGATCATCATGTATCGCCCGCGCAAGTTTAACAGTTATTCCATAGTACTAGTTATTATTTCGAATATTCAAACTGTAAATACATCTACACACTAGGTAATAAGTTTACGATTATTTAAAATTAGTGAAATAAAAAGTACCTTTAGTAAATAATTGTACCTCTATTGGGGAAATGCTATTTCGTAAAGATTTTTTGAGCAAATTATTTTTTTATATTTTTTTAGTTAAGGTTTATCGAGAGACGTGTCTCAGATATACATTATTTCCCGTTCTCTAACCCTCGAGACATCTGCTTGCCACTATGTACCTATTTTATGTCCTACTCTTTGACACGAACCCACTGTCTTAGTTCCCCAATGGAGGTAGCAACCATGAGGATTGCTTGGCTATACCTGTTACTGTTAGCCACATCCACTGGCAACATTTTCATAACGCTAAAGAGGTACACATTATTTGCAGCATTTTAATGTGTTCGCTCACACATTAATAATCTTAACTCTTCCTTTTGGCTTGGCCGAGTCGGGTATAAACAACTGCGTGCACGTGTGTACCCGGCTTATGGAACATGTTCCGTGTTCCGTTGCATGTTGTGTTGCAAATAATCTGTATCCGGTTTTAGGAATGCCGCCCCTACAATTACGATATGATTTAATTTTTGCAAGACAGTAGTATGGTTTGTAAACAACTCAACGTTGTTTCTTTATACGTTATAGACAATTATTTACAAAATTCTATTTGTAGCTATCACGCATTTAAATGTAACATCTAGCGAATACTTACATTAAAATTTTACTTTGTTAAGGATTCTTATATGTTATATTATAACTGAAATATATATAATTTCCGCGCGTATTAAATGTCGTATGTTTAAAACTAATATTCTGTGTAGTTGTACTGCGTTTTATTGTTCAATTGTAATTGAAGATAACATTGATGCTACGATATTTAAAATGACATGTCCCATAATACCGGAGTGGTTTTTAAGTTCCGAAATAAAAATGTTAAAATAGAGGATGGTTACTTCCTCCCTTGAAGTTTTGGCATATAAACTCTCGCTATCCCGATCTCGACTTATACATCTAGTTACTAGGACCTACGCAGTCCTATCATATACCGTCTCAGTAGTGGTTCCGATGGATTTGTTTCGGAATATTGATCAGTTTCAAAACTAAAACCACTTAATATGATGACGTTTAAAACGGAAGTAAACGTATAATGTCAAATGGATGCTAGGCAGTGTTTCAAGTCCGGTCGTTCGTTTCGGGTAGTCTGGTTCGTGGACTGTTCGATTGTCTGTCGTGGTGTTAGTCTCTGGAACAAT
Organism: Standfussiana lucernea; assembly: GCA_964057025.1. Taxonomy (NCBI): domain Eukaryota; kingdom Metazoa; phylum Arthropoda; class Insecta; order Lepidoptera; family Noctuidae; genus Standfussiana; species Standfussiana lucernea. The sequence goes on from OZ059784.1 coordinate 24,859,255, forward strand.
ATGACGTCATATTGGTCGTTTTGGTCGTTCGTTTGGTCTCTGAGGGTTCACTTTATTTTTAGTGTTACCTACATTCCCGACGTATAACTACACGTATATTAGTATTTCGACAAGGTATTGCGTCTCATTGAATCTTTTCAATCATTTGGATCGACAATGGTGTATATTATTTGGTACAAGATAGGTTTTTTCACAAATCTGTGGATTTGATGATTGACGGGAGCAGGACCAAATTACCGTAACGGACGTATAGGTTGAATGCATTCATAGGGACAATTGAAACTATAACTTGACTTTATTGAATTCTACCAACAACTTACTCCTGAACACTATGGAAATTAAACTTACGTAAACATCGCTTTTTTCTTTGAAAATCCGTAATAAATACATATTTACTCTGACGACTGTTCTATATACCATCTTGTATATTCTCTGGTGATTTTGAAATTTAAATATTATATAGTTTGTTAAATACCGTTAAACTATGTAAATGTAATATTTAACCATCCTAAATAAAATATGTAAATTATAAAGTAGTTTTATTTATTTCCCATCCAACTTCGTCGAATACAACATACATACGTCTTACTGCTTGTTTAGAACAACGAACTGGTTTGTATCAAAACATTTTTTATGGCAACCCTGTTCGTAATGATCCTGGCCACAAAGCGACTAACTAGCCAACACTATAGTGTATTCACGGAGACGAGTTAGTAGAGCGCTATCTCACTCACACAATTTTTTTACTGCGATTGGTCAGTGATAAACGCTAAGGCGGTGTACACAGTACGAGTACTTTTTAATCTACTCATACTTCCCGTACTGTGCAGACGTGCTCTTACTTGTGACTGTATGCTCAACTTGTGAACCGGCTGGTGTATTGGATTTTCATAATAAATGTAGGAAACGACGACAGTAGTGATAGTACGGAGAGTGATGATGATATGTTATTTATTTTTTTATTTTATTTGTTAGGGACAAAAAACAGTTACATGCCAAGCTTAACTAGAGATCCTTAAATTAGCACAATACTTAGAAATACATTTATATACAATCTATTACATATTTATGTTACTACACATGTAACCCACAACATCGTCCACAAATTCAAAAAAAAAAAGTTAAAAGAAAACAGATAAACAGTGTGCATCGTAAAAGCCTAGTAAGAAGAAAGAGAAAAAATATATTTATATGTATATATTATTATATACTTACAAATGTAGCAACTCTATTGCTCCTGCCTTGAAACGATCTTTGGAAAGAGTAAATATGTCAAGCTCCATAAAGTGCGCGTTGTACGCATCAACAAGGCGACGAAGAGGCACTCGCTCCCCAGCGTTAGTCCTGCACGAATTCGTGTGGAATAGTCGAGGCACACGCACCCCACGAAGCATGACAGATCTAGGTACTATATAATGTAGACTATTTGATAATGGAATGCAGTCGAATCTATTATTGCATATACCATGCAGCATCATTACACCCAGAAGAAATCGTCTGGACTCTAAACTAAGAACATTATAACGTTTCAGTAATTGCTCATAGGAGACATTAGGACGATAACATTTCCAATTCATAGTACGTAAATACTTTTTCTGCACAATTTCTAGCCTTTCTTTGTACTTATCATAAAGAGGATCCCAAATTTGGACGGCGTATTCTAATTGCGACCGAATCAGGGTTTTATATAATATTAAGAATGTAGAGGGGCGTACAAAGCTGCTTGAAAATCTCATCACCATTCCGTACATCTGAAAGGCTTTTTTTACTATATTGTCAATATGAGTATCAAAATGCAGACTAGAGTCAAGCGTAACCCCCAAGTCACGGACAGATGGAAATTCATTAAGACTTATATTGTTTATTAAATAATTAAATTTGATATGATTTTTATTTTTAGTAAAAGAAATTTTGTAACATTTGGGAAGACTAAGAAAGAGTTTATTTTTAAGGCAGTATTCATAAAATCTATCAAGGTCCTGTTGTAAATAATGGCAGTCGCGAATATTTTTACAGGTAATATAAATTTTCATATCGTCTGCATACATCAAGAAATTTGAGTTGACAAAACAATGTTTAATGTCGTTAATAAATGATACAAATAGAAAAGGACCCAAAACTGACCCCTGAGGAACCCCAGATTTTACAACTATAGAGTCAGATTCATGCCCATTAATGACGATCTTTTGAGTCCTATTGAAAATATATAAAGCAAACCATCTGAGTAAATTGCCGCGTATACCATTAAAGGCAATTTTTCCATAAGCAGGGTGTGATCCACTTTGTCAAAGGCCTTCTGAAAATCCGTGTAAACAGCGTCAACCTGTAACCGGTGGTCCATATTTTCAGAGATAGTTCACAAGAAGATAGTAGAGCGACGCTTGACAAAACCATGTTGTTCGGGTATGATAAGATGACGGATATGTGGATATAGCGCACTGTGCACAAGTCGTTCAAAAACCTTTGACAGAGTGGAAAGAATGGAAATGGGCCGATAATTCTCTACATTATTTTTATCGCCACTCTTGTACACAGGGGTGATAGAGGCTCGTTTCCAAACTGTAGGAAAGACCCTTTCCTTCAAACATTTATTAAAAATTATATGTATGGCTGAAGACAAGTGGTCAGCTGTATTTATGAAGAAGGAGGGTGGTAGCCATCGGGTCCAGCTCCTTTAGAAGAATCCAGTGAATTCAATGCTGTAAGTATAGATTCCTTTGACAAGTAGATGTCAGAGATACAATCATGGTGAATTGTCCTCATAGTAATTAGACGGTTGCCATATTTTTGGGTCAAAGGTAGAGGGTTCATACACCGAACAAAAGAAAGTTGAGAACAAATTGCATATTTCCTTGGGGTCATCGGAAGAAACATTTTTGTAAAACATATTAGCAGGGTACTTAGCTTTGCCATTCTTGGAAGAGACATACGACCAAAAATACTTAATAGATTTGGGAATACTGTCCTCAACTGATGTCATGTACCTCTTATAACATTTAGCGGTCTCACTGTGAAACAATTTGCGATAATTTCAAAAATGTACATAATCAGAGTAATTACCATATTTTTTCCACTTAATCCAAGCATGTTCTTTAGTTTTGAATGTTTTTATTAGAGAAGGGGAAAACCAGACCGGAAATTTTGATGTTATAAACTTGTATAGGTAGATATTATAATAAAATAAAGAAAATTTAATCATTAACTCTCGATTTCATTTCTTTCCTTCATATCCATCAGATATATAAAAAAAAGTAGGTACCCATAAAAAAATCTATAAAATGTCTCTCAATTTATACGACAGACGAAGCCGCAGGAATAAACTAAGCGAACTTTTAAGAAGCGCAGTGTGAACGCACATTTACATTTCTAAGGTATTGTTAACGCCCACTGACCCTAAAAAAGTTTTTTTTTGTCTTTGTCATTTGTATGATAATGTGCGATAGAGAAGGCGCTATACTAACTCGTCTCCGTGAATACACTATAATAAGCAAGAATTGTTACCTAAGTAGGCAACACTTTTTTAGTTTTTAGTGTATGGGTAACATTTAAATGTTGTTATATTTACCATGGGCCGCCCGGGTCAGCATTCTAGTTGAATTGATAGTTCTTCGAGGGTACTACAAAGACTGGGAACACTGTGTGGTAACCCCGTAATATCATCATCATCCTGCCCTTATACGAAGTAAGTTGGGGTCGGTGCGAGAATTTTTTTCCATGTGCATCTGGATTGAGGGCCCATATTTTAAATCCTTGCGAAACGAAATAATACTTCAAGGGGAATTAGTAAAAAAAAACTTAAAGCAAAGGGTCATGAATTTGTTAAACGTGAATTTAAAACTGGAGAATGCATCCACCCGCACTCTCCAGTCATCCAGTGACATGTCGCCAATTTAACAATAAAACAAAGCATGTGCTACGGAAAATCAGTTTATTTTGAACAGTGATAGTCCAGGATACATCAATATAGTTGATTAAGCGATTTAAAAACATCGAGTAGGTACTGTTATAACCCGTGCGCAATAATTTGAGACCAGAATTTGAAATAAATTAGAAATAAAACCTGCCAAATGCCTGTCTACCATACATAACGCGAGGCAGAACATTGTACGTACAATATTGAAAAAAATGCCATGTTAACATAAAACTTCTTATAGCTTTTCTTGTAATCTATTGACAAAGAACCCAGTTTATTTTCCAGTATTTTAGCGTTGGTAGGTTTCGGAGATAAGGGGGGGCAATTTTTATCTGTTTTCTTAAATAACTTGAAAGTTACAGAAACTACATTTATATATTTGAGAACCTCGCACAACAATCCTTTCATTTGATACGTCACACACATACTAACGTTCCCCTAAAAGTGATCCCTAAAGATATGATTTAATAAACTTGCGAGTATTCCACGCGAGTCTCAACTTATTGCTTCGGGTTATACATGCATATTATAATTCTATTAAGTTTTTACTTCTACGGAGTGCGGTTTGTTGTTTATAGATATTTTTATAGTTAAATTCCATATAATGTGTAGAAATAAGTACTATAGTGCTATTCTGTAAAATTGATTCTTCGATAAGTATTCAGAAAGCCATTACTGAAAAACGAAACGTTTACTTTTTAAACTGGCTTTTATTAAAATGAAAAAATAATTTATGTTTTAAAGGTTTTATCTATCAGCATTGAACGCGTATACAGTTTCGTGTCCGAGCTATTAACAGCAGGATCAATTCATGTCCGCCCTAAAAATGTATTTGCAATGCAGTATAATTACGCAAAATTTCACCTCAATCGGTTGGGGGGAACTGGTTTGAAATTCAGTTGCAAGAATTGACCAATACTGACAAGGTCAGTTAAATAAAAGCTTATAATAAAAATTCCAATATCGAACAAGAGCTTTTAAAGGTGCGCTCAAACCGACACAACCGGAAGCCCGAATAGCTGCGAACACTATGACAGATATTTCTCAGATCTTAACATGAGAATGATGGCATCATGCTTGGTTGATCGCTGATCATTATTTCGATTACGGAAAGGTGAATTTCAAGATACTAGTCAATTAATCTCGGTAGCTGTACTCTCGCTCCAGGCAGGGCGAGTGCTTGGTCGGTGTGTTTCGCTTGCTCTCCGTCCCGTGTTTATGTGAGGTGTCGGGAGAGACATAGGAGAGCTCTCGATCGAAAGTGTACAGCCACCATCAGACTAACTGTGTTGGTACGGTTCATATTTATTTGTTGTCATTCAAAAATGTTATAATTTACAGAATAGCAGTACAAATTAATCGTCCAGACGATCAGATTGGACATCAAAATGTATATATTAATATATATACGGTAAAAGAACCTATGCCGTAGTAACATAATATTAGTCATAATGTTATATTTACAAATGTGAATATATTGGCATACCACACTACACATAGAATAAACAATCAACTAGGTAGTTTTTTTTAATGGACTTCTTACAGTTAACACTTATCGTCTCATTTACTTAGTAATTTCAATACCTCAATATAAGAATATGTTTTTTAGAGAACAACATACATACAATCAAAGAAATTTTAAAATATAGGAAATTGCATCAATTTGCATAAAGACAATCGAAATTCAATACATGATATGCGCCAATAAATGGTGGTTAAATAGTCAGAGATAGACAATTTAACCACACTGTATGTACATTAAATGATACATTATCGATATTCTACACACATGATTTCACATTTACGTTTATAATTTAATCAATTATATTGTAAGTACTTTCTGGGGCGATACCACACGACATTACTTAAAATAACAGAATATATCGGGTGTTATATAAAGCCGGGCTACAATTCATGTTTGGTTGAATTTTCTACTTTTATTGCGAGATAAATCAATTCTACAAATGGAATGGCAACTGTGAAACTAATGGCGCTAGTATAGCTCGTACCAAGCAACGTCATTGGTTGAAATTCTGTCAATGTCATTTTAAATATTTATTTTCAAAATAGCTTGTACCACATGGTCATGAGGTATGAAAATCGGGAGGGGGTCGGAAAAAAAACGATTAATCACGATGGGGAGAGAGTATAAATGTTACAATCACGTGTATTTATTGTCGTGGGACTACAAAAATGAATTTAATATGAGACGTGTTAAAATACGTTTTACCAATAATTAATGAAAAATCCGATCAAGCAATTTTTTATCGACCATCCTCAAATAATATTAAGGTGTGACATTAATCGTATCCTTAAATACACAAGTAGGGAGGTACATTATTATACGAACTTTTTTTAAACATGTTCTATTATCTTATCACACTTATGTAATAACAATAAGTTTAGAGAGAATAGAGATTTATTAGACTAATCATATACCCAATTAGGTACATAGTTAACATATTGGTCGAAGAGGCACGGACACGAAAACGGAAACCACATACTCAGTACATCATTCTGAGCCCCCGCACATGGAAATTTTTCATCGGTTATTTTACAAAAAACAGCTGTTTCATACAAAAGTGGAATACCTACACGGTCAAAATGTATGGCTGTTTTTTTTTTAATTGCCCATGAAAAATTTCTATTTGGTTCAGAATGATGTACCTACTGAGTATGTGGTTTCCGTTTTCGCGTCGGTGTCCTTCCACCACGTGTAATTATAATAAGGTCGTGATAGGTAAACCAATGCGTGTAATAATTGACTATACCTAAAGGGATGATTCTTTAGAAAAATATTTTGTGTAAATGCTACTTGGTTGCTTTAGAGAGGTTCTAAGAAACTGACATATTTTTTTTTATGTGATCTCAAATTACGCGACAAAATATCTGATGGAAAATATTGTAATTTGTTTTATGTAAATTCGTAAGTTAAGATGTATACAATACCGACAGTTGTAATTTTTTTTCTTTTTAAAATATATTCTGGAAATGTACACACAGAGCAACTCTTTAATAAGTGCATGGACACATTATATATATATAAATCTAATCAAAAATTGATCACGTATCTTTTAGTAAAGTGTTCCCAAAAAGACATTCTAAATAGAAAGTTTGATATAATGGTTACAGTACATATTTTGTAAAGGTACCTGTAGAGGGTGGAAACTTTCAGCGGGGCAGTAAGGGGAACTACCTTAAGAGTTGCAGCTACACGAAAATGGTCTTAGGAGACTATCCATAATTTTTCGTGAATTTTTGATACCCATTCACAGATTTTAAAAAATTGTACAAAAATTGTTGTTGTAATTGTTGGCAAAAAATGGCAATTTTACACTCTTTTTTTGATGCCAATCGATCCAGTTTCTAATAGTGATCAAAAAATTTTATTGGTCCAACCAAGGTTAGAGTACTAAAAAAGACAGAAATTGCAAAAAACTTTTCCCATACATTTTGTATGAAAATTTTATACATTTTTTTTTTCGATTCTCTTTCTAATACTAATCAAATACTTCTATATCTCCATAACATTTCGTGAAATTTTGATCCCAATCAATCTTTCACGAAATATTATGGATAGTCTCCTAAGACCATTTTCGTGTAGCTGCCCCGCTGAAAGTTTCCACCCTGTATTCTACAAAAGTCGCAAATAATCTCATCACATCGTACGAAAGACCTACCTATATCAATAAAGGACATTTTGCCCATTTCTAAAGATCAATTTGGTTAACAATCTAATTCGTTCTCATCAAAATCGATAACATTTAATACTTCCAAAAACTTCTAAGCCTTAGCCATTTTATCAAATTCCTTTAACGTTCTAAATATCCAACAGTTTAAATATTGTGAAAATAATATTCCTCTTTTCTACAAATATTTACAGTACATCAAAAGGCAAGTTCTGCCACATATTACCCACAATGTAAAATATCCAACAATTTCGATCCAAAAATATTGCATTTAGGTACTGAAAACTTCCCTCTCATACATAAATACTTGAAAACAAAGACCACGGAAACGCCTCGACGGCCGCTGCTGAAGACGCTACTGTACATGGTATTTACTTTTCAAGTGGCGAGTCTCATTGTACGGGTACGTCATTGTTTACTCATAGAAATTGACGTACCGTGAACATTCTAAGAATTACCTGCCACAACTACTTATTAATAGCAAATTATTATTGTTCGTGAAGGCGTCTCTAGTGGCTGCCGGCGCGGTGATCGCGTGTTCTGTGCTTGAAACAGTTATCAACTGTTTATTTACAAGTGCATACATAAAATATATCATGTCATTTTCATCGAAGACTAAAGTCTCCTTTCTATTAAAATATCGACACAATTACCACATTAATGTTTATTCATACACGGTACACCGAATAAGAAAATCGATACATATGCATGTAGAAATTGCTCGCAGCAACAAATAGTTCATTTCCGATACTTTTCAAATGGACCGATACGTCGCATATTATGTATACTCGTATATAACTAACATCACTGTATGACACGCACATACACGTATAACTAACATCGATGTACACTTACACTAGTTTATCCAGGTTTACCGATAATAACAGATAAATAAAAATGCATTAAAAGTCCTTCACATATTCAATTCAATGGGTATCTATCACTATCGGTAAAACTAGAAGTGTCGTTAAAAATAGACAAGTGTTCAAAACAACGCGTCGCGTCGACAATACGGTCCAACCGTCTTATTTAAAATTAAATTTAACTTACCAAATATTATTTACAATTGACAAAATTCTTTCAAATTAACATTTGCCAAAGAAATGGTGTGTTGCTGTGTTATTTATTGCATGCAAAATACATCGTAGTCTGTTCAAATTCGAGTGAATCAACACTAAAACTACTAATTTGTTCATAATGTTTAAATGAATGTTAACTGAGCACACTAAATTTTATTTCATATACAGGCGAGTTTAATCTAGCTCGTGATATCTTTGACCACTTTCCTCCAAAACTCATCCTGTTTACAACGAAGGATCTAGTCAACTACACATTAATTAATGAATAAATCGATAACTAATCTGAGAGCTTTCCCACGTATACGTTTAATGTAAATCTTATTGCATATTACCTAAGTAGTGTAGCTTTTTAGATCGAATGTAACCTCGACTAGACTACGCTGAAAGAAAACTAAATTTAGTCGCGTATTCAAAGAGAATCATAGTAAATAGAATCTTATGACAGTGTCAAAAGCTACACACTACAAAATCGTGTTTGGCAAGAGGTATAAGCAGACTAATAGTGGAATAATAATCTTTACATTGTTAACGGCATGACATCACTCCTGTAAATCTACACTTTACCTATTACATAACAAGTCCCAATTGGTTGGGGCGAGCCTATCACCAAATATCGCAATAAGTATAAAGATTATGAAGTATTTATAACTCCCACGTCAGGTAGTGACGAAATACTAACGTTAGCGTTACACATGTTTATTTAAGTACCTATATAAGTGATCATAAATAGGTACCTACTATAAAAATGACTCGAGTAGGCAGGTACGTCTAATGTTCTAACCACGAAGATTACTACTTACTGGGTCTACGTGAAGAGTTCTGCTAAATCCTTCTATATCCGTACTTATAAAGCAGATTACAGATGAGAAAGAAAACCACACTTGAGACTTGAGAGTAACTCTAATGCCAGATAAGCATGTTACAAACAGGTACATCGAACGTTACGTATCCTTACTACAACAATTATTCTTTTTTGCCACTAACTTTATTGTAAATATGGCCTTATAAGTATGGTGTAGGTATTCGTAATACCGTTATGTCTACCATGTTCGAGATCCAGGAATAATAATAAGATATATCACCAACATACTAAGACATACATATAAAGAAATATTTAAGAAATCTTACCATATTATATTACCACTACAAGATAATTTGGGGGTTAAATGTTATATTGTTCTATAAATGAAGAATTCAAAAAGATTTGAATTCCAAAACTCAAATAGTTGTATCAGAAGTGTTTCTAGAAGACTGCGACACGGATAAAAACGATCTACTTTCTACGATTGAAATATTGAATGGCGAGGCCTGGCTTGCATAAATGAATGTTGCTGCGAGCAGATCAACAATCGCAAGCACAGCAAGTGTCTCACAGAATACCCCATATTCAGGTGTGGTTGAGGCTGAACTTCCACCATTTTTTTGACAAACGCCTCATACTACCGTCGAGGAGTAGGCTTCACCGAGCGTTAGCGGTATTGGAGTCGCTCTCGGGCCCGTCGTGGTACTCGTGGAAGCAGGGCACGATGCACAGGTTAGTGCGGCACTCGGGGCAGTGGTACTGCGTCTTGCGGCGCAGGATGCGGCCGCACTCGTCCACCGTGTTCCAGCAGAAGTTGCAGCTGAGCGGCGGGCCGGAGCGCACGGCGGGCGTGTGGCTCGCGCGGGTGGCCTGCGACGCGTCCGACGCCGTCGACTCGAAGGACGCCGACGCTGAAGCCAACGTTGCGGTCGCGCTCGTGCTTGTGCTCGTGCTCGTGCTCGTCACCGCGCGGATCAGCAGTGAGCCCACTTCTTGTTCGAGGCGAGGCTTCCGAGCTACTGTTGCCTGGGAATTGAAATTGTAAAATAAGTTAGCACTCTGAAAAGACTTAACGTTTTCAGTTTTAATATATTTTATTCATATTACAAAAATTTATCTACTTATATTGTGTCAGTAAGCAAGTTAACACAACTCCATGTAAATTGAACATCTTACAGGTCTATGCGCCTACCGCCCAGTCTAGCGAGGACGAAATGGAGAATTTTTCAAAAGGAGACCAAGATAGAAATACTTAAAAAGGAGATAACGGTAGTTTTAGGTGATTTTCACGGACAGCGACGAACATCTTCGACGGGTAGTCGGGAAGTATGGAATCGGCAACAGAAACGAGAGAGGCGCACGTATGCTTCAGTTCTGTAGTGAGGAAAATCTTACAGTGACGAACACCTGTTTTAAACAACATATGCGGCGATTGTATACTTGGATTTCTCATGGTGACCGTTATAGAAACCAAATAGACTATTTTCTTATCCAGAACCGATAGAAATCGTCTGTCATGAACACCACTACATACCCGGGGGCGGACTGTGACTCTGATCACAAACTTTTTGTTATCACATTTCGACTTCGGCTGAGAAAACTCCACAAGCAAGAACGCACACTGAATATGCACCATGTTGATCTGCAAGCCTTCAGAAAAGCAATTGAACACGAATTATCTGAATGTTCCATAAATGATGCCACTGACCCAGCCGTCACTTGGAAAGCTTTGCAGAAAAGACAACACTGCTGCCAAAACCTACCATGAAACCTTTTATATTTTATTTTATACTATTCGGGAAACTTACAGATAATATAAACAATGTTCTTAAACTATACGAATTTGAAGGCCATTTACAAGTTTCCGCAGATAAAAAACACTCGAAACAAAAAAGAAAACGAAAACACAACAAAAGAAAGAGCTAGATAGAGCTCTTTTCCGCAAGGTCCAAGAGATGACTAAATCTTGTACTACGAAAACCTGCGCGATCGCAGATGAAACAGGTAACATACTCACAGAAAAAAAGTCAGTTTCTGGAACGCTGGAAATAATACTGAACAACACTTTATGAGACCGGTTAACCTATCACAAGCGGCGCGCAGACAGATTTGTCACCGCAAGAACCCGAAATTCTGCAGTGAGGTCGAACATGTCCTTGAATGTCTCAAGGATGAAAAATCGGTGGTTAATCTCCAGGTAAAGTTACTCAAAAACCTAGATTTCAAAGGTATGGAGCAGATTCTAAGCATCTGCAATTCTATCTAGAAGACCAGGAGATGGTCCGAAAAGTGGACAGAATCCATGCTTGTTCCACTTCAAGAAAAAGGCTCTACCAAAGACTGCAGCAACTAGTACCTTGGCACTTATTCCACATGTTAGCAAATTACTCCTGTACATCTTAACAGCAGGCTAAAACACTTTCTCATACCAAAAATTCCAGAAGAACAAGCAGGTTTTGATAAAGGCAAAGGCACGAAGGAACAATCCTGAACAGCCCTGTATTGTTGTTTTTCATTGATTATACCAAAGCCTTTTGATTGTGTAGAATGGTACAAGCTGTGGCCTAGTCCGATGCCTCTACATCAACAACCGTTGTTTCGTTAAAATAGACACCGACTGTACAAATTTGTTCTCCATCAAGAAAGGCGTTAGGCAGGGATGCATCCTCTCACCTCTACTCTTCAATGTGTATGGAGAGTATACCATTCGGAAAACTCTTGAGGGCTGGGAAAAGGGGTTTGCTGTTGGTGGAAAGCGTATTTCCAATCTGAGGTACGCTGACGACACCGTTCTCCTTGCTACAACACTTAGCGGCATGGAGGAAATATTATACAGATTGGAGGTGGAAAGTGGCAAATTATGGCTTGCAATAAATAGGCAGAAAACCAAACGTATGGTGATAAATCGTGCGGGAAAGCTATTGGGCGCCTATAACATCCAAGGCATCGATGCTGTGGACAATTTCGTTTATCTGGGCTCTAATATTAATAATGAAGATAGCTGCGTCCCAGAAATAAATCGGCAGAGAGCCATGGCTAAAGTTGCTATGACACGCCTACAGAACATCTGGAAAAATCGTGGCAAAAGCTACAAAACGAAAGCCCGATTGGTCAGAGCACTAGTTTTCCCGATTTTCCTCTATGGCGTTGAGACGTGAACAATCCGAGCTAGAGAAAGACAGAGGATAGAGGCATTCGAAATGTGGTGCTGGAGGCGGATGCTCCGAATTCCGTGGACAGCCAAACGCACAAATGTGTCTGTCCGTTCCCAACTCAATATCAAGACCCGATTGTCTAGTTTGCCTACAGCGTATTTTGACCTATTTCGGCCACATAATGCGACGGGGAGATAAGCCTTGAAAAGCTGGTCATTATTGACAATACTGAAGACAAGAGAGCACGAGGTGGGTCGCCAACACGATGGTCCGACCACGTAAAAGAAGCTAAGTCCTGAAGCAAATTTCAGCAGGTGGTGGCAACTTTGGACCGGATTCGATGGAGACAGATTGTCCGTTTGAAGGGGTCCAGTGACCGCGATCCTCAGTAATAAGGGAACGATTTAAGAAGATTGTGGGAGTATCTTATTACCTTTAAATCGATATACATTTTTAGTTACAGTTTTTATTTTATACCAATATTGCTTGATTGCTGTAGTTAGTCTGTATTGCTTTTAGTAATAAGTTGTAATTATGGTTTTCTTAGCTTTTAAAGTCTAGCTCAAAGTCGGTACAGAAAAGTCTTGTATCTTGCTTGTTTTATTAAAAACGACGGAGATTGTGTAAATTCATTTTAGTTTGAGCGTTGCATGGTCTAAAGTCAAAGATTAGTTTCGTCCGCGGCCGCTGTCGCAACACTCTATAACGTGTAGCGTGTAGGCGGCAATAGTTACCTTGGAGGCGCCGTACTGCGGATAGGACTCATGTTTCTGTAGCGTAGGAGTGGTCTTAGGCGGGGCGGGCGGCGCGGGGAGGGGCTCCGAGGACTGTTTCCGAATGTTCTGCTCATCGGGCACTCGCGACTGCCGTTTGAAATGCTTGGTTCGCCGGTGCCAGCCGTCTGAGGAGTGTAGGTTCGCGTTTCCTGAAGCTAAACAGAGTTACATATTATGTTATGGACAAACAGTAAAAAATTAAAAATTAAGAAAGAAAGTGAAAAAGGTATCTTTTTTGTAAAAAAAAAGAAACCACACACCCGAAGATTTCACACACCTTCGTACATTTTCGTATTTCGTAGAATATTATTTTTGTTAGTAATATTTGATTGGACCTTATTTTCAAAGCTTCATCAATGGCCGCTTACTTACTACGACTCCATGTCCATACATTATTAGGATCATTGGCTTTTTCACTGGCGCCTTTTTGAATTTTGATTTCGGTTCCTTTTCCGTTTTCAGCGACATTGTGAAACTTAAACTTACAAACTACATCCTTGGAGATAAGATTAACTGAGCCAACTATTACCTACATTAGACAACTATTTTGCTTGATCTTTCGAACGTCATACTGCCTCGTTCATCCATAATTCTTAGTTTTTAGTATTGCACAGAGATCTTTTCTTTTTCAATACCGAAGAAACGATCATCTCTTTTTTAGTGTATATTTTTATTCGCTTTTCCGCAGCAATGTTATTGAATTCTTGTGAAGAAATCATTTGTGTAAACACACTCGAGGACAAAGAATAAGGGTCAGTACGTAAAACAAAAAATATTCTTAAAATAATAGAGCTGGCGGCATGAATGAAACTGTATGTTGTAGATAATTTAACAACACCAAAAACTAAAACTAGTTCAAACCACACCAAATGTTGGAAATATTAATAGTTTAATGGTCAATATCCCATAAAAAACATAAACATTTTTTACGTTGAAAAATACACAAAAACTAATTTTAAAACAAATTAATACTTTGTATTGCCTCCACGGGCTGACAGAGGAGAATGGAAGAAGAAAACGTCTTGATTGGTAAAGGCGTAAAAGGCTCAAGTAGAATGGGACGAAAGCAGGAAGATGCTGCTCTGACTGCTTTGCTCTTGGGAGCCTACGAGATGATCTTAGCATAAATATATTAAAATCAGTTTACTATGCTCTAGTCGAATCAAGATTGAGATATAGTATTCAACTATGGGGAAATAGCTACAAGTATAACACCGATTGAGCATTTGTACTTCAGAAAAGAGCGTACCGAACTATAGTTCGCATTCCACAAATCGAGTCTTGTCGGGATTATTTCAAGAGCTGGTACCGTAAGTATGGATTACTTACGGTACCCAGCCTTTACATATTAATGACCTTGACCACCCTGGCAAAACATATAAATGACTACGAAACGAAGGACGAAAGACACGAAAAGAAAAGAAAGCACAGAAAACAAATAATATAAGCTTTACTTAAAGCATAAAATGAACACCAAAATAAATATTGTAAAACATTGTGTCCAGTATCAAGCAGTGAAATTATTTAATTGCTTGCCTAAAGATATAAGACAACACTATTCAAAAAGAGACTTACGGAATTTTTATTGTAAAAATGTTTCTATTCCATTGATGAATTCTGACCCTAATTTAATGATGATCACTAAATTATATTTATTTATATTATTGATAATTTTTTAATGCTACTAATGACATGTTTCAAATTATTGTGATAATCTGTAGGTATGCAAAGTGACTTGATTTTATCGATTTTTTTTTATGTGGCTTTTTGGTTGTGTTAGTTTTTGTTGGAAAATTAAATGAAATTATTAGGGTGGTAATTGTTAAATTTTATTGTGTTGACATTGTTATACATTTTCTTTGATTGTGTTTATTATTTTTCTTTTGATTTTTAGGAATGTTCTATTATTACTAGAGATTGGATATTCGGATGTATATTTACCTAAAGTACGTTTTTTCCCGGCAAAGGGTAGAAAAGTATGGAAGCGGCTTCTTTAAATGCCTAATATTATCCCAGGATTGCGGAATTTCATAATTTTTTGTGTGTATAAAAAGTAGTACTCAAAAGTATAACGAATATTTATAATCTATTTCAAACCAGGTCAGAAATTTGTTGAAAATAACAAGTGAAAAATTACTACAACTATTCGAATTCTAATCTTGTTATAATCAATATTTCAGAATATCGATTAGTACAAAATGGTAAATATGACTGGTCATTATTCGCTTAAATTAAGACACTAAAATGAAAAAAATAATGTTCATTCAAATAAACTGGGACTTTTCACGTAATGACGCGCGCTCCATCCTAGTCAACACTCAAACTTTAGGTAAATATGCAGCCGAATATCCCTTCAGTAATGATCATATATGAGATTGTTTTTAATTGAATATTGTCTTTAGCTTCAAATATTATTTTTGCAAAACATTCAGTCATAATTTGTTAATTGTTATTGAATAAATCAAATGATGATTGCCTCCACGGGCTCTTCTCACAGCTGCCAGGCGATTGGACATGTTGTTTATTAAGTTTTTTTAATGAGCTATTCTCCCATTCTTCCACTAACGCATGTTTTAAATCTCGAGGTGTAGCTGGAGCAGGGTTTCGATTTCTTATACACCGCTCAAGCTCGTCCCAAGCGTGTTTAATTGGATTCAGGTCCTGTCTGTCCTGTCTTGCGAGCCAGTCCATGCGATTGATGCCAACACAACGTCCTGAAAATACTCATTTACAATTTGAGCTGTATTTGGCCTGGCGTTATCATGCATGAATTGAATTGAATTGAGCACGTCTGGGACCTCCTAAAAAGGCGAGTACGATCTGATCAGCCACTTCCACAAAACATCAGGGAGCTTAAACGTGTGACCTCGGCTGAGTGGGAACACATTCCACGGGACACCATCAAAAGCCTGATGGGAAGCATGCCGTAATCGCTGCAAGGGGAAATCATACTCGTTATTAATTTTTATTTTTCATCTCTTTTTTTATTAAAATACCATAAAAATACTCGTAGTCTTAATTTCATTTTACCCATAAAAATGTCCATTTTAACACGGCTCTCTGTTTACATTGAATAAAGCACCGATTATAGGATTTAAGTGTTAAAAACTACATATATTCTCATTGATAATAAGAATATGCTAATGACATACTAAAAAAAAATATACTATCCGTAGAAAAGCCAATGAGTGTAAGGTGCCCGTTTTTTGCAAAGGGCTTTATATATTTTTTGGATATGTACCTATTGTTAACAAAATACCAACATACCATTACGCCTGTAGGCTATGAAGGGGTAACAAATGCCCACATTTTGCCAGTTATAGTATGTTCCATTTGATTGGGGATAAGCATATTACCATGACAGGTATTGTTAACAATGTAAAATGAATGCATAGCAATTTGTATAGGATATACTACTTTGTCAAGACGTAACGCTTTTTCCTACCTTTGTAACCTATCTTTCTAACCTTTCTAACCTATGTACTATATTTTAACATATCAAAGACTCATAACATATATGTTAAAATATACCTTATTTGGAGTACATGACTCATAACGTATATGTTAAAATATACCTTATTTGGAGTACATAAGTCACAAAAACTCAAAATTGTCGAGGTTGTGGTTTGGAACATTTTTGCTTAAATCGGTCCAATTGAGTTCAGTTCACGCCGCGAATTCTCCTTTATGTCTTCTACCGAATGAAAACGAGTGCTAGGAAGTGGTACTTTGAGTTTAGGAAAAAGAAAGAAGTCGGCTGAAGCCATATCTGGTAATAAGGTGATTGCTCGATGGTATTTGTTGAGTTTTTGGTCAAATATACGTTCACTATTATGGCCTTGTGCGATGGCGCATTATCGTGGTGCAAAATCCAAGAATGGTCTTTCCACAAATCTGGCCTTTTTCGTCGAATTTGCTCTCTTAAACGCCGCATGACCCTCAAATAATATTCTTTATTTACTGTTTGACTTTCCGGCAAGAATTCCGAGTGCACAACACCGCGATAGTCAAAGAAAATGGTCAACATGGCTGACTTTTGATCGACTTTAGACTTTAGCGTGGCCTACCAGAGGGAGGCAAATCTTCCATCACATCTCGACCGCTTTGCACGTATTTTTGATAGTGTCGATTCCCGGCGACGTTGGTATTGTATTGTATAGCGGGCTGGTGTCCGCAACTCCACGTCCAAAGCGTGTATTTTGCGTACGAAAAATTTTAAAAAACGTCGTTGGTAATTGAAAAAAGAACAGCTATTCCGGTATTGTACTTTTGTAGGAATCAGCTGATTTATTTCTTGACTGCGGATGAAAAAAGATTATGTGGCCCCCCCACACACTTTTTGTTTGTTTATTGTTCAATATGATGTAATGAATACGTGGGTACCGTACCGTTTCACAGTGTGTAATTTCGCCTCAAAAGCGGACATCCTTTTTTTATAGCGGATTCCGATGGATATAACTGTTATACAGTATAATATGAAATACCAATTTAAATATATTACTTAATTTTAAAGTTACAATAGTTTTTTTGAAAGGTCAATGAACTTTGTCAAAATCTTTTTTGTAGATATTTCCCAAAATAACAAACGCTCACCTTATTTAAAATTAACCATGAATTGAAAATTGTATATATAATGTCGTGTATAAATTACAAGTCTTTACTTTCCCTGGAACGCGAGTTAAAAATTTATTTTGAAATATTAGAAAATAAATTATATAAAATTTTCTATATGACATTAGCATTTTTTTTTACCAACGAAATACAGTCTAGTTATGTAGCTTCTTATAGTAAAAAAATGGAACATTTTACGTACAGGACTTCAGAGTTATAACGTTTCTAAGTTTTTCATCAATTTCTATGGAAATAGGGTTGTCAACCATGCGTTTACTATAAATAAGTAAACTCATGGAAAAATGTATGTTATTGAAAAATCACACAATATCTACTAAGTAATAAATTTTCTAAACACGTTTTTAATATTGAACCTGAAAAAAAACCGGAAACAAATAAAAGGAAACCATCAGGAGGTTCCTGGACACAGATGCAAAGGACTCACCGAATCATTTCTATCCATTATCTACCCCCTTATATCCAAGAAATAGGTAAATAACCTAATGATAAGTTTTTATATTATAAAAATAAGATATAGATATAGACATACCATAGACTTGAGTGACAACCCTAACTTAAAATTTTAAAATTTAATATCTCCGAAGTCCTATGTTTAAAACATGTAGTTTTTTTTGTCGAAGTAATAGTTACATCAACTAATAATTTGGCATTTAAAAAAAATGCTACTAATGCAGGACATGTCAGAAAAAAAATATGAACTAAATAACAGAAAAAAAATATTTTCTCCCAAACCAGACGAGATTTTTTAACTTTTTTAATATTAATAGGTGCCTAAAATATGTTTAAACCATAACCAAAAACACCCAATGGAAAAAACGATTGCACACGGAAATAAAATGTTTTTATGGTTTCTATGGACTTTTCTCGATTTTCAAAATTTCTCGACTACTATGATAGATAACGACACCGGAGTTTTACTAGTAGATTTGTTCGATTAATACCTTTCTAAATAGCATATAAAACGAGCATGTCCGCTTTTGAGGCGAAATTATACACTGTGCGTTTGTGCGTCGGTGTCCCTTCTACCTTGTATACCTACTTTTTACTATAGGAGGAACACAAAGTATAAATTCAGAAGTAATCATAGCATAAAACCGGGCAAGCAGTGCTGTGGCTACGCTAGAAAGGAATGTGGAAATATTCAGTTTACTTACTGTTTTTATTATCGTCACAATCGTTGCTATTGAATCATGGGGAGACTTCAGACGCGGTTCATAGAATTTGATGATGGGTATCGTCTCTTCTTGGGAGTTGGTAGCGGATCGGGTTAACAACCAACCTTCGACCAAGAAGCAAACAAACCAGCTCAAGAAGTGCATCATTGAAAACAATAAATGTGAGGTTCTTATTTTATGTTGACCTTCTAACGGGAGTAATTAATTTCAGGAAAATCCAAGTGTGTTGCGAAATGTATACGATTATAATAAGCGTAATATAAATTGCATAAAATGTAACCAATGTCTTCATGTAAAACGATACTTATTTATTATTAACTCGGACATTTTATGAATCAAAACCAAAGTACTTATGTTTATTGTAATCAGAGCTGTACTGTACGTACAGTACTGCAGTAATAGTAACTGTTTTACGGCTGATTCAGTACCAATATCCATATTTTTTTTGCATAATTTAATAGATAGGGGAGACATACTGTAGAGACACATTGTTGCATTTATGTCGACGAGCAATATTAACGTTGGCACTGGTTAGCTCGTGACTGGGGCAGCTCAGTCTTGATTTTTTTTATTGTAAAAGGCATCGCGCAGATCAACCTAGGAAGTTGTCGTCTGCTTAACCGGAGTATCCTGTGGGTGTTTTGTGTGTAAGGCTTCCAGCCAGGGCAAAAAACTTACAAACTAAGCGACTTATAGGTGCACGCTAAGACTCCCCCTGTGGCGTACGAGCCTCGGCTTAAGGCGTCGCTGGGGGAGGACAGCAAAGGGACAGGCTGGATCTGAATGATATCATTATTTAGGGGCTTATTTAAAACTACTGGCTCAACATCGCGGGCTGGAACAATGGTCGGAGAGGGTGATAAGTGAGAACGTCATCGCGTGTGACGAGGGTATGCCTTGGTCGGCGAATCTTACTAATACGCGATGACGGTCTTGAGTGGAATTAGGTCGTATTTATAGTATGATCACTGTGTGTAGTTCTAGGTGCTGCTGCGCTGATGGTCAAGCAAAAATGCATCGGTATGTTAGTTCTGTTTTCCCGCCTGCACATATAAGTTGGTTGAAGTTTAAACTTGTGGTAGTTATAATAATTGTGTGTCGAAAAAATAAACAAGTTTTAGCTCCCAATTGACTTTATACATTGTTATGCTACGGACCCAATATAGAATAATATGTGGCTTATGTTGTGTGCGTGTAAAATCACTCAATGAAATACAATAGGTATAGAGGGTGTAAAAAGACCCTTCACGATACTACGCATACATTTCATCATAACAAGTAACATAAAGCATAAGTAATTGCTGGGAATATAGCTGGGTTTTATTAACAGTGTCAATGGGTTTTTATTTTTGCACGGAACCCTAGGTATTCCTTTTTCTAAAATAAAAGTAGCCTAAGTTACTCTTCATAACATCAGTTATCTGCCAGAAAAATCCCGTCAAAATAGATCCAACCGTTTCGAAGATTTGCCCGAACAAACAGACAGACTAAGATTTAAAAAAATGTTTTTGTGTTATTTAACTTTTGTGTAAAAAAATCGTTATTTTGAAATTACAAACAGACACTTAAATTTTATTTATATATATATATATTAAAACAAAAACATCGGTATGTTCATTGGCAGCTGAGTTGATAAACAATACTTAAATTGTGTTGGAAAAACAAAATGTCGCGTTAGTTCTGTTTTTGATCACAAGCTGAAGTATTCCCATTTGAGCACCGACTTTAAGAGCACCCATCAATATAGCTAGCTCTGTAAAATATTGATGGGTGCTCAAATGGGAATATCTGACACCCGTATCTATAGTCATGTTAAAGTAATTACTTGAGCTTAAGTAATTATTTGTGCAATTTTTTATGCAATAGACAAGAATTTAAACGAAGTAAGAACCGTCAAAGAAAGCAAAGTTAAGAATTCAAACTTTTAACAGTTGTAACTTTAAGCAATTCATAAAGTATGTACATAATAAAAATCGTATCTTAAAAAATTACATTTACTCAAATAAACACTTGTTTATAGATACGGAAGTAAGCATTGGTGCTCTTAAAATCGGTGCTCAAATGGAAATACTTCCACAAACTTAGCCATACATATGTTTATGGCATGGGATAAACTAAGAGGGTGGGCAGGGTTTTAATAAAAGAGTTGAATTACAAAATAATCAAAATTATTTATTTTCTATTTTGGTATAGAACAATTATTATTATTATTAGTGCTAAGCACAAAATTCACCAATTTTGCTTGTTTATGAACAACCCCTGTGGGTCCGACAGTCGTGAGCATTGACGAGATCATTTAAAAAAACTATGAATCTAATATTTATTTTGAAAATTGTGATGATGGTAATACACAAACATTTCACAAAGGATTTTGTAAAAAGTTTATACATGTTTGTACCTGTTCCTCCTTAACGGAGAACTACTTTATGAGCTTATGTCCCAGTTCATGACAGCGCCGGCGCTACTTCGTCCTAAATAGGTACGAGTTTGGGTACGTATTGGTATAATATATATTGCTTTCACACGACACAGACTATCGTCTTCAGATTATTTCTTAATGAGTAGGACTGTCGCCCCTTTGTTCCAGAACCATGCAATATCATTTCATAATTAATACTATTTCGAAAAACACTGGTACATTATTATAAATCACTTTCTCGCGTGCGAGTGATGTAGACAATAACGTCTAGAAATGCTTGGGGGAAACTATAGTTAGTGTATTTATATTCATTTGATTAAACCTAGAAATATAATATTGTCAAAGGCTCAGCCTCTACTATTTTTATTAAATCGCGCTTTTCTATATATATTACTACATTTCAAGAATCCGTTAGTTTAATTTATTAATATTAACCTTATTAATACATTACCCACACACGAGAAAATCATCTTTGTTAACTGGTAACATTGATATTTCACGGCCAATTTCATCATGACCAACATAATACTTTGAAATCACCTTGGATGGCACTTATTTAAGAAAAAAGAGAGAGTAATAAAACAACATAAAAACGCGAGAACAGATCTTTCTCTATAACCTGAGCACTATTAGTTCATAGTGAGGCTCTAAGTTACAATGTCGCTTAGTTGATTATAAAAAGACAGTACAACCTAATTGGCAAGCTTAATGTTAAACAATACGCTTACTCGTTGCCTCGAATACTGGTAAATTGCAGCTGTAAAATTATCATAAAACATCCACTTCCTCATTTCTGAGCAGTCTTTCGAGACACATAGGGTTGAATTGCAATTGGACTCATATCTGTGCCACTAAAGTAAATGATTGCATTCGAGAACAATGTGCCATGCTCCGTTTCCTCTTTAAATGTACACATGTCCGCATTATACGTTACTAAAACATTAAATTCATACATTTTAATAATAGAATCTTCACCATAGATCGGAATAGGTAGAGTATATTGGTCTAAACTTCAAGGAAGTAAGTATCATTGTGGATAATACCACCCTCTAATTTAAACAGCTTTATTTCGAAACAAAGGAGTTATTACCCACTTGTTACTTACTTCCTTGAAGTTTAGGCAAATATACTCGATCTATTCCGATCTCTGATCATCACACTCCTGATTCCTTTTTTTCTCCGTTTATTGGTCATGTTTGAATAACCCCCTGTCACGCAAGTTTCTTAAGTGAGAGTCTATTGTGTTATGATGATTTTGATTTGATCAACATTACAACTCCTGTTTGTGACTTGGCCAAATACTGACTCAAAAATGCTTAATGTCAAATATTCCAATATTTTTTCTTTAATTGCCCATTTATTGAAAGGACTGATTAGTGGCACTCAGTCGTAATTATACTGATTAAGATCTAATCACAATTCAGCCTTTATTAATGTAATCGAATAAAAAATCTTTGTAAAATAAATCGAGGAAGAGAAGAAGCTACTCAATTACCTACCGTAGGTTGTATATACATAATTATTATATTTACAATTTGAATGACCTCCGTACGTAGCAGCTATGTTGCCAGCCTAAACGAGAGAAACCTTCTAAATTATTTTAAAAAATCAGTCGAAATTACAAAAAAAAAAGTTACAGAGATCGCAAACGCCGAAACTGGTTATTATCGTTGTAAATCTAGGCGAATAGAAAAATATAATACTCCTTAGTTTATTTTAAAAATAAAAAGTAATACTTCTAAAATGACGGTAGTGACAAAATCACAAATTGTACTCGCGGGCGGTTCGACTTACAGTATAAGAATCGTAAGCAATGTAAAAAACGTTCACAACTATATGTATTGGATTGAGCAAAGGGTATGAGAAAATAAACTGATTTCCATAATTATTATTTGCACTAGTACTATATACCTTCACGAAAAAGAAATTAATCCGTTTCCTTTTTCTTTAGTTAACTTCGGCGCCGGCGCACATATGTATTTGCCAACTTCTGCAAGGATTATATTAAAATGGCAGAGTTGCAAATATTAGGATAATATGAACTAATTACTAATATTAAATGCTAATATTAATTCTGCGTTCTAAAATCACAATAAACGATGCAATCCAATCGCTTATTACGGGCTAACACTGAATAAAAAACTTATATTAACATGTCTCCAACAACAAGGTCTACAATAATGAGGAGGTATGAACCTGTGGATCCTGTAACAAAGGCACCTAAGATCACTGACTAAATACCTTGCACTTAGTGAATAATGAAGAATAGAAACATGATAATTCGATGTATTCCCACGCTGGTGTCGAGAACCGCTCGCGAGACAAGTCTACGTTCTATACCAACAGCGGCACCGCTTATCCTTAACTTACACTATAAATGCAGATACATAATATTACATGCTTACCTAACTACTTTACACGATAGAGATCTCTGGTAATATTGTTCCTGTTCAAACTAATTGACGCGCCATCACGCCGCGAGCTACCAAAGACGTGTGTTCACGTCCGAAAACAAAGATATGTGCGAATTTTATCAGTCTGACGTAAATGCATAAGGACAATGAATACTTAAATTTGTTTTTTTCGTATAATTATCATTACTGGCTATTACTTTATCACGGAATATCGAATTATTGTTTAATATTTATAGCCCAAGAAAAGTATAAGTCTAAACACGCTATTTGTTCGCCTAACTCGTAAAATAAATGCAATTAAAGCAGTATAGTAGTGTGTTTTATAATAATTAACATTAGAATAGAGGTGAAAAAACTATACGAATTAATTGTTAGTTGTATCAGTCATTTAGAGGGGTTTCGACATTGAACTCATTCCACTTTTTCACTGCGGGTTGGTGAGTGCAAAATAGAACAGATATTCCGACCCGGGCACGCTATTGGACAACTACACACCTAATTGGCGCCGTCTTGAGATGACATCCAATAATAGGTAATGCTAGCTTTCCCAATGTTTTTTTCTCTCTCATAGATTAGCCTACAAATAAGGCCATCTATGTCGAATGGCAGACTTTGACATCGCCAAAGAACATTAACCGAAAGCCGTGAGAAACGGGAGGCGTAGAGGGAGCACGTTTGCACAGCTGTGGGACACCTATGGGTTTATATAAATGAACAGTAATATAACGGCCTGAAATAGCTAAACTAAATCATACAAATTAAAATTAAATATTTCACCTGTATTCTAATATTAATAACTCCGAGATAAAATATAAAGTATCGTACATAGCGAATGAATATACAGTGTTTTCTTTTTTAAATGCGTCAATATAGGGTATTCCAAACCAATAAAAATATTAGAAACTTTTCTTATTCGGAACCATTATTTTTTACCACATAAAAAAGTTTGGCGGGGTTTTGCAAAATTCATCGTTTCAAATGTTTGATTAAAAAAATATAGTTTACGATATTATTATTTTAAATTTATATCAAATATCCCAGGTCTCTGAGGTCTCTGGAATACAAAGCAACAGAGACTTGGTAAAACAGTCCAGTATACAAATACTGTTAAAATGGAAGTTACAAACATTCCTAGTGTTACAAAAACAGACAGCACAATATTATTTCAGTGTTCTATCTCACACACTACTACACCTTCAAATTATGTAGTATTTAAGACATACTATAGGTACTTTGTTTTAGGTGACTACTAAACGTATCCAAGCGTAAAAAACATTTGCGCGGAATTTTCCGAAAGTCTCGTTATAAACTAAAATACTTATAAATAGAGGTAGTTATTAATAAAACTGTGTGTAACTTGTCACTCAGAATTACACGCTAAATGTTTGCACAGTTCCTTGTTTAGCCATTGGTCCCCGAAAGTCCCCGTCATAGTGAGTCTATGCTCATTGACATAACTGTTTCAATAGGTAGTCATATGAAAATTCGAATGACGTATAAGGTAGCTGCACCACCAATCAATTCACCCACTATTTTAAAGCTGCCAAAACGCGGTTCCGTATTGATTTTGTACGTCAAAAGCAACCTGTGACGTCACTTTGACGAGTTATCAGGACTCAAATAAAATGTTTATTGTGAGTGTATTAGTAAGTTGTGCACCTACCCAATTAGTTAAGTTAGGTCAGACTATTTGAATGAGTTAAGCGAAACTTCACAGACGAGGTGGTATTCATTCTAACGATTATAACTATTTCTCTTGCACTTTCGCATGTATGGTGCTCCACAAAACTTTAAAAAAATACTACTGGTTTTGTTGACCTTGAATCTAAGTTCAGTATCTTACATTCACATGAATATGTACTTTGTACTGAATTTTAGGCAATTTTCCGAAAGTGGAAAGAAATGTTTACAAACAAAAAAAAACAGATATATGTAAATCTACATATATGACCTAAAAAAATACATAATTTACCATTATTGTGATTTTGTGTGGTCACGTAGATAGTACACAGTCTGGCCATAAATACTGTTACAGTTAAAAATAAGAAAGATATCACATTTGAATTTGGAATCTGTCGTTTTTATACGATTGTTCATTGAGTTTTCTAATTTTGGCGCCAATACATTGTACAATATTTTGCGATATTAAAATGGAGTGGGGTGATAAAGAGAACCGAATCGCTGTGATTGCATTACACAAAGTTGGTATGAAGCCAAATGCAATTTGCTTGCTCTAAACGCCATGATAATTTGGAGTCCCTAAAACAATCCATACGATTGGCAGTGAAGAATTTTCCCATGGAAAGAGTGCGTGCTTCTATTGATAACTGGCCTCAACGTTTAAAGGACTGTATTGCAGCCAATGGAGACCACTTCGAATAAGCTTTTTATATTTTAAATTGTTTTATATTTATGTATTAAACTAACACACTGTAAAAGTAATAAATATTATTTGCAATAAAAAAAAGGTTTTTCCTTTGGTGACAATATTTATGGCAAGACTAGGTAAATGAAAGGCGATTAGTAGATCGACCAGGCGTGAGTTTGTGTGCGATATGAAATTATACCTGTGATGTCTGTGAAATTTTGTGAACAAATTCAAAATAACATGACGCGCGAAGTGCGAAGACCACGAGTAACAGGAACTGTGCGTCAGTGACGCCGAAATAAAATGGGAGTCACAAATCGACAATTCACTATCACAATCGAACCGACGGCTTACGGTTGTGCATTTCCCTATAATATGTAAGAAACCACCAGTTCATAACTTACGGTTCTATTGAGATCTATAAAATACGTTTGTTTTCATGGCAATACTACGGCTGCAGACGCCACCCAGTCAAGGTCGAAGAAACACCAAAGCAGCTAGAAGTACATTATTTACAGATATCATTATTATACTGATTCACGACTAATTTTGTCGTGGACACTGGGCTAAAAGTTTTATATCTACGAAAAGTGATTGACAGTCTCTTATTAAAATAATTGCTTTTGTCTTCACCTACTTAAGTGGTGAGCTTAATACGATTTTCAACGACCCGACAGGCTGCATCGCTGGTATGTCTTCATAATTTGATCAAAAGCATTCGGTATATAAAAATGGAAAACATTACTTTTATTTATTGCCCATGAAAGTTCGACGACACGGCCCAGCCACAGCGCAATACACTTGTATAATAAGTACGTGCGGTTACGCGAGCGCGTAATATTTACAACGCCAAATGCATGTAGATATGCGGGTGCGGGGGCTCAGGCGCCACGGCGGCGCCTTGCCACTCGTGTCACAACGAGTACGACTCGTCGGGCGACACGCCGCAGGCCGCGTTCTATTGCATCGAGTTAAAGTTCACGCCGAGGAGGTTGAGGGGCGAGTTGTGCGCCACGCTCTGCAGCGGGAAGCCGTGCGGCGCGCCTTGCTCCAGGAAGCCGGGCGGCAGCTGGTGCTGCGGGCATAGCAGCGCCATCTGCTGCGGCGGCGGCGCCGGTTCGTCCTTGTGCTCGGGCGGCGGCGTCGTGTGCTCGCGCTTGATCCTGCTCTTGATGCTGGGCCGGTTGTTGGGGTAGCCCTTCTTCTTGTACTCGAGCCAGAGCGTGCGGTTGTTGACGCCGAACATGCGCGCCGCCTTGCAGAAGCCGATGCCGCCGAAACGCACGGCTTCGAGCGCGCGCTGGAAGTTCTCCTCGGACTGCGGATTGGTGGTGCGGCGGCGTTTGGGGGGCGCGGGGGGCGGCGGCTCGGCGGCTGCCTGCACGTCCTGGCACGAGGGGCCGGGCGACGGGCCGGCCACGCCCAGGCTCTGAGCGTAGTGCAGGTCGGCGTCCATGTGCGGCTCGATCACGTTGTTCATGTACATGCCTGGCTCCTGCTGCAGCGCGACGCCGGCGCACGCATTCGTGTATCGCGGGTACGAGTGCTCCATCATTGTCCACTGTCCTCCTGGGAAGAGAGATAAATGTACGTATTTTAATAAAACTCTCTAGGTACAGTATTATTTTGAGTTAAAATTTAAACAAACGGTTTCTCATTGATCTCCCTTCCCTGGAAAATAAAACATCGTCCAAGTCGCGGTACGTTTTAGTTTACGGCGATTTAAGCTGACTTGGTCATGCTTCGTTTTTTAAAATATAAATTATTTTTTTACTAATTGGTGTATTTAATCACACCATTATTTTAACACGAGTTTATTTTATGAAATAATTTTAGTATTTTTAATGAACTCTGTACCGTTAGGTTTTTTGTTGTTGCGCTGGTCGTATAAAGTTCCAGCGGGTACATTGAGTACACAATAAACCTATGTACACATAGCACGGTACATGAGGCATAGAGCAAGCGGATGATGTGTTTGTTAAGTAGTAGAGATGAATGAGAAACAGATGATGTTTGATACTTTTGTTTTGTGATATGATTTTAGTTCGTTTTTTAGTGTTTGAGTCTGATCAATCAATTCAAATTCAAGTCTGAAGAATCAATTTATTTACCGATGAAGCACTGGATAACTCTTAGATTTCATGAAAATGCATGTGTATGCGTCGATTCAGAATATTTTCCTAGCTGAAATACATGTAAGCGATATGATTTTGATATGTAATGCACTAATATGTCTAGCGTGACAACTGGAGGAAGTTACTTCGACAACATTTAAAGCTCAAAACGACACTTAATATTAAGCAATTCTTTGTTTCGTTAGTTCAAAGAAGCTAAGATAACCCGGTGTCAAAAGGTCAAACTTTACTTTAGCATAACTTGAGATGATTCCTTTAGCGTAGTCTGCGACTTACCTTTTTTGTTAATTGCAGCCAAGTAGCCAAGTAGGTAATAATAATTGAATAAATCGACACAGCTTCAGAAATTATGTTCGATGGAAATCGTCGTAATTTCAACAAATAGGTAAAGATTATTTCGTGAAATTATTCCAATATTCTAATAAATACTTAAATCAGATAAGAAGTTAACGGCGACTCAAAATTTAATTGCGGAGATAAGAGCTACATTGCACTTGGATGTTTTATCGCGTGGTCATAATTGGAACTAGGGCCATATTCTTTAGTTCGTTCAAGCGCCAAAGGCCCATGCAAAACAAGCTATGGCACAGAGAAGAAGAAGAACTTTGGTTACCTTGGTTTGGTATGGTTGCTGAGGTCGTGTTCGTATTATCTACTGCAATGGTCTCCATGTTCATGTTGTCTTGTTCGTTTGTCTGAAATTATACAAGTCAATGTTTTTTTAATGATTCAGTATACTTGTGTTCGCATTATAATTCACACAGCAAGTTCCACCTCAATATTATGACAAATAAGGAGATACATATGTCGGAGAAAGCGATAACTTTTAAACATCAAGTTGCTGATTTGACCATTATAGTAGGGGTAAACGCCGTGACGTCAGATGTTGTTTTAATGGCGGCACGTGGACAGAGTCGTTTTGTAGAGTGGGGATTGTGCCGAGATCACTTTTGCTCGGAACTCCAACCAAGTCACTCCTTCAGAACGAAACTGTCGGTTTGCCCACTTTGTGGAGATTATTTGTTAGTGTTATTAAATGTAAATTTGTGTTAAATAATAAACTGTGATTTTTGTGTACCGAAACCGAAACTATTATTTTAACATTTCATCATGAACCTGGTACCACCGAACCCTAATGACAACGGCGCTATCGCTCAGCCATCGCTTACGCCGTCATCAGAATTGGGATCTGGACTCGATTCCCACTGGCGTGCTATGTTCGAGATGCAGCAGAAGAACATGATGCAGCTGATCGAAGCCATCGGGACACCAACAGTGGCACCTCAGATCATGCTGCCAGAAATTAATCCGGAGCTACCAGATACCGATCCACGTGCTTGGTGCGATACTATCGATATTTGCCTCGACGAACGTCCACTGGAGGGTGCATCGCTTATTATAGCTCTGAGCAAAGCCCTGAAAGGTAATGCGTCATCGTGGCTGTCGCAGATTTCGCATGCAGGCATGACGTGGCAGCATTTCCGCGACTTATTCCTTGCGCGTTATGCATCCACTGAAACTCTTGCTGCATCGCTTGTTAACATCCACAACGGCCTTCCGAAGGAGGGCGAATGTCTCGCAGCGTACGCCAGCCGCCTAATGACTACCCTGTTGGCTCGATGGAGGAATCGAAGCCATGAAGAAATAGCCACGTCGTATGTGCTCGCTCATGTCTCTCAGTTCGACTCTCGACTTAATCGCTTGGCGTTTACTAGCGAAATAACGTCACGCAACAACTTACTGCAGGAGATTAAGGCGCGTGCAAGTCTGAAGCGGAAGTTCGATCGCAGTACCGGTGATGGCGCCACTGACGCAAAGCGTTTAAAGCCACAAACTTCCACTATGTTCACGTGCCATAAGTGCGGAAAACCGGGACACAAAGCGGTGAACTGTCGTTCGAAGTTTACGCAGCCTGCTGGAGCTAACGCCCAGAAAACTACACCGGCGGCGACTTCATCGGGTTCCAGCAAAAGAATAACGTGTTTCCGTTGTGGAGAAGCCGGACACATCTCTACGAACTGCCAACGCGGCAGTGCGGGTGGCGCGTCATCGTCGGCGGGCAGCGCTGCCAACGCAACGGCGGAGCGACGCGTCGATAGCTGCGAAATAGCAGGTGTTTGCGGGCAATTGGAACAATCCGGTGAGTCGTTTTCATTTTGTTTTGATTCCGGCGCCGAGTGTTCTCTCGTTAAACAAAATGTAGCTTATAAATTCTCGGGCAAACGTTCACTTTCAACCGTGCAAGTAATTGGTATCGGTAATTATTCGAATGTTTTTAGCACTGAACAAATTCTTAGTGATGTTGTGGTCGACAATAACGAACTGTCAATTTTATTTTACGTACTACCCGACGATTGTATGAAATACGATGTTATGATCGGACGCGATATTTTGACACTTGGCTATACGGTACATTTAACTGAATCTACCCTACGTATTTCGAAAGTCACAAATGTAGGTTGTTGCGATTTACCTCCCGTAATTGATCTTTACAATGTTGATTCTGATATTTCAAACGAAAACAAGGACCGGTTGACGTCCCTTTTGAATGAGTATTCGAATGCTTTTATCAATGGGTTATAACGACGATGATGAAACCGGAATTGACCTAACAGAGGCGAGAGAACACGCGGTGGACGGTATTGAGAAGAGTGCGGCTTATGAAAAAGCCCGTTTTGACAAAAATAAGGCCAAAGTAGTTAATTTCAGTGTTGGTGATTTGGTATTAATCAAAAATGAAAAAAAAAAAGAAACCAAACTAAACCCAAATTTAAAATTTTAGAGTTGCTTGAAAACGATCGCTATGTTTTAAAATCTTTGAATGGTAATAGAACCTACAAGTACGCTCACGATCGTATACGAAAGATGCCTCTAAGTAGTGTTCCTAATGAGTTAAACGTAGACGACGGTGATGAAAGTACCTCCACCGAGTAGTAGACACATACCATGGCTATTTGGTCGCACCGTACGCACTAGTCTGTAGTCGTAACTGCAGCTCACTTGTGAGCTGTTCAGGGGGCGATGGGCAGCTGGTGGTACGGCGGGGACCTGGGTCTCAATGGAGACTATTGTTGTTTTGGTCTTGTACTGACCTGGGAGTCGCAGACTCTATGTGATGTATGTGGTCGTATCACATGAGGTGATGACGATATGGGTGGCATAAGTGTCACTAGCTGCTGCGGCAGCTGGGCCATGAGCGTTGTATGTGATCGAAGTTGATTTAGTTGCTGAGTAAATATGATTGAGACTTAGAGGAACCTTTTGTTTGACAACTGTTATTTTCAAGTTATGCTTTTCCATAAAGATGTGGTCAGGTTGACCGAGCCTGTACTGTTGCTCCAAATTTGACTGTTTGGTTACAGGTACTCACGAGGACGTGTAACTTGTCAGGCTGGCCGTGTCGGAGAAAGCGATAACTTTTAAACATCAAGTTGCTGATTTGACCATTATAGTAGGGGTAAACGCCGTGACGTCAGATGTTGTTTTAATGGCGGCACGTGGACAGAGTCGTTTTGTAGAGTGGGGATTGTGCCGAGATCACTTTTGCTCGGAACTCCAACCAAGTCACTCCTTCAGAACGAAACTGTCGGTTTGCCCACTTTGTGGAGATTATTTGTTAGTGTTATTAAATGTAAATTTGTGTTAAATAATAAACTGTGATTTTTGTGTACCGAAACCGAAACTATTATTTTAACATTTCATCATGAACCTGGTACCACCGAACCCTAATGACAACGGCGCTATCGCTCAGCCATCGCTTACGCCGTCACATACATATAATAATTAATAAATATAACGTTTATTTTCTCCACCACATAATATCTACACTAAGTACACAATATTTAACAGTGACACAATAACTAGTTCTTATAATAGGTACATTTTTTTTTTACAATAAAACATGATATACAAATTAATATTTATTTATAAAAAAATGTTAAATTCGAAAAGAAACTAAATACATTTAAATAATTAAAAAAAAAAAAAACTGAATCACACACATTGCATAAAACAAAAAATAACACAGTGAGCAAAGAAAATATACCATTGCTTCATTCGCAAAATGAAAATTACGAAATGAAGCTGCTATTCCTTGTTTACTATGAGCGCCGAGCCGACAGAACGCTTAGGAGTTGAACCTCATCTATCACACACATGCTCTTATCCATTTCTGTCGCTCAGAACCGCTATTTTTTTTTTATTTTTTTGCTAGAAAGAAGAAAGGAAACTCACTCTGGACGGAGTTAAATCAGTTTATGGTGTTTTTACCTTAGCCCAACAATCAGTCTAGAAATAAAAACTTAAAAATAATCGGTGTCCATTTTACAAAATTTTGAAAACTGTTTCCAATTTCAGATTCCCGCAGGTACTCAGGACAAATCCATATTCCAGCCAGCTACTAAAAAAATCCTGATAGAAGAACCAACAAGCTAGTAGTAATCGTGCTTACGTAAAATGTAATTTTAAAAAAAAAGCGTTTGGGTATTGATGAACATAGTGAAGGGTCGGTTAAACCGGTATATAGACAAATAACTAGAGATGTACCGACTAGTCGGGAAAGCCGACTATCTGGCCATAGGTGGCGAATAATCGGAAAAAGCGCCGACTAATCGACTTGATTTATTGAGATAAAACCTTTATTTTCGTTTACATTTTTTTTGTTTGATCGTTTTTTATGCGCAGCCGTAACGTCCATACGATTGTGATAAAACTTTGTCAACTTAATAGCTTAGCTTGCAATTGTACAAGGCAAAAAAAATGGCAGTGTCGCGGGCAGAGGCCAGTTGTTAATATTTTTTATTTCATAGTCAACTTTACAGATTGTTATATAATCTAGGAATCGGAACTCTTTTTTGGCAGTCAATAATTGAACTTTAATCAAGAACTCGATAATTTCAAGTTACAACAGAAAAATCAATTTACAATTTTTATGACCGCGCGGCGGTTGTGTTGTGACTTGTGAGCGAGTGCATTGTATAATGATATTGCAAGCTCAGCATTATATGAAACTCCATAGTCATTGCTGATGCCCCCTATACTCCACCGAAAGCAATGATTGGCTTTGCAACCGAGTAATCGGCCCATCTAACTAATTATCTGACAGTGACTGGTGACGCAGCCAGTTTGCAATCTGGTCGTATCGGTTTAACTGAACCTTTAAAATGGCAAATTTAATAATATATTAAAAAAAAAAAGCTTATAAAAAGCACTTGTCTCGATGTGTCAGCCTCGACTTATTCACGAGTAACCTTACCTGAAGAACGATTAGCCTTCCTGCAATCGTCTTTGCATATGTTCCTGATGCGATTCCGAGCATTTGTTCCTAGTTGAAATACTGTATATTAATACTGAAATATATCATCTACTGTGACTAACTACTGCAACTTACTCATCAGCAATAATACTAGTGTTAACTAATCTACTTAATTGTACTGCCTTGTCATTTTTAGCCCAGAGTCGAGTAGAATTTACAATGGTGCAATATCTGATATATAAATAAGAATTTATTCAATAATCAAATAAAAAAAAACATTCAAATATATCTACAAATTATGTTTCAAAGCAAAGCTGTTTTTCGTGTCTGTTTGTGCACTTAATTCTTCCGAACTACTGATAAAATGGTTTATGAGTTTGTCGCAGCTATGTAAATAGAAAGCAAGAAAGAGTTGGTACTAACATCAACCTGCTGTGATTTGTCAACTGTGTAAGTCTCGATGTGCTGTTGGAATTATGAGTTAGGTTAAAAATCTAACCAAAACAAAAGAAAGTGTACTATAGCCCATAAATATAGCAATATAGCTTAAAATGACAGCTGTCAAATTCATGTGACTAGTGCTGCGAAAGTACTGGTCTAATCGATATAAAACGTATTCTAAAACCTAAAAAAAATATTTGCAAAAATTACATTATAGATAGATGGCAATATTGATAAAAAATACTAAATATGTTTAAAACTTGAGCCCAAATCAATTGGTAATGCCAAATGGTATTGGTTTTATGTGGTATGTCCGTTTTCTTTTGCCGTCTCATCTATACTAATATTATAAAGCTAAAGAGTTTGTTTGTTTGGTTGAACGCGCTAATCTCAGGAACTACTTGTTCGAATTGAAAAATTATTTTAGTGTTGGATTTTAGCCTCGATAAATAGGCTTATTTATCGAGGCTATAGGCTATAAACAACATCACGCTGCGACCAATAGGAGAGGAGCATTAATCAAAAATGTTACACAGACGAAGTTGCGCCGGTCAGCTAGTCCAAGATATAGTGATAGGTTTGGGGCTCATGTCATCACCATTCTCCTGCCCTTATCCCAATTCATTTGGGGTCGGTGCAGTATGTCTTCTTCTTCCATACTTCTCTATTACGTGTCATCTCGTTACACACCCCCATTCTTTCGGGGTTCGGGGCTCATGTATTCTTACTAAACGTAAAAGTTGTTTCTTGAAGAGTGAGTCCTCAGCTTGTACACAGGTATAAAAAAGAGGTACTTTTTGTAATTAAAAGGCATTATTTTCTTATACCATCGATTTACATTTATCGATTGGTTTCTACTCTAACATTTTTGCTTCATGACTTAACCTTGTAAGGGCGACGTAGTTATTTAGGTTCATTTTTATATGACTTTATATTAGGAAGCTGATTTATGGGTGAATTATTATAAAAATAACATGTACCATACGAATGATTTTTATGAAATCACACGACACACGTTACTACAAAGTTATGTAGTCACTTTTGCTGTCAGATGTCAATCTAATCAAGCTATACTTAAGAGCGTTTACGCCGTCCATGCGCTGTTTGACCCCGAAACAGTACTTTTCAAACCCTTTAATACCATCAACCCTTTATTTTACAAAAATGATAATTACTAATAACTTTAGGAAATTTCGTTGTCTCAGTAGTTGTAGAAAAAAATATTTCAATTAATTATTGGTAAATTCTATCAAGATAACTCAACATAGGTTTTCTTGATTTCCCTTTCAGCGTCAGTTTCGAAGCTCTTATTATAGGAAACCACTGGCAAACCTAATTAGTTTTTATTTTTAACCAATTGCTAAGATCCTAAGGAAAATAGTTAACGAAAAACATTTTTTGATTTAGGTTTCTTTATATAAGAAATTAAAGTTCAAACAATGTAAAATATTAAGGAATTAAAATGTTTTTTTCACCGATATATCTTACTTGATTTAATATAATAATAGCATAATATAATAGAAGCACATATGCTTTAAAACATCCAATTTAAAATTTCAAATAATTTACAGTGATTATTTTTCTATAAATATTTGAAAACTACTATAAATCACTGCGCGCGGGCAATTTCAAATCAGACCGCCGCGAGGCTTTCTAGAGAGAGGACATGTCGCTCGGCGCTCTGCCTGACCCGAGTTGACCTTAGTCGTACTTGGAAGGATAGCGGACGTTTATAGTGTGATTAAAAAATCTTGGTACTTTGATGATTAAATTTTTTTATTATTATTTTTGATGACTGACAATATTTTTAGTGACAACCAATATCTACCCAGTTTTTTACATACGAATTTTATTTATTAAAACTTTTACTTATTTTTTTGTAAATAAGAACATAAATTGTTTTTAAAGTTAACGCCTATTGTATTTCCCTCATAAGAGGTGTCACTAAGAGGAACATCACGTCAGGTTAAAATATAATATGTAATACACAACACAAGTAAATCCGTATAAAGTGATTTATTTGAATAGAATAAGAAATATTTATTAATCAATCACAAATCAATAATAATTAACGAAGTTCGGTTTCTTTCTAAAGTTTAGATCAACAAATTCATGTTTGAATAACTAAAAAACGACTTTAATATTAATCATAATTATAGCTATACTTGCAATATATTATTAAATACTTATTTTATGCACTCGTAGTTTCGTAATCCGTGTACGTTCAAATTCAAATTCAAATTAAATTTTACTACAACAATTGCACTCGAACGGATCATAGTGGATTAGTTTGACTATAGCGCAAGAGTACGCGCCAGCCATATGCACACAGGCACGCGCACTTCTGTGTGCGTAAAAAATGCATTACCTAAACTTGACTTCGCGCGATAGACGTAAACGCTCTTAAAGGATTTAATAACATATCGTCTATAGTCCATTCCCAGTTATTTTACCTGTCTTTGTATCACTGCACTTTATTCTTGTTTCAATAAGGTGTTGATTTGTTGCTGTCGGAGGTAGAATAATTGCGAAACGACTAATATTGATGATAAAAAAACCAAAGTGTATATACCTACTAACTTCCCTATCGGCTGAGAGTTTGTTATTGTGTAAGTGGCGCAATTTGTCTGCTGACGAAAAGTGTGTAGGTACTAGCATAGTTTATACTCCTTTCACAGATTTTTTGTATTTGTATAACTGAAAAAATCTCAACAATCATTGTTGTGTTGGGTTGCTGCAGCCAGACGTAAAATAATTTTGGAAGGACTTTATACACTATATTTAGGATAGAATAATAAACAAACAAAAAAGAAATGTGTTTATACTAACGTTGTCTATCTGTGGTGAGTCGTCAGTTGTATCTGTCACACAGGCCGTTTCGGGGGAAACCGACCTTAATACATACTAATATTAACATCATTTAAGAACAACCATTTTTTTCAGACTAGGTTAAATTAGGAACAGTCACATGTGGTACATAATATTATTTAAGTTTTTTGTTTTTGGTTAGCTTTACGCTAACCAAAAACAAAAAAAAGGTTTATGCAATTGCTGTGCTGCATGGTTCTTTTGGCGCTTAAATGACATTGACAGAAAGGCGCCATATTGAAAAAAGAAGAAGATGGCGGCGATATAGTTCCGCGTGTTATAGTATGGCGACAAAAGAACCACGCAGCATATAGCTGTTGTTAGTTATCAATAGTGTTTAGCAATTATGCATTGGAATAAAAAATCAATGTAACAACAAAAGGACGTGGTACTAACGTCTTCGTCTACCTGCACCTGCTGTGCGTTGTCAACTGTGTGTACCACGCTATTCGACTGTTAAGTAGAAAGTGATATTTAGATTAAATATTAAGCTAAACAAAAGTATACTTAAATCGCTATGCTGCATGGTTTTTGTTAGCTCTTGAATGACGCTATTACTCGTAGTAAACATTCGTGAATATTCATTGAAAAAAAAAACCAAGATGGCGGCGCTAGTTCCGATTATGTAAAAAAAACCATGCAGCACTATGATAGCTGTTGTTAGTAATGCGTTAGTATTAAGAAGCAAACCAGAGAAAAGGCGTGGTACTAACGTCTTCGTCTACCTGCTGTGCGTTGTCGACTGTGTGTACCACGCCGAGAGGCTGTTGGAAATGAGAATGAGAGAGTAATATTACGGTTATGAAGCTTAACAAAAAAGTGTGCTGCGCTGCATAGTTCTTTTGGCGGTTGAGTGATATTGACAGAAAGGCGCCATATTATGGCGAAAAAAAAGATGGCAACAAAATGTCGGCGCTAGTTCTGACTAAGGCAAACTAAGGCGTCAAAAGAACCACCCAGCACTGTAGCTGTGGTTAGTAATGCATTAGTATTAAAAGCAAAACTAAAAAAAGGGCGTGGTACTAACGTCGTCTACCTGCTGGGAGTTGTCGATGGTCCGGATCTCGTGGTACTCGCGCACACGGCGCTGTTGCTGCGGGACGCTGCTCAGAGTGATTGCGTCCACGGTCTGAGCACCCACGTCCGCGCGGCCTTGCTCGTTCTCGAGCACGTTCAATTGCGTCGAGCCCGTTGAACTTTTTCGGCGCCTAGAATTTTATTGTAGAATTTATTTGATATAACTGGTAAAGGGAAGGCCGTGATTTAAATTTTCTTGTTTTTTTTTGTCGTTTGCACCTCAGTATTTGTTGTATCATATCTTCATACTCATTATTGTGTTTATGTTTATTTTGTTTGGCCTGTGGACACAATTTTTGTAGTGTTTATTTAGTTCTAACATAACATCACGCCTGTAATGCCCGAAGGGTTAGCCAGAGGTGTACCTAATAGTACACCCATATTTCTCAGTTATGGAGGCGAGCCTATCGCCATCAATCGGGCACAAATCCAGACTCCGTGAGTAGTGATGATTGTTTGCAGAAAATGAAATGAGTAGTACCTCCGGCGCTTGTTAGAAGGCGACGCGGCAGGGGAGTGTCGCGACGAGTCCATCGAGTCCGCCTGGCTCTGGAACTCCGCGGACGTACGCTGCGAGCGCGTCAGGGACGTGGAGTCTGGCATCTCCGTCAGACCCTTGATCTTCAGGAGCTTTGCGGTGTCCAGAACCTGAAAACATACGAGAAAGGTGAGACACGGTACGATATGAGTGTTTTTTTTTTGTAGTAGTAGCCTTAATTGTCAATATGTTTTAATTTTATGCTAACTGCACTGCTCATTTTCTTCATCAGAAAAGAAGGTGTATAAACCGGCCGGTAGAAGTAGATTAGCTGTCTTCATAGATGTTTCGAGTTGCGAGTAGTCAGAAGCCCGAAAGTCTGACAGCCAGTTTAACCAGGGTTACTGTAACCGAACAGGTAGGTTGTAGGCAATCGCTCAAGGTATTCAGCTGCATCCGGAGAGACTGGAAGCCGACCCCAAAATAGTTGGAAAAGACTGGATGATGACAAGGCCATCTACGAGTTTATTAGTTTCGTACGAGTTAGCGATTGTCCGTGGAGTTTCTTGGTCTTTCTTTTCCATAGGATCAACGCTTCACAGAACAGTTATTGGGCCTGTAGCTGTACTGTAGATACATCTTCTTGTTCTGAACTATGCCTGTAACTGGTCTATTTAAAATAAATGCTTTGTGTTTGAGCGCGTTTACCTGAGGCAACTGCTCCTCAGTCACGTTCACCTCCCCGCAGTACATAAAGTCGACCATGGTGCGAAGATCGGCGTAGGTGACATCTTTCAAGATCACGATCGGATGTGCCGCCGGGTGTTCCACAAACAGAGACTGAAATATAATAGCAGAGAATTTTAGAACATAAGACAAAGAAATTTATATTATTCCTAGATGAGATACGTACGATAGAACGTCATGAAGTATATGCAGTTTAATTTATTGTCGTATTGTCGTCGCCACTCTGTATAAGTACAGTCTGGGGTCATAAATCGACTAGCACGTCAATGATCGTATTCGCCTGCACGCTACTGCGCGTACTTATACATGCGTGAGTGATTTCAACGCAAATATTTAGTTTTACCCGACATACAGTATAACTACGAGAAGGTGATAGTGTGTGGGGTCAATACTCGACAAAGATAGCAATATACACACATCAAAAGTATCTAGGGATCAACATATATTTTTGCAATAACTTTTCTCCTGATTGATATTAATTAAAATTTTCTTTAAGGATTCATCAAATAAAGTGTTTTCGTTTGTCACAGTAACGATAAACCAAGTCACCTTTGCATTAATAAAGAAATTTGCCATTTTCCTAAATAAAGGGATTTTTGACATTTGAACCACTAACATTAAAGTTCGAAAAAAAGACTGAAATAACAGTTTTCTTTAAAATTTTATTGGGTAACTTAAACAATTAATAATCCGTGTTTCTACCGCGAACACTAACAACACAAGAACATCGTTTTGGCATACTCAAAATGAGTTCATCCAAATCACGCTGTGGAATGGCCGCCCATGTTCGTTGCAACAACAAAAAAAGGTCTTCTTGCGACTGGATACCCTCCATATTCGGCAGAGCTCTTCTCTGTAGCATATCCCATGCATGCTCAATCGGGTTCAAGTCTGGCGACTGAGCAGGCCAGGGCAGGACATTGATGTTAGCTGCGGCGAGAGTCTGTCTTACAACTCTTGCGGTGTGCGGTCGTGCATTATCATGCATTAACTGAAATAAGGGACCGATTTGCACTTGTAGAGGAACGATGACGTCTGATACAATCGTCTCAGCATAAATTTGAGCGTTGAGGTTGCCTCTGATCCAAATCAACTCAGTTCTTCCGCCGATCCAAATACCCGCCCATACCATGATGGTTCCACCACTATAAGGATGGACTTCCTGGCAGGATTTTAATCGCTGTTGGCGTCCAGGGGTTCTCCAGTGTCGTATACGTCTTGTATCCGGTCTCATACCAAAACGAGACTCATCAGAAAAGCACACGAAACGCCATTGTTCTTCTGCCCAATTTCTGTGTTCAAGAGCCCATTGATATCGAATCCTACGATTGTGCATTGCTATAGGTGGTACCCGTAGCGGTCTTCGGGAATGAAGGTTCACTTCATGCAAGCGGTTTCTGACTGTTTGGTCGCTAATTAAGTTCCCTGAAGAGTGATGAAGCCTCACGGCTAACATCATGGCGGTTATTGTTGGAGCTCTTCGAGTTAAGATTTGAATGTATCGGTCTTGTCTCCGTGTGGTGCAGCGATACCGTCCTCCATGGCGCTCAGCCACGGTACCAGTGCTTCGGTAACGTGTCCAAAGTCGACTGATAACACTCTGACTTGTATTCAGAGCTAAAGCCACAGTACGTTGCCGGGAACCAGCTTCTATCATTCCCACGGCTCTGAGCATTTCTTCCCTGCTTAACCCTTTAACAGGCGTAACAATTTAGCAATCGGAAAAATAATGCTAAATAGGCATAAGTATTATTGGTAGATAATAAATTTCAACTTTTTTTACATGTTTTTATTTTCTTCAAGTAATTAGTGAGTGATTGAAAAGTCTTGTAATAACTTTTGTGAAACAATAGAATAACTAACAGGAACACATTGTTTAATTATTCAGCTGAAAAATATGGTGGGAGAAATATTCCCTTTGCCTGATAAAGGGTTAAATGACGTCGCCGCTCCATAATAACGTTGGTTTTAATCAGTAGTAGGGAAACAGTAGCACTAATAATGTCTTCAATGCGTTGTATGTTTTTATAGGGAAAATATTGACAGCTTATTTTCATCTTTTACTCGAATTTGATTGAGAGTTCCTGATTCAAATTATGAAATGCACCAAAAAGGATCCATATAAATTTATAAAATCATAAATTTATTACAAAGCCACATCTCAATCTCAAGAAATCCGCATAAAAATGCTTGATCCCTAGACACTTTTGATGTGTGTAGTTTTGTTTTCTTCATATTGGTGTTCTCACCGAGCCGATCCGAAATTAAAGCTAAAATGTAAACTCATTATTAACAGTTCATGTGCACTCGGCTAGATCAATTTCGTCTTCGTCGTTCTCGTAACAAAGTTCACCAACCAACAACATCGTAAACTTTATTCAATCCAGTACCAAATTGATTTTGTTTCACATCCACTCTCAAATTTTCTTTTTTGTAAATAATAAGTTCAACTAATACTTAAAGAACATCTCATCAGGTTTAACTTATCGACATTCAAAATTTATAAAAGTGTATAGCCACTGGGGTTCGAACGCAGGCTTCAACGTGCGAATCGTCTTAACTACAGCGTTAACCGCTAAGCCAGATAGACACATATTTGTTCGATTGAAATTAAATACCACTATCTTAATACGCCGGCGCCGTCGCTTCACTAAGGCAACTGAACATTATTCGCACTCTTTCTGACTAGATAATGATGAAAGAGTGCGATATACGAGATCGTTTATGTATGCAAAATGTTTGCTATAGAAAAAGGTCGTAAGTGCGACTTGTTTTGAAGCGAAAGATTTGTAAAACTGCTACTAAATTTGTGGCCCATACTGAACAAGTATCAAAAGGGAATTAAGGGGCGTCACAAAAAAAATCCTCATCGGTTTCAACGAGAAAAATGCCCAGAGGGCTGGCTGCATTGCCTCGTTGGATGACAATGCTAGAAAAAAATAGCTGAATGTGACAACTCGAGTAATTTCTCAAAAGTTGTTTTTAAAGGTGATTTTATTTTTGTCCTGGCGAAATATGGTTTTATGTCTAGTTCACCTCTGCGAAGCTTTTCGACGCTTTTAGCAGCAAATAGGCGTTATGTTATGCGTTTATTATTTGGGAAAAAACGATTGTTCAATCGTGTAGTCAGGGGAAAGTATTACTTGTGTCGCATTCGACAAGGATATTATATTATGTGTGTGACTATGTTGGGGTCGGCTTCCAGTCTAACTGGATGCATCTGAATACCAGTATTTTACATGGAGCGACTGCCTACCTGACCCACAAGCTAGTTAGTATTAGGTAATTCGATATCCCTTGGTAAAATTTGGTTGTGGGACTATCGGACTACTGACTACTCGTAAATATTTGAATTTCTTTGACTGACTACCTGTAAAGACTGTCAAAGATCTACAAATGACCAGCCGCTTAACGTGCTTTCTGAGGCACGGAGGAAACTCGGTATGTAGTGGATGGTCACCCATCCACAGACGGACCGAGTCAAGCGCGGCTTGACCTTGAAGATCGATCAGTGCGGCTGTTATTATTTAGCCACGAACTCGTCGGTAACGTCAGTAAGGTCGACTTAGTTAACTAATAAATAGAAGTACTAGACTTATCTTCTATTTATAATTGGCTAGATTTACTCCTACGCTTTTGAGAATTCAATTAGAACATTAGCGTTCTAGAAAACTGGGGAAATAGAACGCCCCACGTTCTATTTGCAGCCGAAACTTTTCACCGACGCAATGTCATATCCTTCACTACATTAATTAATTCTTATTTGACCAGCGAGGGATTCACATCCGTTCGGAAGCTAAAATTAAATTGCTTGTTAGAACTTCACTGCCGATGTTTTCGAAATACGTACTATAACTCAAAGACATGTCGCGATCTATCATTGCGTGTAAATTATTGTATAATGGTGTGCAACGATCTTTTACATGAAAAACACACCAAGAAATTTATAAACCAACAATATCATTGGCTTTTAAGATAAGATATATTTATTTGCTGCAACATAAAACTTTTCTATGGATAATATTAATATTTTTAGTATGTCATCATTCGCATAAATGACTAAACTCAAACTCAAACTCAAAGCATTTATTTCAATTAAACCATTACAGGCACTTTTGAATGTCAAAACACAAAAAATAAACTAAGCTACAGTCCCAGTCACAGGGCATAATAACTTGTGAAAGTACTGTAGTTGCCCATTCGAAAGCGTAGATCTCTATGGAGAAGAATGGGCAAGAAACTCCATGGACACTCTTTTAAATCATTATGTTGTTACAAAGTCTCGGTTACATCATTCATGTCGAGATTAAACATACATGTGAGAACGATGTAGAAAGACGTGCGAGTAAGAGCGTCCAGAATAAAAACATAAAAATAACAATTCAAAAATACAATAATCCATGGCAGCTGCGAGATGACCAGTCACAACTGACAGCGCCCGTTCACGAACATGACGCATGGATCAGCCATCATTCAACTCAACCATTTTGGAGGGAACTAAACGACCCGACACACGCGCCACCATCAGCGAGACATTTGAGTGAGCATGACATTCTCTCAGCCACCAGGGAAAATGCGAGTCAATAAAAGATGTAAATGGTAGCTTTAGCGTACATAGTACTCACACATGTGCTATGCAATTATACAACACTAAGAGATTGAATCTATACAATGCAAAGATATGTTTACAATCTTCTGCAGCTTCCACAATAACTTCCCATGGTAACCAATAAGTTTGCCCCTATGGTTGTGGAGCAGGACCAGCATTGAGCCAAGCATTTTTATCATCAATGTAATCTCCCAACTTATAGTATGCTTGCCTACATAGTGTGCGTTTTATACAAGATTTAAATTTCGTCTCATTCAGTTGTAGAATGCCGGGAGGAATTTTATTGTAACATTTTAAACAGTACCCCATGAAAGATGAGTCTACTTTAGCTAGCCTGAAACCTGGCTGGACTAGATGGTCCCTGGTTCTAGTATTATAGTGGTGTCTGTCGCCTCTTTTACTAAATAAATGCAGATTTTTCCTAACGTACATGATGTTTTCATAGATGTATTGGCAAGGTACTGTCATGATGTTAATTTCCTTAAACAGTTCTCTTAGAGAATCGCGCCTAAATAGATTATATATGGCCCTGATGGCTCTTTTCTGCAGAATAAATATAGACTCGATGTCTGCAGCCCGT
The DNA here is from genome assembly GCA_964057025.1 of Standfussiana lucernea. Taxonomy (NCBI): domain Eukaryota; kingdom Metazoa; phylum Arthropoda; class Insecta; order Lepidoptera; family Noctuidae; genus Standfussiana; species Standfussiana lucernea. The sequence continues at coordinate 24,903,866 of OZ059784.1, forward strand.
CCCCATAGTAAAATACCGTAAGACATAATACTATGAAAATAACTAAAATAGACTAGCCTCGCGGTATCTACATCAGTAAATTGACGGATTTTCCTAACAGCATATGCTGCTGAACTCAGCCGTCCTGCAAGAGATGTTAAATGAGGACCCCATTGTAGCCTTGAGTCGAGCGTGATCCCTAAGAAAACAGTTTCATCGACGAATTCTAGTTTCTCTTGATTCAATACTACTATCAACTAGTTTCTTATTATCAATGAGAATATAGTTTTTAACACTTAAGTCCTGGAATCGATTTTTTAGTGAATGTAAACAGAGAGCTGTGTTAAAATGGACATTTTATGAGTATAATGAAATTAAGACTTCGAGTATTTTTATGGTATTTTAATAAAAAAAGACATGAAAAATTAATAACGAGTAGGACCTCCCCTTGCAGCGCTTACGGCATGTAATCGTCTTGGCATGCTTTCTACCAGGCTTTTGACGGTGTCCTGTGGAATGTGTTCCCACTCAGCCGAGATCGCACGTTTAAGCTCCCTGATGTTTTGTGGAAGTGGTGGGACATATCGTAATCCCATTTTTAGGAGGTCCCAGACGTGCTCAATGAGGTTAAGGTCGGGGCTCCACGCTGGCTAATCCAAACGACGAATACCGACCTCTTGCATATAAGCATCTACGTCACCAGAACGGTGGGCCCGAGCATTATCGTCCATGTAAATGGCATCCTCAGCACTTACAGTCAGTGCGGGTGGTGCATGTTGACAAAGGATTTCTGTTATGTACCTTAATACATTTTTTTTTTGTTCTAGTATAAAGGTACATTATAGATAGTTTGTAACTTCGTACGTCCTTTGTGAAAATAAATCAATTACTCTAATGCATAAATTAGGTTAAGAAGTATTTCCCGAGCGCCAGTGGGCCATATGACAGTTATGCTTGAAATCTGTCATGAATATTCTGACGCATACAGCGCGCACAACATGACAGCCGTAGCAACTGGGTTCACGAGTCTGAAATTGTAGAAAACAGTCGACGTGTACAATACATACTGTCCACGTTGCATCAACTACATATCTTATGACGCGCAGAGTAAAATACCATAAGTGCCAATTATTCTGAGTCAAACCACATAAAGTGAAAATCCAAAAGTAAGAACATTTCACAAATAATGCCGTCAAAGATTTTGTCAGAATTCAATTTCAGTTTTTTTTTTTTTGTAAAATTGTGAGCGTATTTCATGTTACACTTGTACCGACAGCATCCAGTTGATTTTGTTCGCGTTGTCTCCTCTACTCTATTGAAAGTATATTTAAATGTCATGTTGGCGCGCTACAAGTATGAAATCTTTTGATCCCTTAATGCGTAACAAACGTACAATGCCCAACCGCACGGACGAGCGCTGCTCACCGCCTCTCCGGCAGTGCACCTCCAATGCTTTTAATAATTTAAAATTTTAATCTAATTTGCTTCGCCGCCTCCGGTTGACCGCATCTCGCACCGTCGTCGTGTGAGAATCGCCCAAGACAATTCAACAACAAAAAAAGTACATAGATAGTTACATTTACTCACATGGAAATAGGTACTGCAAGCAGACAAGACCACTTTGTGCGCCAGCAGCTGCTTGCCGTCCGCAGACAACGTGACGTCCACCAGCGTCTGGGTGTTCAGCAGTGTAGTGAACATCGAGATGAAGTTGGGCTGGTGGTTGTTCCACCGCAAGCTGTACTGTTGCGACATGGTGGGGGCCTGGAAGACAATGCAAATACTTATTATTCTCATCTAACAAGTAATAAATGTCGATTTTTCAAATTGTCATTAAAACACCGTGATAAAGGTGTGTACCAAAATTCAGCTCACTAGGATTTCTTCTGCAAGTGATACCTACAAAGACTGGACTACTAGTACGAGTAGTCGCGACCGAGACTGCTAAGCATGAGGTCCTGGGATCGACTCCCAGGTCGGGCAGTGCCGTTGGGTTTTCTCATCGGGAATTTCTTAGTAGCAGCCTGGGAGACTGAACTTGTGCCCGGTTGATGGCAATAGGCTCGCCCCCTATTGTTTAATTATTTAATTTTAAAAAATCCAAGTTTAGCATGACATAAAATTGGATAGGCTTTATTCCATTTTTTTTTAAAGTTTCACTCGAATATCTCACACCATGAAGGTTTAATGTCAATTCAAAATATCTATTACGATAAAACGACTATTTCACACTTTAAATCCTATTATTTATTCGGCCCAAAAGACCACAAAAACCGGAGACCAGACTCGCAGCACATCCAAATATTTTGAGGAAACTTTTACCGGTTCGGTGCCGGAAATAGCAGAGCAGTCCCTGTACCGAAGTCTTAAAGAGTGTAAAAGAGACCCTTAACGAAGTCGAAAGGCACTTGTTCTGCCCGTCATTGCGATCTCGATTTGACGGCACGGTTGGCGCAGTGGCTGAGCGATTGACTGCTGCGCTGCGTGTCGCGGGTTCGATCCCCGCACGGAACAAATATTTGTATGGCCTACAGATAGTTGTTCCGGGTCTGGTTGTTTGTGTATGTGACTTTAAATGTTTGTAAACGCACCCACGATACAGGAGAAATTCCTAGTGTGGGGCAACGTTTATTTCTAAATAAAAAATTAAATCTTTTTTTTTTTGTTCTAGACCATACCTGGGAACCTTCTATTTACGGAGATGTTGGAGGTCAAAGTTACAACTTTTGCACAAAGTCTTTTTTAAATGCAAATTTTTAAGGTTATAACTTTACTTTAAATACAGTCGTGACCCGTTTACTATTCAATGCTTAGATAATAAGATTGCAACAGATTGGATAGGATACACTTACATACGTTTTGTAAAATAACCATACAAAGATGCAAAGATGGCTTACAAAGATGTTCTTAGATATGTTTATGGATGTAACATCAAGAGAAATTAATATTAATGCATCCTCTAGCACAATGTTTTCAGTGCGTTTTACCGCAAAACGTGATTTTTCACCCCAAAAAGAAAAAACATTTCCTTGCAATAATTTACGAGTAGGGTCACTTAGTTCGACTGCCCCGTTGGTCCATAGGTCCGCAAGCGCAACTGTTGAGCATGAAGTCCTGGGTTCGATTCCCACGTCGGGCAAAGTGTTATTGGGTTTTTCCATCAGGAATTTCTCGGTAGCAGCCACGGAGATTTGTGCCCGGTTGATAGCAATAGGCTCGCTCCCTATTACATCTACATTGGACTTAAACATAACTGGCGAAATGTGAGTGTACTAGTACACCTCTGCCTAACCCTTCCGTTCCTTCCGTTTACACCTTGTATACAGTTAAAAACAATAACGAAAATATTGCCTCTCTCCTATCAGCCGTGAACTCAAACTCTTGGGTTTCAGTTACAAACAATTACCACGTATTCAGTACATTATTCCGAACCTCCCCACATAAAAATTTTACATGGGTAATTTAAAAAAAAAACAGCTCGCGTCGATGTCGTTTTCACCCTGTATTTATGGTTTCATGCATAGAAAGCTCGTCAAACTGACTTAGTAAATTGAAAAACAGTATTGACTAAAAAAGAAAATAGACGAAAACAAAACACTAAACAGACAGGCCCAGTTAGGGTAAATTCCGCAAACAAAAATGACAATATTTAATCAAATCACTGCTAAATAAAATAACACACAACTAACGACCAAGATATAAAAATGAATATTTATCATGGAAATAAAAAATATACAAATGTAAAGAATAACATTTTCTACAATGGTTTGTTTTTGCAAATTATTGAGAAGCCTGCAATGATTATCAATAGTTTTCTTAATTGGTAAAGTCTCAAGACATCGGGTCAGTCTACACAGCGCTTACGTGAAAAAGCGAATAAAATCATTTTTGACATTTGATTTTATTTGGCATCCAGTCTTTTGGTCTGACACATATAAATAAATATGTTCAATAAAAAACAGACTACCCCGTTTTCGGTTTTTTACCAACACCGATAAATAGACAAAAATATCAGCTCTGATAAAATATATATTTATGATAGGTTAGTATATGCTTTATGTATGTACATTCAGTCAAAAAAGTCTCGGGAATGGATGATTTGTTTATGGTTCCGAATTCAATTTTTTTTTTTTTTTTTGTTGTTACATTGGGCCAACTGTTTTCCATTTTCGCGCGGAGTTTGAGTTGCATCTATCATTTAGATTAAATACAGTGCTGTTTTTAGATCGATTTGTTGTTAGATCATATTTAGTGTGTTTTGCGAATTTCATAATGGACAAGCACATCGAACAAAGAGTTTGTCTTAAATTTTGCATCGCCAATAGAATTTCGTGTTCGGAGTCCCTGAAAATATTACAGAAGGCTTACGGTGAATCGACTTTATCAAAAACACAAGCTTATGCACTCATAAGCTACAACAAAGCGTTTAAAAGCGATAGAAATGTGATGGAAGATTTGCCTCGCTCTGGTTGGCCATCAACGTCTTCAACTGAAGTTAACATCGCAAAAGTGAAGGAAATAGTGACTGAAAATCCTCATTCAAGTTTGAAAGAGATTGCCGCTGAACTTTCTGTGAGTCACGAGTCGATCAGTACCATTTTAAATAATCACATGGATATGAAACATGTTGCCGCTCGGCTAGTCCCAAAAGACCCGAATTTTCTCCAAAAACTCAATCGCATAAGAGTCGCTGAGGACATGCTAGAACGAGTCAATTCCGACCCAACATTCTTGAAACGCATTGTTAATGGTGACGAGACGTGGGTTTACGAGTTTGACATGCAAACTAGTCAACAAGCTTCGGAGTGGCGCCTTCCAGCTGAACTGAAACCGAAAAAAACCGGTCAAGTGCGAGTTGGACTCGCGCACCGAGGGTTCCGTACAAACCTGTGGGTATATAACTTTTTTTTATATGACGAAACTAAAAATTTACGGTTTTCGTAATTTTTCCTATATCTGTACTATAAGACGTGACTTCGTACAAAATTTCAAGATTCTAAGTTCACGGGAAGTACCCTGTAGGTTTTGATTCCCGTGCGAGTTTCGAAAATTTGCGGAAATTTGCGGCCTAAGTGGCTGTATCTTTTGATTGCGTTGACTTAGAAGGTTGATTTTTCTACAGCTTCCAGGGACAGTAGAACTAAGTATCATATAGAAATTTCAGTTTGATACCTCCACGCGTTCCTGAGAAAAACGGTCTTGACAGACGGACGGACGGACGGACGGACGGACGGACAACAAAGTGATCTTATAAGGGTTCCGTTTTTTCCTTTTGAGGTACGGAACCCTAAAAACCAAAGTCGATCAAGAGTCAAAGTCATGTTGACTGTTTTCTTTGACTATCGCGGTGTTGTGCTGTCAGAATTCTCGCCGGAAGGTGAAACAGTAAATAAAGAATATTATTTGAGCGTTTTGCGTCGTTTAACAGAGCAAATTCGACGAAAAAGGCCAGATTTGTGGAAAGAAAATTCTTGTATTTTGCACCAGGATAATGCGCCTTCGCACAAGGCCATCATACGTAGTGAACGAATTTTTGACCAAAAACTCAACAAATACCATCGAGCAACCACCTTATTCACCAGATATGGCTCCCGCCGAGTTCTTTCTTTTTCCTAAACTCAAATTACCACTTCGTGGCTCCCGTTTTCATTCGGTAGAAGACATAAAGGTGAATTCGCGGCGAGAACTGAACTTGTGAACAATATTTTGATGATTGGATTATTCGTTGGCGTAAGTGTATCGTTTCTGAAGGGGCATTCTTTGAAGGCGATAAAATAACTTTGGATGAATAACTAACATTTTGTGTATTATTGATCGTTTCCCGTTACTTTCTTGACAGAGTAGTATGTATATTATTACGTAAATAGTACACCGCAAACTACCTACAGTATTGTTTCTCCCTCTTCCTCTAATACATCCAAAGGTTGTCTTGAAAAGATTGCTTTTAGCGATAAGACCGCCCATTGTGTCACCCGATGTGTATTTTTCTTTATGTAAATTTAAATTTGTATGGTGTACATAATAAAGAATTTTCTATCTATCTATCTCTGTTCTAGTAATATTTCATTTCAGTCCCCTAATGGGCCGATTTTCGCCAATGTACTTTTCTAGCAGAAACTCAATAAATAATATTAAATTATGAGCATGAAAAATCCTAAAAAAGTCGTTGTGTCGCTGTTTATGCAAAGAAACGTTATTTTGAAGCAGGATTCTCAAGGAAACTTTGGTCATTATTGGATACGTTTCAATTGCTATCTAGTAGATATTTAAAGTTAGCCAGTGGACATTTCGATTATAAGTTGTCGCAAAAACTTGCACGGAACAAATGATGGAATCAGTTTAAATACGAGTAAGCTTTAGTTAAGAGGAAAGGCTAGCGGTGTTAAGCCAGTACAATTAATGTATTCCCGTTTTCTGCCTGGAAAATAAAACTTAAGCAAATATTTTGTTATTATACAGGGTGGAAGGGACACAGACGCGCAAACGCTTACCACAGATACAGCACATATTCCGAACCAAAAAATGTGGGGGGGGGGGCACATACACTCTTTTGCAAAAAAACGGGCACCTAGGGAAATTTACGTTCTAAGGTCGATTTGAGTTAATTAATTAAATGAAATTTATTTCTTTGACGTAGTCTGTATACTTATAATCGTGTAAATTAATGCGCGTGAAGTGAATTCGGGCAATTAAAAGAAAAAAAAACGATGGATTCCTTAAAACCGATGTACATGGCACACGCCCAAACAATAAGAAGTGGTCGGCAATAAAGACAAGATTTGTTTTTACTTTTTTTAATTAAATAAAGTTACAAATGTAAAAACCTAATAACGAGTGTGACCTCCTCTTGCCAAAATCACAGCAAATCCTTCTGGGCATGCTTTCCACGATGTTTTTAATAACGTTTTGAGGAATACGTTCCCACTCTTCTGCAATGACTCTTTTTAGCTCCCTGATGTTTTGTGGAGCAGGTTGCACTGATCTTACCCGTCTCTTTAGAATATCCCAGACATGCTCAATTGGATTGAGGTCAGGACTTCGACCTGGCCAATCTAAACGACGGATCCCAACTTCTTGCATGTACGCTTCCACGTCGCCAGAACGGTGCGGGCGAGCATTGTCGTCCATAAAAATGGAATCTTCCCCAAGTGCAGTCAATGTGGGTTGTGCATATGGAATTAGGACTTCCATTATGTACCGGTGTGCATTTAATGTTCCATTTTCTATGAAAACCAACTCCGTACGCTCCGTCCGAATTAATTGCTGCCCAAAACATAACGGAGCCTCCGCTACAAGGAGTGATTTCTTCGAAACACACTTCCGCATAGCGTTCCCGTGGTCTTCGCAGCACTCGCCGGCGTCGGTCCTCTCCACACAAAGAGATTCTAGCTTCATCAGAAAACAATACTTTATTCCAGTCCTCCAGAGTCCATGAAGCACAGTTCCGAGCAAACTGAAGTCGAGCAACACGGTGCTCACGGAGTAATTTAGGGCCCCGAGCTGGGCGGTAACTCCTGATATTGGCAGCCAAAAGCCTCCTCCTGACCGTCGACAAGCTAACTTCTACTCCTCTTACTTCTTCAAGGTTCTTCTTCAGGTCCACACTTGCCGCCTTACGATTCCGCAACGCCTGACTCACCAAAAAGCGGTCATCTCTTGGTTCTGTGCATCGTTTTCTTCCCGAACCGGGTCTTCTTTTGACCGAACCGGTCTCTCGATACAGTTGCCAAGTCCTCTGGACAGTTGAACGACTCACATTTAGCCGCTGAGACACGTAAGTTTGCGAACAACCTTCTTTAAGTAGGGCTATAATTTTACCAGCCCTTATCACTTTATCGCTCATATCAAAAAGTGGTATTTAATGTAAAAAGAAAGATTAAATTGTTTAATTTGCAGAAAATATCCAAAAAGTTTTAAAATATCGTAATCAGTTAAAAATCGTTTCAGCAATTCGCGCCATTAGTAAAGCAACTTTAGAATAATCCACAATAATCATTATTTTTCTTTCATTAATTTCAAATTTTAAATTTGGAACGTAAAGAATCATGCCAGGATGCTTCAAATAACATGCCAATACATCGTCAAATTAATAAAACCTATTTCTTGTTCTTCTTCATTGAAGTAGAGAAAAAAATCTAAAGTGCCCGTTTTTTTTTGCAAAAGAGTTTGAAATTTTTCATCGGTACTTTATTTTAAATCTGCTGTTTCTTACAAAAGAGCACGGCTGGTATTTTTTAAATGACCGATGGCGAATTATCTCCATCCCTACCTGTCTCAATTTTTTATTTGTATTTTTCATAACAATCTAATGAGGCTGCCACTCTGGGTTAATTAATTTGAGAAATGATGCATACTCACTGAAAGGGGCACACTACTTTTACACATATTTCAGTAAAATAATAATCATAAAAATCTTTATTTTATTTCAATTTCAGGCGTAGGTATAAGATTGCCATCACATTAACTGACGATGAAACTTAAAAACATTTAAGTGGAGCTTTTTTCGCGGAAAACCCAGAATAAAAAATATATAGAGAAAAACATCGCGAAACAAACAGTATAGTGAGTGCGTGGATTCAAATTCCAAACAAATAATGAGGGCGCGACAGGAGGTGTTCGATTATCGGCCTTTTAGCAGCACCCGACTCAAAAATCATCCGCATCCAAGCCATTGGATACGGATGATTTTTTAACTAAGCTTTGTTTTGGCTTTCGATTGTGTGCTTTACGATAATTTACTTTATTCGCAGAAAAATGCATTTATGTATTGACTTACAAAATAAGGAAAATTTCCTAGGAAATGTGTTAGGGAACGGAGGATGCAAATGCAATTTTTTTTTTCATTCGGGTAGATAAAAAGTATCACAAAAAAGTACAAAATGAAATCTCTTACTTTTAGCCCTCTGTTCGGAGCGCCCAATACACACTCGCCACAAGCCTTGCACACGCTTGGGCTGGGGCCTGGATTCCCCTGATAGAAAAGGTGACCGGGTTTAACCCGATTTTTTCTTTAAACCAACCCCGTGTGACCTCGGTCACCCGCGCTCAGAACTAAGACAAATCCGGGGAAACCCGGACGCTTGGCAACACTACGTAGGCGGGAGGAGTCCTGAGTTACAGATCTCCAGGCGGTCTTAGATGTATAACCTCAAATTGTGAAAATTGGATGGCGCTAGTTTTAATATTACTGCATCATTCATTTTGTGAAATAGTTGCAGTCTAGATACACAAGAAAACGAGTTGGCAAATGTAGTACCAACAAAAATGAATGAAAAAATTACCAATAGATAAAGCATTGACAACTGATGCTTATAAAGAAAATTATCAGCTTACGTAGTTTCGAATGTTTGGGTAGAATTCTGAAAAAATACCTATATTTGGATGCTCCTGTCAAAGGCCTGTGCTGTGAGACTTCGAGAAATTAATCAACTGCCACGAGTCCTGCCTACAGAAGAAATGCATAATTCTTGAAATTCAATCAAACAGAACCCACTCGTGGACGCTGCCTCTACATGGTGTACCTACACACAACCACACAACCGACAGCGACAACTTATCGAGTTAGCGTCGAGTAACACTGTTAGCACATCAGTGCGTACTGCCTACTCGATCGAGTAATTAAGCTTGCATCCACTTATGCAGCAATCTTGTAAACAGGGAGTACAAAGAGAGACGTCATAAAAAAAGATTTCTCATGTTCTGCGATTCGTAATAGTTTTTTTTATACGTACAAAATTTAGTAAGTACTCAAATTAGAAAGAAAAAATCTTTATTTTGTAGTACTTATTTCAATTTTGTGTTGCATATTTCGAGTATTTATGATGCATATTTGGACGATTTAAAGTTGCATATAATCGGGTGTCCGATCATTCTATGCAATATTACATCTCAATAAGGTCAAAGAGATAGAATAGAACAACTAAAGTTCCAAAAGTTAGGCGCACGGTTTCAAACGGCAAATCAAAGGTTACTTTCTATTTTTATACGAGACTAGCTGTTGCCAACGACTTCGTTCGCATGGAAATTTTGATGTGTATGTGAGGAAAAAAAGTTATAAAAGATAGCCTATGTCCTTCCTCAGGATAATATCTATCTGCTTGCCAAATTTCATTATGACCCGATCAACCGTTTAGTCGTGTAAAGGTAACAAATAAAAAACATCGTTACTCTCGCATTTATAATATTATTATAGTATGTCCTCATAGCCTAGAATATAATTATATAAAAGTATTGTAAAGTATTTTTTTTTTTTGCTGTCAAACCCTAAAATCAGGGCGCTAAAACTAGCCACTGCACCAAACCAGTAACGTTCCTGAGGAATTATAGTAACAACATTGTTTTTAATTATATTATGTAGTTTTTGTTTACCTTGTAATTAAGAAAAACTAAGCGTTAATGTTAAAAAAAAATATTGTGATTACATTTTATCTTAGTTTGACTGAATCGAATGTTCACGCGAGGCGCTGCCATTATTCAGTAAAAGAAAAATAAAGGAGTCTGCCCACTACACCGTATCATATCATGACCGTGCTAGGAACGTGATCGACCGCAAAATATTCTTTATAGGTTTTAACCGCGTTTGATGGCCGTTCTAAACCCGTTATAAACTGGCCAACATACCCAAAGTAAAAAGAGTCGAAAAAAATCGGACTCCATACAAAACATCGCATTGGCTGACGCAATTAATATGAAAAGTCCAATTTTTTTTTTCTAACCATATTTCTTAGGGAAAGTAGTCCAGTTTGGATGAGTTTAGCGCTCTGCATTACCACCTGGTCTAAGAGATATTGCGATATTTTTTTCCATCCTGTATTGTCTGTTTAGATCAATAGGTACTTGAAGGCTGACTAGCTGTACGAAAGGGTCAAGCCGATTAGCCCATCGCACCAATTTGCAGCTTCGGTAATTAACGACTAATTCAATTTATCCATCAATATAGTTTAGCCGCATACCAGTATACCATAGAAATATAAAAAACAGCAGTATACATTGACACTGCCTGACCATTGCGATTTTGCAAGTACGTGTTATGGCGAATTAGGGGCGAGATTAATTAGAGCTAAAAGCAATGGCATTCCGTCTTATGTCAATGCCAGGATTCAAAGTTTAACTATCAAGATAATTATATCTTGATAATAACAAAAATTATAAAACAATAATTTATAAACTTCACGTGTATCCGAACGCGATTTGTCGTTCCGCGCGTATGTCAACTTAAAAAAAAAGGACACAAGAAATGTATTTAACTAATCATCAAACAGATTTGTGTGGTAAATATTTGTGTCAGATTAAACAATTAGTCATTATAAATGTCTTTCTTAACATAATATTAACGAAATTATCATTTTAAGTGGTAATGTTTTAAGTAGTGGTAAAGATTTAGATTTAAGTATAATTAGTTATGAATCACTATTGATAATGATCACTTTAATTATCATGATAATTATAAAATAAAATAATTATCTTGATAATAATGATCCCTGCTTCATGCTTAGCTTTTAACGCACTTTCGTTGTATTTTCACAGAAGTAAGACAAAATCGGAAAGTTAATATAGAGCATTTGTAAGGAACAATAACTTATACTACATTTTTTAACAAACTTCTAAAAACTGTAACTGTGTTTTTATGTAACTGAATTCATAAAATAAAAGATTGATTGATTAATTGTTTGGCAACCAGATCCTATTGCCATCAACCGGGCACAAATCCAGACTCCATGGCTGCTACTGAGAAATTCCTGATGGAAAAACCCAATAACACTTTCCCGACCCGGGAATGGATCCCAGGACCTCATGCTCAGCAGTCGCGCTTGCGACCACTCGACCAATAAGATTAGAATTATAACAGTAATAAGTAGGTAATTCAAATATAACATACCTCTGTCACGTTCGGTTTCAGTTTCGTATAACTCCCTGCAGGAGGCCGATTACTGAAAAACACAAATGTATAATGTTAGAATCTATCACACAATCTTTTACACTCTATCATACCAGTAACAAGCATAAAAAAACACAAACAGGACAAAAAAGAACGAAAATAAAAAAATAAAAAACATAATAACAAAATTAAAATTAAACAAAAGTAATCTGCAGTGCATGATATTTATTAACATACCTATATTTGCAGTCATGGGTATGTTGTATCTTTGTAAGAAGCGAATTATGAAAAAAGTTGTCAAAATAATTAAATTCAGCAGTAGGACAAAAAACAAATAAACACAAGTAAATAAAAGAAGAAAATAACAGAAAAAATTAAGTTCTGTAGTTATGTACTATATTTTATGTGGAGAATGTTTGGGTATCTTGAATTCGCTTTGCATTTCATTAATTTTGAATTGTGAACAGTCACATTTAAAATTTTCGAGAAAACGAAGTTTTAAAGTAGCGCGCCGCGCAATAGCTTTTGGCCGGCCTAGTGCCGTCACTGGAGCCTGCCTCGCTCGATACCCACCGACCACTACGTATAGCATACCTGTATAGGTACGCTTGGTTATACGTAGTGCACATTGTTACAACTATTCAATACGGCTTACAACAGATTTGCAAAGTGATTTCATTGTTAGAATTCAGTATGACATGGCCTGATTTGAAAATTCTTAGGATTTTTTCTCTGTGTGTGTGTGTGTTTTTGTGAGTAAGAATTACTGGAAGTAGGTAGTTCAACATGTGAGATGAGGTTTGAATATCTTATTTGCAGAATTTTTTTTTTAGTTTTGTGGACGAATAGGCAAAAACGCTTTTCTTCAGAATTGATACATAACACAATTATTTTAACTACCGATTATTCTTCATTGACAAGGTAATCTATACTAATCTATACTATATTTATATATTAATAATATTACAAATGCGAAAGTTTGGATGGATGGATGTTTGTTACTCAATCACGACGGAACGAGCCAGAACGGCTGAACGGATCTGGATGAAATTTGGCACAGCAATAGATTATAGTTTGGAATAGCACATAGGCTACTTTGCATCCCGGTAGGATGATCCCGTGGGTCCATTACAACTCCACGCGGGCGAAACCGCTGGCATAAGCTATTTGCGTTTAAATTCAGCAGTAAGGGTTTGCCCTGTGTTCATAAATTATATAATTATGTAGAAAATACAAAAGTCTACGACTAGCTTACGTCATATCGGGAAAAGGCCTCGCAGGCCTTTTCCCAGCAGTGGGACAATTCCATCATTTTTGTTTTTCTCGTTCCAGAGCTCTCTAATCTGCGTAATCTGTGGGCATGTTAGCCCCATACACATAACGAGATCGTCACGCACTTTTGCCGCGGTGGATCTCAACTCGATAAATTATTAGCATCGAGAAATCCATAACACCTAATCAACACTTAATCGATAGCTAATATAGTTTAAAATTATATTTTTGCACATCCTACAAATCTGCAGAAAAGATATATGATCGCTTTGCATAATAATTCGCCAATAATTAATTCGTTACGCTAGCACGTTTATTGTAGCTAGAGAATTCGATCCCGGGATCCCGAATGTTGGGATCCCGATCCCGGGATCGAGGTCATATTTAAGTCCCGAAATTTTCGGGAATAAATTTAACAAATCCCGGGTTTTCGGATTAATACAATTTTTAAATATGCCAGTAAAAAAATACTGTCGTTTATTCCACTCAAGGCTAAAATTCGGAAAAGACTAAAAAATTAATGACGAATCCTCCAACTTAACAAGGGGGTTTCGTAACAGTCTCTACTGTCTTTAGTCAATTCCGAGACCACATGGATTTAGCACACTTACTTTAAAAAACAAAAATGAGCATTGTAGTCAAATCTTTGATAAAATTTAACATTTTCTTGGCAACTGATAACTGGCAACTTTGGTTCCTACTTGTCACAATAGTATGAATCGGAGAACTTGTTGTGGGCTACGATTTGAGATATATTTCAATGCTGCTGGCCTTACATCCATTACGGCAAGACCCTTTCTAGTGGCCAGTATTGCTAAGATTTCTAAAACAATAGTATGATTTTTCAATAGAAAACGGTTATTTAAGGGTTAAACTTTATTTTGGTTATCCGGTATACTTCACTTATTCTCTTAGAAAGTTTTTATTACAGTCAGTAAAAAAAAACTGATTCCATAACCATCATCAAATTCCTTGGTCCTACACTTAAGACTTATTAAGTGATTGATGCTTGACTGATTGATCCAACATGAGTTTTTTTCTAGTATACTAGCAGACTACTGCTTGAGACTCGTCATCCTTGCATCACAAAACGAGACAATTCGATTAATTTATCATTAAATTAAATGGAGATACAAATATTCCTATCAGGAGAAAAATAAAACAACATAACAATATGCCTGTGATTCCTGAAGGATTAGAGAGAGTTGTGTCAGTATAGTGTGTACGTAGAAGAGTTGGTGTGGGTGTATTGAATAGTACACCCACATTTCTCAAGTTATGTTTTAAGGCCCATGTAATAGGAAGCAGCATATTGCCATTTAAAACCAGGTACAAACCTATTTAGGTTTATGAAATCTTTCATGGCTGTTTCTGAGATATTCCTGATGGAAAAACCGGGGAAGTATTATTGCTTTCCCCAACCTGGAAATCAAACCCAGGACCCAGGTACTTGCGACCAATAGGCCAACGAGGAAATAAATAATAACCACAAAATTAGAAATCAGATAGATGATATTAAAAGATTTAAATGTGTTGTCAGTGTAATATTATGTTGGAAATCATCTGTTCATAGTGTCCTGTATATTAAAATATGTTGCAGACTGTGTTACAATGACTGACATGAATGACTGAGGGCAAAGAAAAATGACAATAAAATTGCTTACAAAGCTTTCTTATTTCTACAATAAGTTTCAACAGCATTGATGGTTGCAGTTTTTTTGTAGCTTGTGTCAATGTTATTGCTGATAGAATGTCACTTTGTCTAGGCCCTTAGGTCAGCTGCAAGTTCCACACACATGTAGGTATTTCAGCATAAACATAGTAGTACATCTCACTCACTCATCTCATCACACTAATACACCGTAATACAGTTTACACTAGTACAGTTGTCACAGTTAACCTTATTCTGCCGTATAATTATGTGGAAATGATTATTACACTATAAGGAGAGTTGATTGTTAGACTATAAGGTTTATCCGGTACTGTTTTTTGGCCAAATAAACCCATTCCCTTTACATCTGTCATTTCTCATTGAAACATAAACCAAACATGCAGCATTGATATTCCCTAACATGTCCATAATTTCAATAATATACTCACAAGCTTCACTTTTTAGTTATCCATATCGAATTAAGATTTGCATCTGTTTCATATAAATTCGATTTGAGTTTGTTTCGGTTAAAATCGAATTTCAGTTTTCTTTTTTTTTCAGTCAATGTAGATCCACTGACAGTTATTTGAAGCATTTAAAGCTTCGTTTGGTTTCTTTCCATTTCAGTTTATGCTGAGCGGGTTAGTAAACTCTTAAGGGACGATTATTACGATTATTTCATGGTGCATAGCCCTTTACAAGTGCAATTCGAAATACATTGCTGCCATACAATAACAATCACCGTAGGTACTACGCTAAACGTCAATTTAGACATTATAAACGATAAACTTTTGATATTTATTTTATTTACTAACCATCGCTTCGCTTGTAAGCACCTTATTTCTCACTCTTTGCCCCAAACACGTTTGCGCCCGCACAAATAGTCAAAGGCGTAAAAAAAATCAAGCTTCGCACCGACAGACCACCCCGAAGATGACATCAATCAATAACAAAAGAAATATCGCCAGCTGTAATTTCACACTAACAAATTGTCAACTTACCCATAATGTGGTTTATATGTTTGTTGCGTCAATATTAGTGCACTTTTTGATATAATTCCGTGTAAATAATTAAAACAATCTACCCACGCTAACAAATATTCATCCAAACCCACGCCGATCTGAGTTGCCTGTATGAAAAAAGCAACGAGATTTTTATAAATAACAATGAGCGTGAACTACGAATGGATCGCTTTCGAGTTTGTAGTGACTTCGTTTTTTTTTATTATTACGGAAACATAAAGAAAAAAAGGTTAGGTGTATTTGGTACCCACCACAAGTGCACACAACATTAAACAAAAAATAACAAGAAAAATACTTAAATCTAAATACAAAGAAAATTATTGTGTCTCACGGCTGCGCCAAGTAGCCCATCTGGGCGGCCCAGACATTATACATATGACATGGACATAGTGTTTGTGTTTTTTTTATTATGGCTGTTAATCTTCTAATTCGTCATAATTCGTTTAAACGATGTCGAATTAAAGAACAGTTACCAATAGCCATTTAAATAAGTTTTTTGCCACGAATATTACATATGTACATACTATACATACATACTATTATATTACTGGCGGCGAATTCAATGAGTTTATCGTTACCGAAACTCGTGAAAAGTCTCACGAACTTTTTATTAGTACCTCTGCTAGGTGTTGCAAGCGTTAAATTGTTGTAAAACGTTTCAATTTACGCAATATCATAATCTTAAATGTCACATTGGATTTCCTTCAAAGTAATCACAACAAAGCATTGGCACGCGCGGAGTTCGAGATCGCAATTTTGTTAATAAACGGAACGTAATAAAAAAACGTCAGTGACGTCATTCCTCTGTCTTTTTGTCCTTGTAAATAAAAACGTGAATTTTAAAATTTAAGCACAGAAAGCCAACGCTGAAACATTATAAAGTGTTCATTGATCTTCATATCTGGTAAGCGTCGTGCTATCATGAATTTTAATGCTTAGTTTCATTGTTAATTTATGAGTTTAAATGTTGACGTAAATTAAAATAAAATGTCTTATTTATGTAATTACTCGCGCGGATTCGCAGCGATGCTCTAAAAACTCTGCAATGTATTTTTAGTGTTTAGCTTGCCCTCATTGGGATTCTTTATTTTTTCTTTGTGACCTTCAATATAAGGGAAGGTCATAGTGATGTTTATATAATTTGGCGATGTTTAGTGCGGTCACTTGGCTGCGGGATGATCGCGTTCATTGTCCTGCCCTTGTTTACTATTATATTCAAAACACCCGGTGGTCGTTATCAGGAGCCCCTCTCGCTCTCTCACTATTTTTAGTGCCATAGAATTTCGAAGTGGACTTTAGTATTGATGTGGGCGCTTGTTGCTTTACAATTAATGTAATATTTAAAACAGCAAAGAGTGCGAAATATCACATGAATAAACAGTTAAATAGGCCAACCTTTGTGTCTTGGATTTTAGTTAAGGTGAGTCCTACTCTTTGCTTTGTAGCTATACGGGTTGACAATCACCTACAGGAAAAGCGCTTAATTTTCTTTTGTTGAGGAAACAAAGGAATGTGTTTCTTCAAAACAAACAAAAGACTCTATTCATGTCGGATATTTTTGTCGCGCAATTTTGTTGCCATAATTTATTACATAAGTCCACTTACCTTCGTTATTCATAAATTCCTTATATGAAAGCAAAAGTATGATTTGAAAAAAAAAAACGAAATTATTTGACAACAAAATATTAAGTAACCTTAGCCAACCTTACCACAGAATACTTAATAGCGCAAGTATACCCAAAAAGATACTAATCTATCATCAATTTGCAAGAGAAAAAATGTAAATTACCTATGTCATAATTCCCCTCCCTTTGTACTCGCTATTTCTGCAGCAGCTCAGCCTCCTCGGGTACTGTGGGTATTCATTATTTGTTTATTCGTAAGTTGCCATCACTGGATAGGTTAACAACAAGATCATTGACTGGTCAGAGGTTTTGGTTCAGATAGTGCAAGCTGTAGTAATAAATGGTAGGACTACTAAATACTAACACCACTTTTCGTTACTGTTGAGTGCCTACGTACTCTTGTGCGGCACGCATAAATAGTCTAATGAAGCCTGGCATCAAATCCGAATATTTCCCTTTGTTTTCACTCGTGAAGTCGTGATCCATTCGCAAATGTTTCATAACCAAAACTTTTTCTCCGGGTAACGCCGCGAAGTACCTATATTCCAGCCGCTGTCATACAATCAACCCCGTACCTACTGGAAATGTTTGCGATCAAAAAGCATCCTGTATAGTTAACGAATACACGTTCGTACCGACAGAGGCAACTGGTATGAAAGACAAAATAAATTTCATTTCCAAGACTAGCGACCCCACCACCTGTGTCCAGACTGCATCTGAGTTATGCCAGGATAGCCACATTACCAGCTACAGAGAGCAGACGAAACTATTCGAAAGGGTGCCGTACGCGAAACGACGCGAATAGACGCGTGTAGGTATTTCGAATCTCGAGGAAATAATGCAACAATGCATTATCTTCCTGCCCTTGTCCCATTCTGCTTGGGGTCGGCGAAACACGTTTTCTTCTTCCATTCTCCCCTGTCAGACGTCACGGTATCATTTACTCCTTTCTCTTTCATTAATTCCTCACACTAACCAAAAATTTTTTTGGCCTTCGTCTACCTCTCCATCCATCAACATTAATATGCATCAGTCTTTTAGTAACATGCGTTTCATCCCTCCTCATTACATGTCCTGCATGAACTGCATTTTACTCAAATCACAGACCAAGTGACATGCCATGAGAAAACAATGTTTATCTTCAATTTGTGCTACTAGCGTCAGTACCAAAAAGTTTAGTGTTTTTTTTCTACTTATTATTTATTGCCACACGGCATATTGACGAACTCGCAAGTTAATTACCTACCAATGCGTAAGTAATAATATGTGTGGACTAGGTATACACAGAGAGGTGGGCTAGATTCAAGTTCACACTTCTCTTTGGCTGTGCCTTGGGCGCAGTAGGATTGTCAACCACATTACCACATCACACATCGATGATACTTGTCCTCGTTACTTATATCTATGTGCTTGCACATGTCCCTACCTAAGTACCTACTGCGCACGTTACAATACATAATTTCCCTGTTCTCATCCCAATATAATTTGGGATCGGTGCAGCATGTCTCCATCTTTGGTACTTCTCTATTACTCATCATCTTAGCAGTCACCTCCTTTCTAGCAATTTATCATTCCTCACACAGTCGATCTAGGTATCGTTTTTTACTTTTCCTCTACTCTTATAGCCATCCATTCGTACTCAAACCTCAAAAAATACTATTAGATTACCAATTCTTTTATGTGTAATTTTCTGTTTCTTGTATATGTACAATGTACATCTCTGAAAAGAATCCTGGATTATCATTGTGGTTGGGTGACCACGCATTAAATACCGAGTTTCCTCCGTGCCTCGGAAAGTTCGTTAAGACTTTGGTCCCGGCTGTCATTTGTAGATCATTAACTGTCGTTACAGGAAGTCAGTGGCCCGATAGTCTGACAACCAGTCTTACCAAGGGTTAGGTATCGTATTACCCACCCAGTACTAACTGGGTTGTGGAGGTCAGATAGGCAGTCGCTCCCTTTAAAATATTATTATTCAGCTGCATCCGGTTAGACTGGAAGCCGACCACAACATAGTAGGGACAAGGCTAGGCAGATGATGCCATGATGATTATCAGTTGAATAAGTCACATTTCTGCTTGACCTTGATTTGAACCCACAGCCACGTGTTATATTGAACTATCACTGCACAAAACATTTTTTTTTTGTTAGCCTCTCATGTGTCCCACTGCTGGGCAAAGGCCTCCACTTTCTCCTTCCAAACCTCTCTGTTTTGTGCGATATCTGGCCATGTTCGCCCTGCAAACAATATCAGATCGTCACACCACTTTCGCCGCGGTCTACCTCGACGGCGATTTCCTCCGTCAGGCGTCCAGTGAGTGACGATCTTCGCCCACCTCTCCGGGTGCATTCGCGCTACGTGGCCAGCCCATTCCCACTTTAGCTTGGCTGTTTTTTCTCCGACATCCACAACCTGAGTTATGGAACGCAGGGTGGTGTTTCTAACGCGATCTGTACGCTTCACACCTATTATGCTGCGTTCCATAGCCCGCTGGCAAATCTTGAGTTTGGACTTCTGTTGTTCAGTGAGTGACCAGCTTTACGCACCGTAGGTTAGGACGGGCAGGATGCACATGTCGATGAGTTTTCTTTTTAGTGTCATTGGAAGAATTCCCTTCATATTATGTTCTTTTAGGGCCCAGAAGGTCTTCCAAGCATTTTGGACTCTTAAATTCTTTCAACTTCCTTGTCTTGTCTATTTTTAAAAGACACTATCTGGCCCAAATATGTATACTCATCGACATATTGCAGCACATGCCCGTCTACCTCGACCCTACGTTTCGTTTTACTGGTCATGACCTGAGTTTTGGAAACAACACAATATACATTATAATAATCGACCATGTAATCCACGGAAGAACATATATACTTTAATTTAAATATATTATAACAATACATAAAAGGAAACTACACAACATTATTGTAAAAAAAAAATGATGGAATAATGTTTGTCCTTGATAGTCATAAAACTACATTAATTGTATGGAGCCTATCAATCTATTCCCGTCCTCATCTTAACTATTCATTAATTAATGTAAATGTTTCATTAGAAACTGTACACCACGTAACGTAAGTTGACTGTACACATAACATATAGATACCAGCCATCCCACAAATCAATTGCGTGATTTTTTCGTTATAAGTGCTACATAAACCGTAATTTTGTAAACCGTTCTGTATCAATTTTGGTGTACAATAAAGTATATTCTATTCTATTCTATTCTACATAGAACAGCAACAGAGAATTGTTAAATAACCAGCTTGTTATTTATTTATTGTTTTCATACTTTTCAAGCGGGAAGTGAAGGGTTTGTATTTTCTTTACATAGGTTAATGTTTGAATGAGGCTATCGATCGACTCTTCTATGCAGTGTCAGACTTCATTAGATATCAGACCGACAAAATCGTTATCCGCCTTAAAATTTATTGTAGAGTCGTGAAATATACACATAATACCTACTACTTACATTACTGATTTGTTATAGTGACAAATTGCACAAATTACTTACTCTTATATCAATAGGTACAACGTCTCTTACACCCGTATCTATAATTAAGTTAAAGTTATTACTTGTGCGATTTTTTTTTATGCAATAGACTAGAATTTAATCGAAGTTAGAATCGTCAAAGAAAGCTAAGCTAAGTATTCGAACTTTTTACAGTTCCAATTTTAGGAAATAACTAAACTAGATAATAAAAATCTTATCTTATAAAATGACATTGACTTGTTTATAGATACGGGTGTTAGTGTGTCCTGAAGACGCAGAGGTTATAATACAGATACTCTGTAGACATATACCTAGGTATGTAAAAGTCACAGCAATTTTCGTAACAATTCGCGCCTTTTATTCGAAACGGAAGGTGGCTATTGACGCCAATTGTAGCATGCAATTTATTACTATTGCATATTAAAGCTGTCTATCACAATAAATCAGTGCATCTTGTGGCAGAACAACGATGGGGCGTTCACACACTTCTTAAAAAAAAATGTCAGCCATCTTGATTAGGTATAAGTACTTGTTTACGTATGTTTATAATATTTCGCTATTAAATTATTTCAAAAGGCAAATCATAAAATAGGTGTAGATAACATCTATATGCAACGAAATCTGCAGAACCATATCCCGATGACAATTAAAGCACCCCCTATTGAACTTACTTAATAAAATTCAAAATTCTCTTATATACCCGAGAGTCCCGAGACCAGAAAATGAAGCATAACATTTTCCACTATACATACCTACAATTATTGTATAACATAACGAGGGCTGTGACGAAGGTAAAGTTGAGCAATAAGGAAGAATTTAAGATAATTTACAGCTCGTTCACACGATTCGATTCGATTCTTTTTTTTTGACGTATCGGCTTTTTTCACGATCCGTCATTTTTTTACGGCGGCTATGATTTCTAATTGCCCGTGTTCATACATACATATGTTTTGAGAATTTTCGCTGATGCGCTCGCTCCCGAAAAATCACGGAACTCATATGAACACCAATTCGTTTTTTTTCCTGGATCGTGATAAAACACGATTTCGTATGCAATGTGACCGTCTATCCGTCATGACGTAGGTATCGTTTTTTATGACGGATCGTCATTGACGGCAGCCATGTGAACGGGCCGTAACCCTTGTTTATTCAATTCACTGGTCTCTGAAGGGAAATTTTGGATGGATTTAGACATTCTTGCCAAAACACGGTTTGTTTGCATAATAAAAACTGGCGTGTTGGAACACGTGAAGGGTTGTCGTAGTAGGGATGAATAATCTGTCCGAAGACCAAACCTAACATAATAATAAAATTGTAACAGGCCGATGTCTGTACATTGCAAATATTGAAAAAAATAATATGGGGGGTCTTTATTAGAGCAACAGAAACCAAAACAACAGTTTTTAGAAGTTTTGTCTGTCTGTATGTTTGTACGCGCATCACGCAACAACTACTGCACGGATTTCAACGCAGTTTTCACCGCTCTACTGCTAGATGCCTAACTTAAAATATAGGCTACATTTTAGCACAGAAATGATCTTTTTTTTATTCTAAGTACCACCCGTACAAATCGCGGGCAAAGGGCAAAGTATAAAAAAAAAATATTGAATGGTACCATGCTATTTTAGGACCATAGACTTCTTACAGGAGTTCCTGTAATCTATAAGCAAAGAAATATTTCCTGCAGATATTTTAAATGCATTTTCCTTATACAGGGTGGAAGGGAAACGGACGCCGAAAACGGAAACCAAATACTCAGTACATCATTCTGAACCCACAACACAGAAATTTTTCATTAAAAAAAAATCTGATGTTCCTTTTGCACTTTTGTAGGAAACAGCAGATTTTTTATTTCCACCCCGTTGCACTTTTGTAGGAAACAGCAGATTTTTTATTTCCACCCCGTATAATGTTACTTTGCCACTTCATCTTTAGGTATTTATTCTGTGAGCTATGTCACAGTATAAATATGGACAGTATGGAAACTAAGCCTAGTTGAGAACATAATTACCTACGCTCCATTGAAGCAATAGGGTTGTAACTTTTAATGATTTTGATATTGTTTTTTTTTTACATTTTTGTTCTGTAGTGATCAATCAATTGAATTTAAATAACTAGCTTACAAATACAATTTAAACAGGTAATCGGTTAATCTCAGCAAATGATGATAGTTTAAACACAGAAAAGAATTTAATATTAACGCACAACTTGTAGAACTATAGATCTTTAACTTGGTCATTATGCCGTAACCTTTTACAAATTTTGGTAGGTGGTGTATCTGTTTAATAAACAAAAAGTTTAAGCTGGTGGCCACTTTTACAACTCAGAAGGAAGGTAAACCAAAACTTTTGTATCCATACTTTCCATATTTATACTGTCGCTATGTCGACAATTCGTCGACCTATTAATACCTATACCTACGTATACGTATACCTGTCAATGGCGGTCCTG
Source organism: Standfussiana lucernea (assembly GCA_964057025.1). Taxonomy (NCBI): domain Eukaryota; kingdom Metazoa; phylum Arthropoda; class Insecta; order Lepidoptera; family Noctuidae; genus Standfussiana; species Standfussiana lucernea. The sequence goes on from OZ059784.1 coordinate 24,927,232, forward strand.
TCGACCTGTGTGAACTTGGCACCCGAGTTTGTTTTTTTTTAGATTTTTCGTAAGATTTCGATTAGTAGTGGATAGTAGTGAAACTATTTTTGTTGGAAATGTTAAACGTTGGAAATGACTAAGGAAGATGTGTAGAGGTTTGTAGTGGACGAATTTTTGTTAGTGGTTGAGAAAAAAAATTATTAGAAGTGATTATGTTGAGTCAAACTTGTTTCAGAGCAGTTTTAATTGAATAATGTCTTTTTGGAGGTATACTCGATTACTACAAACGTTGGAAATGACTAAGGAAGATGTGTAGAGGTTTGTAGTGGACAAATTTTTGTTAGTAGTTGAGAAAAAAATTGATTAGAAGTGATTATGTTGAGTCAAACTTGTTTCAGAGCAGTTTTTATTGAATAATGTCTTTTTGGAGGTATACTCGATTACTACAAACGTTGAAAATGACTAAGGAAGATGTGTAGAGGTTTGTAGTGGACGTATTTTTGTTAGTAGTTGAAAAAAAAATGATTAGAAGTGATTATGTTGAGTCAAACTTGTTTCAGAGCAGTTTTTATTTTATAATGTCTTTTTGGAGGTATACTCGATTACTACAAACGTCAGAAATGACTAAAGCAGCTGTGTAGAGGTTTGTAGTGGACGAATTTTTGTTAGTGGTTGAGAAAAAAAATTATTAGAAGTGATTATGTTGAGTCAAACTTGTTTCAGAACAGTTTTTATTGAATAATGTATTTTTGAAGATATACTCGATTACTAAAAACGTTGGAAATGACTAAGAAAGGTGAGTATATGTTTGTAGTGGATGAATTATTGTTAGTAGTTGAGATTTTTTTTATTAGAAGTGATTATGTTGTGTCAAACTTGTTTCAGAGCAGTTTTTATTGAATAATGTCTTTTTGGAGGTATACTCGATTACTACAAACGTCAGAAATGACTAAAGCAGCTGTGTAGAGGTTTGTAGTGGACGGATTTTTGTTAGTGGTTGAGAAAAAAAATTATTAGAAGTGATTATGTTGAGTCAAACTTGTTTCAGAGCAGTTTTAATTGAATAATGTCTTTTTGGAGGTATACTCGATTACTACAAACGTTGGAAATGACTAATAAAGGTGAGTAGATGTTTGTAGTGGATGAATTTTTGTTAGTAGTTGAGAAAAAAAAAATATTAGAAGTGATTATGTTGAGTCAAACTTGTTTCAGAGCAGTTTTAATTGAATAATGTCTTTTTGGAGGTATACTCGATTACTACAAACGTTGGAAATGACTAAGGAAGATGTGTAGAGGTTTGTAGTGGACGTATTTTTGTTAGTAGTTGAGAAAAAAATTATTAGAAGTGATTATGTTGAGTCAAACTTGTTTCAGAGCAGTTTTTATTGCATAATGTCTTTTTGGAGGTATACTCGATTACTACAAACATTGGAAATGACTAAGGAAGATGTGTAGAGGTTTGTAGTGGACAAATTTTTGTTAGTAGTTGAGAAAAAAATAGATTAGAAGTGATTATGTTGAGTCAAACTTGTTTCAGAGCAGTTTTTATTGAATAATGTCTTTTTGGAGGTATACTCGATTACTACAAACGTTGAAAATGACTAAGGAAGATGTGTAGAGGTTTGTAGTGGACAAATTTTTGTTAGTAGTTGAGAAAAAAAATGATTAGAAGTGATTATGTTGAGTCAAACTTGTTTCAGAGCAGTTTTTATTTTATAATGTCTTTTTGGAGGTATACTCGATTACTACAAATGTCAGAAATGACTAAAGCAGCTGTGTAGAGGTTTGTAGTGGACGAATTTTTGTTAGTGGTTGAGATTTTTTTTTATTAGAAGTGATTATGTTGAGTCAAACTTGTTTCAGAGCAGTTTTTATTGAATAATGTCTTTTTGAAGATATACTCGATTACTACAAACGTTGGAAATGACTAAGAAAGGTGAGTAGATGTTTGTAGTGGATGAATTATTGTTAGTAGTTGAGATTTTTTTTTATTAGAAGTGATTATGTTGTGTCAAACTTGTTTCAGAGCAGTTATTATTGAATAGTGTCTTTTTGGAGGTATACTCGATTACTACAAACGTTGGAAATAACTAAGGAAGATGTGTAGAGGTTTGTAGTGGACGTATTTTTGTTAGTAGTTGAGAAAAAAATTGATTGAAAGTGTTTATGTTGATTCAAACTTGTTTCAGAGCAGTTTTTATTGAATAATGTCTTTTTGAAGGTATACTCGGTTACTAAAAACTATGGAAATGACTAAAGCAGCTGTGTAGAGGTTTGTAGTGGACGAATTTTTGTTAGTGGTTGAGAAAATTTTTTATTAGAAGTGATTATGTTGAGTCAAACTTGTTTCAGAGCAGTTTTAATTGAATAATGTCTTTTTGGAGGTATACTCGATTACTACAAACGTTGGAAATGACTAAGGAAGATGTGTAGAGGTTTGTAGTGGACGTATTTTTGTTAGTAGTTGAGAAAAAAATTATTAGAAGTGATTATGTTGAGTCAAACTTGTTTCAGAGCAGTTTTTATTGCATAATGTCTTTTTGGAGGTATACTCGATTACTACAAACATTGGAAATGACTAAGGAAGATGTGTAGAGGTTTGTAGTGGACAAATTTTTGTTAGTAGTTGAGAAAAAAATAGATTAGAAGTGATTATGTTGAGTCAAACTTGTTTCAGAGCAGTTTTTATTGAATAATGTCTTTTTGGAGGTATACTCGATTACTACAAACGTTGAAAATGACTAAGGAAGATGTGTAGAGGTTTGTAGTGGACGTATTTTTGTTAGTAGTTGAAAAAAAAAATTATTAGAAGTGATTATGTTGAGTCAAACTTGTTTCAGAGCAGTTTTTATTGAATAATGTCTTTTTGGAGGTATATTCGATTACTACAAACGTTGGAAATGACTAAGGAAGATGTGTAGAGGTTTGTAGTGGACAAATTTTTGTTAGTAGTTGAGAAAAAAAATGATTAGAAGTGATTATGTTGAGTCAAACTTGTTTCAGAGCAGTTTTTATTTTATTATGTCTTTTTGGAGGTATACTCGATTACTACAAACGTCAGAAATGACTAAAGCAGCTGTGTAGAGGTTTGTAGTGGACGAATTTTTGTTAGTGGTTGAGAATTTTTTTTATTAGAAGTGATTATGTTGAGTCAAACTTGTTTCAGAGCAGTTTTTATTGAATAATGTCTTTTTGAAGATATACTCGATTACTACAAACGTTGGAAATGACTAAGAAAGGTGAGTAGATGTTTGTAGTGGATGAATTATTGTTAGTAGTTGAGATTTTTTTTTATTAGAAGTGATTATGTTGTGTCAAACTTGTTTCAGAGCAGTTATTATTGAATAGTGTCTTTTTGGAGGTATACTCGATTACTACAAACGTTGGAAATAACTAAGGAAGATGTGTAGAGGTTTGTAGTGGACGTATTTTTGTTAGTAGTTGAGAAAAAAATTGATTGAAAGTGTTTATGTTGATTCAAACTTGTTTCAGAGCAGTTTTTATTGAATAATGTCTTTTTGAAGGTATACTCGGTTACTAAAAACTATGGAAATGACTAAAGCAGCTGTGTAGAGGTTTGTAGTGGACGAATTTTTGTTAGTGGTTGAGAAAAAAATTTATTAGAAGTGATTATGTTGAGTCAAACTTGTTTCAGAGCAGTTTTTATTGAATAATGTATTTTTGAAGATATACTCGATTACTAAAAACGTTGGAAATGACTAATAAAGGTGAGTAGATGTTTGTAGTGGATGAATTTTTGTTAGTAGTTGAGATTTTTTTTTATTAAAAGTGATTATGTTGAGTCAAACTTGTTTCAGAGCAGTTTTAATTGAATAATGTCTTTTTGGAGGTATACTCGATTACTACAAACGTTGGAAATGACTAAGGAAGATGTGTAGAGGTTTGTAGTGGACGTATTTTTGTTAGTAGTTGAGAAAAAAATTATAAGAAGTGATTATGTTGAGTCAAACTTGTTTCAGAGCAGTTTTTATTGAATAATGTCTTTTTGGAGGTATATTCGATTACTACAAACGTTGGAAATGACTAAGGAAGATGTGTAGAGGTTTGTAGTGGACAAATTTTTGTTAGTAGTTGAGAAAAAAATTGATTAGAAGTGATTATGTTGAGTCAAACTTGTTTCAGAGCAGTTTTTATTGAATAATGTCTTTTTGGAGGTATATTCGATTACTACAAACGTTGGAAATGACTAAGGAAGATGTGTAGAGGTTTGTAGTGGACAAATTTTTGTTAGTAGTTGAGAAAAAAAAATGATTAGAAGTGATTATGTTGAGTCAAACTTGTTTCAGAGCAGTTTTTATTTTATAATGTCTTTTTGGAGGTATACTCGATTACTACAAACGTCAGAAATGACTAAAGCAGCTGTGTAGAGGTTTGTAGTGGACAAATTTTTGTTAGTAGTTGAGAAAAAAATTGATTAGAAGTGATTATGTTGAGTCAAACTTGTTTCAGAGCAGTTTTAATTGAATAATGTCTTTTTGGAGGTATACTCGATTACTACAAACGTTGGAAATGACTAAGGAAGATGTGTAGAGGTTTGTAGTGGACGTATTTTTGTTAGTAGTTGAGAAAAAAAATGATTAGAAGTGATTATGTTGAGTCAAACTTGTTTCAGAGCAGTTTTTATTTTATAATGTGTTTTTGGAGGTATACTCGATTACTACAAACGTTGGAAATGACTAAGGAAGATGTGTAGAGGTTTGTAGTGGACGTATTTTTGTTAGTAGTTGAGAAAAAAATTATTAGAAGTGATTATGTTGAGTCAAACTTGTTTCAGAGCAGTTTTTATTGAATAATGTCTTTTTGGAGGTATATTCGATTACTACAAACGTTGGAAATGACTAAGGAAGATGTGTAGAGGTTTGTAGTGGATAAATTTTTGTTAGTAGTTGAGAAAAAAATTGATTAGAAGTGATTATGTTGAGTCAAACTTGTTTCAGAGCAGTTTTTATTGAATAATGTCTTTTTGGAGGTATATTCGATTACTACAAACGTTGGAAATGACTAAGGAAGATGTGTAGAGGTTTGTAGTGGACAAATTTTTGTTAGTAGTTGAGAAAAAAAATGATTAGAAGTGATTATGTTGAGTCAAACTTGTTTCAGAGCAGTTTTTATTTTATAATGTCTTTTTGGAGGTATACTCGATTACTACAAACGTCAGAAATGACTAAAGCAGCTGTGTAGAGGTTTGTAGTGGACGAATTTTTGTTAGTGGTTGAGAAAAAAAATTATTAGAAGTGATTATGTTGAGTCAAACTTGTTTCAGAACAGTTTTTATTGAATAATGTATTTTTGAAGATATACTCGATTACTAAAAACGTTGGAAATGACTAAGAAAGGTGAGTAGATGTTTGTAGTGGATGAATTTTTGTTAGTAGTTGAGAATTTTTTTTATTAAAAGTGATTATGTTGAGTCAAACTTGTTTCAGAGCAGTTTTAATTGAATAATGTCTTTTTGGAGGTATACTCGATTACTACAAACGTTGGAAATGACTAAGGAAGATGTGTAGAGGTTCGTAGTGGACGTATTTTTGTTAGTAGTTGAGAAAAAAATTATTAGAAGTGATTATGTTGAGTCAAACTTGTTTCAGAGCAGTTTTTATTGAATAATGTCTTTTTGGAGGTATATTCGATTACTACAAACGTTGGAAATGACTAAGGAAGATGTGTAGAGGTTTGTAGTGGACAAATTTTTGTTAGTAGTTGAGAAAAAAAATGATTAGAAGTGATTATGTTGAGTCAAACTTGTTTCAGAGCAGTTTTTATTTTATAATGTCTTTTTGGAGGTATACTCGATTACTACAAACGTCAGAAATGACTAAAGCAGCTGTGTAGAGGTTTGTAGTGGACAAATTTTTGTTAGTAGTTGAGAAAAAAATTGATTAGAAGTGATTATGTTGAGTCAAACTTGTTTCAGAGCAGTTTTAATTGAATAATGTCTTTTTGGAGGTATACTCGATTACTACAAACGTTGGAAATGACTAAGGAAGATGTGTAGAGGTTTGTAGTGGACGTATTTTTGTTAGTAGTTGAGAAAAAAAATGATTAGAAGTGATTATGTTGAGTCAAACTTGTTTCAGAGCAGTATTTATTTTATAATGTGTTTTTGGAGGTATACTCGATTACTACAAACGTTGGAAATGACTAAGGAAGATGTGTAGAGGTTTGTAGTGGACGTATTTTTGTTAGTAGTTGAGAAAAAAATTATTAGAAGTGATTATGTTGAGTCAAACTTGTTTCAGAGCAGTTTTTATTGAATAATGTCTTTTTGGAGGTATATTCGATTACTACAAACGTTGGAAATGACTAAGGAAGATGTGTAGAGGTTTGTAGTGGATAAATTTTTGTTAGTAGTTGAGAAAAAAATTGATTAGAAGTGATTATGTTGAGTCAAACTTGTTTCAGAGCAGTTTTTATTGAATAATGTCTTTTTGGAGGTATATTCGATTACTACAAACGTTGGAAATGACTAAGGAAGATGTGTAGAGGTTTGTAGTGGACAAATTTTTGTTAGTAGTTGAGAAAAAAAATGATTAGAAGTGATTATGTTGAGTCAAACTTGTTTCAGAGCAGTTTTTATTTTATAATGTCTTTTTGGAGGTATACTCGATTACTACAAACGTCAGAAATGACTAAAGCAGCTGTGTAGAGGTTTGTAGTGGACGAATTTTTGTTAGTGGTTGAGAAAAAAAATTATTAGAAGTAATTATGTTGAGTCAAACTTGTTTCAGAACAGTTTTTATTGAATAATGTATTTTTGAAGATATACTCGATTACTAAAAACGTTGGAAATGACTAAGAAAGGTGAGTAGATGTTTGTAGTGGATGAATTTTTGTTAGTAGTTGTGATTTTTTTTTATTAAAAGTGATTATGTTGAGTCAAACTTGTTTCAGAGCAGTTTTAATTGAATAATGTCTTTTTGGAGGTATACTCGATTACTACAAACGTTGGAAATGACTAAGGAAGATGTGTAGAGGTTCGTAGTGGACGTATTTTTGTTAGTAGTTGAGAAAAAAATTATTAGAAGTGATTATGTTGAGTCAAACTTGTTTCAGAGCAGTTTTTATTGAATAATGTCTTTTTGGAGGTATATTCGATTACTACAAACGTTGGAAATGACTAAGGAAGATGTGTAGAGGTTTGTAGTGGACAAATTTTTGTTAGTAGTTGAGAAAAAAATTGATTAGAAGTGATTATGTTGAGTCAAACTTGTTTCAGAGCAGTTTTTATTGAATAATGTCTTTTTGGAGGTATATTCGATTACTACAAACGTTGGAAATGACTAAGGAAGATGTGTAGAGGTTTGTAGTGGACAAATTTTTGTTAGTAGTTGAGAAAAAAAATGATTAGAAGTGATTATGTTGAGTCAAACTTGTTTCAGAGCAGTTTTTATTTTATAATGTCTTTTTGGAGGTATACTCGATTACTACAAACGTCAGAAATGACTAAAGCAGCTGTGTAGAGGTTTGTAGTGGACAAATTTTTGTTAGTAGTTGAGAAAAAAATTGATTAGAAGTGATTATGTTGAGTCAAACTTGTTTCAGAGCAGTTTTAATTGAATAATGTCTTTTTGGAGGTATACTCGATTACTACAAACGTTGGAAATGACTAAGGAAGATGTGTAGAGGTTTGTAGTGGACGTATTTTTGTTAGTAGTTGAGAAAAAAAATGATTAGAAGTGATTATGTTGAGTCAAACTTGTTTCAGAGCAGTTTTTATTTTATAATGTGTTTTTGGAGGTATACTCGATTACTACAAACGTTGGAAATGACTAAGGAAGATGTGTAGAGGTTTGTAGTGGACGTATTTTTGTTAGTAGTTGAGAAAAAAATTATTAGAAATGATTATGTTGAGTCAAACTTGTTTCAGAGCAGTTTTTATTGAATAATGTCTTTTTGGAGGTATATTCGATTACTACAAACGTTGGAAATGACTAAGGAAGATGTGTAGAGGTTTGTAGTGGATAAATTTTTGTTAGTAGTTGAGAAAAAAATTGATTAGAAGTGATTATGTTGAGTCAAACTTGTTTCAGAGCAGTTTTTATTGAATAATGTCTTTTTGGAGGTATATTCGATTACTACAAACGTTGGAAATGACTAAGGAAGATGTGTAGAGGTTTGTAGTGGACAAATTTTTGTTAGTAGTTGAGAAAAAAAATGATTAGAAGTGATTATGTTGAGTCAAACTTGTTTCAGAGCAGTTTTTATTTTATAATGTCTTTTTGGAGGTATACTCGATTACTACAAACGTTGGAAATGACTAAGGAAGATGTGTAGAGGTTTGTAGTGGACGTATTTTTGTTAGTAGTTGAGAAAAAAATTATTAGAAGTGATTATGTTGAGTCAAACTTGTTTCAGAGCAGTTTTTATTGAATAATGTCTTTTTGGAGGTATATTCGATTACTACAAACGTTGGAAATGACTAAGGAAGATGTGTAGAGGTTTGTAGTGGATAAATTTTTGTTAGTAGTTGAGAAAAAAATTGATTAGAAGTGATTATGTTGAGTCAAACTTGTTTCAGAGCAGTTTTTATTGAATAATGTCTTTTTGGAGGTATATTCGATTACTACAAACGTTGGAAATGACTAAGGAAGATGTGTAGAGGTTTGTAGTGGACAAATTTTTGTTAGTAGTTGAGAAAAAAAATGATTAGAAGTGATTATGTTGAGTCAAACTTGTTTCAGAGCAGTTTTTATTTTATAATGTCTTTTTGGAGGTATACTCGATTACTACAAACGTCAGAAATGACTAAAGCAGCTGTGTAGAGGTTTGTAGTGGACGAATTTTTGTTAGTGGTTGAGAAAAAAAATTATTAGAAGTGATTATGTTGAGTCAAACTTGTTTCAGAACAGTTTTTATTGAATAATGTATTTTTGAAGATATACTCGATTACTAAAAACGTTGGAAATGACTAAGAAAGGTGAGTAGATGTTTGTAGTGGATGAATTTTTGTTAGTAGTTGAGAATTTTTTTTATTAAAAGTGATTATGTTGAGTCAAACTTGTTTCAGAGCAGTTTTAATTGAATAATGTCTTTTTGGAGGTATACTCGATTACTACAAACGTTGGAAATGACTAAGGAAGATGTGTAGAGGTTCGTAGTGGACGTATTTTTGTTAGTAGTTGAGAAAAAAATTATTAGAAGTGATTATGTTGAGTCAAACTTGTTTCAGAGCAGTTTTTATTGAATAATGTCTTTTTGGAGGTATATTCGATTACTACAAACGTTGGAAATGACTAAGGAAGATGTGTAGAGGTTTGTAGTGGACAAATTTTTGTTAGTAGTTGAGAAAAAAAATGATTAGAAGTGATTATGTTGAGTCAAACTTGTTTCAGAGCAGTTTTTATTTTATAATGTCTTTTTGGAGGTATACTCGATTACTACAAACGTCAGAAATGACTAAAGCAGCTGTGTAGAGGTTTGTAGTGGACAAATTTTTGTTAGTAGTTGAGAAAAAAATTGATTAGAAGTGATTATGTTGAGTCAAACTTGTTTCAGAGCAGTTTTAATTGAATAATGTCTTTTTGGAGGTATACTCGATTACTACAAACGTTGGAAATGACTAAGGAAGATGTGTAGAGGTTTGTAGTGGACGTATTTTTGTTAGTAGTTGAGAAAAAAAATGATTAGAAGTGATTATGTTGAGTCAAACTTGTTTCAGAGCAGTATTTATTTTATAATGTGTTTTTGGAGGTATACTCGATTACTACAAACGTTGGAAATGACTAAGGAAGATGTGTAGAGGTTTGTAGTGGACGTATTTTTGTTAGTAGTTGAGAAAAAAATTATTAGAAGTGATTATGTTGAGTCAAACTTGTTTCAGAGCAGTTTTTATTGAATAATGTCTTTTTGGAGGTATATTCGATTACTACAAACGTTGGAAATGACTAAGGAAGATGTGTAGAGGTTTGTAGTGGATAAATTTTTGTTAGTAGTTGAGAAAAAAATTGATTAGAAGTGATTATGTTGAGTCAAACTTGTTTCAGAGCAGTTTTTATTGAATAATGTCTTTTTGGAGGTATATTCGATTACTACAAACGTTGGAAATGACTAAGGAAGATGTGTAGAGGTTTGTAGTGGACAAATTTTTGTTAGTAGTTGAGAAAAAAAATGATTAGAAGTGATTATGTTGAGTCAAACTTGTTTCAGAGCAGTTTTTATTTTATAATGTCTTTTTGGAGGTATACTCGATTACTACAAACGTCAGAAATGACTAAAGCAGCTGTGTAGAGGTTTGTAGTGGACGAATTTTTGTTAGTGGTTGAGAAAAAAAATTATTAGAAGTGATTATGTTGAGTCAAACTTGTTTCAGAACAGTTTTTATTGAATAATGTATTTTTGAAGATATACTCGATTACTAAAAACGTTGGAAATGACTAAGAAAGGTGAGTAGATGTTTGTAGTGGATGAATTTTTGTTAGTAGTTGTGATTTTTTTTTATTAAAAGTGATTATGTTGAGTCAAACTTGTTTCAGAGCAGTTTTAATTGAATAATGTCTTTTTGGAGGTATACTCGATTACTACAAACGTTGGAAATGACTAAGGAAGATGTGTAGAGGTTCGTAGTGGACGTATTTTTGTTAGTAGTTGAGAAAAAAATTATTAGAAGTGATTATGTTGAGTCAAACTTGTTTCAGAGCAGTTTTTATTGAATAATGTCTTTTTGGAGGTATATTCGATTACTACAAACGTTGGAAATGACTAAGGAAGATGTGTAGAGGTTTGTAGTGGACAAATTTTTGTTAGTAGTTGAGAAAAAAATTGATTAGAAGTGATTATGTTGAGTCAAACTTGTTTCAGAGCAGTTTTTATTGAATAATGTCTTTTTGGAGGTATATTCGATTACTACAAACGTTGGAAATGACTAAGGAAGATGTGTAGAGGTTTGTAGTGGACAAATTTTTGTTAGTAGTTGAGAAAAAAAATGATTAGAAGTGATTATGTTGAGTCAAACTTGTTTCAGAGCAGTTTTTATTTTATAATGTCTTTTTGGAGGTATACTCGATTACTACAAACGTCAGAAATGACTAAAGCAGCTGTGTAGAGGTTTGTAGTGGACAAATTTTTGTTAGTAGTTGAGAAAAAAATTGATTAGAAGTGATTATGTTGAGTCAAACTTGTTTCAGAGCAGTTTTAATTGAATAATGTCTTTTTGGAGGTATACTCGATTACTACAAACGTTGGAAATGACTAAGGAAGATGTGTAGAGGTTTGTAGTGGACGTATTTTTGTTAGTAGTTGAGAAAAAAAATGATTAGAAGTGATTATGTTGAGTCAAACTTGTTTCAGAGCAGTTTTTATTTTATAATGTGTTTTTGGAGGTATACTCGATTACTACAAACGTTGGAAATGACTAAGGAAGATGTGTAGAGGTTTGTAGTGGACGTATTTTTGTTAGTAGTTGAGAAAAAAATTATTAGAAATGATTATGTTGAGTCAAACTTGTTTCAGAGCAGTTTTTATTGAATAATGTCTTTTTGGAGGTATATTCGATTACTACAAACGTTGGAAATGACTAAGGAAGATGTGTAGAGGTTTGTAGTGGATAAATTTTTGTTAGTAGTTGAGAAAAAAATTGATTAGAAGTGATTATGTTGAGTCAAACTTGTTTCAGAGCAGTTTTTATTGAATAATGTCTTTTTGGAGGTATATTCGATTACTACAAACGTTGGAAATGACTAAGGAAGATGTGTAGAGGTTTGTAGTGGACAAATTTTTGTTAGTAGTTGAGAAAAAAAATGATTAGAAGTGATTATGTTGAGTCAAACTTGTTTCAGAGCAGTTTTTATTTTATAATGTCTTTTTGGAGGTATACTCGATTACTACAAACGTTGGAAATGACTAAGGAAGATGTGTAGAGGTTTGTAGTGGACGTATTTTTGTTAGTAGTTGAGAAAAAAATTATTAGAAGTGATTATGTTGAGTCAAACTTGTTTCAGAGCAGTTTTTATTGAATAATGTCTTTTTGGAGGTATATTCGATTACTACAAACGTTGGAAATGACTAAGGAAGATGTGTAGAGGTTTGTAGTGGATAAATTTTTGTTAGTAGTTGAGAAAAAAATTGATTAGAAGTGATTATGTTGAGTCAAACTTGTTTCAGAGCAGTTTTTATTGAATAATGTCTTTTTGGAGGTATATTCGATTACTACAAACGTTGGAAATGACTAAGGAAGATGTGTAGAGGTTTGTAGTGGACAAATTTTTGTTAGTAGTTGAGAAAAAAAATGATTAGAAGTGATTATGTTGAGTCAAACTTGTTTCAGAGCAGTTTTTATTTTATAATGTCTTTTTGGAGGTATACTCGATTACTACAAACGTCAGAAATGACTAAAGCAGCTGTGTAGAGGTTTGTAGTGGACGAATTTTTGTTAGTGGTTGAGAAAAAAAATTATTAGAAGTGATTATGTTGAGTCAAACTTGTTTCAGAACAGTTTTTATTGAATAATGTATTTTTGAAGATATACTCGATTACTAAAAACGTTGGAAATGACTAAGAAAGGTGAGTAGATGTTTGTAGTGGATGAATTTTTGTTAGTAGTTGTGATTTTTTTTTATTAAAAGTGATTATGTTGAGTCAAACTTGTTTCAGAGCAGTTTTAATTGAATAATGTCTTTTTGGAGGTATACTCGATTACTACAAACGTTGGAAATGACTAAGGAAGATGTGTAGAGGTTCGTAGTGGACGTATTTTTGTTAGTAGTTGAGAAAAAAATTATTAGAAGTGATTATGTTGAGTCAAACTTGTTTCAGAGCAGTTTTTATTGAATAATGTCTTTTTGGAGGTATATTCGATTACTACAAACGTTGGAAATGACTAAGGAAGATGTGTAGAGGTTTGTAGTGGACAAATTTTTGTTAGTAGTTGAGAAAAAAATTGATTAGAAGTGATTATGTTGAGTCAAACTTGTTTCAGAGCAGTTTTTATTGAATAATGTCTTTTTGGAGGTATATTCGATTACTACAAACGTTGGAAATGACTAAGGAAGATGTGTAGAGGTTTGTAGTGGACAAATTTTTGTTAGTAGTTGAGAAAAAAAATGATTAGAAGTGATTATGTTGAGTCAAACTTGTTTCAGAGCAGTTTTTATTTTATAATGTCTTTTTGGAGGTATACTCGATTACTACAAACGTCAGAAATGACTAAAGCAGCTGTGTAGAGGTTTGTAGTGGACAAATTTTTGTTAGTAGTTGAGAAAAAAATTGATTAGAAGTGATTATGTTGAGTCAAACTTGTTTCAGAGCAGTTTTAATTGAATAATGTCTTTTTGGAGGTATACTCGATTACTACAAACGTTGGAAATGACTAAGGAAGATGTGTAGAGGTTTGTAGTGGACGTATTTTTGTTAGTAGTTGAGAAAAAAAATGATTAGAAGTGATTATGTTGAGTCAAACTTGTTTCAGAGCAGTTTTTATTTTATAATGTGTTTTTGGAGGTATACTCGATTACTACAAACGTTGGAAATGACTAAGGAAGATGTGTAGAGGTTTGTAGTGGACGTATTTTTGTTAGTAGTTGAGAAAAAAATTATTAGAAATGATTATGTTGAGTCAAACTTGTTTCAGAGCAGTTTTTATTGAATAATGTCTTTTTGGAGGTATATTCGATTACTACAAACGTTGGAAATGACTAAGGAAGATGTGTAGAGGTTTGTAGTGGATAAATTTTTGTTAGTAGTTGAGAAAAAAATTGATTAGAAGTGATTATGTTGAGTCAAACTTGTTTCAGAGCAGTTTTTATTGAATAATGTCTTTTTGGAGGTATATTCGATTACTACAAACGTTGGAAATGACTAAGGAAGATGTGTAGAGGTTTGTAGTGGACAAATTTTTGTTAGTAGTTGAGAAAAAAAATGATTAGAAGTGATTATGTTGAGTCAAACTTGTTTCAGAGCAGTTTTTATTTTATAATGTCTTTTTGGAGGTATACTCGATTACTACAAATGTCAGAAATGACTAAAGCAGCTGTGTAGAGGTTTGTAGTGGACGAATTTTTGTTAGTGGTTGAGAAAAAAAAATATTAGAAGTGATTATGTTGAGTTAAACTTGTTTCAGAACAGTTTTTATTGAATAATGTATTTTTGAAGATATACTCGATTACTAAAAACGTTGGAAATGACTAAGAAAGGTGAGTAGATGTTTGTAGTGGATGAATTATTGTTAGTAGTTGAGATTTTTTTTTATTAGAAGTGATTATGTTGTATCAAACTTGTTTCAGAGCAGTTATTATTGAATAGTGTCTTTTTGGAGGTATACTCGATTACTACAAACGTTGGAAATAACTAAGGAAGATGTGTAGAGGTTTGTAGTGGACGTATTTTTGTTAGTAGTTGAGAAAAAAATTGATTGAAAGTGTTTATGTTGATTCAAACTTGTTTCAGAGCAGTTTTTATTGAATAATGTCTTTTTGAAGGTATACTCGGTTACTAAAAACTATGGAAATGACTAAAGCAGCTGTGTAGAGGTTTGTAGTGGACGAATTTTTGTTAGTGGTTGAGAAAAAATTTTATTAGAAGTGATTATGTTGAGTCAAACTTGTTTCAGAGCAGTTTTAATTGAATAATGTCTTTTTGGAGGTATACTCGATTACTACAAACGTTGGAAATGACTAAGGAAGATGTGTAGAGGTTTGTCGTGGACGTATTTTTGTTAGTAGTTGAGAAAAAAATTATTAGAAGTGATTATGTTGAGTCAAACTTGTTTCAGAGCAGTTTTTATTGCATAATGTCTTTTTGGAGGTATACTCGATTACTACAAACATTGGAAATGACTAAGGAAGATGTGTAGAGGTTTGTAGTGGACAAATTTTTGTTAGTAGTTGAGAAAAAAATAGATTAGAAGTGATTATGTTGAGTCAAACTTGTTTCAGAGCAGTTTTTATTGAATAATGTCTTTTTGGAGGTATACTCGATTACTACAAACGTTGAAAATGACTAAGGAAGATATGTAGAGGTTTGTAGTGGACGTATTTTTGTTAGTAGTTGAAAAAAAAATTTATTAGAAGTGATTATGTTGAGTCAAACTTGTTTCAGAGCAGTTTTTATTGAATAATGTCTTTTTGGAGGTATATTCGATTACTACAAACGTTGGAAATGACTAAGGAAGATGTGTAGAGGTTTGTAGTGGACAAATTTTTGTTAGTAGTTGAGAAAAAAATAGATTAGAAGTGATTATGTTGAGTCAAACTTGTTTCAGAGCAGTTTTTATTGAATAATGTCTTTTTGGAGGTATACTCGATTACTACAAACGTTGAAAATGACTAAGGAAGATATGTAGAGGTTTGTAGTGGACGTATTTTTGTTAGTAGTTGAAAAAAAAATTTATTAGAAGTGATTATGTTGAGTCAAACTTGTTTCAGAGCAGTTTTTATTTTATAATGTCTTTTTGGAGGTATACTCGATTACTACAAACGTCAGAAATGACTAAAGCAGCTGTGTAGAGGTTTGTAGTGGACGAATTTTTGTTAGTGGTTGAGAAAAAAAATTATTAGAAGTGATTATGTTGAGTCAAACTTGTTTCAGAACAGTTTTTATTGAATAATGTATTTTTGAAGATATACTCGATTACTAAAAACGTTGGAAATGACTAAGAAAGGTGAGTAGATGTTTGTAGTGGATGAATTTTTGTTAGTAGTTGTGATTTTTTTTTATTAAAAGTGATTATGTTGAGTCAAACTTGTTTCAGAGCAGTTTTAATTGAATAATGTCTTTTTGGAGGTATACTCGATTACTACAAACGTTGGAAATGACTAAGGAAGATGTGTAGAGGTTCGTAGTGGACGTATTTTTGTTAGTAGTTGAGAAAAAAATTATTAGAAGTGATTATGTTGAGTCAAACTTGTTTCAGAGCAGTTTTTATTGAATAATGTCTTTTTGGAGGTATATTCGATTACTACAAACGTTGGAAATGACTAAGGAAGATGTGTAGAGGTTTGTAGTGGACAAATTTTTGTTAGTAGTTGAGAAAAAAATTGATTAGAAGTGATTATGTTGAGTCAAACTTGTTTCAGAGCAGTTTTTATTGAATAATGTCTTTTTGGAGGTATATTCGATTACTACAAACGTTGGAAATGACTAAGGAAGATGTGTAGAGGTTTGTAGTGGACAAATTTTTGTTAGTAGTTGAGAAAAAAAATGATTAGAAGTGATTATGTTGAGTCAAACTTGTTTCAGAGCAGTTTTTATTTTATAATGTCTTTTTGGAGGTATACTCGATTACTACAAACGTCAGAAATGACTAAAGCAGCTGTGTAGAGGTTTGTAGTGGACAAATTTTTGTTAGTAGTTGAGAAAAAAATTGATTAGAAGTGATTATGTTGAGTCAAACTTGTTTCAGAGCAGTTTTAATTGAATAATGTCTTTTTGGAGGTATACTCGATTACTACAAACGTTGGAAATGACTAAGGAAGATGTGTAGAGGTTTGTAGTGGACGTATTTTTGTTAGTAGTTGAGAAAAAAAATGATTAGAAGTGATTATGTTGAGTCAAACTTGTTTCAGAGCAGTTTTTATTTTATAATGTGTTTTTGGAGGTATACTCGATTACTACAAACGTTGGAAATGACTAAGGAAGATGTGTAGAGGTTTGTAGTGGACGTATTTTTGTTAGTAGTTGAGAAAAAAATTATTAGAAATGATTATGTTGAGTCAAACTTGTTTCAGAGCAGTTTTTATTGAATAATGTCTTTTTGGAGGTATATTCGATTACTACAAACGTTGGAAATGACTAAGGAAGATGTGTAGAGGTTTGTAGTGGATAAATTTTTGTTAGTAGTTGAGAAAAAAATTGATTAGAAGTGATTATGTTGAGTCAAACTTGTTTCAGAGCAGTTTTTATTGAATAATGTCTTTTTGGAGGTATATTCGATTACTACAAACGTTGGAAATGACTAAGGAAGATGTGTAGAGGTTTGTAGTGGACAAATTTTTGTTAGTAGTTGAGAAAAAAAATGATTAGAAGTGATTATGTTGAGTCAAACTTGTTTCAGAGCAGTTTTTATTTTATAATGTCTTTTTGGAGGTATACTCGATTACTACAAATGTCAGAAATGACTAAAGCAGCTGTGTAGAGGTTTGTAGTGGACGAATTTTTGTTAGTGGTTGAGAAAAAAAAATATTAGAAGTGATTATGTTGAGTTAAACTTGTTTCAGAACAGTTTTTATTGAATAATGTATTTTTGAAGATATACTCGATTACTAAAAACGTTGGAAATGACTAAGAAAGGTGAGTAGATGTTTGTAGTGGATGAATTATTGTTAGTAGTTGAGATTTTTTTTTATTAGAAGTGATTATGTTGTATCAAACTTGTTTCAGAGCAGTTATTATTGAATAGTGTCTTTTTGGAGGTATACTCGATTACTACAAACGTTGGAAATAACTAAGGAAGATGTGTAGAGGTTTGTAGTGGACGTATTTTTGTTAGTAGTTGAGAAAAAAATTGATTGAAAGTGTTTATGTTGATTCAAACTTGTTTCAGAGCAGTTTTTATTGAATAATGTCTTTTTGAAGGTATACTCGGTTACTAAAAACTATGGAAATGACTAAAGCAGCTGTGTAGAGGTTTGTAGTGGACGAATTTTTGTTAGTGGTTGAGAAAAAATTTTATTAGAAGTGATTATGTTGAGTCAAACTTGTTTCAGAGCAGTTTTAATTGAATAATGTCTTTTTGGAGGTATACTCGATTACTACAAACGTTGGAAATGACTAAGGAAGATGTGTAGAGGTTTGTCGTGGACGTATTTTTGTTAGTAGTTGAGAAAAAAATTATTAGAAGTGATTATGTTGAGTCAAACTTGTTTCAGAGCAGTTTTTATTGCATAATGTCTTTTTGGAGGTATACTCGATTACTACAAACATTGGAAATGACTAAGGAAGATGTGTAGAGGTTTGTAGTGGACAAATTTTTGTTAGTAGTTGAGAAAAAAATAGATTAGAAGTGATTATGTTGAGTCAAACTTGTTTCAGAGCAGTTTTTATTGAATAATGTCTTTTTGGAGGTATACTCGATTACTACAAACGTTGAAAATGACTAAGGAAGATATGTAGAGGTTTGTAGTGGACGTATTTTTGTTAGTAGTTGAAAAAAAAATTTATTAGAAGTGATTATGTTGAGTCAAACTTGTTTCAGAGCAGTTTTTATTGAATAATGTCTTTTTGGAGGTATATTCGATTACTACAAACGTTGGAAATGACTAAGGAAGATGTGTAGAGGTTTGTAGTGGACAAATTTTTGTTAGTAGTTGAGAAAAAAATTGATTAGAAGTGATTATGTTGAGTCAAACTTGTTTCAGAGCAGTTTTAATTGAATAATGTCTTTTCGGAGGTATACTCGATTACTACAAACGTTGGAAATGACTAAGGAAGATGTGTAGAGGTTTGTAGTGGACGTATTTTTGTTAGTAGTTGAGAAAAAAAATGATTAGAAGTGATTATGTTGAGTCAAACTTGTTTCAGAGCAGTTTTTTATTGAATAATGTATTTTTGAAGATATACTCGATTACTAAAAACGTTGGAAATGACTAAGAAAGGTGTGTAGATGTTTGTAGTGGAAGAATTTGTTAGTAGTTGAGAAAAAGAAATATTAGAAGTGATTATGTTGAGTCAAACTTGTTTCAGAGCAGTTTTTATTGAATAATGTCTTTTTGGAGGTATATTCGATTACTACAAACGTTGGAAATGACTAAGGAAGATGTGTAGAGGTTTGTAGTGGACGTATTTTTGTTAGTAGTTGAGAAAAAAATTGATTAGAAGTGATTATGTTGAGTCAAACTTGTTTCAGAGCTGTTTTTATTGAATAATGTCTTTTTGAAGGTATACTCGATTACTACAAACGTCAGAAAGCTAGTAACAAGTTTGACTCAACATAATCACTTCTAATAATTTTTTTTTCTCAACTACTTACAAAAATTCGTCCACTACAAACCTCTACACAGCTGCTTTAGTCATTTCTGACGTTTGTAGTAATCGTGTATACCTTCAACAAGACATTATTCAATAAAAACTGCTCTGAAACAAGTTTGACTCAACATAATCACTTCTAATAATTTTTTTTCTCAACTTCTTACAAAAATTCGTCCACTACAAATCTCTACACAGCTGCTTTAGTCATTTACAACGGTTGTAGTAATCGAGTATACCTCCAAAAAGACATTATTCAATAATAACTGCTCTGAAACAAGTTTGACTCAATATAATCACTTCTAATAAAAAAAAATCTCAACTACTTACAAAAATTCGTCCACTACAAACCTCTACACAGCTTCTTTAGTTAGTTTAGGGATATTTTGGATTTACTTAAAAATAACATTCAACGTGTTTATATTTTTATAAAGCCCGTTTATCAGACTACACTCCGGAATAAAAGAAAACAATTTTTTGGGGAAAACAATTTTTTATTCAAATTAAGAAAAAAACGTGAAATAATGGTAAAACTAACAATGAATGTGTTTCTCATGAAAAAGTGAAAAATTAATCTGTTTTTAAGAGTTATGTGAAAAATCAGTAGTCAGTAAAACCACCCATGACGTTAATAACGGTCCTGCAACGGTTTTTCATGCTTTGGATTAAGTTATCCAAGTCTTGCTGCGGTATATTGTCCTAGGTCCGGCTAAGATGCATAAAAAGTTGCTCTTCCGTCGCAATGTTTGCAGGGAAATTCCTCAAAGCCCTTCTTTGGAGCATGCCCCACGCGTGTTCTATGGGGTTTAGGTCAGGCGATTGAGCGGGTCAGCCTAAGAGCGATACGTCGTGCTCGTGCAACCAGCTCGTCACCACTCTCACTGTGTGCGGACGGGCGTTATCGTGCATGAGCGTGAATTCTTGGCCCTTTTGTTGTCGATGGGGGTAGATTATTGGTACTAGCACCTCCTTACGGTATTTTTCAGCCGTCATGGTGTTTCTGATCCAAATGAGGTCTGTTCTTCCACCAACACGAATTCCCGCCCAAACCATAATTGTCCCGCGGTGGTATGAATGGACTTTCTGAGGATGTTGCAGACGGCTCTCACGACCAGGAACTCGCCAAACACGTACTCTACGTGTATCGGGATGGAAACCGAACCGGGACTCATCGGTAAACAGCACTACAGACCACTGGTTATCTTCCCAGAGCAAATGTTCACGAGCCCACTCTAGTCATCGTCCACGATTACCTAGGCGTAGTGCTGGAGTACGAAGAGGTCTGCGAGCATGGAGGTTAGCTTCGTGCAGTCTTCTCCTCACAGTTTGGTCACTCACAAGCACCTGGTACTCTGACTGGAGCCTCTGAACCAACTGCATGGCCGTAACAGTTGGTTGTCTTCTCGCGGCAACTTGCAAAAATCGGTGTTGTCGTTGAGTGGTTATGCGCTTCCCGCCTGGGTGTCTTTCAGCCTCTTCACCAGTAGCACGATAACGTGACCATAACCTTGATATCACGTTTTGTCTTGTTCCAATCTCCTCAGCAATACTCTGTTGAGTAGCCCCAGCTTGGAGCATGCCTACTGCGCTTAACATTTCCTCTCTCGTTAAATGGCGCCGCTGCATGATGCACACAATAACATTAATTCAAAATTAACCGATAACTTGTCATAAAACTTAAATTTCACACAAAAAAATAGCCAAAAACTACTGTAGGTAAATGAAACCTTCGGACTTCGCCTTCGAAAAAGGTTTACAAAATAAGCTTTCTTCAAAAGAATGTAAAACTAGCCAGTATTTTTTGAGTTTAAGAACCTTATACAAAATATCTCTAGACGGTGTTGATGTGTGTATGTTTTTGGTCCAATGCGATTTATTAGATGTCATGATATCTTGGACTTTCTTGGTCCTAGGACATGCAGGCTCCTCACGAGGTTTTCTTTCAACGTTTAGGCAGCAGTGTTGATAAAAGTAATGGGCCTGTCGGAGTAAATGAATGCGTGTTGTCTGACAGGGGAGAATGGATGAGGAAAACGTGTTTCGCCGACCCCAAGCAGAATGGGACAAGGGCAGGAAGATGATGATGAATGCGCCTGTCGGGGGTCGAACCCACGACTACTCGTAAGTCGCGGACGGTACCACTGGCCGACCACTGCTACAAAATAATAATATTTCAAGCTAAAAGAACGTCTTTGGCTAACGAGCTAAGAGTATCTACGAGTACCTTAACTACCCTAAATCTACAGTCAGTAAAGTTTTCCACATCATAGCCTAGTTTCGCAGAGCATGTTATTGCCGACACTTCACCAAATGGTTGTGATTGAGCATCGTGATTGAGAAACACCCATAATAGGCGGGGTTGATGTCCTGACCCCGCTTTATGCAGTTTGACACAAGACTTAGGGCTGCGACTTCTTTGATTGATTTTTGTCTTCTGTCATTTTGTCCCGTAGGATACTCATACGACCTGGCTACCACGAAAGATCTCACGCAGAAATTCATCCTGCCGTTCGTAAATGTCCACAATGGGAAACAAGCTACTGGCATTTGTAGTCCTGGCATTATTATTTGCATCACGTGAACAATTCGTGACGTTGAAATGTCCGCCAATAACTTGTCGTTTTGTAATACAAGTAAATATAGGTGCTGCGTCACGTAGTACTATTTAATGATGTACCTTCGTGTCCGTGCAGCTGGATTTGTCTGTGAGAAGTGCGTGGAGACAAAATGATCGCTTAGTCACTCATTAACTAATCACTTGTTAATGTATAGAAATAAACATGTTATCGTTTTTGAGGAAGAATGTGTGTAAATGCACGTATACAAATTCAAGCATTGGTTAGGCAGGATTACTATGAATGTGAGGTCTTTGAGTGTCGATTTTATTTTCCAAAGGCATACATTATTTCTTGTATTTGCGTCACACAGCCTAATAACCAAAGGTCGCGCAAACCATATCGCGATGACTATCAAAGTAGGTTTAAAATTCACAAAATACATTGTATGAAAGACACCACCATGACCTACAGTGAACTAACTACCCGCGAGATCAGGCATAGGCAGCACGTGTATGCAGATAACAATGCTCTTATTTATATATTACGTTTTTTATGGAATGTTTCCATGCTATTTACGACGCCAAACAACGTAGAAACATTCCATAAAAAAAAGTTTAATTTTAATCTTTTCATACGACAAAAGCTGTTGCTGCTATTGTTGCATAGCCAACTATATCTTTTAACCTTATGTTATGCCTTATGTTAATGTTTTTGTTATCTTCTTTAGCGATATGTGTACTTAAAGAGGTGAGTTTTCCTTGCTTCATATCATAATTGTGTGCGGTCTCGGGACGGACGGACGCTGCTCTTAAGTGGTGGAAATAATTTACTGACATAGCCATTGTTACGAACTATCATTAACACCCATTTGCACTAAGGTGGGTACAGTGACTGAACCATGTAATCAGGGCGTTGAGAGAGAAGTCTCAACGTTTGTGATTTATTATTTAAAGGATTCCTTCATAATTATCTTGTTTCATATTTTTCATTCGGCTTTAAATTTAAAAACAAGGGAGTCCCCCCTTTTTTTTAATTTTAAAACTCGTCGTCCCAATATTTCTCTAACCAAAACTTAAAGCATTTTTAAAAGATTTTTATACATTTTTTTTTGTCCACTAGTTTCAAAATGAGTAAGCTGTGCAGACAAGTTTCCATCGAGTCCCCCGGATCTACAATGAGGGAATGTGTATTCAGTTTCGACGTGCCTGTCCCTGATGTGCCCATGTACGGTGCCAGGATACGAGTGGTGTACGCGGGAGCATGCTACAGAGCCAACAGGACTCGCTCAGCCTCCGTCTGCAGCACATCTTCTATATCCTCTATCGGCAGCTTGTCAGGAGAAATGGAGAACTTCGGCATCCACACCCACGCCACTCCTTCGCACATAGGTATCAGAGACGGTGCCTTGTTCCCAGGCTATGAAGTAGCTGGCGTTGTAGACGCCATCGGCAAAGCTGCGGAAAGACTAGACGGAATTAAAGAAGGTTCCAGGATTGTTTTGTACCCCTACGATGGTGTGCCTAATGGGTATGCGGAGTTCATTGTCGTGCCCGATTTTAAGTGTTTGGTGCCTGTACCTGACCAGCTGCCTCTGAGCGTGGCGGCGATGCTGCCTACTGGTGCTTTACTGGCTATGAATACGGTGGCCACGGCTGGGGAATGTCTAAAGAGGGTATTGGAGGGGCCGTCGAAGAAGGACAACACGACGGTGCTGATCGTGGGCACTGGCGGGCTGGCGCTGTGGGCGCTGCGCATCGCCACTCACTACTTCAAGCAAGCATCCTACAACAATCGCATACGGATCTGTGTGGCGACCCTCAAGGACGAAGGATTCATTCTGGCGAAGGAATGCGAAGAGTAAGTTGTGCTCATTATTTATTCTTGTGTATGAAGGGTTTAACCTCAATTGGCGTCATGACATAACTTTTAATAGATCTTACATTTTCTGTTTAGCTTATCAATTAATGCACTCGTATTTCTAACACATGTAGTTTTAATAACATCTGCACACAAATATTATCTTGATCTTTGCCCAAGGTTGTTGAGGTCAACGTATTGTTTGATTGTATGTCACTGGTAAATAGGCTAAGCGACAGAATTGCTAAAATCTGAGCATTAACAACCCCTGACGGCCCTGACTAACGCGAAAAAGATTCGCACGGTGACAATAAGAACATAAATAACATCTCGGCAGATATATGAATAGAATTGAAAGATGTCTCAATTGAAATTGCATTATCAGTGCACAATAGGCGGATCAGTTCAGTCAGATCAGTTAATAGTCAATTACTCTCTGGTTCGGCCCGGTCTTTGTTGCGGACTCTGCTCCGTACACGATGTCAGCTGTGTACAAACTGGTGTTCTAAAGTAACTAACTGTCTAAAGAACCGATATTCATGATTGCACGACAGAGCGCCTAGATAAAGTTTGCGCTAGGTTTTGTATTAGATGATTAACAAAATTAAATATAAAGCACGAAGTCATACAGGTTTTTTTTTTGCTGTAATTAGGAAATGTGGCTTAGCTTTAATGAGGAGAATTGGCCGCTAACGATGTTCATCATCACTCACATTTTGGGGTTAAACTGATTCGGCATAGGGTGGCAAAATCAAATGTACATTCTGCTGCCCGGCCGGCCGAACTGCCGAATCACGCCCTACCTCATACAAGTGGAAAAAGATGAAACTTGCTTATCATCTCAGTGAACACACAAGCTCATTGCTACGCCTTTTCCGCTCTCTTAACTATCGATTCTTAAAATTATCCAAAGGTTTCGCTGACCTTCCATTATAACGTTGGTCTACCATTCCGGGAGCCCACCCGAGCATAAGAGTTATATATATAGAAATCCATAGGTTGTTCATGTAAATTCTGAAACGAGTAGAGGCAAGTGCGTAAGCCAGAGCACAGTAAATCGATTATAGAAAATGGTATGATTGAGTTTATTTTTCTAGATCTGTATGATCTTCCCCACGAAAACCCTTGTGTTGGTCATCATCAACCCCCATGTTGTTAGTTGTGGGCATGTTCCTTTCGTCCGTATTTCTTTTAGCCGTCGTCTTATACTCGTAGTCTATGAAGAAAGTGAACACCCTTCTTTCATATACCCTTAATTGTATTTCATGGTTGCTAACAAATTACGATATGCCTGTAGACCACAAAGTACGGCGGAGCCTCAGGCGGCTTCAACTATGTCAACACTTGTATACAAACCAAACGTGTCACCGTTGAATTGTACGAAAGACCTATAGAAACTGACGGCTCTGAAGGCGGTCCGTGACAGAACTTGTCCGCTAAACACACTTTCGGCGCGAATGTTTTTAGTTCTGCCACATATACACCGTTTCCGTGATTCCGTGTTATGTGCTTAACACTGATCGAACTGACGATGGTGTTTTCATTGAAACAGAGTGAACGTAGTGCAGTGGAACGAGGATCTCTATGAGAAGCAGCTCATCGAGAGGACGACAGACGCGTGTGGTGGCTCCGTTAATGTGGTCATGAACTTTGGCACCACCTCCCGATCGCTGCATCGCTCTTTACAATGCCTTGCCCCTGTAAGTAGAAATATGTTTACACCTTACACGGCGTCGTTTGAAATGCAAAACTATTAGTTCGGAAATGAGTTTTTTTTAATGAAACTGTTAAACCATACTATTTAAATCTGAGTCTATCCTTGTTTAACATTTTGGTGATCACAGTATTGTTGTTAGCAAAAGTGGTTCCCTTTGGCCAGTCATTATTTAAAATAAAAAAAAAAACTATCAAATTGACAGTCTATAGATGTGTAAATAATGCTTTGTTGCAAACATCAGCAGAAAGACATATGGGCATATTATCCCACAGGCATCGCCAAAACTACCGGCCCTTTGTTTCCCAAATCTAGCAAAATTCCGCCACCTTCACCAGGGACCCATTTAATAAAACCGACACGCGACAATTCGAGTTTTAGTTTTAAGTGCATTATTAATCAGCACCTGTTGAGATAATGCGACAATTCCATACTTTTGCGACAATTACATACTTTTTCGATAGATAAGTTTTGCATTATCAGTTACTTTGAATAGGCCCCTGGTCCAACGTTTTGGCAGTGATCAGAACATTTCCGTTTATGTAAATACTGAAGATCTGTTCTCTCTCAGGGTGGAGTGGTACTAGTGACCGAAAATGTCGGGGAGCACCTTCTGCCTAAATTCACTAAGAAAGCTGAGGCCATGAATGTTAACATGGAGATCGTGCCCAATGGCTCCATAGAACAGCTCAAGGCACTGGTGGGGCTGGTGGCGAGGGGTGAAGTAAGTACCTATAAGTATTTATTTTTGGTTTTACAGGAGGGGTTAATATGCTGCTTCGAATTTAGGAAAGTTGTTCGGCTATGGTCAGCGTCCTCTCTGTCACCCTGTGTGGAACTAAGGCTCGATATATCGATTTCTTTTGTTCACGTCCACGTTACGAAACTTCTGAGAATTTAGTTTCTGGATTAACCATTGAAGTCCAGTTTACTTAGGAATTCTACTTCCAAACCTCAGGCAGTAGCAGTAATTCTGACGGAGAAAAGGTGTACCTAGGTGCGATCTTCCTCTAATCAGAAACTAAAGATTTCCGTGGGCTTTCAAGTATTTTTCGTATTTATAATAATTCGTACTATATGTACGTCGTGCCATGACATGAAACGTGTTGTTATATCTCGTCAATATTTGCAAACTACGAGTAGTTTTCTTGGAATCTAATCCGTCTTTAGCACAAGAAGCAGACACCGAGGTAGAATTTCTACCTCTTGTGCTTATGACGGATGCCTTGTATGTTAAGATTTCACCATGTATCGAACATAGTGGTCGGTTAGACCCTACATCCAATACATAGATAAGTCATTACGACCCCCATGTGTAGAATAAGTTTTTTGTAGTCTATCGCCTTCAATCCCGCATCTAACTGTTAACATCAGTGTACTCATACAACTTGCGGAGAATCAGGGGCAACTGATAAGCTCTGCGTCCCTCTTTAATTCCACCATAAGCATAGGAAACCTGCAGAATGTAAACCAGGAGATTAGGGGTACCGATATGTTTATGAAGCTATTAAAGAAGTACAAAGAGTGTATTGGTTACCCGTAATCCCGTAGTTTGTGCGAGCATACTGATGATAACATGTAGATGGCGGGATTGGAGGCGATAGACTATACACCTACCACCACTGCACCCGTATATATACCGGCTTATACACTGCACTGATTGATTCACAAGGGGGCAATTCGCTCCCTCAATGCAAGACCAATTTAGGCCAATTTATCCAATTGCAGTGTTAACTTCCAATCACGGTACTACATATTTCATTCCCGACGGTGCATGATACCAGTGCAATCGCTCCTGTGTTTTCATGCAGATCACAGGCCGTTAGTGTCTCCTCCCAGTGACCGGTGAAATCTTTTGCGTAAGTCAATTTATTTTATTTATTGCAAAAATTCTGCTGAGATTTTGCACTAAATGGGTAATTTCGGTTTCTTCTGGAATTGTTTAGTGTTCTTAGATTTGCGGGTTTATACATCAGTTCCATTATAAGAATCTCGTTTTAGGTTTATTTTAAGGATTTTTCTTAACAGATGGCGAATTATTCTGGCTTCTCTAGCGCTTTATTTACTGCCGGGAACTGCTTTTCGGGAATTCCCGGTTTTTAGCTTTAAAAAAAAACGGTTCTGTTGTATGAAAAACCAGGTTTTCGGGTTTTCGGTTCTTTTTATTCTTCCTTTGAATCGATTATTATTCATCTCTAAATGTCACAGGTCAGTCACAACCCGTCATAGTTTAAAATGTAGAAAAATAAGTAAGTCTGTTAATTTTATTACTGCTCCCACGACTTTATATAAGCAATAACAAGCTACAGGGTTGCTTAGGTTATGTTCTATGGGCAAAGTTAACTTATTACTTAGGATTCAAGCTTAATGGCGGCTCAGAAATTAGCTGCGACCGTCGGTCCGCGCAGGTTCAGTCAAGCCGATAATAATTAGGTTACATTTCAATTTTTATTATTCCTAAATTGATTAAATATAATTTTATGGGTATTACCACAGACTATTACAGTGTAAACTGAAGAAATAAAAATACACAGATTTCACATGACAATAGTTTTGAATATTATTGTATCAATAGGCTCCTAAATACATTGTGGTAAACACGATAGGTGCCTACTGTGTTTAGTAATAGGGACAATACAATCCAAGGGTAATGGCAAACGCGTTCTAGGTAAATAACAATATCAAAAGCAAGCCGGCTGTTTATGACTACAGGTGTCTTTCTTTGAAATTTTGGCATCTCAGAGCCCAGCCTTTTGCTAACTGACATGATAGGGGTTTTTGTGTCTGAAATTACTTATATAACTGTTGATTATGATTAAGTGTGTTAGATCGTTAAAGTTCGTATTCATAGTGTGCTATTTTTTAATATCCTACTTGTTATGTTTGCTTGACAACTGATTATTAAAACTCGGATTATAAAATAACGAATAGTAAAAATTTTTGCTGTGATTACGAATTCTTAAATAAATTCATTCAATTTCCCTGTTAGTACCATACTACCTTCGTGACTGTTAATTAATAAATAAAGCAAAAGATTTTTATAAAAGAAAAAGCCCGTCATATCCCGAAAAACCCAGGTACCCGGTTTTTTTTACAAAAACTGAAACCGAAAAAATACCGGTTCTGAAAAATGACCGGTTTTCGATGCCCTTTTTTCCCATCTGGTCTCACTGGTCTGTGACCAATATGTTGCCGGGGCTGCTGTCAATTGTGTGCATTAACATGTGTCGCGTTCTGTCATGTTTCTTATCTGTTGTCAGTTGAATTGTCAGTTTGTTTTTATTTAGACGGTGTTTTCCTTCGTTTCAACCTCTAATACCATTAGCTAGGTTCTGTTGGTCATTAATAATGGTATATGTTTTTTTTCCTTAGCCTATATCGGCCAACTGCTGGGCAAAGACCTCCCCCATAGCCTTCCACTCTTATCTCCGTACTGTTTTCTCTGGCCAATCTCTCAGTCACGCGTCTAATGTCGTCACGCCCGCGTTCTATCCGTCTCATTTGCCATAGCAAATGATTTTTTAAAGCTATCTATCATCTTATTTAATCCATCTCTTGTTTGAACTGTGTATTTATACCTAATTTCTTTTATGTCGCCACCATTATATGTTTCGACGAAATTAATTTGCTTTGATTGAACAGCGAGCCACTGAATAAGGCATCATTGAGCGATTCCGCATGTTTCCATTATGAGAATAAAACACGTGTTTACTCTATACAATTTAGATGTTTCAACCAAATTGGGGCAATCGTAGCAAGTGGCGTTCTGTAGTTTCTGCCTGTTCTGGTGAATTTATATTTTGTGTAAACCTACTTTTTATAATATTTTCAAAAACAAAAACAGGTAGCATATTAGCGAAGGCACAGATTTCAGTGACTTATCGCGTGCAATTATTTCGAGTAGACAGCAGACCACGCGATCTCTCGTTATCCGTACAAGGTCGGCGATGCTCGCGCAGTTTACCGGTATATTATATAACACACACCTGTTTATCAGCCTCTTGAAACTAATGAAATACTCAAGTGATGGCATTGAGATAAAATACAAATCATTTCGGGATGATAGAGAACCTTTTATTATTTTAAATCGGTGTCGTGTGGCCGATGATATTTATCTACAACTACTTGATTCTATGATCTTTCGATTAAACTGTTTAAAACCGTTACCGACAGGTATAAAGAGCATTCATGAGATTTTGCAGTAGTTCCACACAGGTTTGACAATATATTTTTAGTGGGCTCTCCACACCAAAGCCGCTCACATGTCCGCGACTTGCGTACGCGCTATTGCCCGGCGATGTACTGTAATAAAAGTTGCTCATCTCGTGCTGCCGACAACAAAGTCGCCAACACTGTCGGCGGGTCAGCGATTAATCAATAGTGTGTAGACTGTACAGTCCTTAAGACTTAAAGTAAGAAGGAGGATATTTCTCTGATCTTTATATCTGTTCTTACTTGGGTAAGAACAAGCATTAAAGAGCAACCGTCGTTTAAGCCAATACGCGGAAATCGCTAAATTTTGTTCGGTTAAACCGACGCGTCATTGCGAGCTGAGCAAGTAAATATTAGATGACAGTGAAACATCGGACAACGACGAGTGCCTAGCCAGAGCCTAGAGGTCTAAATCTCTCTTCTCGATCTTATATTCAGGGTTCATCTTGAAGAATTGACCACCCTCCGACCTTCACACTTACAAAGAAAACAGAATCTTGCGGTATCCTGTTATCAGCCGTTGGATGTTATTAGAAAACCGTCTGGTGTAATCTGTCAGTCTTTTATGCGCCCTGTTGGCCCGTAGCCGGGGCTCGTCGCTCAATTGAATTGAAAACATTATTCGCAGTCGCCACTGCGTTGAATTGAGCTCGGTCAAGTTCAAAGTCAGGTTAATTTGTGTGTCAAACAAAAGGACCTGCATAATTATGTTGCTCAAAATATATTCATTCATTATTGAATTTGGGGATATTTGTAATATGAAAAAAAAATATTTTGATGATCTATCTTTAACAGAATTTACAAATTAGAGCTCCCAAATCACGTGTTCGTGAGTTTTTGTCTAAACATGCATCGGGAGCATGATTACTACTTAATAAATGAATAATTTATCTGACTAATCAGACATGCAAGGTATTAAATTAATATGTTGTGAGCGTCCATGTATATCGCAGGCTACCATAACGCATCCTACTTACGGTATATTTCTTGTTTAACACCATTTAATGTGACCAATGTGTAAGAAAGTGTTTGTCTGTTGACAGATCGAAGCTCCGCCACACTCCGTGTTCCCGGCGGAAGAAGCTCAAGAGGTCGTGAGGAAGCTCTGCAAATCCGAGATCAAAGGGCGGGCGATCCTCAAGTTCCACAACATCGACTAAAGCGACCACAGCATACCGACACACTGACTAAACATTATACATTTGCTTAGATTAGACGGTACGTAGCACGTATAGTTTAGACCTGTGAACATTTGGAGATTGCGCCTTTAACTGAAGGTCAGATCCTTCCTACCCTTCTAGAGGCTTCACCCTCGTGCCCATTAGGGCCACGGAAACATCCAACAGAACAGCTGTCGTAAAGAATAGAGTAAAACTGGGACCGTCGGACGGTGCGTGACCGGCCGGCTAAGAAAAAGGGCAACATTTTAGACGCTGATTACGGAAATTATTCTTCACTAGATTATAACTTGGATGTCAAATTGATTACTATAATAAGACTCTTCTATAGCAAATAACCAAAGTAAAATCAAAAATATTTTATATTATATCGAGCCATTTTTCGGCAAAATCTTATAAATCGCGATTGCTTTATAACTTGTGTAGTGTGACTTTCGGGTTTCTTCATGGGTATTGGTGCCGAATTAACTCAATCTAACGAGGAATGCAACCTTTCAAAAAGATTCGTGCTTAGCTTGTTGCGAATTCTGTTTTTCCTTATAATTGTATATGCAAAGCGAACAGTTTCCAAGCCTCTAGTACTTACTGCTGGCGTTTACATCGGAGTTCTGATGATTGTCTTCCACTGCTAAGCGGGTCACACTTCACAAGACTTTAGATAATTGCTGGTCTAGAGTATCGGTACTGTGAACCTTTGATTTCGCTAAAAATCTATATCTTCTCCAAAAATATCTATCAAAAACGTTTTGTCTAAAATTTGAAAACGTATCCTTAAGCGTTTCAATAAATTGAACTAATTTCATAATAGACTTTGTGTGAACGCTGCCTGTGATGGCTGTCACTTGTAGATTTTGTTCGGCAATACGATCGAGCATCAGTTGGTGGATATCGGTTACAGTTACTCAAAGCCCGGTTCCCGGTACTGCCGAAGTAATCGCTTTTTTGGAAATTTTCATTATAATACCGAATGACATTCAAGCGATGGTCCTAAATTAAAGCTAAAGTAAAAACCCCTTTTAGGTGATATGCTTAAATTAGTCAATCTTGCGGCGCTAGGAAACCGACACTAAACTTATAAGTTAATTCTGATCAATAGTTCATTAGCTGTATTATTCACTTGTAACATCGAAAGATCCAAGTTCAAACCTCCCGCTAATATTGATTGCCCTTTTTACTAGTACAGTGGTTGAAAGCTAAAAAGAATCTTACTCAACAACACGTGTTCAAAGAAAAAACAGTGGGTACTAGTGGATACTAATGCCATGTCCATCTGCGTTGGTATTTCTATGCAGATATGTATATGGTGGCATCATCATTATTTTCTCGGGAACATCACGAAGTTCAACACAAAATTATGTAAGAAAACCAACGATGACAGAAGCGGCCATAATGCGGTGCATGACTGTCAAAAAACCGTTTGTCGATGTCGACTTTGACAAAGACTACATTGTGCGCTGCGCCCGAAACGAAAATAAACCTTATGTAATTTAGTATTGGAATAATTCAGTATAATTTTTTCAACATCTATTATTCATAAATAGGTGATGAAGGCTCGTATTCGCATAAGGTGCAGTGCGACAAGTTCGATACAAATAACGATACAGATACCACGATCCCTGTTCTTCCGTATTCGGATGGGGCGCCGGGTTCACGCGTCTTTGCTCATCATATTACGGATACTTCGGGTGATATTTTCTCGGGTTCAGTTAAGAGGGAGGGCGCTTGCGTCGGTTTTAGCTATACTGCGGCTCTTGCGATCCGTTTTGTCTCGAGGGCTGGTCCGGAACGCTACGCTGGCGCGATAACTAAGCCGGGAACTTGAGAATGAGGCTGACCGTATCAGCTTTGCCTAGATGAGTATACCAAGAGTGTACGAATAGCTGTGCTAGGGTCTTCTAGCGCGCGGCTAATATAGATACTAACGTCGCCGATATTTCATAATATAATTTCACAAATGTTTACCATCAGCGCCCTCCCCGATCTCCCCCCCCAACCCTCCCTGTCAACTTTATTCTAGAGCCGAAAACCATGCAGTACTGTAACCCAATATAAATTCTGATTGTTCCTATTCTTAATTAGTATCGCAAACATTAACAATGAGTCTGAGTGTTAGATCTCAAATCGGCTTTCAATATCTCAAAACCTCCGACTTTTATGGTGATTATCGCTGTTCAGGGTATCCAAATAATAATAATCTTTAATAGTAGTAGTAGTTTTAATAGACGTCTGTTTGCTTTTCTTTCTCTTGTCCAGTAGATTAATTTTCTATTAGCACAATTTCTAATACGCTTTCTTTGCCGCACAAAAAGTCTGTTCTGAAACTTTGCACCTCATTTGCTCATTGACCTACCTACAAAAAACATATTATTATTGCATTGCCTGCATTTTAATTAATGGTATCTTTTCTAACTCATGTTATATTATCATACTGTAGCACATTCACATACTTCTCTTATGTTAATTTAATTTGCATTCGTTTTTTAGAATAGTTGTCCATGTCTAGTCACGGGTTTACAATAAGTACGTACCTACATGTTTTTGAACGACTCGAGATCTAGTCTTTATGTTGTTTCTAATACCTAAATCAAAAATCAACATCAATTTAAAAAGAACAAAGTAGCTAATGATTTACAATTGAATTGTTTTGAACATACATTGAACATAGTAGGTATTTATGGTAGTTTTATGGTTATGGTAGTGGTATGGTGGTGGTATATGGTGGTTTTATGGTAGGTATTTTAAGTTATAAATATAAAAAAAAAATACAAAAAAAATGGTTAATTTAGTATAGTAATGGTTAGTTTAGTGTTGTATATTTAGTTGTTTTAAAGTCTTGTTAATTGAAAATTTGAGGTTAAAAACAAGTGCGAATTATATTTGTGCCAAATTCTACCTAAATCCGTTCAGCCGTTTATGCGTGATTGAGTTACAAACATACAAACCTTCACATTTGGGTACCGCTAATGTTATTTTTTTTTTGTTAGCCTGTTCTTTGTAATTTTAGTAGGAGAAATTATTTTAAACGCCGTGTGGTCCCCGGCAATGAGAATAGGCCACTCCTCTCTTCCACAGGGTGTCGTAAGAGGCGACTAATGGATTAGGAATCGGGTTTAGACTTCTCAAAATTGGGTAAAGTTGTGGTGTTTCTGGATTACCCGTATAACCCTTCCGTAGTGTATCAGATGCCCGTATTCAGCAGTGGATGTTGGCAGTAAACGAAGAAACTAAGATCCATCAGGAATTTCTCTCTTGTATGCTGTGTCTCTTCGGAGTTCTGATTTGTGCCCGGTTGACGGCATTAGGCTCACCTCCTATGGACTTGAACATAAAATACATATTTTACTGAATAGCATCCGTTGCGTGAATATTGTTTAGTCTGTCGTCACAAAGTAGTATTTAAGTTGATTGTGTAGAAGTAGCAACAATTTGAACAAAATTAAAACTATTTTCGATCAAAATTTTGTTGTCTTTAAAAACCCCTAAATTGTTTTGTCATAGTATTTATTTGTAGCAGACCTTTCAAATAACGGAGGTATTCTAGTTTAAGTTAATTAATTCATTATAATTATTTTCCAAGCCACAGCTTCAAATATTTCTTTAAATATTTTATTAATCTTTGATATTGTTTAGATTAGAGCCTGCATAGTTTTAGTCTTACACAGTAGTTCAATCTAAGCGTATTTCCATAATACCTTCAATTGATCAGTTTCCGCCGTCCGTTAAATATTTTATTAATCTTTGATACTGTTTAGATTAGAGCCTGCATAGTTTTAGTCTTACACAGTAGTTCAATCTAAACGTATTTCCATAATACCTTTAATTGATCAGTTTTCGCCGTCACAAAATGATCTCCAATTAGTCATTTTCCATTCGATCAAGATCGTCATCTAGTTGTTTCCTTGCAAAACACATATATTTAGTTAGGAATATAATTCATTTTATTAATCATATTCCTAGGGATATTACTCCCGCATCACCTCATTAATTTAGGTAGCGTCATTCACGTAAGACATTCGATATCAGAAGTAATCAGGGGGGGTTACCCACCAGAACTCAACATCAATGGTTCTGCAACGCGTGGGTTTGATACGTGATAACAAGACGTTAAACAAAGTTGGTAATGATAACGTTTGCGGAGGCACGCTAATTTTAGCGCCCTATCATATTATGTGGGTTGTGCTTTTGTCGTACAAAAAGCCCCGCTATGGGTCGCGATTTAGAAGCTATGTTGAAAGAATTTTAGAAAGGACACATATTGGGAGGATAAGGGGACGTAACGACGTAGGGTCCCATCTTGTTTTTGGGTTGGATTAGACCTGGTGGGTCACCATGATCTGTATCATGCGCTGCATCTTCCCCACTCTCGGAATAGTCCTAAAACATTCCTGCACTAACAGATCATGGTAATCCCCTGGTTTAATTTGTAAGTTAGCCAATTTCGACGATGTTAAAGTTGTTTAGAAGATGGGTTTTTGGACCAGGTAGGGACGAAATCTAAAAGTGGGAAGTACCTTACCCTGTAGTCTATTTTGTTTCCATCGCTAACGTAACTAACCATTTAACTTTTCACAGCGATAGTCACCCATACGCCTCGTTCTCATACGCCGCATGGTTTTTGGCAAAGAATAGACATTCCCCTGCTCGGGTGCCGTAAAACTAGGGAATCATAATGATGAGCCTCAACTACCTTCTGTGCTCCAAAAACGAAACACTCCTATCACCAAACCGTATAGTTCACGATTGATTTTTTTTTGTGATAGATGATCAAAACAAGTCACGCAATCCACATTTTTACTTAGTAGGGTAAAAAACGTGGGTAAACAGAATTGAATTTCATACAAAATTTAAGAACCAATATAATTATAAGCAGTGCCCATCATAAAAAAAAAACCTAAACCCTAATTGTTAGTAAGAGACTGAGCTAGAACTATTGTGATTAAACAACGGAGACAAGCCATAAAATACTATCAATATACTTTTTATTAATAATAATGACCGATTAAAAAATCATTGCTTTTAAATAGTATAGCGTAGCTTCGGTTACGCGAATGCCTGGTAATCAGTAGCATAGGTTGGGTTACGCCTGTTTTGCTTGAGTAATTCACGTCCCCACACAATGATAACGTTTGCGATGCAAACAAATATTCAATGTCACAACATTATAATATTGTAACTAGTATTATATAATAACTAAACGCATATATGTATCTTAGAATAGTTAGTTACACACTGAATGTGTTAGATGGAATGCTGAATGAATGGTTTACAATACAGTTTATGATTAATTCAATTATATCAAGAAGTGATGGGGTTTTCTGGTCAGATTTTAATGTGTAAACACTATTTGCACTATATTTATTGCTTTTGGATAGATAATATACCCGTAATGGCTAGTTGGAATGGACACAGTTGCCTAAACAATACAGTTTGATGGATTCTTCTTGACTTTTATTATATTTGAAGTTACGGCTATGTTTTTTCGGGTTAGTCCCTGAGTACCCCGATCCCCGAGGCACCCGTACCGGAGGACCCCGATTTATTTTTATCTTGAGAAAGTCAATCAAAAGTCCGTTTAGCTTAAAAGTACCGTCAGCAGATGAAATGTTAAATAAAATTTTATTACCTAAGTCTTGCTTGGTTAAGGTAAATATTATAATTAGAGAATACAATATAGAGTCTCGTAGAGCAATCACATGTTTTAATTTTTATCACAATCACCTCAGCCCACCCTTTTTGTTCTTTTCTAATAAACTAGTGGAATTATTAAAGAACTCACTCACTACATCAAGCTGCTTGCCTACCTACGGGTAGGTAGGTAGGTCCTAGAACTCCACACCCCCCGGTCTCATCTCCTAAGACTGAGCGTCTTTTGTGGGTTTCCCCCCAAAACAAATAAAGGTAGGCACTTCTATGGTGTGGCTGGCACGACAGTACCTATATTATATTTTGTTAGCCTAAACCTTCGCCACTTTCACAGCGTCTTCGGTTCGTAACTTGTAACTGATAAGCAAATGATATTGAAATATGACGATAACCACGCGAGGCTCCTGTGTCCATTTGTTAGTAGCATACAAATATATGAGAGCTTTATATGCAGGTATTGCTGCAATATTTTCTGTATTCATATAAAAAATAATCTTGTTTATTCTTAGTAATAATATTTGTAGATATCCTTGTCTCATGATGAGCACTGCGGCAGCATTTTTAACTAAAAATCAATCGTAGAGTAGAGTTTTCTTCTTCGTAGCGTTTTCTTGGCGAATTGCCATCGTCATCTTTCTTAAGACTTCTCTGCTTGGCTCGGAATTGAGTTTTCTCAGCAATTTCTTGGCTCTCGCGTCGTGGATAGTGTGTAGTGGCTGAAGCAAATAGATATTTAACAAGAACGCAACAGTTCTCCAATTATCCATCTAGCTAGAAGAGCTACAATTACAGTACGTATCGCTCTCGTTCTGAATGTGAACCATAAAAATATTTAAGGCGCGATACATGTTTCGGCGTCAGTTCAAGTATCGAAAGTCGGTGAAGAGTGTCCTAGCTCCCTGCTATAATAAAAATAATTCAACATAACGCTATATATACAAAATTTAAACTATAAAATAGGTAACATTAGTGTGTTTCCTTTCAAGTATAAAGGGAATGGGTAGAGCCTAGGTCGCTGTGATAAAGTTACCATCTACGTAGAACTTCGTGCTCTGAATCGGGCATCGGAGAAAGGAATAGTTCTGGGAATAGCACTCTCGTTAGTATGGGCAAAGCCAGGGTATATCTGAAGTATCGAACTGATTGTGGGGTTAAAAAGTAATACGGTGTCAAATAAAATTACTTCAATTCCACAGACATGACAGATATAAAAATCTAAACCATCACGTCTGCATGGATTCGCGAAGTAATTTGTTATTTGATCCTGTATAAATTTACTTTGTGTTAGAAGCAATAAATACCAAAGATTGTACAAAAAAGTATGATTAAATATTTTGGTTTTAATGTTGGCTGAAAAAGCTCAAAAGTGATTGTACCAAAAAAACCTAAACGATACGCTTGAATGATATAAATATGTGACTGTAAAGTAAAATACCAACTGGAAAGTTGGTTAGTGAGGAAATACAGCTTGTAGAAGAAAACGACCTATTTACACCCTGGTAACTCACGCTAGCAAGCATAGTCTAACCATACTTTGACCTTTTCGCGAGCTTGACCCCGCGTACTTGCCAAAGCGGTTCCGTTCAAATGTCAGAAGAACCAAACGGCGCCCTCTGCCTGCGCGATCACGCGTAAGGGTTCAAAAACAAAATACACGACTGTTGAGTGTTAGCGCGAGGATCGCTTTGATTAGGACACGGCTTGATTGGTAAAAATTAACATGATTTTAATATGGGAAGCATAGAAAGTGGCCCATTCCCTCCCTCAAAGTGGGGGCCTGGAGCCCC
The DNA here is from genome assembly GCA_964057025.1 of Standfussiana lucernea. Classification (NCBI taxonomy): domain Eukaryota; kingdom Metazoa; phylum Arthropoda; class Insecta; order Lepidoptera; family Noctuidae; genus Standfussiana; species Standfussiana lucernea. The sequence goes on from OZ059784.1 coordinate 24,965,078, forward strand.
AGCAGTGAGAGCGTTGTAGGCAGATAATGACAATTATTTAACTGCTTGGCGGAATTGTCCCTGGTCCTTCTGTACCCTCGCTTAGCCTATTGTCACCTGTTCAGTTTTTAATAAAGGACGGACGCAAAGATGATTCCATGGGTGTTTCAGTCAAGTCAGAGCCCTTTTTGTGTATTAGACCTTGATTTTGTCATTTTCTTCTATATTGTGGTGACTGACAGTCTGTGGAGAAACTGTCGACTTAATGCCAGGAGAGTAACGAGCACACAAATAAAAGAAGTGTAGTAATACCTGTTGCAGTCATGAGGGAGGGTTAGTGCATGAACAGATCTTGTGGAATTTTAAGATACTGCTCTACTACCCTATATACTGAAGATATACAGCACAGTCTAGCCCTAATCATAATTAAGTGAACTCTGGAATTAAGATTATTTTAGGAAATTATTAAGCCCGCCAAAGTTTTAAACATACGGTGCAATATAAAAAAATGTATTTTTCTGTCCACGATTTAGAGATCTTTCTCAATGTTGTATCCATTTATTTAGAAAATCACTATCTCTTGTCGTATTGATAAACTAGAATAACTCGTAATATAATGCCAATATACCTAATATAGAAATATAATCATTATAATTATACATATACCCTTTTTAAATATACACATATTATACGAGAATGCAATTAATCGTAGTTTTTAAATATACTATACATGTCAATATACAAGGAGACGTTTTGTCGCCGCGAAGTATATTTGCATCTAACATGTAGCTTTATTTAGATGGTAAGATGTTACTGAGTTAGTTAATATATTATTATTGCATAAAACATATTATTTACCATTTATATATTAAAAATATATATAGAGCATTGAATGTCACAAATATTTGATACAAATGTCATATTATATTATTGTTATTAATAATGTTATACACTGCATAATATATAATTAAGATAAACAACATATTAATTATGAATATCATAAATATTATTATAATCTATTATTATTGTAACCGCTTAGTTAATTGGCACGAAGTATAATAACCATACATATTATATGTAGTAATATATTTCCACATTTGTAATAATTGTTTTAAAGAAATTTTTATTTTTTGATGATTGTATGAAAATCTCTTGAAAATGTTTGCCACCTCTAGTCAAAAATGAATTGATATCCAAATTGGTTAGTAGATATATACAAAGTATATATTATATACACGGTATATTATATTTTATAGTCTGTTATTTTAACTCTGACATAAGTTTATTCGTAAGTTGACAAATGTATGTCTGTATTGTAAACGTATCTTTATTAAATAAAGTAATTTAACGTTTGTTATATTTGTGTTTAATTTAAAGCTCGGTACATTCACCTCGGGGTTATTTTGATGTAATTAATACTGAGTATTAAGACAAAGCAAGAGAAAACAAAAAAGCAATAAACTACCCCACTATTGCTGTTGTTTTCACAACAACCGCTGATGTTAACTATCAAGCAAAAGTATTAAAGAAAGTAAGAAAATATATTTATTTGTCGCTGGGACATGAGGCCCGAGGCCTAGGCCCGAGGTAGGCACAGCCGTCTTAAAAAAAAAAATTACGATCGAACTAGTCATCCCATACTGATCAAATGACCACACTGTTAGCCACTTTTTACACACAGTTTTCACAAAAGATCCTTTTTGCTTCTGGTTATTTTGCTGCCACGAGCGATGAAATGTATGTATACCTACACTTAGCAAAATTCAAAAGGGATTTTCTCGTAAAATAACGCATTCTTCTTTGAGATAAGACCTATGTCGTAATAAAATAGCTTCTGAAATACTATGTTTGTGAAAACGTTAATGAATACAGTAGGAGAAAATCGCTTTCGAATTTTGCTAAACATTTAAGTGTATATTCATTGGCTCATTGCTCGTGACTGTAACCAAAAAATAATAATATCCAGAAAATCGCACACACCAATGAAATTAAATCTTCTTTAAAAGTATTTAATAGAAACAGTACAAACATATAAAACAAATTTTATAAATAGTTATGTTTTGGTCTATTGTGACTCACGGCTCGTATGTTTTTGAATAAATACAGTGATTGAATGTTTTTCGCGTTATCAGGGTTCTGGCGACGTGTCCTGTCCGTCATGTTGTTGGCGATCTTCTTTTCGCCCCAGATGTCGACCACAGACCTGATCTCTTGGTTGATGCGTGCTCTCAGGACTATCAGCACGGACGAGGAGCCGATGCCGCCGCTTTTGATCGATGCGTTCGCTCCGCACGTCTTCACTGCCAAGTTGTCCACGTGAATATATTTAATCGTGTAATTAGAAAAGTCATTCTCATACACATACACTTGCCCCTCATTTATAGATATGGGCGGGTTCTCTACCACCGCAGAGTCCAAATGTATAAGGACGTATTTCCATTCACCCATTTCCAAGGGCGCTTTCGTTTTCTCACAGAACAGTCTCGCATCCGCGGCGATGGCAAGAAGTATTATAAGCAACAGGTCCATTGAAGAGCGTTACATTTGCAAGATTGATCCGAAATCGCTGATGTTTGGTCATAGTCTGCCACCTGCAGATGATTAGACAGAACAATGGCCCGATAAGCACGTGGCGAACAGTGGCCGACCGCGGCGCTTTGCTCAATACTTTTATTTGTGTGATACATATGATGCATTGTCTGAAAAGGAATAAGTAGCAGTACCTAAATACAAACTATATGACCCAGTGTTCTAGATTAGGTATGTCGCTTGTTACCATACAAAAAGAAAGCGTACGTCTCATAATTAAGTATAAACATTTGCCATTTCATGTAATTTTCCATTCGATTCAGAGTAAAATCAGCAGTATCTTCGTAGAGTTGATGGAGGAGCACAGAGGGTTACCGAGCCGGTATATTCAGCATGAAAACTTAAAAGAAGAATCTTGATACCTGAGTACCTAGGTAGTTAGGGCGTACCTATTATGAGAAAACGCTAAAACTATATTTGAAAGTTTCGGATAAGAGCCCTTCGGGCAGGGGTCCACTATCAGTTCTCAAAAAAACAAAACTAACAACGGTCTGTTCAGCAACGTTGATTGTCATCTCATGTCCGGACCCCGGACCAAAACGACTACAGGCAAAATGTTAGGCGTTTAACTAAACCTGAAAAAAATAATTGTATTTTAAAGTTTGAAATATCTTTAAAAAGTCAGATTCTTCGCATTTAGGGTGAAATCACACTTGTAAGCATCGTTTCGGATTTTATTATTTAATAACTGTACCCCGCGATAATCGTCCGCGTGAAATTATTATAAAAATATTACTTCCATATTTGAATCGGATTTTGTTTTTTTTTTGTACGGAACCCAAATCCCTTTTCTAATGTAAGCCTAGGTTACTCCCTATAACATCAGCTATCTGCCAGTAAAAGGTCCGTCGAAATCGGTCCTGCTGTTTCAGAGATTAGCCGGAACAAACAGACAGACCAAAATAAATGTAAAATGATATTTTTTTTGTTTTAAGTACCGGATATAGTTTAATATGCATTAAGTAAAAATTACGGACACTATGTGTACCACTCGATTTTACATGTTAAATGGAATGGTGAATTTCCATGAAAGAAATTGGTCAATATAATATTCCACTTCAAAAACATTTAGTAGTAAGTGTGTTCGAATTTGTAGCATATGGGCAAAGTAGTAAAACTGAGTGGATTTAGTAAATAAACGCAATTTATTTGGCTCCTCAATCCTGACGTTACTGAACCTACAGTCGTGGTCAACTAATTAGGGACACTCTGGTTAAACCGAATTGTGAATTTATTTTTTATTTTCCAACGAGTCTAAACCATATTCCATATCTCTTACATGTAAGTATAATTATTCATTTATATGCCCGATTATACAAACAATAACAACTTATTAAACATTAAACCTCTTTACAGTATAGCTGATAGATTATCGTAGTGCTATTTGTTCAAATAATGCTGGCTGGCCATTTAATTAGGGACACTGAGATATTGCGTTCTATTTTCAAAATTTGAATCTCAATACTTTTTTACTTCTTCTCTTATTGTTTCGTGGTAGTTTTGGCGGCAATCCCGATATTTATTTTAAGTTTTGAAAAATATTTTGAAGAAAAATGGGTAAAAATAAAAGTTGCGATCCAACACTACGAAAAATTATCATGAAGTTTGTTGTCGAGCATGGTTGGCCATACCGAAGGATAGCAGAACATTTAAATTGTTCAAAAACTATGGTATACAATGCAGTGCAACATTTCAGACGCAATAACACAGATTTAAATGTGCCCAGAACAAAAAGATCGAGAAAAACAACTCCGCAAGAAGATAGAATGATAGCCAGGTTAGCTAAGAAAGATCCGTTTCTAGGCTCTATTTTAATTAAACACGAAGTGTTTGGGACAGACGAAAGAGCTGGTGTCTCAGCGAGGACCGTTCGACGACGTCTGGTAGAAGCAGGGTTGTTCAGAAGAGTGGCTCGCAAAGTACCGTTGTTGAAGAAAGAACATAGAAATGCTCGTTTGGCGTTTGCACGTAAATATGGACATTGGACCTACGCCCAATGGCAACATGTATTATTCTCTGACGAGACCAAGGTTAATTTGATTTCTTCAGATGGAAGGCAATACGTACGGCGTCCAGTAAAAGCGGAAATGAATCCAAGATTCACAAAAAAGCAGGTGAAACATGGCGGTGGAAACATTGTTCATTTTCTGGACGTGGAGTGGGACCTGTGAGGAAAGTTCAGGGTAACTTAGACCAACATCAATACAAGGCAATATTGGAGGAAACGATGCTTCCCTATGCTGAGGAGCATCTCCCTATTATATGGACGTTTCAGCATGATAACGACCCGAAACATACCGCCCGTTCAGTCAAGTCGTTTCTTACCAGTCAGTCAGTATCGGTGCTAGATTGGCCAGCAAATAGCCCGGACCTTAACCCAATCGAGCACCTTTGGCACGAAATCAAGAAAAAAGTAGCCACTTATCGTACCACAACTTTAGATGAACTTAATGAAGCTTTTTGTGAGGCATGGGCAAACATTCCTGTCGAAACATGCCAGAAACTGATAATGTCTATGCCACATCGGTGTCAAGCGGTAATTACTAACAAAGGTTTTGCTACTGGGTACTGATTTTACACGAAATAAAATGGAGCTGTTAAAGATATTATAATACTGCAGATTATTAGTTTTGTTTAACTCTATTTTTCATTATAGTTTACTGTCCTTAATTAAATGTCCAGCTACAGAATTATACCTTAAAATTGAATACATGTTCAACCTTTGATATTAAATACTTTTTTCTATTTATTTATTCTTTTATTTACAGCCATTTAAAGCATAATAATCGGACCAAATTATGCAAATAATAGTTACTGAGAAATCAATAGGGTTTTATATTTGTATGTACTTAACCGGTTATTGTTCTTCACTATCTTGCATGTCCCTAATTAGTTGACCACGACTGTATGTCCGTAAGGATTGAGCTACTTCAATTACCTGAGATCACATAGGATTCAAAAACCAGAGACACTAACATTTAGTATAAATGTCTACTAAATATATACATATGTACAAATCAACATTGTATATATTCGGTATCTGAAAAATAAATTACTTTCAATATTCCTTGAGAATTCGCTATTAAGGGTGACCATGTCATAATTATGTGAATGAAACCAGGATGACTGGCTTATGAAATTTAATTTTTAACAAATCGAAATATAGTAGTAGTCAATTTCGACATACGTTATAGCATTAATTAATATTAGTTCGTGATAAATGAAAAATCTAGGAGGGTGAAATACATTGCATGTTGAACCTAATCGTAGTGTGATAAGAGCCGTTTTTCGAGGAAGTTTATTGAAAAATATATTGGTGTTTTAAAAGCCACGAAACGATTTTTGTTTGGCCTAATTTGCTACAGATAACATTAAACAACTGTTCTATAGTCGGCGGTGATTGATTTTTTTTACAGCTTAGAGGCACATGTTGTTAAGGCCTTCGTGTTTAATGAAAATTTAATTTTATCATAAATAAACATTAATTTCCTTTATTTATTTTTCTTACTTACTAATTATATTTTTAAATATTATTATAAAAAAAAACATTTAAAAATATAAAAAAATAGTAGCCCACCGGTATCGGGAACAGGGTCCAAGCTACCGGCGGTCAGGGCTCCAGAGAGAGGAACCTCCTAACAATACGAGCCGTGTCCAGGAGTACCGCTTTCTGAATCAAGCCGGTATTGGTCGAGGCTCTTGGCAATTAAGCCATGGGCTGAAACGACTATCGGCACAATGATCGCCGTGTCCACTTCCCACATGTCGACAACCTCGCGAGCCAAGTCAAGATACTTGATTTGTTTATCTTTCTCGGCTTTCACGAGGTTCCCGTCATGCGGGACCGTTATGTCAACAATCATTGCGTGCCGCTCTGATCGATCCACCACCACTATATCAGGCTTGTTGGCCACAATAGTCCTGTCAGTGATGATGGATTGATCCCAGTACAGTGTGATATTGCCATTTTCGAGAACTGGGTCGGGCACATACCTATAGTACGGCACTTCCGATTCCACAAGGTTGTATTTTAGAGCAAGTTGCTGATGGATAATCCTGGCTACAAGGTTGTGTCTATGCAAGTACTCACCGTTAGCTAGACGAGAACACCCGGAGATAATGTGACGAATTGATTCGCCCGGACGGTGGCATGCCCGACATATGTCAACCGTACCGTCCTTCACAATAAATCTCCGGTAGTTATTCGTCATCATAACTTCATCCATAATTGCACAGACAAAACCTTCGGTTTCTCCGAAGAGGTCGCCGGAACGTAGCCAGGCTACGGACGCTGATAGGTCTACATCGGGCCCATGAAGGGCCCGGAAAAAGAGTCCGTGGAGCTCTTTACTCTGCCATACCTCCTTGCGGTCGTTAGTGTCAAGTACTACAGGTTTGCGCCAGTTCTCTTTAGCCAAGGAGAGCGGGGTGAGGCCCTTGTCCACCGCGACCACATCTCGATGCATCCAGGAAAAATTCCCTGAGACTGCATATCTCGCGATTGTGGAGAGTCTTAGCGTTTAAAAAGCCTCGACCTCCGCACCTCCGTGGGATATACAGTCTCATAACCGAAGATCGTGGGTGATGCATTCGATATGCCGTCAACAATGTACGGCCCTTCCTATCCAGGGCGTCTAGTTCTGTTTGTGTCCATTTGAGTATGCCGAAAGAGTACATCAAAACCGGCATGACCCAACCGTTGAAGGCACGCACCTTGTTCCCGCCTGATAAAAGACTATTAAATACTTTTCTCAGGCGGCCTAAGAAGCGCTCCCTCAACGATTGCTTCATGTCAGCTCCAGCCAGCCCAGCGCTTCCGACATACCCACATACTTGTAGGTTTCGGTTGCTGAAAAGGATCTAAGATTTATGGAATCCGAGAGTTGGGTTCCCACAGATTCCACAATCTCCCCTCGCTTTACATGCATGACCGCACATTTGTCCACACCAAATTCCATCCTGATGGCGCTACTGAAAGTTTCATTTAGCTTCAGTAGCTCCATCAGTTGCAAATCGTTGGGGGCAAAGAGTTTCAGGTCGTCCATGTAAAGGAGGTGAGATATAACCTGACCACCTCTCCTCAACCGATAACCTAGACCTGAATCCTCCAGCAGCGTGCTAAGAGGATTCAAGGCTAAGCAGAACCAAAGTGGACTCAAACTATCGCCCTGAAATATACCCCGCTCAATCCTTATCGGCTCGCTATTCCTCTGGATTTGCCGACATCTTGGATAGCGAAGGACTGTCCTCCATTGCCCCATACACGACATCAGGAAGGTGCGCAGAGTTGCATCAACTTTATACAACTCTAGCACCCTCATGAGCCATGTATGTGGCACCGAGTTATAGGCCTTCTTATAGTCTATCCAACATGTTGACAGATCCTTTCGGGAACGGCGAACCTGTTGGCTAATGGCCATATCAATGAGGAGTAGCTCCTTAGTACGATGGGACCCGTTCCTACATCCATTTTGAGAAGCGGACATGATAGAATTTTCATTAATGTGTTCGCTAATTTTAGCTCTCAAAATGGATGTAAGAACTTTATAGACTGTTGGAAGACAGGTAATCGGTCTATAATTTTTGGGTTCCGCAGTATTACCCGATTTATGGAGCAGGTGGGTTATACCTGTTGTCAGGAACTCGGGCAGCGACCCTGACTCTAAGGCTGACTGGAACAGGGAAGCCAGGTGAGCGTGCGATCTTTGGAACCATTTGATCCAAAAGTTGTGCAGCCCGTCCGGCCCTGGGGATTTCCATTTTGGTAACGGACGGACTGCACGAGCTACGTCTTGGGGGCTGATAGAGATTGCCCCCATTTCTGGTACTGGATCACACGCATGCTAAACCTCCCGAGTCCATTCACCCTTCGACAGGCACCGACCAGATGCTGCGCCAGAACGAAGTCATGACGTCATCATCCGGCAGGCGCGTGTCAGCCACACCTTGGTCCGGTCGCTCCCAAGCCCTATAAACCCACCTTTTATCTCTTTGGAATGTGCGATTCTGAGTGTATCGTTCCACCTGTCGTTTATACCTACGAATACGGTTCGCCCATGCATACACTTTCTGCTTCAGGAAGTCCATGCGCTCTGTGACACGGGAGATGTAGTCTGGAGGACTAATATCAGTCCCCGAGAACGCCCGCCTCACAAAGCGCATCACTCTAGGGCGCGTATTGCCCTCCCTGAAGGAGATTAGTTTGCCGATGAGTGCTCTGGCCCCATCAATACGTCGCTCAATCCTGTACTGCCATGCTGGTACGGCTGGCTTAGGTCGTGTAGATCTGTCATCAAAAAATTTGACATGAGCTACACGACATGCCGCTACAGCCGCACAATACAGGATTGAGTGAGCATCAGTGAGGTCTTCGCAGTTATCAAAATAGTTTGACAACTGCGAATCCAGAACAGCCACCAGCGCCTTATTTTTGTTATGCATGGGCAAACGCGGTATGCGCGGTCTAAGGTCGGGCGACATGAACTGATATTCTCGAATCGCACCCTCCAAAGCACTCCTCATTTCCTCACTGCACTGGGTACTTACATTAATAGCCATGTCATCACTCAAGTCGTCAGCGCGATCCGGTGTTGTGGTAGACTGTGGTGGTACCACAGCCTGCACCGACGGGGTAATGACATGGCTACTCTGCATTTCAGTCCGCAGGCGATCAAGTACGGTGTCATCCAACATACGATTACGCTGGATGACTCGCACCTGATCCGACAGTCGTTGCGCCGAAACGTTGACAGATAAATCAACATTATTATTTATAAAATAATTTTCTTTTATCAACAAATTGACATTTATTTGTGTTCTAAATTAAAATGTTCTTAAATTATATTAATAATTTCATCCTATTTTTCTTATTAGGCTGTTCAGCGGCTTCATACATTTTTCATTTTAATTTGAATACTTCCGAGATCAGATTTTGTCCACTAACTGCTCTCAAATACTACAAAATCATACCAAATTACGATAAAAATTAATCCATGATGTTCCTAGTTCTGACGTGACTCGTCAATCCAAACATTTAGTTTGAGGAGCCACCTTTATGTTCATATAACTTTTGAAGTATCTACAAAATCGAGGATCGAGCCTACAACATTTTTAAACTTACTACTAAATAAGTATATTAATTTCATTAAGATACGAAAAGTGGCTCCTCAATCCTTACGGACATGAAGTTCTGATTCTACATTGCCTGCCCGATCCCCTTATCAAGTTGACAGCTTTTTGCCCCGCATCGGAAATTTGCGTCAAACACACACGGTGTTGTGCTCCTGAGAACACAGTGTTGTACTCCTTGCGCGGTCCGACAGTTTCGACTACCACATAGTGCGGTCCATGAGTCGCTGGCAAACCGTACGGCGTGGACGTCTGATGGTTAAAGACTATGTTTGTGCTCCAAACGTGCCAATGGGAATGATGCAACGTCCACGAGCTTTCACTTTAGATGATAAACTCTACTAGCACATGTATTTTTAAGGAGGCATCTAAGGAAGATTATTTATTGTAGAAGTTTGAAGGTTAACTGAAATAAATAAATTAATTTATTATCATTAATGATAAAAGAAGTTCTTCATTAATTTACGTCGTTTTCCGCACGACGTAAAATTTCTTTTTCTTGTCTTGCTTGGACTGAAACACTGGCCCAATATGCGCAAGTACAAGGACGTATTCCACTCTAACACCCTCCACGTAAAGACGGCGTTTTGTGTTAATTTTTGGTCCGACCTCACGGCTTGCGGCGTTCAGCTGTTCAAGCATCTGTCCGATTTTCGTTACAAAAGAAGTTGATAACACTATGTTGTCAGCCAAGCCACCTCTTTCCATTTTTATCTTTTTTCGGCTATTTGGCCCAATCATTTGTGTAGGAGAGAAAGAATATAATCGTTAAACCATGGGGCTCTTACGAGGCGAAGGGGGGTAGTAGGGTAATCTGTTGACGGGTTAAGGGATATCATAGTAATGCCCGGTTCACTTTATTCTAGTTGCATTCAAGTAGATCTAATCCAGCGCTGCATTGAAACTGGAATAATCCAAACCGTCACCACAGATCCAGTCCAGTAAATGGATTGATGGTCTACTTTTCAATCCAGCGCGCACATTCCAGCTCCACTGGAATCGTGTAGACGGCCAATCCAGTGCTGGATTAAACGTTGAACAGTGAATAGGTATTGTTGTAATTCCTTAATTCCTAAAAATGACTGGAATACTGTAGATGATAAATGATCCAGATCGGCTGGGCTGGTATATTCGCTGAATTGGAATAATGTGAATTGAGCATGAATAGTCATGTTATTGGACTTGGTCTTAAAAAATTGATTGTGTGTAGTACAAGATTCATATTTTCTCTGTAATCTAGTTTGGCAATAAGGTAAGTAGTGTGTAGAAATAAATTACACCAAATTTTTCCAACGGCAGGATTTATTGTAGACTTTCATGATGGTCCCTTAATACAAAAGGAAGGTCGGAATGGTACCTTAAAATTATAATTTACAATAATTCCATGTTAACATTACACATCTAATCGATTGATGATTGAGCGACACTTTACAGACTCTTATCGAACGCGATTCAAGTTCTTTGGTGTACAGATTTTACGAAAAAATGATTGTTATGAGTAAAAAAAAATAAGTAATAAAAAACTTCCCAAAGTAGAGTAACATACGTTAATATATTTTACATAATAATATCACTATTTTATAACACTAATAACACCAAACGACGTACGGCTTGAAATTTAGTTCGCAATGCACTTCGTACACGACGAGTTCCGTAAGGGATTTAATTAATTATTAAAGACCACACATTGCCTTACACTAAGGCCATTTAATGGCAAAATTGTTAGAATTTTTATAACAATATAAATGTGTAAAACTACAAGATTTTACCTTACGCGTGGTGTCCGTTTTGTTTTATTTTATAAAAAAATGATATTTATACTTTTACCCTTCACCCGACACTAAAATGATTATACAATACATATTATAATACTTTTGTATAAGATTCCAATATCTCACAATTTAAAGAAGACATCAATGTAAAATAAAATTTCACTAATCACTATTAAGAATTTGATATAAAATAAACTTACAAAGCCAAAGTAACAAAAAATAAAATTAAGTAAATCGCCAATAACATGTTTTGAAAGGTGTCTTTTGTTTATCTCATAGACAATATAATACAAAATATAGCATGTAAAGTTGAGAAAAAGGAATAATTAACAAAAATAAACAATTCGATTTTTCACTTCGAGTCATGAGAAACAATTTTATGGAATAATATAAAGCAATGAGATGTATGGTACTCTATTATCTCTCATTATTTATTAAAAGAATATACGCCATCAGATACTTTTAAGCGACAAATAAATATTACGTCTTTGAGAGAGAGATAATCAATTATGTGTATTTAATTAATGAACGACATAAGACTTTCTTCATAAATCAAAAATCAAAATCAAAATAAAATTATACTTCTAACAGAATATACTGATAAGTGGGTAAGAGATTCTTAAGTTTTGTACATTTATTCAGAGTCGCCTGAATATCCTCGGGGCCAAAGTAAATCTACTTGATATGTTAACACTTTTAAGTGAAAGGTGCTCGGAACATAGAAAACAGTTATCAATTCGCTTTATTCATTATTGAAAATATACATAAAAGCCGTTGGCAAAGTATTTTATGTCCATCTTCGAAATCATTCAAGAATATTCATCTAAATCCAATGAAACAGAATAACGCTACGATATCGAATACAACTTCAATGAGAACCAAACACCTCCGACTTATCAAGCGTATGGCCATAAAAAGTGCGACTTAAAATATGAGCGGATAACTCCAAATATTACATAAATCAAGGTTATGATTGGAAAAGTAATTGCAATTGTGAGCGCGCTAGGCTAATAGGTACCGTGATCGTGGTGACAACTGGTGCCTCAAATCATAGAAAGGCGGCGGCATTACCATCGGCCACACAAAAATGATAAATTATTATCAAAATCATGTTTAAGTACAGTAATGTGATACATCTAGCTTTAAGAGACACTCATGTGCCATTCTTATGACCGGGTACTTTTTAACACTTCATAACGCTTCTATGATTTGCGGCAGGTACCTTCATATCACTATAAAGAATAAAAAAAAACTGAGGACGGATCCTTTCATACCTACGGAACTCTTAAAAGGCACATGGATTCATATAAACGATCTTTTTATATGTGATGGTGTTAAAAAATAACTTATAGAACAAAATAGATATATAAATGTACAGTAATAAAAATGATTTTTAACACCAAATGTATTTTTTTTAAATAATATAATAAAATCATAATAGATTATTCTGAACATTAAACATGATTTTATTCAATTGATACTCAAATTTGTCCAAAAAGTAATAGTAAAAGAAAGTAAAATTTTAAAACTTTTGTACAAAATCCAAGCTTAATTACCTCTACTGTTGACAGCCGTTTGTTCTATAAGTTACTTTTGAAACGAACTTTCCTTACTGCGTAACGTGCTAACTAAATCAAAAACATATGAAACAAAGGCACTTTACAAATTTGAAATACATAATGGTAGATACATGTATCAATTGGTCCAAATGAATTCGTTGTCCGCAATTGGTTTTGAATGAAGTTTGTCTGTTGCGGATTTCTACAGTATGTTGTTGGCTGCTGCCCTTACATTGTACAAAATGTCATTATCTGCTTCATCATAAAGAGGACAAACAAACATATTTTGTATGACGTGACATAAAGTTTAGGTACTGTGAGGGGTTTAACGATAACGGTTGACTTATTAATATATATGAGCGTGAGACGGATTTCAATAAAGTTACCATCAATTTTGTTATTGTAGCATACGTATCTGCATATTGTTGTGGCACTGTAGGACGTCTCTGATCAGCGCGATACCTTAACATCTATTTAACCAACATGACCACATTTATATTATTCTTATACAAATTAATTACCATGTCTTTGTATGCCATGATAAAGGATATTTTATTTTATCAGTAAATGATATTACTACAATCATAGGGGTCTCGTATTCACGTTATAGATAATAATAGACAGTCAATCAATTATCTCGTTCCAATACTTCAGAAATTACAGATCTACATAAATAAGTGTAGAGCTATCTTAATAACATGTATACATCAGTTGAATATTTATTGCAAGTAAAATTACAAGTTAATACTACCCAAAATGACAATGTAAAACAACCCTGTGTAACTACATACATCGAAAACTTGTCTAGTGCAAATGTTTGAACCAATGTTATATATACTAAGCAGCGTGACAGTCCACTCAGTACCGGAGCAAGTGACAGTTTATTTCACTATTTCACTCGACAACTGGTAATAACAGAAATATCGGACAAAGTAGAATCAGATCCAACATTTCGGAGCGTGGTTAGTTTTAACAGGTTGATTATGTAGTAATAGTCTTATAATTTTAATTCAACACCTTTTAACCTTTTCACCGGCAACGTACACAAAACGCGACGCCTAGCCAGCGCCAAGCTATAAATGTTTAACGAAATATAATATAATCTAATGAAGTCGTGGCGCTGGTGTCACGAAAATTTGGAACTTCTATTGAAGTCCGTGGCGGTGAAAAGGTTAACTTCCCTACTAGTCACCTTTACTTATTTGTCTGCAACTTTTCATTATTGCGGTGCGCAATTGTTTTAACTTATGTTTGACAGACTGTTATTTTATTGTTGCCACATTGCCTTTTCGTTATCATAAGTTTAATAAAATGGAGTCACCCCATCTGTTGTATCTCTGTTTGCCCGATGTTTCTTATTATTTACGCAACGTGACTCAACGTGGGCGTAGCTTGAATTGTATTCATAGTTTTGCCTTTTTATTGATTTTCTTGAGTCCACTTAATAGAAAGGCACAAAAGGAAATGTCTGTTATTTTAACACGCTCTTAGGCTATTTCTACCAGTATAAACGACGTTTTGGACAGTAAACTGTTTGCTATGGCCACGAGTCCCAATTGTACGAGTGTGAGCGAGAAACCTGTGACGTGACAGTTAGCACGTTGCGCAGAGCGGCGCGAGTTAGTGCGGCTGCGGTTACATGTGGATGGTGGCTGCCGTGTAGCGAGCCTCGCCGCGACGCCAGTTCCATTGCGACGGTCGGTACTGGAACAGGTAAAGATTGTCATTCGTTGAGCGAAACATCATTAAAACTCCAACATAAAAAAGTCAAGAGTCGAATGCGTCGTAAACACTCCTCTTGTTTCAAGATTTGTTGTCTAGATTTATTGGCACAGAAAATTCTAGTGATATTATACTATTAAAACGAAAATATAGCGTTGGTAACACTTCTGCGTAAAACGTACAAAAAGTCGCGTAAACATGGCCTTATCTGTTCATTTCAACATAGTTTGTAAAGGCGTTTAAAATCAACAGGAAATTGATTCCACAACGTTAATTGTAAAGAAAGTGGCATTATCAATTTCGAGTGGTTATAAGATGAGATAATTTTATCAATACCATCACTATCGGTACACTTATAAGTATAATACAGTGACGTTGCTGCACCAGTTCTTAACGAAATCAGAAGAGAGCAGGGGCGCTAGTATCATTATAAAATCGTTGAGTTTAAAACGGCAGATAAAAAAATGTTTGCGAATGCAGCAATAAAAATAGGTATCAATGAATATCTTTGTTCGTCTGTTTGTTGATTTCACTAGGCCGTCCCATCGCTCTAATAGAGTGAAATAAGAGAGAGCACTCTCTGTTCCATAGGTTTTAACCTGGGCGGACACGCTTGTCTACTATATCTCCTTCATACTCAGCTAGTCTGCGTTGACCTCAACGCACACACACTCGGTGACCGGGTTTCGGTTCGATTTGATTGAAATGGCGGGTCGGCACGATATTATTTCACTAGGCGATATTATTTTACTATACCAACAAGGCAGTATCTACCACTGTGTATAGGTTTTTCTTAGAAATCATTCCGAGCTTTTATAGTAGCGGTATTATTCACATGTTTATACTTACTTCCTTGAAATCTAGGCAAATACACTCTACCTATTCCGATCTCATGAGAAGATCATCGAAAACATGTCACTACCAGCCCGCACTGCTCGCGCGTGTTACATCCCATTCCGTCTCATAGCGAGCGGACACGTTGTAGGCTGATTACGATATATATATGTAATATAGACATAACAGCAACCCTGTAATTCTCGAATGTTACGGCAGCCATTAACCGGGAACAAATCCAGACACCGTGGCTGCTACTGCGAAATTCATGTTGAAAAACCCGAAAACGCTTGACTGGACCTGGGATTTGGACATAGGAACTCATGGTCAGTAGTTGCTGGAGTATTACCTTAATAAGAAGTTGTCCACTACGCGTGTGTGGGTTCTTGAACGCGTAGAAGATCCACGACGCGGCGGCGCAGATGAGAGTGATGGCTATGAAGGCGGCGACGGCGCCCCCCAGTGGGGAGTGCGCCTCGCGTGGCACAGGCGCTGTTGACTGGCCCATTTGAGCCCCGCTCGGCTTCGCGGACTCCGGCTCTGGGCGATAGAACGCAGTATTTGTTTTAAGTCAAACTCAAACCATTTATTTCAATTAAGCCGGTGAAAGCTTAACGCGATATTATATTATAACGTTTTTACATTTTGCAGGTGAATTTCAGGTTATATGTATGTTGACGATTGATTGATATGCGGTGAAAAATATATTCCTCTTTTGCCACAAACAATTGCACAATGGTGACCAAGGTCTGACAACCAGTCTTACCAAGGGGTAGCGTGTTACCCAGTAACTCGGTTGTGTTCAGATAGGCAGTCGCTCCATGTAAAATAGAGGTATTTAGCTGAATCCGGTTAGACTGGAAGCCGAGGTCAACATAGTTGGGAAGAGGCTAGGCAGATGTTGTTGGTTAGCTATACGTACGTGTGTTGACGATGGTGTCATGTCGCGTGCCCTGCTGGTCGGTGGTGTAGGCAGTGTTGCCGGTCGCCGGCACTCCGCTCGAGTCCGTCGGGGCGTCGACGCGCGTTGCAGCGCAACCTGTCGCGTTCACTATTGTTGTTTTCTCGCATTCTGTTCAATAAAAAGAACAAATTAAACAAAAAAAAAATTAACATCGTCATACGATAACGTTGCAGTATAAAATATTATGCTTAGATGGTTTGGTAATGATGAAAGGTTGAGTGAAATGTTATTTCTTTGACATCCCGCGCCGCAAATGTCTGGTGGAAACGAAGCCTTAATCTTGTTTCATAAAAATCGTGTATCGGTTACCACTTACTTCTTAGCAACCAATCCTGCTTGTTTCTATCGGTACCACTTGAACATTTCTGGATCTGCGGACACCATGTGCACTGAAATGACGAACAAATTAATAAATTAAAATCTATATTATTTCACTAGGACTTCACTGACCAATACCAATGCTGTCGGTGTGGCCGAGTTCTGGTTGAAGCAAATTTAATCAAATAAGTAAGGGAATCATCGTCACGAAAAAGAATCAGAACTTACGACCAATTTGACCTAGACCGACCCTTTTGACATAATCGACCTTTTGTTACTATGAAGTTTTAATAAATGTAACCTTCCCATATCCATGAAAATAAAACTATTGCATCACTTCATCCCAGCTACACCACTAGGAAGTGATGCGAGCTTCTGTTTATTGTAATAATAACTATAAAAAGCTGATTATCAGCATCCGAAGTGACGCTTTTAGTAGCTAGTAGGAGAGAAGTAGAGCTGCTAGAACCGTTCGTAAATCCAGACCACACCCACAAACCTTCCGTCGAGGTCTGTACCTTACAGAGCTGTACTTAGCTTGGTTTCTTTGCCCTTGCTGGGGGCCTTAAAGTCTAGTTAAATAGTTGACAACATTCTAGGTAGGCTTGCGAGATGGCATACATAAAAAGAAAGCATCTGAGGTGTAGTGAGGTAGTAGTACTGCAGGCGGGGGGTAGTGCGGTTGTAGTACTCACGTTGAAGCCGGTGTCGTGGTTAAGGCAAGCGTCGCACGTGTCGTATTGCAGGCAGGTGGGCAGGGCGGTCATCTTGAGCACGGTGTTGTTGCTGATCAAATGGTCCTTGAATGAGACGCGGTGGTACTCGTAGATCGTCTTGCGACGTACATCTGGAAATATTTGGGGTTATTATAAGTAAACAGTAAATAAAGCTGGGGAATAAGAATTGTCTATTGTTTCCAGAAACAAAGCCGAACTGTTCAGCTGTTTCGTTTGAAGAATCTTCGTTAGATGTCCGTTTAGCCACTACTCACTGAATAAAATCAGAAATGGAACAGGATTTGTTTATTCGGTGTTCGCGTATCATGTCTTCTTTTCTTATATTTATTTATCATTTATGTACACACCAGAGGTTCTCTCTTAGGGAAATATACATCTATATCAATCGTCATCTCATGAGTTACCACGCTTCTAGCCATATTATTTTCTACACAGCCCATCCATCTGTGTCTAGTATCTATATATTTTTACATATTTTTTGCGTAATGCTCTTTAGTTGGTATTACATGCCCATATTATGATAACCGATTATTATGCAGTTTTTTAATACTTGTGTGTATTTTTTTCATTTTCAGTTAGAAGCATTAATGTGTATAAACTTGGCAAATTTCAGCAATTTTGTGGAAATATCGGGTGTATGTGTGAGATAAGATTTATTTCAATAGTAGGGGTTTTAAAATAATACGTTTGTAATAGTATCAACATTATAATTCGTTAAGTGGGAGAAAATTACTATTGCAGTTAGAGAGTTGCTACATGTGTATGTTACAGTCAAAACTGTGAATTAGTTAAATTTATATAACATTAACTAATATTTACTTAGAAACTTGGTAGGGTGATTCTTTGAAAAACATTGTGTTGTTATTACTATTAGGTAATTATAAATCAGGTGTTTTGAAATAACATTATTAGTAGATTAAATGCTTATTTTTATAGGTTTTATTGATAAGACACCAGTCAAGTTCAAGTGGTTTTGACTGATTAATAGTTTTGACTATAACATAATACATATACGAGTGCTCTTGATTGTGTTTATTTATTCTATCGTAGTTTTTTAATTGCTGAGTTAGTAACTAGGCGTGCCACAGCGCTGTCAGACAGCGCTGCTTTCTTCACGACACCCCGGCGGTCAGTCCCTGCCGAGTGAGACCCCCAGTTGCCCAGGGGAGGCCCAGCAAGTGACGACCAGCGACAGAGGCGAGCACGCGACTGACTTGCTCGCCCCCAACCTATCCTCAAATTCAAAATATTTTAAATTCTTAACCACTAGCTACTAAGAAAAATATATTCTACAGGGAAATCATTCAAATTTCAACCAACTTGATAGCTGCCTATACATAAACTATAAAAGGATCCATAGCTTGGATACAGAATACAGCATACTTCAGCCTTAAAAATAAGATCTCAAGAGAAGGTCTTGTATAAAAATGAAACATGCATTTAATATACATCTGATTGCATAAATAACACGAATTTTCATAATTTCTACAAATACAATATTTTGCAGGTAAAAAATTGGTCCCATATCCTACATAAAATATAAAACTTGTGTTCTAAGAAAAACCTACATAAATGCCTAAAAACAGTCAGCTTCAATATTTGAAAAAATATCTGCTAATAAAAATCGAACAACATACTTTTATTAAGATATTCATTTTAAATAAAAATAAAAACGTCACTTCATTTATCTTACGTTTTAAAAAATCCATAACTCAAAAAAATGTACCGAAACTTACAGAATCAATTCGTTATTCGTCTGTCAATCTATCTAAGAGTACCATTCTGTTTTTGTGTGATTTTTCAGAAACGCGTGGAGGTATCATGTTGAAATTAAATAATTACGTAAATCTGTGATCCCTTGAATCTGCATAATGTCAACCCTTATCTAAACTTTTTGTTGAATTATAAAACTAGCATCCCACGCATAAAACCCATATTTAATCAATAGCTGACCTCAATTCAAACAAGTGTTGTATGGGACAAAATCTTTTTTTTAATTTCGCGGGCTGACCTGACGCTTTGCCCTTGAGGTGAGAGCGCCAGGATAGCCCGCGAACATAAACTATTTCATAAAAAATCATTAAATGGGATCCAATGAACTTAGAAGGTTGTATTGATGGTTTGAATGATTTTAACCCAGTGAAGTCGTACTTATACAACCTGACACTAACCAGCAAATTGCAAAAAAACGTAAGAAAAATTGAATTTCGCGGACTACGTTGGCGCTTCTCCGTTTTAGTGTAAGGATACGTAAGTACTGACAGAAGGTTTGCGTAGCGAGTAACGAAGTTAAAAATCGCTAGACATTACACACAGCGCCATCTAGTGCCACATTAAGCAACGAGGCTTGTGTCGTGGACACTAGATAGTTGATATACTACATAGATACTTTTTGTTTGTAAATACATACTTATTATACATATAAACATCCATGACTCGGTAACAAATGTCCATGCTTAATCACACAAACACTTGCTCCTACCGGGATTCGAACCCGGAACCCTATGAACGTAAGGCAGCCTC
The DNA here is from genome assembly GCA_964057025.1 of Standfussiana lucernea. Taxonomy (NCBI): domain Eukaryota; kingdom Metazoa; phylum Arthropoda; class Insecta; order Lepidoptera; family Noctuidae; genus Standfussiana; species Standfussiana lucernea. Next base: position 24,985,203 of record OZ059784.1, read on the forward strand.
ACTACCGCTGTGCCATTCGGGTCGTCACACCAAGCAAGGCACCTATCGGTGCGCACGTAGCCTAAATGTTTACTTACAGAAGACAATCTTGTCAGTAAGGTAGGCGTCACTGATGCCAACTTTCACAGGGTGTTCCGTGTCGTTGATCTCCTGCACGTCGATAGGGATGTCCTTGTACGCGAATATGATGTCTCCGTTCTTATACAGGGTGACTGCGAAAGTGAACTTCTTCGTCGTGTCCTCTTGCAAAGTCACGTTCTCCCAAAATGCCGTGAACTTCTCCCCTGAAATATTCGCCAAGGGACATTTAGAATTGATTTGGTAACGGAACAGTATGGAGAGAGCTCGTAAATTTTGCAGGACAGTCGTCTAAAGCCCACTGTCCAAGGCGGCGTCATTAGACGATTACATGCAAGCTGCATATGACTCGAGGCGTATTTTGCATCTGGATTATGTCTACGCTAGTGGCTAAATAATAACAGCCGCTCGGGTCGATCTTTAGGTTAAGTCGAGCTTGCCTAGGTGGGTCTGTGGATGAGTGACCACCCATTACATACCGAGTTTCCTCCGTGCATCGGAAAGCACTTAAGCCGTTGGTCCCGACTATCATTTGTAGATCTTTGACAGTCGTTACAGGCAGTCAGTGGCCCGAAAGTCTGACAACCAGTCTTACCAAGGGCAGTCGTATTACCCAGTACTAACTGGGTTGTGGAGGTCAGATAGGCAGCCGCTCGATGGAAAATACTGGTATTCAGCTGCATCCGGTTAAACTGGAAGCCGCATCCAACATAGTTGGGAAAAGGTTAGGCAGATGGTTATGTCCACGCAATGGTTAAACAATCGTCATGCACGTAACATGAATTGCGTCTGATTTGTGCCCGGATGATGGCTAAAGGCTCGTTCGCTGTTACGACGGCCGGCTTTGCGACCAAACTTAATTCCTGATCGAAGCTTCTGCGGCCAAAACTCGTGGACGTGGCAGCGTAGTGTTCACCTCTGCCTAACACTTGGGGCATTACAGGCGTGATGTGACGTTATAATGATGAGCTAACCGTCATCAAAGAGCTTGATCTTGCTATCGTTGGTGAGCGTGGTGTCGAAGTTGCCCATGAGCGGCGCGATGTACTGCGTGGCCGCCAGCCAGTTGTGCACGTGCTCGCCCGTGTAGATGAAGCCGCCGGTGGCCACCGTCACGTTGCGGATGTTGTGCCCGTAGAACGGGAAGTCGAAGCCCAGCTGGATTGACTGCAAGTTAATCATACATCATTGTTATTTACCTTTTTCATTTTTAACAATCATATTGTTTTTCATTTTATATAAAAAGATTTAAAAATATAAAGTACAGTGTGCCATCGGCATCAGGAACAAGGTCCAGGCTGCCGGTGGTGCGGGTTCTAAAGAGAGGATCCTAGTCCAAAAGAACTGCTTTCTGAATCAAGCCTTTGATTGACCCTGTCGCGCAATGAGAGCCTCCTAAGGTGATGGGCGATGCTCTTTGCTATAAGTCCATTAACCGTAACGACTATCGGTACAATGATTGAGAGTCCAAATCCCAAATAATT